>CM035145.1:55276393-55953268 GCA_020205605.1 Panax ginseng
GAGTCGTCAAATACATGATCTGAGAATACAAATACAACTTAATTATACTCTCACGTCGTGTAAAGTACGACAAAACATAAAAGTCGTGAGTTTTAATACAAATATTGTCGTCTGCAGACAATATTCAAACTCAAATTCAATATTATTACATTTATTTTCCACTATTTCTTTGAATAGTGAAGACTACTAATGCTATCATCATCGGTCCATCACTCCGTTCCCCGACTAGTCCCTCGCTACGTTCTCATTTCACAGAAGAGAACAATAAAAGTAAAAGGTGAGCTCAACTAGCCCAAGAGGGAAATATTATGACTAAGATAATGCGAATATATTATCGTTAGCCTTAAGCGTTGTTAAAGCGATACAATATAACAACCATCAAGTTTAAGCTGCGGTGAACAAGCAATCCATTAAAAGAGTCAAGTAGAGAATAAAATCTACTATCTTTTATGATTTAAAAGGTTTTTCATCACTTTTATCGCTGGGACTCAGCTTAATAAATAATCCACATCATCGAATCACCCATGCACTACGGCCAAGGATATTCTTTAGTATCACAACCACAATTATCCATGCACTACGGGCCAATAATATTTGTGTATTCAATAATGGTCATGATCATGCCAACAACTGTCCATCAATGTACTACGGGCCAATGAGGACTTTTACCACATCATTTGTAACATTACGGTCATGATTACACCGAATAATCTCTGGTCATAATCATACCAAGTCCATCTATGCACTATAGGCCACAAATGACTTTCAACAAAATATAAACATGAGGATGATGACAATGATATAAGAATTAATTAAAACAAGTTCAAGAATTATTTTATCCAGGATCTAATAACGTCCAAATTGTCAACATGATACTACTTTGTAGAGTAAAATTCAAGAATGCTAAGAAGAATATTTCCATGAAAAGATACTGGATGAAGCGCAAATATCAAGGATATTCCACTAATTTCATGGAGTATAGAAGTCAAAACTTTAACCAACTGAGTATAATAAGGAATGGAATAACAAAAGAAATCACCGGGCATGCGATAGACCGCACATGCGGGTTATTCCAACAGAATAATAAAAAACGGAATCGGTCCGGCGTAAAACGCATGCATGACGAGGATATTCCACGAGAATAATAAAAAGGCGGAATCGGTCAGACGTAAAACGCACAGACATGATATTCCAACAGAATAATAAAGACGGAATCAGGTCCGGCGTAGAACGCACAGACAAGATATTCCAACAGAATAATAAAGACAAAATCAAGTCCCCGCAGTAAAGCGCATAAAACATGATATTCCAATGTAATAATAAAGACGAGAACCCGGTCCGGCGTAGAAGCGCCTTGCATGAGGATGTTCCAACAAAATGATAAAGAATGGAATAATGGAAGAATTTCACCAAGTATAGGGTAGCCCGCTCATACAGGTTATTCCAACAGAATAATAAAGAATGGAATAACAGAAGTTCTCTTCATATATAAGAAAGAAATAATACTCCCTACCTTTAGAAAAAGCTGGATCTTTGGAATAGTGAGGTAGCAGAGACTTCTCTTCTTCTTTCTATAATTTCTCTCTATAATAATCGCTTTAAAGCTTTTGTGAATTGGTGAGAAATGAAGGAAGAATGAGCTTCTATTTATAGAAAAATATAGTTTCGATAATAGCACGTTTTGGGGCTCAAAAAATGTCAGTACAATACCTCCAACTTTTCCTTTATTTTTAATTTAGTTATGGAATTATTATCAAACTTGCACCACCTCCCCTAATAATAAATAATGTAATTCAATAGTAAATTATGTGAATCAATAGTTCCAGACATGTGAAAATACGAATTACAGTATAGTACCTCCATCTATACCTCCATTTTTAACTTAGTCATGCAAGTATTATCAATCTTGCACCAACTCCCCTAATAGTAACAAGAATGTGAAACAATAGTATACATATGTGAACAAATAGTTATAATCATGTGAAATAATAGCAATCAATTGCTCATTTATCCGGTTAAATACCCGATTGGTCAATATAACCTCGAAACATCAATTATTATCGAAATAATTGTCGATTTTCATTAACACAAATAATTTCAACACAATGAAACCTTTTTTTTTTTTATCAAAAATATAAATTTTGAAATGTAAAAGTTTGACTTTTCCCGAAAAAGTCAATTGTTGACTTTTTGACCAAATAGTGAATTCTGGAAAATTTTGTGTTTATAGACTATTTTTACTAATTTAAATCGATTCGGACTTAAATATCACGTCCAGCGTCACCAAATTCAATTAGAACACAACTTCAATTTTAATAACATTCATCATTAATATTATAACTCACAATATTTATCAACGAGGTCATTCCTGTGGAAGAGGGGCTTTCAATAAGGATATCTCCTTATTGGTAGCCGCAACTAGGTGACCAAACCTCTCCTTGACAGAACTTCTAGACATTGTAAATATTGCAATTTAATAATATGAATAACTTTGTCGTCTCAATTATTAATTTAATAAAATAACATATTATGCAGATGATACTATGATAATAATTGAATCAATAATATGAGAGATATGATGCAGCAATTACTGTAGCAATAATTGAGTATAACTGAGCGACTTCTCACGTAAGTATCAATAATCAATACCGTGTGCTACTATGTAACCACGCGTATTACTGTACTTTTACCACCGGGTAGTTCAATGTAACCACGCGTATTCATAAAGTATTTTTGTCGTTTTCTCAATCCGACAATAATTCCGTTGTGGGGGGTCCACCAATGATTGTGTCGTTGTATGAATATTTCCTGTTAAAACGAATATTCCCCAACCAATCGAATATTATATAACAACTTGCGTACTTTGCAAAATTTGTAAATATTACCCACAACTATAACAGTATATCAAATCCATACCATAATATTCAAAAATATAGTTCGAGAAAAATTAATCTTTATTCAAAAAGTTGGGGTCTTACAACCTCCCCTTCTTATGAAATTTCATCCTCAAATTAGGGTGCATACCTGGTATGTCGAAGAGGTGAGGATACTTTGATTTCATTTCAGATTCTAACTCCCAGATCATTTCCTCAACATCGTGGTTTCTCCACAAAACTTTGACTTGAGGTATAACCTTGGAGCGTAGAATATGTTCCTTCTTATCCAAGATTTTAACAGGAACCTCTTCATACGTTAAATCTTCCTCTATTTCGTCCGGTTCTAACTCAATAATGTGGTTCAGGTCTTTCACATATTTACGTATCATAGATATGTAAAAAACGTTATGAACACGAGACATACTTGGCGGTAAGGCGAGTCTATAGGCCATAGTTCTTACTCGATCGAGGATTAAAATGGGCTAATGAATCAAGGGTTTATCTTTCCTCTCTTTCCAAATCTTGTAACTCCCTTCCATGGAGCAACACGTAACAACACATGGTCTCCAATATCGAATTCCACGTCCTTTCGATGAAGATCAGCATATCTCTTTTGTCGATCTTGTGAGGTTTTTTTACGTTATCGGATCGTTTGAATTTTATCCATAGTCATACGTACCAACTCTGGTCCCAACAAAGTTGCTTCACCCACCTCATCCCAACATACTGGAGAACGACACTTTCTTCCATACAACGCCTTAAATGGAGCCATGCTAATACATGCTTGATAACTGTTGTTGTAGGAAAACTCCACCAATGGTAAGAACTTGTCCCAACTTCCTTTGAAGTCAAGGACACAAAGTCTTAATAAATCTTCAATAGTTTGAATAGTCCTCTCCATTTGCGCGTGTCAGATGTCGAGGATGATATCATGAGCTAAATTGTAAATCCGTGCCCATAGCTTTTTGCAAACTAACCCGAAATCTTGAAGTGACTCGTGGGTCTCGATCAGAAACTATGGATACCGGCATACCATGCAGTCTTAAAATCTCGTTTATGTACATACGAGCAAGATGTTCAAGTGTTTAAGTTTTTTGTATAGGTAAGAAATGAGCAGACTTGGTCAATCTATCAACAATTACCCAAATTGCATCTATGCCTTGAGAAACCTTGGGAAGACTAGTAACGAAATCCATGGTAATGTGCTCCC
This sequence comes from Panax ginseng, assembly GCA_020205605.1. Taxonomy (NCBI): domain Eukaryota; kingdom Viridiplantae; phylum Streptophyta; class Magnoliopsida; order Apiales; family Araliaceae; genus Panax; species Panax ginseng. Next base: position 55,280,480 of record CM035145.1, read on the forward strand.
ACTTCCATTCTAGATTTTCAAGTGGTTGCAATGGACCTTTTGGTACTTGATGCTCCGCCTTGACTCGTTGACAAGTTAAACACCTTGAGATAAACTCCGCCATCTCTCTCTTCATATTACTCCACCAAAATGTATGTCCAAGATCACGATACATTTTGGTACTCCCAGGATGGATTGCAAACGGTGTGTTGTTCGCCTCCATCATGATTTTATACTTTAAATCAGGGTTGTTAGGAACACAAAGTCTAGAGTTGACTCAAAGTATTCCTTCTTCATTGATTCTTGCTTCCGGCATAGCACCTTCTTGCACTTTCTTCCTCATACGCATCAGCTCCAGGTCTGTAGCTTGAGCAGCTTTAACTTTATCGATTAAAGTCGGTTCTACTCGTATATTCGCCATCATCACATGGGTCCCTGGAGTCTTTAACATTATCTCCATCCTTTGTAAGTCATATAAAATGGGCCTTTGCGTTGACAATAATGCACTCGTACCCGCATATGATCTTCTACTCAATGCATCAGCTACTACATTCGCTTTTCCAGGATGGTATTGAATAGTATGATCATAATCTTTCAACAACTCAAGCCATCTTCATTGCCGCATGTTGAGTTCCTTTTGAGTGAAGAAATATTTGAGGCTTTTATGATCCATATAGATCTCCACCTTCACTCCATACAGATAATGCCTCCAAATCTTAAGCGTAAAAATGACTGCTGCCAACTCTAGATCATGAGTAGGATAATTCCTCTCATATTCTTTGAGTTGTCGTGAGGCATAGGCTATGACTTTCCCATGTTTCATGAGAACACATCCTAACCCTTTGCCTGAAGCATCACTGTAGATGACAAATCCCTCCAAGGCGGATGGTATTGTCGAGCGGTCTTTGAAATGAGTCTTCTCTTGAGTTCTTGGAAACTCTTTTCACATTCCTCACTCCAACCGAATTTTGTATTTTTTTGATTTAGCTGAGTTAATGGAATAGCGATTCAAGAAAACCCTTATACGAATCTCCGATAATAACCAGCTAAGTCGAGAAAGCTACGTACTTCGATCACTGATTTAGGTTTCTCCCAGCTTTGAATTGCGTCAATCTTTGTCGGGTCAACAGATATCCCATGATTTGATATCACGTGCCCAAGGAATGCAACTTCCTCATGCCAGAACTCGCATTTCTTTAACTTGGCATATTGCTTGATTTCACGAAGTTTTTGGAGTATCAGCCTCAAGTGTTGCTCATGGTCTTCACGGGTTTTGGAGTATATGAGGATGTCATCAATAAAGACGACCACAAAGTGATCCAAATATTCCTTGAATACTCGGTTCATCATATCCATGAAGGCAGTAGGAGCATTAGTTAACCCAAAAGACATGACTAAGAATTCATAATTCTCGTACTGTGTTCTGAAAGCAGTCTTTTGAATGTCATCAGTTTTAATCTTCAAATGATGATATCCGGAACGAAGATCAATCTTTAAAAAGAATTTGGCACCTTGCAACTGGTCAAACAGGTCATCAATTCGAGGCAACGGGTACCTATTTTTGATGGTGACATGATTCAACTCCCAAGGAGACATACTAGGATGAATGAAACCGATGTCTAATAATTCCTGCAATTGGGTCTTTAACTCCTGAAGTTCAATAGGAGCCATTCGATATTGGGCTTTGGAAATGGGTTTTGTACCGGGTTCAAGGTTGATAAAAAATTCAATTTCACGCTCTGGGGGTAGGCCAAGAAGTTCTTCAGGGAATACGTCAGAAAATTTATTAACAATAGAAATATCTTTCAAATCTGACGTATTTTTGTTTAAATCTATGACATGAGCTAAGATAGCTTGACATCCATTTTTTAATAAACGAATAGCTTTATGGGTTGAGATGACCGTGATTGATTTTAATGGTTTGATCGCTTGAATTCACATAATAGGTTGATTAGGAATATGAAAGCTAACAACCTTACGAAAACAATCAATTTTAGCATGATGAGTAGTTAACCAATCAATCCCTAGAATCACGTCAAATACAAGTATTTTTAAAGAAATAAGATCGACAGGTAACGTACGGTTACCGATTTGAATCAAACAAGACTTATAAATAGTGGATGTAATGAAGGTTTCTCCAAACAGAGTTTCAACTGATAAGTCAAAGTCTAATTTCTCCGGAGTCAAATTTAAACATTGAGCACAAGTAGGAGAAATAAAAGAATGGGTAGAACCGGTATCAAATAAGGTATAGACTTCGCTAGAGTTTATGATAAGCTTACCCGTGATGACCTCGTTCGGGTTCTTTGCTTTCTGGGAGGTTACGACAAACGCTCTCCCTTGAACTACCGACTTTGACTTTTCTGGGACGGCCTTTGGTGCCTCTGTCCCAGCTGGACTTTTTTTGGTGCACGACAAAATCGGGCTAGGTGAGCTTCTCTTCCACAATTATAACACGCTTTGGACTGCATCGCACAGTTTTGACTGATATGTCCCTCCCCTTCGTATTTGAAGCATATGATAGGTGGTCGTTCTCCTTCCTTAACAACGGGTGCTGGTGCTGACGTCTTTCCATCATTGTTGAATCTCCTTTTCTTGAAATGTCCATTTTTACTGTCTTGGCCATGATTACCACCGAAGTGGTTACCATTTCTGGCATGTTGATTCCCTCCACGTTTGTTGTCACCGCTTCGATGACTGCTACCACTGGTATTATCATTTTGTCGGCTGCTTTCTCTTGGTTGAGTTGACTCGTTATCACGCTCCAATAAATGAGCCCTATTAACAACATCTGAATACATACACAGTTTGTGAGAAATTAAGTATTGATGTATCTCGGGTTTCAAACCTCTTAGAAACATCCGTGTCATTCTCTCCTCATTATCAACCAAGTGAGACGCAAACTGGGACAACTCGGCAAACTTAGATTCGTACTGTGACACGGTCATATTATTCTGCTCCAACTTGATGAACTCTACCTCTTTCATGTGACGAATACTTTCGGGAAAGTACTTGTCGTTGAATAGTTCTTAGAACTTCTCCCAAGATATCTTCGGTGCGGCGGAGTTGAGTTCGCTACCGCGATTCCCCACGATGTCGCCTCTCCTCGCAACATAAAGGTGGCAAATGGAACCTTTTTGCTCCTCAGAGCATCCCAAAACATCAAATATCTTGGTGATCTGCTTTATCCACGCTTCCGCCTTATGTGGTTTTGGCTCTCTAATAAACTCCGGTGGTCCCAGCTCCTTGAACTATTTAGCTGTGACCGTCCAAGAGTTTTCAGTGTTTCTACCTATATTTTGGACAAGATCCGCTCTCGCCTGATGTTGCATGAATTGCATAAAGCCTCTGAACATTCCATCATTCATCATTTGGCCAGTGTTTTTGTTTGCAAGAGGATTGTCGCCTTCCTGATGCACATTATCCTGATTATTGATCTGTGGAGACTCAACGGTCTCTTGTGCTCCATTGCTATTCTCAACATTCTCAGATGTCATTTTCAAATACTGCCACAAAACAAGGGTTAATTGACATGTCACATATTATCCCTATACTCTGATCGACCAAATAAATACCAAATAAACTTAGGTAGGTCATACTAGCAAAAGAATTCCCCGTCTCTCCCCTCCTAGTTCTTGTCTCACATCTCAGCCATGGATCATATCCCTAAGCTTTGATACCACCTGTGACGCCCCCAAAATCGGTATACATCACCCATCTTGAGTCGCCAAATACATGGTACAAAATTCAAATACAACTTAATTATACAACAGTCGTGTAAAATACGACAAAACATTATGTATGAGTTTTAATAAGAATATTGTCATCTAGACAATATCCACTCTCAATGGAGTCCTCATTACATTTATTGTCACACGATTTAACAGAATAGTGAGGACTACTAATGATATCATCTGGATCATCACTCCGTTCCCCAACTAATCCCGGCTACGTTTTCATTTCCTGAAGAGAACAGTGAAAGAAATGGTGAGCTCAACTAGCCCAATAAGAAATATTATGACTAAGATAATGCAGAATAAATTATCATTAGCCTTCAACAGTGTTAAACTGATAAAATATAATAAACATCAAGTTTAACTGCAGTGGAACACGCAATCCATTAGAAGAGTCAAGTAGAGAATAAAATCTACTATCTTCTATGATTTAAAATATTTTTCATCACTTTTATCGCTGAGACTCAGCTTAATAAATAAACCACATCATCCCTGCACTACGGCCAAGGATATTCATTAGTATCATGACCACAAATTATCCATGCACTACGGGCCAAGGATATTCGTGTATTCATCAATGGTCATGATCATGCCAACAACTGTCCATCAATGCACTACGACTAATGAGGACTTTTACCACAACATTTATAACATTACGGTCATGATTATACCGAATAATCCATGGCCATAATCATACCAAGTCCATCTTTGCATTACAGGCCACAGATGACTTTCAACATATTATAAACATGAGGACGACGACAATGATATAAGAATTCAATATAACAAGTTCAAGGATAAATTTTTAAAGATTTATAATTTTATTTATCCAGAAATCAATAACGTCCAAATTGCCAACATGATACTGTTTTGTGGAGTAAAATTCGAGAATGCTCAGAAGAATATTTTCATGAAAAGATACTGGATGAAGCGCAAATATCAAGGATATTCCACTAATTTCATGGAGTATAGAAGCCAAAACATTAATCAACTGAGTATAATAAAATATATGAAATCGCAAATGGATTTTTGCCGCCATGCGGTAATCCACGTAGACAGATTATTCCAAAAGAATAATAAAGAATGTAATAATAGAAGAATTCACCAGGCATGCGTAATCCGCACAGACAGGTTATTCCAACAGAATAATAAAGAATGGAACCAGGTCATGCATAATCCGCACAGACAGGATGTTTCAACAGAATAATAAAGAATGGAACCATGTCATACGTAATCCGCACAAACAGGATGTTCCAACATAATAATAAAGAATGGAACCAGGTCATGCGTAATCCACACAGACAGGATTTCCAACATAATAATAAAGAATGGAATAACAACAGAATTCACCAGGCATGCGATAGATCGCGATATGACAAAGGTTATTCAATGAGAATAATAAAGAGTGGAATAATGTAAGAATTTCACCATATATGCAAATTGCCCATATAGGCAAAGTTATTCCAATATAATAATAAAAAATGGAATAACAACCCTTGCGAGTATTGAAAGAAAATAACTCTCTTCATGAATATGAAAGAATAATACCCCTTATCTTAGAAGAAGAAACTGGATACTAGAATAGTGAGGTAGCAGACTTCTCTTCTTCTTTCTCTCTATAATTTTTCTCTATAATAATTGCTCTAAAGCTTTTGTGAATTGGTGAGAAATGAAGGAAGAATGAGCTTCTATTTATAGGAAAATATAGTTTCGATAATTGCACGTTTTAAGGCTCGAAATATTACAGTATAATACCTTCCTCTTTTTCTTCATTTTTAATTTAGTCCTGCAAGTATTATCAAACTTGCACCACCTCCCCTAATAGTAAATAATGTGAATTTATAGTTCATTCATGTGACTCAATAGTATAATCATGTGAAAAAACTAATTACAGTATAGTACCTTCAACTATACCTCTATTTTTAATTTAGTTATGCAAGTATTATCAATCTTGCACCACCTCCCCTAATAGTACATGAATGTGAATCAATAGTGCACACATGTGAACAAATAGTTATAAGCATGTGAAATAATAGCAATTAATTGCTCATTTATCCGATTAATTACCCGATTGGTCAATATAACTCCAGACATCAATTATTATCGAAATAAATGTCGATTTCCACTAACACTAATAATCCCAACACAATGGAACTATTAATTTTATCTTTAATCAACACAACTTATTCATCATTAATATTATAACTCACAATATTTAACAACCAAAGTTGTTCCCGGAAAGAGGGGCTTCCGAGGTAAGGATTTCTCCTTATTGGTAGCAATTAGGTGACCAAACCTCTCCTTGACGAACTTCCAAACATTGTTAAATATTGAAATAAAAATATGAATAACTTTTTCGTCTCAATTATTGATTTAATAATAATAAATATTATGCAGATGATAATGTGACAATAATTGAATCAATAATATGAGAGATATGATGCAGCAATTACTGTAGCAATAATTGAGTATAACCGAGTGACTTCTCACCTAAGCATCAATAATCAATACTGTGTGCTACTATGCAACCACGCATATTACTGTACTTTTACTAACGGGTAGTTCAACAGTTTAACGGTAACATTTTTGCCGTTATTTTTATAAAAAGATAATTCTGTCATTTTCTAACTACGACAATACTTTGGTTGTGGGGTCCACCAATGATTGTGCCGTCATACTAATATTCCCTGTTAAAATGAATATTCCTCGACCAATCGAATATTATATAAGCACTTGCTTACTTTTCAAAATTTTTAAATATTACCCACAACTATAACATTATATCAAATCCACACCATAATATTCAAAAATATATTTTGAGAAAATTATTATTTATTCATAAAAGTTGGGGTCTTACAAATATTGTCTTCTATACAGTATTCAAACTCAAATGGAGTTCTTATTATATTTATTATCACACTATTTCACTGAATAGTGAGGACTACTAATGCAAACATCTAGACCGTCACTCCGTTCCCCGACTAGTCCTAGCTATATTCTCATTTCCTTAAGAGAACAATGAAACAAAGGGTGAGCTCAACTAGCCCAGTAAGAAATATTATGACTAAGATAATGCAGAATAAATTATCGTTAGCCTTCAACAATATAACAACTAATATAATATAATAGATAACAAGTTGTAGATCAACAACTATAATGGAACAAGCAATCCATTTAAAGAGTTAAGTAGAGCATGATATATACTATCTTCTATGATTTAAAAAGTTTATGATCAATTTTATCGCTGAGACTCAGCTTAATAAATAAACCACATCATCGAATCATCTATGAACTACGGGCCAAGGATATTCATGTAATCATCAATGGTCATGATTATACCAAATAATCCCTGGTCATAATCATACCAACAACTGTCCATCAATGCACTACAGTCCAATGAGGATTTTTACCACATCATTTGTAACATTACGGTCATGATTATACTGAATAATCCCTGGTCATAATCATACCAATCAATATTACATTTATGCACGTAAGCCACATGACTTTTATCACAATATAAGCATTAGAATGATGATAATGATATAAGGATTCAATTAAAAGAAAACAAATGCTAAATTTTTAAAGATTTATAACTTAATTTATCCAGAATTCAATAATGTCCAAATTGTCAACATGATACTTTTTTGTAGAGTATAATTCAAGAATAATATTGTATCAAAAATTATTTGGACAGCAAAGAAATCAATTTTTGTCATGAATAATTCCCCGGGTGAATAGTACCCCGTGAATAGTACTTTGGGAATAGCACTCCATGAATAGTACTTTGTGAATAGTACTCATGAATGGTACTTTGTGAATAGTACCCGAGAATAGTACTTTGTGAATAGTACCCCGTGAATAGCACTTTATGAATAGTACCATAAAAATGAATACTACTCATGAACAGTACTCCAGCATGAAAAGCTTAAAATTTAACAAAAATGTGTAGAAATTATCCTTGTGAAACGATACTAGATGAAGCGCAAATTTCAAGGATATTCTACTAATTTCACGGAGTATAGAAGTAATACTTTAACAAAATGAGGGTATAATCAGGAATATGAGACAAAATAATATTACTCACATACTACAGAGTATGGAATAAAATATTATTCCTATGAATATTGAACAAAATAATATCCTTTACCTTAGAAGAAGACTAGATACTGGAATAATGAGGTAGCAGATTTCTCTTCTACTTTCTCTCTGAAGCTTCTCTCTCTATAGCTTCTCTTTCTATAATTGCTCTTGTGAGTCTTAGTGAATTGGTGAGAATGAAAGAAGAATGAGCTTCTATTTATAGGAAAACATAGTTTCGATAATTGCACGTTTTGGGGCTCAAAATATTACAGTATAATACCTTCATCTTTTTCTTCATTTTTAATTTAGTCCTACAAGTATTATCAAACTTGCACCACCTCCCCGAATAGTACATCTTGTGAATCAATAGTATAATCATGTGAATCAATAGTACAATCATGTGAAAAAAATAATTATAGTATAGTACCTTCATCTATACCTCCATTTTTAATTTAGTTATGCAAGTATTATTAATATTACACCACCTCCCCTAATAGTACATGAATGTGAATCAATAGTACACACATGTGAACAAATAGTTATAAGCATTTGAATTAATAGCAATTAATTGCTCATTTATCTGATTAATTACCCGATCGGTCAATATAACCTCCAGACATCAATTATTATTGGAATAGATGTCGATTTCCACTAACACTAATAATCCCAACACAATGGAAATATCAATTTCATCTTTAATCAACACGAACTTATTCATCATTAATATTATAAGTCACAATATTAAACAACCAGATCATTCCCAAGAAAGAGGGGGCTTTCTGATAACGATTTCTCCCTATTGACGCGCAATTAGGTGACCAAACCTCTCCTCGATAGAACTTTCTAGACATCGTCAATATTTCAAATAATAATATGAATAACTTTGTCGTCTCAATTATTGATTTAATAATACATAAAATATTGACAATAATTGAATCAAATAACGTGAGATACTATGTAGTAATTACTGTAGAAATAATTGAATATAACTGAGTGACTTCTCACATAAGCATCAATAATCAATACCGTGTGCTACTATGCAACCACGCGTATTACTTTTCTTTTACCACATGGTAGTTCAACAGTTTAACGGTAAAACTTTCGTCGTTATTTTATAAAAAGACATTTCTGTTGTTTTCTAACTACGACAATACCTCCGTTGTGGGGTCCACCAATGATTGTGTCGGCGTACAAATATTTCCTTTAAAAATGAATATTCCCAGACCAATCGAATATTCCCCGACACAACAAATATTTTATATCAACTTGCTTACTTTGCAAAATTTTCAAATATCACCCTTAACTTTAACCTTTATCAATTTAACCATTTAGTAAATAACATAATAATTATAAGAAAATTGAATGGCTTCATTTCATAAAATTCGGGGTTTTACAATTTCCCCTCCTTATGAAATTTCACCCTCAAAAGTTTTGTACGTACCTAGTATGCCGAATAGGAGAGGATACCTTGTTTAGATTCTAACTCTTGAGGTATAACCTTTGAGTGTCGAATATGATCCTTCTTATCCAAGATTTTAACACGTATCTCCTTATACGTTAAATCTTCTGCTATCTCGTCTAGTTCTAATTCAATAATGTGGTTCGGGTCGTCCATATATTTACGTAACATCGATACGTGAAAAATGTTATAAACACGTAACATACTTGGCGGTAAAATGAGTCTATAGGCCACAGTTCCTACTCGATCGAAGATTTCAAATAAACCAATAAAATCGAGGGTTGATATTTCCTCTCTTCATCGACTCTTGTTTCTAGAATAACGCCTTCTTGAACCTTCTTCTTCGTATTCATCAGCTCCGGGTTTGTAGTTTGAGCGGCTTTTAACTTTATCGATTAAAGTCAATTCTACTTGTATATTTAATATCACCACATGGGTCCCTAGAGTCTTTAACTCTATCTCTATCTTTTGTAAGTCGTACAAAATGGGTCTTTATGTTAACAATATCGCACTCGTAAATGCATATGATCTTCTACTTAATGCATCAGCTACCACGTTCGCTTTTCTAGGATGGAATTGAATCGTATAGTCGTAACCTTCAACAGCTTGAGCCAACGTCTTTGGCGCATAATACGTTCGTTCGAGGTGGAAAAATATTTAAGGGTTTTAGAAATGGGTTTTGTACTGGGGTCAATACAAAATTCGATTTCACGCTCTGGGGGTAGGCCAAGAAGTCTTTAGGAATTCGTCAGGAAATTTATTAACAATAGAAATACCATTCAAATCTGACGTATTTTTGTTTAAATCTGTGACATGGCTAAGAAAGCTTGACATCCATTTTTCAATAAACGAATAGCTTTATGGCTTGATATGACAGTGATTGACTTTAGTGGTTTGGTTGCTTGAATTCGCATAATAGGTTGGTTAGTAATATGAAAGCTAACAACCTTACGACAATAATCAATTTTAGCATGATGAGTAGTTAACCAATCAATTCCTAAAATCACATCAAATGCAAGTATTTTCAAAGAGATAAGATCGACAGGTAACACGAAAGTGTTGATTTAAATCAAACAAGATTTATAAACAATGGATGTAACGAAGGTTTCTCCCAATGGAGTTTCAATAGATAAGTCAAAGTCTAATTTCTCCGGAGTAAAATTTAAACGTTGAGCGCAAGTAGGAGAAATAAAAGAGTAGGTAGAACCGTATCGAATAAGGTATAGACTTCGCAATAATTTATAATTAACTAACCCGTGCTAACTTCGTTCGGGTTACTCGCTTTTTGAGAAGTCACAAAAAATGCTCTTCCTGAAACCACCGACTTAGTTTTATCCGTATCCGCCTCTGGTGTCACCGTCCCAGTTGGATTAGATTTTGATATAGGACAAAATTGAGTTATGTGACTGTCTTTTCCATAACTAAAACATACCTTGGAAGGCTGTGAACAATTTGGACTTATGTGTCCCTCCTCTCCGCATCTGTAGCAACTAACTGGCTGCCGTTCTCATCCCCTAGAATTTGTTGATGGCGCTGGTGTTGCTGCCGACATCTTTCCATCATCGTTAAATCTTCTCTTTTTGAATTTTTCACTTGAATCATTTCTTCTATTATCTTGACCATGATTACCACCGAAGTGGTTACCATTTCTGGCATGATAATTTCCTCCACTATGGTTATCATTGTTCCGATGACCGTTGCCACTGGTACAATTATTATCGTGTTGTTGCTCGTTATCTTTTGGTTGGACTGACTCATTATCGCGCTCCAATAATTGAGCCCTATTCACTACATCTGAATACAAACAAAATTTATGAGAAATTAAGTATTGACGTATCTCGGGTTTCAAACATCTTAGAAACATCCGCGTCATTCTCTCCTCATTATCAACCAAGTGGGACGCAAACCGAGACAACTCGGCAAACATAGCTTCGTACTACGACACTGTCATAGTGTTATGCTCAAGCTTGATGAACTCTACCTCCTTCATGTGATGAATACTTTCGGGAAAGTACTTGTCGTTGAATAGTTCTTTGAATTTCTCCCAAGACATCTTCAATGTGACAGGCTGAGTACGCTTCACAGATTCACACCAGTAATATGCCTCTCCTCGCAATATGAAGGTGGCAAAGGGAACCTTTTGCTCCTCGGAGCATCCCAAGACATCAAATATCTTGGTGATCTACTTTATCCACGTCTCCGCCTTAAGTGGTTTTGGCTCTTCCAAATACTGCAGTGGTCCCAGCTGCTTGAACTGCTTAGCAGTGACCATCCGAGAGTTGCCAGTGTTTCCACCTGCATTTTGAATAGGAGTCTCTCTCGCTTAATGTTGCATGAATTCAATAAAACCTTTAAACATCCCATCGTTCATCATTTGATTGATGTTGTTATTTACCTGAGGATTATTGTCTTCTTGTTGCACATTATCCTGGGTATTGATCGTTGGTGACTCAACTATCTCATGTGCTTCATTGCTTATCTCAACATTTTCAGATGCCATTTCCAAACACTGCCACAAAACAAGGGTTAATTGACATGTCACTTATTATCCCTATACTCTGACCGACCAAATAAATACCAAATAAACTTAGGTAGGTCATACTATCGAAGGAATTTCCCGTCTCTCCCCTCCTAGTTCTAGTCTCACATCTCAGCCAGGGACCATGTCTTTAGGCTTTGATGTGACCCCCCCAAAATAGGTATACATCACCTATTCTGAGCCGTCAAATACATGGTACAAAATACAAATAAAAACTTAAATATACAACTGTCGTGTAAAATACGACAAAACATAAAGCTGTGAGTTTTAATACAACATTGTCTTCTAAACAGTATTCAAACTCAAAATAAGTCCTCAATACATTTATTTTCACACTATTTCATAGAATAGTGAGGACTACTAATGCTATCATCCGAGGCAATCCTTTGCATTCCCGGCTAGTCCCCGCTACGTTCTCATTTCCTGAAGAGAACAATGAAAGTAGAAGGGTGAGCTCAACTAGCCCAGTAAGAAATATTATCACTAAGATAATGCAGAATAAATTATCATTAGTCTTCAACAGTGTTAAACTGGTAAAATATAATAAACATCAAGTTTAACTGCAGCGAAACAAGCAATCCATTAGAAGAGTCAAGTAGAGAAAAAAATCTACTATCTTCTATGATTTAAAAGGGTTTTTCATTATTTTTATCATTTGAGACTCACGACAATAAATAATCCACATCATCCGCACTTTTCTGGCCAAGGATATTCATTAGTATCACGAACACAAATTATCCATGCACTACGGGCCAAGGATATTCGTGTATTCATCAATGGTCATGATCATGCCAACAACTGTCCATCAATGCACTACGACCAATGAGGATTTTTACCACATCATTTATAACATTACGGTCATGATTATACCGAATAATCCCTAGTCATAATCATACCAGGTCCATCTATGCACTACATGCCACAGATGACTTTCAACATATTATAAACATGGGGATGATGACAATTCAATAAAACAAATTCAAGAATAAATTTTAAAGATTTATAAGTTAATTTATCCTGAACTCAATAACGTCCAAATTGTCAACATGATACTGCTTTGTGGAGTAAAATTCAAGAATGCTCAGAAGAATATTTCCATGAAAAGATACTGGATGAAGCGCAAATATCAAGGATATTCCACTAATTTCATGGAGTATAGAAGCCAAAACTTTAATCAACTGAGTATAATATAATATATGAAACCGCAAATGGATTTTCGTCCGCCATGCGGTAATCCACTTAGACAGATCATTTTCCACAATTTAATAAGGAATGAATACAAAGGATCATTCACCATGCATGTAATAATCCACATAAACAAGTTATTCCAACAGAATAATAAATAATGGAATAACAGAAGAAATCACCGTGCATGCGATAGACCGCATAGACAGGTTATTGCAACAGAATAATAAAGAATGGAACCAGGTCATGCGTAATTCGCACAGACAAGATGTTCTAACAGAATAATAAAAAACGGAACCAGGTCATGCGTAAAAACCGCATGCATGAGGATGTTCCAAATGAATAATAAAGAACCGAATCAGTCATGCGAACGCACAAGCAGGATGTTCCAAATGAATAATAAAGAATGGAATAATGAAGAATTTCACCATGTATGCATTGCCCGCATAGATAGGTTATTCAACATAATGATAAAGAATGGAATAATGTAAGTTCTCTTCATGAAGACGAAAGAAATAATACCCTTACCATAAAAGAAGAGTATTAAATTTGGTAGGCGAGGATATTCTTGAAGAAAACTTATACTATTTTTCTACGCTCAAAGCTTCTGAAAACTCTAAAGAAATACGCTCAAGATTATAGAAGAAGAATTCTCTGAATTTCTGGTGTGATTTGTGACAAACGAGATTTTTGTAAATTAATTTTTAATATTTATTGAATTAAATAAATATTTTCGAGGAATTAATTATTAGATTTAATAATTAATTGATGCAATTGTGATAGATTAATTTAATGATATGTGTTATATTTATTAAATTAATGTAGAGAATATTTATTATTCAAGTATGTATTTATGTGAGCTTATTGAATTAAATAAAATATTTAAGTAAGCATGATGTTATTTTAATTAATTTAATTATTAATTAGAGAGTTAATAATTTGACATTAATTATTAATGAGAAATTTAATTATGTGACTATGCGAATTTATGAGAAATTATTATATTTTATTTAAAGTAAATTAAATAAAATATTGGAGTTATTTTATAAGGAGTGTGACATTAATTAAACTATAGTATAAGAAGTTTATCAAATTAAATGAGAATGAATTATATTGAATAGTCAAACAAGGCCTTAGTAGTGGTTGAGGGCAGTTAACCACGAATTGATTAACTGACCACAACTACGTTAGTTTATAAAATATATGCGTATTCTTTTATTTCATTTTCTTAAGTCTGATAAAACTAGTTAGAGAGAATCTGATAATTGTTGAGGAGAATTGTGAGTCAGTGGTTGAAGAAGGAATTGAGAAGGAATTCATCTCCTATTAAAATCTACACTACGCTTTGGGTAATTCTATCCAACCCAATTCTTATTTTACGTATTTTAAAGTCTTCCTAAATATGGCTTAAGTCCTTTGTAAAGTTTCTGTAGTTGAATGGGGTAACAATTATGTGTATATATGTAATAATTCGAGTAGCATAACATATCTTATATATATTGTATATGATTCCATATCATAAGTTTCATAATACTATGAATTGATATTTCAAAAAATTACAGAGTATGGGTTTTGGCCTTATGGCCTTATACATGATATTTCATGTGATGATCATATATTATCCCTAAAATTTATACTCGTATATTATTATGCATGTTAATATGAAGAGACCAAACTTTAATTGAGCGGATTGATTGTTGTTATAACGAATCAAGTAGTGTTGAAATTATGTTTTATGTTCAAAACCTTCAAAACGGTGAAAGTAAATGTGTTGATTTTTGCAAATTATGTGTTGTAACTTGTTAAAAATCATGCTAGATGGGTTAAGTAATGATTATATATGTATTACAATGATTGGGTAAGTCTAAATTAGGTGTAAAAATAACTAATTGGAAGTTATGGCCATATTCATGTATACTTTTACCTCATGATTGATTTTTGGCCTAATTTGGCCTTGTTATGTTCATGAATGCAGAAGCTATGAAACTGCAGAAAATGAGCACAGGTAACCCAGCCCGTATGCGTTACTAAACTAAATTACCTACCGCCTTTACAGTTAAAATAATAAAAAAAAAAAAAAAAAATTAAAAAAATAAAATAAATATTTGATGAAAATTATTATTAAAATATTTATAAAATAAATTAAATATTTTAATTGAGATATTTATGGAATAAAATAAATATTTGATGAAAATTATTATTAAAATATTTATAAAATAAATTAAATATTTGAATTGAGATATTTATGGAATAAAATAAATATTCGATGAAAATTATTATTAAAATATTTATAAAATAAATTAAATATTTTAATTGAGATATTATGGAATAAAATAAATATTCGATGAAAATTATTATTAAAATATTTATAAAATAAATTAAATATTTTAATTGAGATATTTATGGAATAAAATAAATATTCGATGAAAATTATTATTAAAATATTTATAAAATAAAGTAAATATTTTAATTGAGATATTTATTGAATAAAATAAATATTCGATGGAAATTATTATGAAATAATTTATTCGAGTGTAATAATAGTAAGAGAATGAAAATATTCTAATTTAATTAAGTAATTAAATTAGAAGGGTAATGATTTGTTAAATAAAGTGGAGTTTATATTAAATAATTAAGTGAAAATGTAACTAATGAATGTCGTGCATACATATAGTATGTGTGTAGGATTTGTGGTGAACGGAAGTACTAATCGTTTAGCCTACGCACGAGGCAAGTTTCCTAACCCTACTTGTCATGATTGTTCAAGTTTATTATTTATCTCGAGTAAATTATCATTACTATTATTTAAGTTCAAATGTTATATTAAAGATTTATTATCTTTTCAAAGCATGATTCAGTCATACAATAATTGTTCTATTGTATACTTCTTGAGATTATTATTCGAATTGAATATCATTATTGTTGAACCTTATTAGACTAGTGAACTTTATTGATTCAACTAGTCCTTAGTTGATGAACGTTCTAAATTTGTAACCCTTATTGAATTATCCAAACCAAACTTCCTTTAGTGCGGATTGAATGTCAAACCGAGATGAACAACCACAGTAAAGAAATTTACTTATGCGTTAGCGTTAAGATATTGTGATGATGATGGTACTAAGGGTGATCCACCTGAAATGCAGTAGAAAGGTCCATAGTCTTATGATCGTTAAAAGTTTCAAGTATAACCCTTGATAACCTAGGACATAGTTCAAGGTCTTATGACCCTCAGAATTCTTTTAATTCTTGTTATTCATTCTTGATTCAAAAGTTGAGCTTTTATTCAGATGTCTTTGATTTAATCGTATGTTATTATACTGTTATTTCATTATTATACTTGTGGGCAATAGTGCTCACTCTTGCTTAATAATAACATTGTTAAGAACGAAAGAACTGATGAACCTTCCACTAGTAAAGGCAAGGGCAAAGTTAGCAAGTGATGAAGACTTGTTGTTTATTTGATGATGTATTTTGTTTAAGACTTGATTTAATGATGTTGTTAAGACTTATTTGTTTATGATTCCGCACAGATGTTTAAGGTTAGTTTAACCTGAGATTGTATTATTATTATTATTCGGATGTTGTAACCCTTAAGGAAAAGATTTTTATTCTATCTATTGCATGGCTTGAATTTATTATGGGTAGATAGATAGATGATATTTGTACAGTGAACACCAAATCTCGTAGAATTGAAGTACCTGGATTTGGGGGTGTCACATGATTTCAATTCTAACTAAGCATCCTATTTATAGGAGAATTGAAAGGATACTATGCAATAAAATATAATATATTCTAAATATATATATATATATATATATTATTTTAAATCTAATAAAACAAATAACTTTATAAAAGTATTACATTTTATATAAAAAGATTTTACTATACAAAATACTATGCAGGCACTATGCAACACTATGCATAATAAAATATAATATATTTTATTTATAGTCTAATAAAATAAATAACTTATATAAAAGTATTTTGTTTTATATAAAAAGATTTTACTATGCAAAACACTATGCATAATATAATATAATATATTCTATTTATAGTCTAATAAAACAGATAACTTTATAAAAGTATTCTGTTTTATATAAAAAAGCTTTTCTGTTTTATTACATTACTAATACTAATAAAACAAAATTTATCATCATTATTATAATTCATAATATTAATCGACCAGGTCGTTCCTAGGAAAGAGGGGGCTTTCCAATAAGAATTTCTCCCCATTGGCGCGCAATTAGGTGACCAAACCTCTCCTTGACAAAACTTCTAGACATCATTAATATTGTAAATAATAATATTAATAACTTTGTTATCTCAAATATTGATTTAATAATATATTAAAATATTGACAATAATTGAATCAAATAACGTGAGATACTATGCATCAATTACTGTAGCAATAATTGAACAAAACTGAGTGACTTTTCACGTAAGCATCAATAATCAATACCATGTGCTACTATGCAACCACGCATATTACTGTACTTTTAACACCGGGTGTTTCAACAGTTAACGGTAAAACTTCCGCCATTATTTTCATAAAGTATTTTTGTTATTTTCTCAATTCGACAATAATTCTGTTGTGGGGTCCACCAATGATTGTGACGTTGTACGAATATTCCCTGACCAATCGAATATTATATAACTTGCGTACTTTGCAAAATTTATAAATATTACCCACAACTATAACATTATATCAAATTCATTCCATAATATTCAAAAATGATACTTATAGAAAAATCATCTTTATTCATAAAAGTTGGGGTCTTACAACCTCCCCTTCTTATGAAATTTTGCCCTCGAAATTAGGGTACGTACCTGGTATGTTGAAGAGGTAAGGATACCTTGATTTCATCTCAGATTCTAACACCCAGGACATTTCCTCAACATCGTGGTTCCTCCACAAAACTTTGACTTGAGGTATAACCTTGGAGCGTAGAACATATTCCTTCTTATCCAAGATTTTAACAGGAACATCTTCATACGTTAAATCTTCCGCTATTTCATTAAAATACAAACATCCAGCTCTAAACAACATATGATAACTAAAATGCGGAATATAATAAACGTACGTCGTTCATTCAAAAGGTGTTAATAGTCCCAAGATTCGATAACCTTAATAAAATCTTTAAAACATACCCTATAATAGTACTTAGGGTTCATATTACATAACATTAATTTAAATTAAGCATATGATAGATTCTGCTTCTGGCGACTATCCTACATCTTTCCTTTACCCTTGTCCTTTCCTGAGGTCTCGGGCTTAGCTGCAATATAATTCATGATATAGCAAGGATGAGCAACAAGTTTACTCAACAAGTTTAAATACAACAATAAGGATATATCATGATAAATGGAAGATATCTGATAATGAATTCAATAATATGAATATCTGAAAGATTCAACAATATGAATATTAGAAGCAAAGATAACGATTGCTTTTAGAATAACTGCTAGTCAAGTAGACTTTGAACTATAACACTCCAATGAAATCAATAGCTAATTGACCCTTTGGTTACTAGCTACAGAATAAGTACTTGAGGGGATCGGCCTTGCGTACACCATGTATATGCATAACATTTAAATCTGCTCTTTGTATCTTATATTAGATACCTGGTACTCCCCTATTATAGAAAGGGGTGTTCTTTTCAGTCTAAGAATCCTTACCATCAATTGGTTTGGATAGCTTTTATAAAACTTCATACATTTATCTGACCGAACAAAGGTTCAGACTCTATCTAACATAGTTCAAGAATTATTGAACTTTAAATGATGTACAAGTCCAAGATTGTACGAACTCAAGTGCACTAAGTGCGAATATCAATAGTATCGATGTGGAATAATTGTAAAGTAATTAAACCACTTAATAGCATGATTGGAAATAAGATTCAAGCTTAAATGAATACTTTTAATTCAACAATAACCTACTCAATACAATATGAGAAGGATAAGAAACTTTCACAACAAACAAAGTTGTGTAAGTTAGGAAACACTGCAACACAATAAAATAGTGTTCAGATACTTGCTCAATATAAATTTGAGTAAGGTTAGGGAACTTTCTCAATAAAAGTAGGGTTCAAGGAACTTGCACAATGTAAAGGATAGTTTAGATACTTACTCAAATAAAAGAGTAAGAATTAAGAAACTTGCATGTTTGCTCAACTACAATAAAACCTAGCTTTAATTACTTGCGTTGAAACGACCTAACGTTATCAAGTTGATCATTTCAATTAGTATGTGTAAACTAGTATGTGTTTACACTAACAACAATCAAGTCTTCACATATCATGCTTCTTAACACAATTACAAAGTACATTGGTCACATAATACAAGATAAAGTAATCATATATGTAACGCCCCGAAATCTGATCTATCTTCACACCCGGATTCCGTACGTCACGAGTACCTCATTCATCCAACATACATCATTATATACTGAAATATAATAACATACATTCTGAATTCCCAGGTTCTAAAACCTTATAGCTTTTCTCATTACAAATAATGATAATTACATTATTCTTTACATCTTGCACGAGTGACTTTTATACGCCACCAAGGATACATAATCGTTCATTAAGCTATTCTATAGAGTAATTCTCATCTTTCTACATTACAAGTCTTCACTTGATCTTTTCGCTCATTCACATTCTGAATGACACTTCATCTGGATCTTTGTCAACTTGATCTGTCACGGGATCCTTAAGTTCTTCTAACATCATTCATTTGAAAATGTTTTTCATTTAAAGCAAGTGTGAGCATTCAATTGCCCAGCAAGTAATAACAGTTGAACAAACAACTTCAAGAATTTAAACATTCTTTTCAGACTTTAATAACCGAACAAAGGTTACGAAGCAACTTGAATAATTGGAATAGTCTTGATTCCTATCATCTTACAACATTAGTTAAATGCATTTTGAAATACTTTCATTCTCTACTCTCTTTCATGCACATTCTGTCTGGCTAGAATCAATAGCATAGACTTAACAATAAAAAATGATTCATGTATAAACAGAACATTCTTTTATTGAACAGTTCAAACATAGAACAATTCATCTCATAGAAACACCGAAGTGTTCACATTGTGGCACAAGGCCTCATACATTCTACCACCTTGTACAAATATCGCACATTCGCACATAGATAGAACTTCTCAAGTTCAACATCTGAGAAGTTTAAGAAACTAGCATTCATTTGAAATATGAATGAAGTTAGGAAACTTGCCTTACACACGATACTACAACTTACATTTGAATCGCTTCATTCCAATCCCTATATAAACATAAGGAAATAACAAATACACCAATTAGTCATATACTTGACTTATGCATTGGTTTACTTAACTTTACTTCTTAAGGTTCGCGTTCTTACAATATAATTTTATGCGACTAACTTTCATTACCGGTTTACGGTTTCATGACATACGGAGATGTCTTACTCAAAACGTTCATCATCTTTGATGATTTTCATTCTTATCTTCTTCTTATACTTCTCTAGGACTCAGCACACATCGCTTCTCTTCTAATAGTCCATATGGTACTCTGAGTGGTTTCCCACAAACAACCAACAAACAAGTTTCCATCTCGTCTACACTACCCACACAGTGAGTTAGATCGGTTGCCAGTTTTGTATATACCTTCACTCTCTGAATGAATTGTTTAGCCCAGCTCCCATATGTTAACCATCAAAGGTTACGATTGTACTACAACCTAAATTTATCTTAACTTATATGAACTATTAAACTATAATGTTCGTTAAGTCAATTTCTTATTCCTTATGGCTTTCTGGCAAGTAATTGGCATACCTCAGGACTCATTCTTATCCGAATCACATTCGGCTTTCATTAATCTTATTATCATTTGATACGGTTTTCTTGATACCATTCGTATCTTACTTACTACTTTCATCAACGTCTATGTCATACAACCAGGGTATACTTAGAACGTTCGTCCAATGCGAATACGATTTACAAAGATCGTTTACATATTAAACGTTCACGTTGCTCGTCTCTTAATCTCTCACTCAACCATTATTCCAGGTTTTAATTGCTTTCGATCGTTATCCATCCCATGAACCCTATGTTCAATATTCTTTCTTAATATCGAAGCCATACAGATCATTGTATGCTAAGACCGATCGTTCTTCGCAACAACATTGCGTTCACAGCGTCTATACACTTTACATTCATCTTGTATTACCCTGTCATAACATCGACATATTATTCATTACTTTCGTCACTCAACGTCTAAGGAATTATAATCATAGCAATCCCTCACGTTCGTTTATCACGACTACGGTCCCCAGACATCGGTTTCATAACCCGTATCTACATTCTTTGTCTTTTAATCTCGTTAAATCTTTCCATTCAACCTTCACTAAAGGTTTAACACACTTACTCAAGTGTTACATTATGTGAACTACGTGTTCATACTTCTTTCTTGCACATCCCCCAAAAAATTGAGCAGTTAAAATCTCATTTCTGGGTATTGCCTCAGATTGGGCTTTGCATGCTTGCGTGCCCTTCCTTTCTCTCTCGTTTGCTGGCGATGACCTACTTCTCTCTCTCTTCGATTGGTTGTGGCGCC
The DNA here is from genome assembly GCA_020205605.1 of Panax ginseng. Classification (NCBI taxonomy): domain Eukaryota; kingdom Viridiplantae; phylum Streptophyta; class Magnoliopsida; order Apiales; family Araliaceae; genus Panax; species Panax ginseng. The sequence continues at coordinate 55,302,053 of CM035145.1, forward strand.
AAGTCCTTTGTTATCTCTCACGCTACGGCGCCAATTAACAAAACCTGAGGCTGAGATCGCGCATTGGCGGCATTTACTTCTCAAAGCTTCAAAGGTCTTTCAAGTGCTTTACGAGCTTAAACCCTAGAAATTTTTCTAAGTGTTAACTTCATTTTAAGATGCTTACTTTCCGATCTTATAACTTCTTCATTATAAACTTCGGAGCGAGGTTGTTCCAAAAGCCATTTTCTTCCTTATCTTACGACTTCGATTACCCATAGACAAAAATTCATTACAAATGCATTAACATGCCATTCAATTGGCTTAATCTTAACTCTTCGTTCATTTTAACATTTTTAACGTTCTTCGTTCGTTCGTCCGTAATTCGGTCATCCGAACTCGGAATTCGTTCGTTCTTGAGTCCACGACTCACGTTTTATACGTTCTCTTACATTCTTATGAAACCCTACACGTTCGGGTTCATTTACTAACTTTCAAATTTTCGTTCTTCTTTTACAAAATTTTCGCCATAACTTCGTTATAGCTTAGTTTTAATCCGTTCTTCATGAACGTTTCTACCGTTCCTAACCAAGCAATAAGCAACTAACTTATACGCGATGGTTTTAAACTTGTCCATCAACAACATTTATACTACGATGGTTTTAAATTTGTCCATCAACAACGCTTCTTCGTGTTCTTCTTCGTGTTCTTCGTGTTCTTCGTTCGTTCTTCATTTTAATCGATATTTTGGATTACGATTTCACTTTTCTTGGAATTTGATGTTATAGAACACCATTCCTTATTTATTTAACCTACTCATTCATAAGATTCATTCGGATCGCTCAAAATCCTTACGAATCTTATACTTCCTTAAGAAATTTATAAACTAAATTTCTTATTTCTTATTTTCTCATGATTTCAACCATATGAAATCATTCTCAATATCTTTTACCCCTTATTCTCATTTAAACTATGTTTTTAACATAAAAACTTAAAGAAAAATTATCTAGAAGTTAGGTTTTCGGATTACCTTTCTTCTTTAATCTTCCTCCATCGGACAAAGTTTGCTCACGAGCAAGCTTTTCTTCCTTCTTCTCCTTCTCTTCCCCCATCCGAACTCTCTCTCTTTCTCTCTCAAAGTGTAGGATTTTCAAAATCCCATTCAAATGAGATTAAGCTTCCTATTTATAGATTTTCAAGGTTAGGGGTAAAATAGTCATTTCGCCCCTAAAATCACTATTCACACCTCCTTACTATTCAAGACTTAAGGACTAAGTTAACTTAGCCCTCAAGTTTGCTTAGCACTTAAGTTTCAGTAGTTCCATCTTTCGGGTTCGGGTAAAGCAGTTTTAAAAGCTCGATTCTCGGAATCCAAATATTTTTGGATATTTCGTCTTTGGCCATAACTGAAATATTATTAAATATTCCATCACGTCTCAACATTTTACGTAATCTATAACTTCTCGAATTTCAAAATAAATCTCGGAAGCGGAAATGGATGAATAGTGCCTATTTTCGTCTTTTTCCCGAAAATATTTTGTTCCTGGAAAACTTTTATTTTTGTCTTGAAAATTCTTACTCGTTCAATCTAGCTCGTAGCCAGAATTCTCCCGATTAATAATCATTCTAAGTTATAAAACGATTAATAAACACATAGCACATAATAGTATTAATAAAAATTCATTTTATTAATAACTAATTCTTTAAATCTTAATTTCTGGACAATCCGGATTTAGGGTTGTCACATCCTTCCCCTTATAAAAATTCCGTCCCTGAAATTTCTTCAAACCAAACCCTTACCCGGGTCATCACATTCTCCTTCTTCACATAATTTCGCCTCGAAATTTTAACTTACTCTTCTTCTCAACTTCTCTTCAAAGAAGTTATTATTTTTCAAACATTCCCTACCCTTCATAACTTATCAAGAATCATGAAGTGAAAGGAATAACGAGGAATATAGATTCCTTTAAAACATTTCATACTTTTTTGCCGAGGGGTCAAATTGACCATGAACTCTTACTAGGTTATAACAACCTCGCGTCAGTAAACCTTTCTTTACAAAGTAAGTTTACAATCACAAAGAAAGTAACTACCTCTTCCATGTTCTCCTCGGACTAAATCATTAGAATTCGCACCAAAACAATTTGGTTTAAGATAGCTCTTCAAAGAAAGCTCGATTTTCTTTTAATCATGACATACCATTCGTCTTAGCCAAATCAAGTAGCTTAGACCATACCAATAAATTGGACATCAACTTGAAACATTCGTCTAGTCAACTCGCTTGACATCGACTAATTCTTTAAATTCGTTTGCAATACATCAAAACGTTTCATGACGTCATGATACCGCACTTTTCACAGTACGTTGAGGACTTCATCAGTTTATGACTTCATCATTAAGCATCATACCATAGCGGTTTATTGATCCTAAGATCAAATCCAACACCAGGTTTAATTGCATTAATAACTCCATCCTTTTACCATCCTTGCATCAAATGCACTGATGATATAGAATTCATTTTGATATTTTAAATCAATTTCTGTCTAGCCAAAACAATTAGCATAGACATACCAAGAATAGTTCTTTTAAAATCCATTGGTTCCAAAAGTCGAACCAATTCTTTCATTTTCAAAATGCGCACATTAGCACGATTTCAAGAAATTTTGAAATCTAGCATAGCTAGATGACTTGGAATATCCTATTCTCCATCTTCCTTCATTGTCTTACTTACGACAACACTTAATCTTCTCTAGCACCTTCAATGCTAAGTCTACTGAAAATACTTGCTTTCAACCTAAACGTTCCTATACCTTAGTATAGTTCATCAACTTACCACACTTTATGTGTTTAGGAACTTTCCACAACCATATGTGTTTAAGAACTTATCTTCGCAATATGTAATCCAAGAACAAATCAAGGACTATCCATATGCTTAGGGCTAATAAACATAGCATATAACTATGAGTCACAAACTTTTCATAAGTATGAGTTTCAAGAACCCGCACCAATCTTATCATTTTCTACCTATAAAGTATATACATGAGAACAAATTCACCTTCTCGTCATATACATCTTGATAGAGCGACCAATTTCAATGATTATCACTGTAATAAACTGAGTGGTTGTTACACCAAGCACAAACCTCTTCCCATACAAAGATTCATACAACTCAGCCATCACATGAGTCCTCAATTGAAATCTTACAACTTCTAACTTTCTCTTTACTTAATACGAATTTTCTTTAATTCGTATACTATCCTTTACAACTCAATTTGAGTTCTTCTTCCCGTACTACTTCGTAGTATCATTCATTCATAGCATTAGCTATAAATCATTCATCGTTTAACAGCTCATCTATTACTACGATTTACTATGATCACGTGGTGATCTTCTTATCCTTTTCTTTACGATTATAGTCTTAGGTACTCATACCTAAGGTTTATAACCTATCAGCTTTGATACCAACTTGTAACGCCCCAAAATCCGGTCTATCTTCACACCCGGATTCCGTACATCACGAGTACCTCATTCATCCAACATACATCATTATATACTGAAATATAATAACATACATTCTGAATTCCCAGGTTCTAAAACCTTATAGCTTTTCTCATTACAAATAATGATAATTACATTATTCTTTACATCTTGCACAAGTGACTTTTATCCGCCACCATGGATACATAATCGTTCATTAAGCTATTCTATAGAGTAATTCTCATCTTTCTACATTACAAGTCTTTACTTGATCTTCTCGCTCATTCACATTCTGAATGAAACTTCATCTAGATACCGTCAGCTTGATCTATACGGGATCCTTAAGTTCTTCTAACATCGTTCGGTAAAAATGTTTTTCATTTAAAGCAAATGTGAGCATTCAATTGCCCAAAGAAGTCATATGATTGAACAAACAACTTCAAGAATTTAAACATTCTTTTAAGACTTCAATAATAGAACAAAGGTTACGAAGAAGCTTGAATAATAGGAATAGTCTTGATTCCTATCATATTAAAAACATTAGTTACATGCATTTTGAAATACTTTCATTCTCTACTCTCTTTCATGCACATACTGTCCGGCTAGAATCAATAGCGAGACTTAACAATAACAGTTCATGTATAAACAGAACATTCTTTTATTGAACAGTTCAAACATAGAATAATTCATCTCATAGAAACACCAAGTGTTCACATTGTGGCACAAGGCCTCATACATTCTACCACCTTGTACAAATATCACACATTCGCATTACATGACGTAAACTCAAGTTCAACATCCGAGAAGTTTTAGAAACTAGCATTCATTTAAAAATATGAATGAAGTTAGGAAACTTGCTTTTTCTTGATATTACTGAAATCTTTACGTTGAATCGCTCATTCCAATCCCTATAACACATAAGGAAATAACAAATACACCAATTAGTTATATATACTTGACTTACGCATTGGTTTACTTAACTTTACTTCTTAAGGTTCGCGTTCTTACAATATAATTTTATGCGACTAACTTTCATTACCGGTTTACGATTTCATGACATACGGAGATGTCTTACTCAAAACGTTCATCATCTTTGATGATTTTCATTCTTATCTTCTTCTTATACTTCTCTAGGACTTAGCACACATCGCTTCTCTGCTAGTAGTCCATATGGTACTCTGAGTGGTTTCACACAAACAACCAACAAACAAGTTCCGCTTAAATCTATCTTTGCCCGCCCACGTTGAGTTAGATCGATTGCCAGTTTTGTATATACCTTCGTTTTTTGAAGGAATTATTTAGCCCAGCTCCCATATGTCAACCATCAAAGGTTCCGATTGTACTACAACCTAAATTTATCTTAACTTATGTGAACTATTAAACTATAATGTTTGTTAAGTCAATTTCTTATTCCTTATGGCTTTCTGGCAAGTAATTGCCATACCTCAGGACTCATTCTTATCCGAATCACATTTGGCTTTCATTAATCTTATTATCATTCGATATTGTTTTCTTGATACCATTCGTATCTTACTTACTACTTTCATCAACGTCTATGTCATACAACCAGGGTATACTTAGAACGTTCGTCTAATGCAAATACGATTTACGAAGATCGTTTATGTATTCAACGTTCACGTTGCTCGTCTCTTAATCTCTCACTAAACCTTTATTCCAGGTTTTAATCGCTTTCGATCGTTATCCATCCCATGAACCCCATGTTCAATATTCTTTCTTAATATCGAAGCCATACAGATCATTGTATGCTAAGACCGATCGTTCTTCGCAACAATGTTGCGTTCACAGCGTCTATACACTTTACATTCATCTTGTATTACCCTGTCATAACATCGACATATTATTCATTACTTTCGTCACTCAACGTCTAAGGAATTATAATCATAGCAATCCCTCACGTTCGTTTATCGCGACTACGGTCCCCGAACATCGGTTCCGTAACCCGTATCTACATTCTTTGTCTTTTAATCTCGTTAAATCTTTCCATTCAACCTTCACTAAAGGTTTAACACACTTACTCAAGTGTTACATTATGTGAACTACGTGTTCATACTTCTTTCTTGTATATCCCCTAAGAAATTGAGAGCAGTTAAAATCTCATTTCTGGTATTGCCTGCTGACCGGGCGCATGGTGCTGGTTCTTCTTTCCTCTCCTCGTTGCACATGACACGACCTACTTTCTCTCTCCTCTTTCGGATTTGGCATGGCTTGCTGGCCAAGTCCTTTGTTATCTCTCACGCACGCTACGGCAATTAATTAACAAAACCGAGAGCTCGAGCTCGCTGTCATGCTTCTTTTCAAAGCTCAAGCCGGCATTAAGGCACTGCTGCGCCGAGCTTAAACCCTAGAAATTTTTCTAAGTGTTAACTTCATTTTAAGATGCTTACTTTCCGATCTTATAACTTCTTCATTTTAACTCGGAACGAGGTCGTTCCAATGCCATTTTCTTCTTTATCTTACGTACTTCGTTTACTCGTAGACAGAAATTCATTCTGAATGCATTAACATGCCCTTTAATTGGCTTAATCTTCGCTCTTCGTTCATTTTAACATTTTTAACGTTCTTCGTTCGTTCGTCCGTAATTCGATCATCCGAACTCGGAATTCATTTGTTCTTGAGTCCACAACTCACGTTTTATACGTTCTCTTACATTCTTATGAAACCCTACACGTTCGGGTTCATTTACTAACTTTCAAATTTTCGTTCTTCTTTTACAAAATTTTCGCCATAACTTCGTTATAGCTTAGTTTTAATTCGTTCTTCATGAATGTTTCTACCGTTCCTAACCAAGAAATAAACAACTAACTTATACGCGATGGTTTTAAACTTCTCCATTAACAACATTTATACTACGATGGTTTTAAATTTGTCCATCAACAACGGTCTTCGTGTGTTCTTCGTGTTCTTCGTTCGTTCTTCATTTTTAATCGATATTTTGGAGTACGATTTCACTTTTTCTTGGAATTTGATGTTATAGAACACCATTCCTTATTTATTTAACCTACTCATTCATAAGATTCATTCGGATCGCTCAAAATCCTTACGAATCTTATACTTCCTTAAGAAATTTATAAACTAAATTTCTTATTTCTTATTTTCTCATGATTTCAACCATATGAAATCATTCTCAATATCTTTTACCCTTATTCTCATTTTAAACTATGTTTTAACATAAAAACTTAAAGAAAAATTATCTAGAAGTTAGGTTTTTGGATTACCTTTCTTCTTTAATCTTCCTCCATCGGACAAAGTTTGCTCACGAGCAAGCTTTTCTTCCTTCTTCTCCTTCTCTTCCCCCCCATCCGAACTCTCTCTCTTCTCTCTCAAAGTGTAGGATTTTCAAAATCCCATTCAAATGAGATTAAGCTTCCTATTTATAGATTTTTCAAGGTTAGGGGTAAAATAGTCATTTTGCCCCTAAAATCACTATTCACACCTCCTTACTATTCAAGACTTAAGGACTAAGTTAACTTAGCCCTCAAGTTTTCTTAGCCCTTAAGTTTCAGTAGTTCCGTCTTTTCGGGTTTAGGTTTCGAAGCGGTTTAAAAAGCTGCGATTCTCGGAATCCAAATATTTTTGGATATTTCGTCTTTGGCCATAACTGAAATATTATTAAATATTCCATCACGTCTCAACATTTTACGTAATCTATAACTTCTCGGAATTTCAAAATAAATCTCTGAGCAGAAACGGACGAATAGTGCCTATTTCGTCTTTTTCCCCGAAAATATTTTGTTCCTGGAAAACTTTTATTTTCGTCTTGAAAATTCTTACTCGTTCAATCAAGCTCGTAGCCAGAATCCTCTCGATTAATAATCATTCTAGGTTATAAAATGATTAATAAACACATAGCACAAAATAGTATTAATAAAAATTCATTTTATTAATAACTAATTCTTTAAATCTTAATTTCTGGAAATCCAGATTTCTGAGTTGTCACAATATACGCATGCCTTGAAACTTCAAACCAAAATAGAATCTTGGCAAGATTTTGGAATGGGTAGCAATGCTGCGCTGGTCTAAAGCTTAGGGGAGTAGTTGCAATTGCTGACATCCCTTAGCCACCTGAAGGTTGAGCTTACGCACTTCGACTTGATCCAACCTAACATACACCTATATATACATAATAACATGCATACATGCTAGAGTTTCACATAGCACGTGACCATACTTGAGTTTACTACTTCAAGTTTAACTTACACTTTATATGTCATTAAAACATAAAAATCATGTAATCATCAAGTTTAATATATATGAATCATGTTTAAGAGTAATATATCTATAACATGACATCTTACTACTTTAGTATCTAAGTACTCAAATAATATTAACTTATGTTTGAAAATATGTCCAAGGTTGTCTTTGAAATCTTTTTAGCGCAAATGATGCAATATATATATACAAGACAACTTTAGAACTCATATTATGCGTGATTAAGTTATGTTTAACATCTTTAAACACCAGAACCTACATCATGTAGCATTCATGTATATTACTTTAATATAACAAACTTTTTCTTTAAAATATTCTCTAACACAAAGCTAACAAGTTTAAATCATGATAAAGACATTATACATCATATATCATGCTCACTTAAGTTCTACATCAGTCATGTATGTGATCTCGTAAGTTCAGAACTTGGGAACATAAGTTTTCCTCAAAGTTAGTTTTGAAAACTTTAAGTTTTTCTATAACTTTCTTACTAATCCAAGTGATTACTTCATATCACATACAAAAGCTTTACATAACATGTTATACTCCTCTTTAGGTATGTATCTAAGTCATAACATCAAGTTAGTAACACATATCACAAACAGAAACCACCAATTTGGTTACGAGGAGTGCAGTATGATTCATTTACACCCTAGTATATAAATAGGCGCAACTTCGTTATGCACCTTTTGAGAGAGGTAGTAACTTTTCTCATTGCTGAGAGCATCAAACATTTTCCTTGATTTTAAACATGCTTCATAAAGTCATAATTCTCGCATTATGTGTACGTGACAAAGTCTACTTTTGAAACCATGATTTCATTTCAAAACCACAAGTGTTGTGTTAATCATTGATATACTTGTTCATACTACATGCATGTGCTTAAATGTGTTTTAAAATAGTTTACAAGCTTTCTCTAACAATGTACCAACAAGTTAGCATATCAAAAATGAAACGAGAAACATCAGTGCAGTGGTAGGGCTGGCAAGAATTGCTTATTTGCACCCCTAATCTGATTAAGAGGCAGCATTGCGCCATTACCTACATTCGAGACAAGTATCTTGCTCATTTAATTTCAAAGAACCCACTATACAAAATCCTTCTAAAATTTGTTTCTAACATAACCCAACACATTTATAAGTATGTATAACACTAAGAGACATAACCCAAACCAACTATCAACCGATACATGCTTAATTCAAGAAATCTTAACAAAACTCAACTAAGAACGTAAATTGAGATTTTCATACCTTTTGAGGTAATTGAGTTGCAATACTCTCACTCCTTACAAGCTCCTTAGAAAATAAATCTCAGCAATTGCAATAAGGAAGATGAAGGTCTTATTTATAGAAGAATGGTTAACTAGACAATGCCATTACCTCACAATTCAAACCATTGGATTTCAAGAATGCAATATGGATAAGAGGAGGTTGGTGAGAGTTGGTGATTCCACTCACGAATCCCACTCCCCCTCCATTTATTGATCTAGGTTGGTTGATTTTGAGATGAAAATAGAGTAGGATATATAGCTAGCTTTTGGAAAATACGTAAATTAGCTTCATGTTCCTATTCATGTACTTGGTGACACTCATTTAGGGACAAAGAAATCTCAACAGTTGCAAAAATGAAATGCAACATTTGGCTTATACCATATATTCACATAATATAAACTTTGGTTATAAATTATGTACACACAATTTATTTCATATAACATAGGTTATAATGATTTAAAGAACATACAATATATTTTCCAATTACAAGATATCAAGTAGTGCACATACATATAATTCATGTACATTTTCAATTACCATTACTGTTATTATTACAATAACTAATGAAATCATTATTAATTTAACAATTGATATTATTATATGTCAATAAGGTATACATGAATTTTTACCCACACACTCCACATCATATAACAATATTATTATGCAACTCACATGAATGCAAATAACTCTTACAATATAGTCTATATATAATATATAGACTTATTAATGTGTCACCTTGTATTATATAAAATATATAATTAACTACCATATAATAAAGGTTTACTATATTGCACAAATTAATCAAGTACACATCTAATCATTTTATAAATTATTGATCTTTTTACACATTAATTATTATCTATTCAATAATAATTATTAATTAACACATTATCAATTAATTACTCATAATTGCATTTAATCAATATGTTCAACTCTTGCTACTATATTCAAATAAATTGAATATCTAATTAATACTCTTATCAAGTCTTTGATATTAGAATCTTAGGGTTAGTTCACTAATTTAAATCAACTATTAGGGACTCCCTTTAATCATTTCATAAATTCACATAATCACATACAGTTTAAATAAACTCACAAAACTAACTCATTAAAATTAAATCACATATTTAAATAAATAAGGAGTTTCAAATTTGTGGACGTTACAGCACAACTAGCCCAGTAAAGAATATCATGACTAAAGATAATTAAATTATCAATAGCCTTCGTCAATAATAAATCAGAGGTTTAGAACATATGGTAGATGATAAAACTTTTCAACTATAGTTGCAGCGGAACGAGCAATCCATTAGAAGAGCCAAATAGACCATAACGTCTATTATCTTCTCCATGTTAAAAGTCCACCAACAATGTTTTATCCCTGTAACATCAATCAACAAATCATGTCCACAATCATGTGAATAACTCATAATCATAATTGTGGTTCTAAATTACTCTTCGCACCCAGGACGAAGATAATTTTTATCACATGTATTTACATGAAACATCAAAGATCATGGTTATACCAAATCACAGTTCATGTTCATAATCATACTAATAAATTCATCTTTGCACTACGGGCCAAAGATATTCATTAACAGTTCATCTTTGCACTACAGGTCAAAGACATGCAACTGTATTTTAGAAGAGTCAAGTAGAGCATGACATCTACTGTCTTCTACGATTTAAAAGTTTACCATCAATTTTATCTCTAAGACTCAGCTTAATAAATAATTCACATCACCGAATTATATATCCATGCACTACGGGCCAAAGATATTCGTATTTTCATCAATGGTCATGAACACACCAAACAACAATTCATCTTTGCACCTTTGGCCAAAGAGAACGCATGGTCATGATCATACCATTAACTGTCGCTGAGACTCAGCTTAATAATTAGTATCATAACCACGAATTATCCATGTCATATGGGCCAAGTATATTCATGTAATCATCAATGATCATGATTATATCGAATAATCCCTAGTTATAATCATACCAACAACTGTCCATCAATGCACTATAGGCCACTGATGACTTTTACCACATCATTTGTAACATTACGGGTCATGATTATACCGAATGATCCATGGTCATAATCATACCAATCAATAGTCCATCTATCCACGTAAGCCAAAGATGACTTTCATCACAATATAAGCATGATGATGATGACAATGATATAAGAATTAATCAAACGAAATCAAGGATAAATATTAAAGACTTTAAATTTATCAAGAGTTTAAAAATATCCAAATTGTCAACATGATACTGCTTTGTGGAGTAAAATTCAAGAATAATATTCATGTATCAAAAATAATTTAGACAGAAAAGAAATATATTTTTTTGGATAAATAGTACCCCGTGAATAGTACCATGTGAATAGTACTTTAGGAATAGTACTTTGTGAATAGTACCTATGAATAGTAACTCGTATTCGTAAATAGTACCATATACGTGAATAATATCGTATATGTGAATAGTACCCATGAATAGTACTCATAAAAGGGAAATACAAAAGAAAACGATATTCCATGATGAATTCAAAAGAAATGATATCTCATACGAGTATAATAGAATATACGAAACTGCAAATGGATTTTCACCCGCCATGCGGTAATCCACGTAGACAGTTCATTTCCAATTTTAATAAAGAATGAATGCGAAGGTTCATTCACCATGCATGCGGTAGTTCGCGTAGACATGTTATTCCAACAGAATAATAGAAGAATTTCACCATGCATGTGATAGTCCGCGCAGACAGGTTATTCCAACAGAATAATAAAGAATGGAGTAACAACCATGACGAGTATTGAAAGAAAATAACTCTCTTCATGAATACGAAAGAAATAATACTCCATACGAATATTGAACGGAAATAATATTCATACGAATACAAAAAATAATATCTCTTCAGAATATGAAATAAATAATACCCCTTACTTCAGAAGAAGACTGGATACTGGAATAGTGAAATAGCAGACTTCTCTTCTTCTTTCTCTCTATAGCTTCTCTCTCTATAATTGCTCTTGCGAGTCTTAGTGTATTAGTGATAATGAAGAAAGAATGAGTTTCTATTTATAGGAAAACATAGTTTTGATAATTACATGTTTTGGGGCTCAAAATATTACAGTATAATACCTTCATCTTTTTCATCATTTTTAATTTAGTCCTGCAAGTATTATCAAACTTGCACCACCTCCCCTAATAGTACATCATGTGAATCAATAGTACAATTATGTGAATTAATAGTTCTAAACATGTGAAAAAAATAATTATAATATAATACCTTCATCTATACCTCTATTTTTAATTTAGTCATACAAGTATTATCAATCTTGCACCACCTCCCCTAATAGTACATGCATGTGAATCAATAGTACACACATTTGAACAAATAGTTATAAGCATGTGAATTAATAGCAATTAATTGCTCATTTCTCCAATTAATTACCCGATTGGTCAATATAACCTCCAGACATCAATTATTATTGGAATAGATGTCGATTTCCACTAACACTAATAATCCCAACACAATGGAAATATCAATTTCATCTTTAATCAACACGAACTTATTCATCATTAATATTATAACTCACAATATTTAACAACCAGATCATTCCATGGAAAAGGGGCTTTCTGATAAGGATTTCTCCCTATTGGCGCGCAATTAGGTGACCAAACCTCTCCTCGATAGAACTTTCTAGACATTATCAATATTCCAAATAATAATATGAATAACTTTGTCATCTCAATTATTGATTTAATAATATAAAATATTATGCAGATGATACCGTAACAATAATTGAATCAATAATATGAGAGATATGATGCATCAATTACTATAGCAATAATTGAGTATAACTGAGTGACTTCTCACGTAAACATCAATAATCAATATTGTGTGCTACTATACAACCACGCATATTACTGTACTTTTACTACCGGGTAGTTCAACAGTTTAACGGTAAAACTTTCGTCGTTATATTTATAAAATGATAATTCTGTCATTTTCTAACTACGACAATACTTCAGTTGTGGGGTCCATAAATGATTGCGACGTCGTACGAATATTCTCTGTTAAAACGAATATTCCTCGACCAATCGAATATTCCCCGACACAACGAATATTTTATATCAACTTGCTTACTTTGAAAAATTTTCAAATGTCACCCTTAACTTTAACCTTTATCAATTTAACCATTTACTAATAAAATAATAATTATAAGAAAATTGAATACTTTCATTTCATAAAATTTGGGGGCTTACAATAGTACCTTCATCTATACCTCCATTTTTAATTTAGTAATGCAAGTATTATCAATCTTGCACCGCCTCCCCTAATAGTACATACATGTTAATCAATAGTACACATATGTGAACAAATAGTTATAAGCATGTGAATTAATAGCAATTAATTGCTCATTTATCCGATTAATTACCCGATCGGTCAATATAACCTCCGAACATCAATTATTATCGGAATAGATGTCGATTTACACTAACACTAATAATCCCAACACAATGGAAATATCAATTTTATCTTTAATCAACACGAACTTATTCATCATTAAAATTATAACTCATAATATTTAACAACCAGATCATTCCCAAGAAATAGGGGGCTTTTCGATAAGGATTTCTCCCTATTGGCGCACAATTAGGTGACCAAACCTCTCCTCGATAGAACTTTCTAGACATCGTCAATATTACAAATAATAATATAAATAACTTTGTCGTCTCAATTATTGATTTAATAATATATAAAATATTGACAATAATTGAATCAAATAATGTGAGATACTATGCATCAATTACTGTAGCAATAATTAAATATAACTGAGTGACTTCTCACGTAAGCATCAATAATCAATACTGCAAAGTGCTACTTATGCAACCACAGCAGACATCGTTTTTTTACCACATAGTAGTTCAACAGTTTAACAGTAAAACTTTCATCGTTATTTTATAAAAAGATATTTCTATCATTTTTTTTACTATGACAATACCTCTGTTGTGGGGTCCACCAATGATTGTGTTGTCGTACGAATATTTCCTGTTAATTGAATATTCCCCGACCAATCGAATATTCCCCGATACAACGAATATTTTATATTAACTTGCTTACTTTGCAAAATTTTCAAATATCACCCTAAACTTTAACCTTTATCAATTTAACCATTTACTAAATAACATAATAATTATAAGAAAATTGAATACCTTCATTTCATAAAATTCAGGGTCTTACAGTAATTGTGTAGCTTGGGCACGAGGCAAGTTCCCTAACTTAATTCTCTTTATAATGAATGCAAGTTTCATAATTATGTTTACCTTTAATTGTCAAGAAAGCTTTCCAACTCTAATTTATCATTATGCAAGTTCTTAATTCTTATATTAAATTGAGCAAGATTATTGACTCCATCTTGTTTATGATGATACAAGCTCTTGTATTCTAATTCCTTACATCGAGTGAGTTTCACATTCCTAACTCTTGTTGTTGCTATTCAAAGCATAAATTGTTTACATTCATTATCCCGAATGGGTTTTCTAACTCTTGTGGACGTAGTACTTTGTTCATACCATGACTACTCAATTGTACATTGTTATTGTTCAATCTTATCTTACTGTGTTGAACTTCCGAATAACAAATAAACATTTATTGGTTGGACTAATCCATAATTGATGAGTGTTCTAAAATTCTAGAACCACTGATAAGTTAGTTCCAAACTAAACTTTCTTTAGTGCGGAAATCCTAAAATCAAACTGAGATGAACAACCCTAACATAGGGGATTATGTACGCGTTGGCATTTTGATGTTTGTGCACAATACATGGTAAGAAGGGCTGATCGTCCTAAGTACGAATGGAAATGTCTGAATAGTCTAATGACTGTTAAAGGTTGAAGTAGAAATACTTAATAACCTCTGGACATAGTTCAAGGTCTTAAAGATCCTCATATATAAACCTCAAACTTGTTACAAGTTTTGTCTCGAAGAAAAAGTTCTTATTTAATCAGTATTCATTACTTACTATTATGTTACTGCTATTATCACTCATTATATCAGTGAGCAATTGTTTGCTCACTCTTGCAATTAACCCTATAGCTAAAGTTGAAAGAGTTGATGAACCGTCTTCTAGCAAAGGAAAGGGCAAGATGTCTAAGTGATGAAGATTTATTTGAATTATTTAAATGATTTACTCCCTCCGTCCCAAATTAACTGCTCAGTTTTGACTTTTTAAGTAAAATTGACTATTTTTAGAATTAATAATTAAGCAAATATAAATATATTTCTAAAATTATAAAAATTAGGATTAGTAATAAATTGTATATACTTTCTTTTGGTTATAATCTCTTTTTAGCAAAAATAGTAAAAAGATTAGTTTTAAAAATGGTCAATTTGACTTTAAAAAGTCAAAACTGAGCAGTTAATTTGTGACGGAGGGAGTATGTTATAAGACTTATGTTATTCCGTGATATATTCCGCAGACTTATCTAATAAATAAGGTTAGAATACTTGGGAATGTTTTAAATTGATGTAACCCTTTAATGGGAAAGATTGATGTTTAAGTTATTTAAATTATTTCTTTATCCTTTATTATGGGTAGTTAGATGTAATAGTTTTGGATAGTGAGCACCAAATCCTGTGGGAATGGAGTACCCGGATTTGGGGGTGTCACAGACATTTAAAAAAAGTATCTAATGAATTATGAGTTCAATACATCCTGTTTAGCAGAAAGACAGATATTCCTTACTCATTATTAGACAATCACTTATTCACAAACCTTGTGTGGGGTTCTTATTGATGGTATTTATATTGATGCTAGTGACAATATTGATGAACTTAAACAATCATATAATCAAAATGTTGGATTGTAAAAATTCAGTTTATAAGATAGACATTTACTATCTTAATTTTCGAAACTTGTTTAATTAATTAAAAATATATTCATATTCATTCAACTAGTTCATAGTACTTTACATTATATAGCACATATTGCTATAAACATCCACTCCTTTTGTGAAACCAAAAGTCGGGAATCCCAACTATAACTTATACAAAATTTGGGGGTAATTAATACATTACACACACACACACACACACACACACACATATATATATATATATATCATATACACATCATACATGTTCATAAAATTATTCATCCTACTTGTCTCCTACACCCTCCCTTGATTCTAGACAACCTTTCACTTGGTGACCTATTAACCCACATATAAAACTTGCACCTTGTTTTACATTTGGACAATGAGCAGAGATATATCCCTCATGTCCATAATTGTAGCACACATTTTTCCCTTTCCTGCATACGAATTCATGCTTCCTTTTTTAGTTTGTGCACTTTCCTATTTTTTTAAAGTTCACTTGGTTATAATCAGAATTTCCTAGATCACAGTCATTCATCTTTCTTTTCCCCTTTTCTGGCTTAGAGTTGCACATGACATGCTGCCTTTGGCAACTATCTCATCAATTTAAATTTTCGCCTTATCTTGTTCTTCCATTATTTTGATTAACGCCTTTTGCAATTAACTATTTAATAGCATTTCTATTTCCCATAACTTTTCTAGAGAAAAAACCTTATTCTTCAAATTCTATACTTCAGTTGATGCCTGATCAGCTACAACTTCTGTGTCTGAATCACTATCTGTCAGTACCACTATTATTGGTTCTGGTACTATATTCTCCAAAATGATCACCTCATCTTGGTTGCTTTCAATTTAAGCCTATATTTCAGCTATTGGCTTATATATTAGCTCAGGTGGAGTGATTTTCTGTTTCTTCATGATATGAGAGTCTCCTAATCTTTTTCTGCCTAACATCTACACATAATTTATCTTGATTAGTAGATATTTTATATACATAGAAAATAATAGTTTCATATAAGTTATTTTTATTTTATTTTACGATGAATTTCTTTAATTAATCTCTTTTAAACTCTATTTGAGTTATTTATTTTTCAACGCTTCTATCTAACCTAATGTTATAGCCTAAGGTATCCCCACCTAAGGTTTCTAATCTAAAGCTCTGATACCAACTTATGACGCCCCCAAATTCGGGTACTTAAAACTCGTACTTGGTGATACACGATACCATTCATTTGAACTACTTAATATATTACAAACTTTAAAATTTATATCTGAGTTGTCTAATTCCCAAGTACGACGACCTTTAAGTACATTATTGTAATATCTTGAGTGTTTATGAGTTTAGTATATGATAACGATCCTTAGAAAATGAAATGAATTGGTTAAAGAATATATAATACTCAAAATATAATTGAGTTCAAGTGAAGGTTATGAAATAAAACCTAGAATTTGTTGAAGAAATGAATGAAGTAAGAAATATAAAACTTATGTTAAGGTAATGCGTTGAAATTGTTAAACGAAAAAGTTTAGGAAGATATTTGATAAAAATCGAGTAAAGTAGGGTTTCGGTGATTCCGAGGACGGAATCCTTATAAGGAGGGAAGGATGTGACAACCCTAATTTTTGAAAATTATTAAAATGAGAATTTAGTAAATAAAATTCTTATTATTTAGTTTGAGTATGCATATATATGTGTTATATATTGTGAAATATGTTATTTGGTGTGAATATATATATATATATATATATATATATATATATATATATATATATATATATATATATATATTCAAATGTTGAGAGAATGAGGTTTTAGTAGTTAATTTAATTTAACTATTGAAGAAGGAAATGAAATTGTTTGAAAAGGGAATTAAGGTAATTAAGTTGTAAATTATATTATGGAATAATATAATTTGATTATTATGCCTTGTGGCAATGAATTTACTATGGATTAAATTTTATTAATAATGTGAGTAATTCACTTAATTAAAATAGTGAATTAATATAAAATATTTAAAATAAGAATTTAATGGATAAAATTCTTATTACGACGTGTTTTAATAAAATGAGAGAGTAATGTATGTTACATATAAATGTAATATGTTAATATGTTTCAATTAATTGTGAGGTTCAGTAAATATTTAAAATATTTATCAAATAAAATAAATATTTTAGTTGAAATATTTATGTAATAAAATAAATAATCAATGAAAATTTATATGGAATAATTTATTTAAGTATGATGATATTAAATAAATGATGATAAATACTTTTATAATTTGTGTGCATTTTAGTACGCTAATGTGATGGTAATATTCTATTTTAATTAAATAATTAAATTAGTAAAGTTAATGGTTTGTTGAATTAAGTGGAGTTTGTATTGATTAAATAATTAAATTAAATAAAGGTGTGATAAATGGGCCTTAGAATAAGAGAATTATAAAATAAATAGAAAGGAGTTTTATTTGAGTAAGCTAAATAGGGCCTTGTAGCTTTTGATTTTATAACTACTAAGTAAATTACGTGGGTGTAACTCTAATGTGCAATAAGCTAGGGGTTGGTTTTTACGTTATGTGCAAATGCAGAGTAGAGAAGAGAGAAAATAGAGAGAGCTTAGGAGAAAAAGAAGTTCTATGTGAATCTTTGAGAGGAAGTATGAGAATTCAAAGGAGAAGAAGAGAATTAATCAAGCAATTCATATCTTCTAACTAGTCCAAGAAGAAATTAAAAGGTAAAAACCCTTAGTTGAGTTTTCTTGAGTTTTTATAAGTTTTCTATGAATGTTAAGTTGGGAAATTTGATTGTGATGGTTATATACGTTATTAGATATATATAATCTGTTATGAGTAATCTATAATTGATTTTGGGGTTATCAGAATCATGAGAACATGTTAAAGATGAGAAATTAAAGTTTTATTGAAATACATATAAGTTTTGGTCAATTTTGAGACTAATATTAGTTATGAAATCATGATGGAAACCTTAAATTGATGATGGATGTTGTAAGAATGTTGAAAAATAGAAAGAACGCAAGTTGAATGAATCAATTTGGTTAAGAAACAAATTCGTACTGAATGATTACGCTAAACATGTTAAAACATGAAAATTTAGTATTAACATTAGTTTTCGGTCAAGATTTGGGTTAGTTACTGTTTCTGTAAATTGTTGATTCTTTGATATGTTGTATTTCTATGAATTAGGAATCAATAGAGTCAAAAACGGACTGATTTGGATGGGTATAACTCGAGTTATGAAGTTTGGAAGGGGAAAGGGTCAAAAAATTTGCGAATAGAATAACTTGGGCAACCTAAACTTCTCTTGGGCGATGCAGCGCCGACCTCAAGGCTAATTAGGGCGCCGTGACACCGAAAAGTACTAGACTTGACTTTTTTGACCTTATATAGTAAAACAGCCATAACATTTTTATATGAACTGCGATTGAGGAGATTCAAGATGATCCGGACAGAGGACGAGTAGACCTACAACTTTTGTTCATTAAGTATTTCAATTTGAGATCACTAATAGGGTCAAAATGGTTATCTTTGAGACTGATGTGTATTCGGAGGCAATCGGAGGGCGTTAGGCATGCATTTATGCAAGTGTAGTGCTTCTGACGATAAAAGATATTGTTCTAAGTTATAAAACATGAATATTAGTAAATATAATGATGCTTAATTTTAATAAATGATGTATTAGATAAGTTGTAAAAGCTTACTAAGCATACATAAGAGAGACAAATTGGGTGTTTCAATTCAATTGAAATGAACATTATAAGATATGGAATGAGGTTAATATAAAACTGATAAGGAGTCCTAGAAAGACTTAAACACTTGAATGAACTTCGAGTATGACTAAGAAGAAATATAGTGAGCTATAAGTCAAAAGTTAACACAATCAAATTGAACATTGTGTATTGATTAACAACAAGGATTATGAGATGTAGAGTAAAGTTTAAATTATAACTACTATGCGTTGCTATGTGACTAATAGTTGATGTGCATGATTATATAATTGTGTAAGGCACGTGAAGTGCAGATAGCTGTAAGTTGTTAAACTGTTATTGGTAAACAACGATCAGGGCAAGTCTTTCAGTTCCTATTTGTTATGTGAACTTGATGATGATTTGTTTTTAATCTGTATTGCAAAGAGCATGATGTATTCCTTATGTTGTAAGTATCAAATGTTAAGTTCAATTTATGACTACATCGGTTGAGTAAGAAATGTTGATTGAGTTATGGAACTCAATCTTTTTTTGATATATGATATTCAACATGTATAATGTGTTTAGATAGATGTTTATGATGTATAAGATTAGCATGTTATTTATGTGCTACATGTTGCATCAAAACTGTTAAATTTGCTGGGCTGTCAAGCTCAACCTTACAAATAACCATTTTTGCAGGTTAAGGATTCAAGGTAATGATATGTGCTACTTGAAAGACATGAATCAAATGTAATGAATGAAGATTTATATACTTTGGCTGAGTCGTTATTATGTTGAACCATGTTTAAGGTTCCGGATGATGTACTTGATAATGTATGATGTTTAATAGATTTTGAGTTATAAAGCTTAAATTTGTCTGATGTATAAAGGGTATTGAACCCGGATGTAAGTTTTATTTATTAACTCTAATAAAGTGAGTAATAAACTAAGTATGGTTCAAAGGTAGGTAAAGATAAAGGTTGTGATTCAGGAAATTACAGAAAGAAGATTGAAAAGTTTGAAATTATTTCGCTTTTTATTAGTTTAACATCGAATAATGATGTAAAATCAGAAGTTAAATGTATTATTAACGACCGAAGTCGAGAATTTAATTGTATGAATCTTGGTGTCGTTACAGTTGGTATCAAAGCGGTAGGTTATAAACCTTAGGTAGGAGTACCTTAGGTTATAACCTTAAAGAAGAAATGTGAAGATTGTAAAGGATGAACTCAATTAGAGTTTGAACAATAAGAAATAAATTTAACAAATGTATAGAGAATATATTAAAATATATATGAGAAGACTCAAAGAGGAATCTTGAGGTATTTAAAAGATATAAATATGGGATTACCTGACTCCAGCAATAAGATGTCAAGTGTTATTAAATAGATCATGTCTACAAGATGAAGATGATTACGATAATAAGAATGAACTCAAATAGAGTTTAATTGATGAAAATTCAAATAATGCTTATGAAATAAGTTAAGATAGTTTGAATAGGTTCAAAGAAGAACCTGAAAAGCCTAAATATCACGGAAAAACTAAGTTGAACAATTAAAAGATAACATGATTAGACAAAGAGGAAGACTGTAAAACTAAAATGATTATAAATAGAAGAAGAATCATAAGGGAACATGATTGTAGAATAAGGTCACGACGTGATCAGATTAAGTTTTAAAATAACTTAAAAGTAGGATTTTTACCTACTTATTGGAGTACCAATTCATGCGAACTATGCCCATCTCAAGTACATTTTAGTCTGTTTTAGTTGCATTTTATGTTAAAATGCATTTCGCATACTTAAAACTCCTTTTGGTGAATAAGTGCAGGAATTAGCTTAATTTGGTGGTGATATCGGGCACGAGGCTAACGAAAGCGTAAGACAAAGCAAAAGATAGGATGTGCATAGGAGTGAGTGGAGCATGGATGGACAAACATGGATAAACATAGGACATGTCAGTAGCAGCAGCAACATTGCAGAACCAAGCTAAGGAGCTGAATCAGACGACAACAATTTATGGCCAGCATGCGCATGTAGCAAGATATACTTCGAGGCCTTGCATACCGCAGGAGGTCTCAACAAAACCAGGACAACCTACTACAAGTCTCGCGGCCGCGAGAAGGACAAGCCTAGGGAGTGCGCACCCACGCGCGAGACCGGTTAAACATACAAACCTACTGCAAGTCTTGTGGCCGCGAGAGTATAGAGCTGGAAGAGCGCGCGGTCGCGCGTGAAGTCTGAAGCTGCCGATTTGCTTTATTTTATTTCCAAATTTTAAAGGTTGTAACGGATTTAAAAACGATTCCTGACTGGTGTCAGGGGTATCACTTGACATATTATTAGTTTTTTACGTATCTTTACTTGGTAATTAGGGTTTGACTCTCTGGAGAGGATTCCAACGTAGAAGGAGGCCATAACTCTACTTTTCTACTCCTTCTTGGGATTTCTCTACGAGAGCGGATTATTAGTATTATTTTTTGCTGGAATCTTATGAGGATTGAATATTGATGCGTATTCAGCAATTGGGTTTGATAGTTTCATCTTTCATCTTTCGGTTGTCGTTTATTGATCATGTTTAGATTTGATCCCATAATGGTTTTTGGTTCAGTCATGAACTTAACTCCATTATAGGATTCTAACGGATTTTATTATGTAGTTTGATGGCATGCTTAAATGCTGGGTTATTTTGCCTATCATATGGGATGTCTGTCATGATTGTTTTGCATATATGAATGCTTGATCACCATTCGTTTCAGTATTTGTATGGAATTGACAATGAACATGCAAATATGGATTGTAATCATGATAGTATACGTATATAGGGCTGTGTTATATGGCTTATGTATTTCGTGAACCAGATAGACATATACTGTTTCACCGTATAAGTTATAATAAGGGCTTGAACTTAAAATCAATATAGTTGCAATTTCATATAGACATATACTGATGTTGGTTATATTGATGATTACATAGAGTCTATCATATGTGGATGATGTGTAAGTAGGTCTTAGTGCATTGAAAAATGGCTAATACTCTTTTAGTGCTCTTGGCTACTTTCCTGTGATATGTGAACAAGTCATGCATAATAGTAGCGATTGAATGAAGTATTAAATGAAGTTTGAATCCCATTAGTTCTAATATCATTTATTACATCGTTATTATTGTGTTAGTTGTTATTTGCAATTTGAGAACAAACCAAGTTTAATCATTAGTTTGAGCATATAATTATATTGAGTTAATTAATGGATAGTAGTTTAAGTTAACCAACTTTCTCTATGGGATCGATACTTTACTTGCTCTGTATTACTTGTTGACGCATGTATGCTTGCATGAGTTAGAGCTCTTTTGTTAGTCGTAAAAAAGAGGCAACAAGTTATTCAAGCTAATTCTTAGGGAAAGGCGTTTAATTTAGTATTATTATCATTAGTTTTAAGCTATATTGTATGACTTAGACAATTTTAGTCTTATCTCATTTCAGTTTTTGTTTTTGTTTCAGGAATTTAGATAATATAAACGGGAGAGGTTGGAAAGCGGGTGTACGTAGAAATTTACAAGAACAGTTGGAAAACACGACAGCTAACATGGCAGCCGAGGCACAAGGAAAAGATCAAAGAGAGGAGCATAGGGCTCTGAAGGAGTATTCCATGCCCAATATTAATGGATTACAGTCTAGTATAGTCAGACCAGCGATAGCATCAAATACATTCAAGATAAAAACTGGCACTATTCAAATAGTGCAGAACACAGTTCAGTTTGGGGGTGCTGCTACAGATGATCCGAATGAACATCTATTGAGTTTCATCAAAATTTGTGATACATTCAGATACAACAGTGTGACGGAGGATACTATTAGACTAAGGTTGTTCCCATTTTCATTGAGGGATAAAGCGAAAAGTTGGCTTCATTCTCTACCAGCAGGATCTATAACTACATGCGAGGATTTAGCACAGAAATTCTTAGCTAAATTCTTCCCAATGGCGAAAACTACCAAGATGAGGACAGCTATCTCTCAGTTTGAGCAACAATAGGGCGAGTCGTTATATGAAGCATGGGAGAGATACAAAGAAATGTTGAGAAAGTTCCCACATCACGGTATGTCAGATTGGATGGTAATCAACACGTTTTATAATGGATTGGGATGGCAGTCGAGACCGATTGTAGATGCAGCTGCAAGAGGGGAATTATGGGCAAAGAACTATGAGGAAGCCTATGATCTTATCGAGACAATGGCATCGAATGATTTTCAAAATCCTACATCCCGAATGCCACAAACCAAAGTTGCAGGTGTATTGGAGGTTGATGCGATTACTCAGCTGTTAACACAGATGGCAACCATGGCCAAGAAGATAGATACTTTGGCTGAAGGAAAGGTAAAGACGGTTGCCTACGTATGTGAGATTTGTGCGGGGTCACACTCAACGGATCAATGGGCTATCAGTTCAGAACCAGTGCAGTATGTGAGCAACTACAGAAAATACCAAGGCCAATTTCAGAACACATACCACCCCAACAACAGAAATCATCCAAATTTTAGTTGGTCAAATAATCAAGGGAATCAGCAGACTCAGTTTAAACCAAACAATCAATTTCAGGCGCAGCCGCAGTTTAATCCTAGACCACCCTTTCCACCAGGATTTTCTCAACACCAACAACAACATCATACTCCAGCTGCACCTCAGCAAGAAAAGAAATCAGAACTGGAAGAGATGATGATGAAATATATGGCAAACACAGAAGTTATGATCAAGAGCCAAGAAGTGGCTATAAAGAATATGGAAACTCAAATGGGGCATATGGCGAACATGCTTACTAACAGGCCCCAGGGTTCATTGCCAAGTAATATGGAGACAAATCCAAGAAGAGAAGGGAAGGAACAGTGTCAAGCAATCACATTGAGATCTGGGAAAGATTTGTCGATTATGCCGTAAATCAGCGCTACCGCTGTGAGAATGCCTTGAGGAAGAAAGCTTGGCTAGCCAAGACGCTGTGGAAGGAAGCGACTAATGAACAGGAAAATTTGGAGAAATCTGAGGATCGGCAGGAAGAGAAAGACAAAGCAGGCTCAGAGGAAACGTTCAAGAGTCCAGTACCACCAATTCACATTCAAGTTCCGTATCCATAGAGATTAATTAAGAAAAGGGAAGATAAACAGTTCAACAAATTCTTGGAGGTGTTCAAAAAGCTGCAGATTAACATACCATTCGCCGAGGCATTGGAACAAATGCCCAGCTACGCCAAGTTTATGAAGGGTATTTGTCAAGGAAGATGAGATTAGATGAGTTTGAGACAGTAGCCTTGACAGAGGAATGCAGTGCAGTGCTTCAACAGAAATTACCTCCCAAGCTGAAGGATCCAGGCATTTTCACAATTCCATGCACAATTGGAAAGATGAAATTCAGCAAGTGTTTATGTGATCTTGGGGCAAGCATAAATTTGATGCCCTTGTCAGTATTTAACCAGTTGGGATTGCCGGATCCAAAGCCGACAAACATTGCATTGCAGTTAGCGGACAGATCCATTACATATCCACGAGGAATTGTTGAAGATGTGTTGGTTAAGGTGGACAAGTTTATTTTCCCAGCTGACTTTATTATCCTAGACTACGAGGAAGACAAAAGCATACCAATAATAATGGGGAACTCACTATGCGTGTCCAGGATCAAGAGATCATTTTTAACATCTTTAAAGCAATCAGTTTACCAACGGGTGAAGAAGAGTGCTTCCTAGTTGACATGGTGGATTGGTTCCTACAGGATGAAGTACAGAAATCGAGGGATTATGGACCATTGATATGTGCAACAGGTGAAAATTCAGATTTAAAGGAAGAGTCATTAACAAAAGATGAGGTCATGAAATTTCAGGGTGCAGAGAACACGAAGGAAAGCACCGCAATTCCATCGGTAACATGAAGCTCAGAGATAGTCAAGCTAATTAACTATAACTTAGCGATGGATGGGAGGCAACCCATTATTATTATTCCCTCCATTGATTTGTTTTTAGGAATTCATTTTGAGTTATTTCAGTAGTTATATCGAACTCCTTTTTAATTGGATACTTGATGTTCATGCTTAAGAGTGTAACAAGAATTGATGTACGAGTGGTTGCATAATATTAGTATTATGAGACCATTATGTCCCGCTGATGCATTAATGTCTATGCAGGTACCATCATTGGAAGGAACCACTGACAAGCAGAGTGAAACTGAAGTACAGCATTGTAAATATCAGTATCTCGCGGCCGTGCGACCCATGCAGCAACAACTCGCGTGCCCGCGCGTCAAGAAAAGAAAAACCACCAAACATTCTGCAAGTCTCTCAGCGCACAGCACCCAAGTAGAAAAAAACACGCTTGGATGCCTTGACACCTGAGTTAAGACAGTGCTAATATTTTAAAAATAGAGTTGTGGACCATTTGGACTCTCATTTGGGATAGTAACAGAAGAGAAATTCTCTCACTCTCCATAACTCACGTCGCTATCTCTTCATCAGTTACAAGTTGTGCCGTACATCTCTCCATCAATTAGCCATAATTCTATCCTCATCCAAAGTCCATATCTCATCAACTTCTCTAAAGTGCATTATAAAGCTAGGGCTCCAAGTTGGATTGAAGAAACGAGTATTGAGGGTAGAAATTCTTCAATATTTTCTTCATTCTCCATCATATAATCTGTGCAACCTTTCTCAAATCACAAATGGGGCCTAAGCGAGCAAGATCTATTACATCATCTTCTTCTTCCTCTTCGGGCAGTCAACAGGCTGATGTGGATCACACCAAATTCCTCAATTTGGAAGCTCAACAAGAATACTACCGCATTGTGGCAAAGACATTCGTCAATGAGCGAGGATTTAAGCCGGAGGGGCAGGATGGCTAGTTGTGCACCATGATTCGAGAGAGAGGCTGGGGTGGACTGACGGCTACTCCAATACCCGTTCCTATGAGCGTGGTCCGTGAATTCTATGCCAATGCCAAGGTCACTATGAGTGGGATATCTACGGTTCGTGGTATCGAGATAGATTGAGACCGTGCCATCCGACTAATTTTTAAAATTCTCGATGCACCGCTTGATGAAATTTGCTAATTGGATAACAGGCGCTTATTTGGAGACCGACATGGAGCTGATCATTGCAGAGTTATGTGTGCCGGGTACAAAATGGACGTATAAAGTTGGTACAACACAGCCGCGGCTATTCCCTGCTGCAGCCCTAAATTGCTATGCAAAAACATGGAATTTGTTAATATGCGCCAAGCTCATGCCTTCCGCCCATCAGCACGAAATATCAGCGGAGAGGGCACGTCTTCTATGGGGGCATAATCACCGGAAAGTACATCGACATTGGTCATCTCATTCACGAGAATATGTTGCGCTATTTATGGGGAGTAACGATTGGGAGCATTCCACACGCATCCGTGGTAGCCATGCTTTGTGCTAATCAGGGATGCAACTTGGGCAATGAGCAGATGCAATACCCAAGCTAGGATATTACTCATGCCACGATTGAAAGTTTGAAGACTGGACAGGGGGTGTACCACACCCACGCGGGCTAGGATTCATCCTTCATCCTATTTTTCCAGAACAACAACAACCCCCGCAAACAGACGAGGAGGGCCCATCCACGCACGCACGTGCCACCAATGGCGATCGATAGCTCCGAAGGTTGGAGCACAAGGTCGATGCCATGTACGAAAATTTGGTCACATTTGCGACGGGACTCACAAGGGCTTTAGCCGAAGCGTTTGCGCAACAAGGGACACCACAAGAATGGCCTCAGTTTGGAACCGCAGCACCATATCCACCACCGGATTCACCACCCGAGGAAGGTGGAACCACCGATAATTAGGGGAGTTTTCGTACCTTTTAGCTTCATTCAATTGGGACATTAAATATTTTAAGTTTGGGGGTATTAGGTAGTAGTTAGTATTTTTTTAGTTTTGCATATAGTTTTGGTTTTGCATATAGTTTTGCATGATTCATATAGTTTTGCATGATTAGTTTAATTTTTATGTGCATGTTTAGATTATATTTTAGCATATAGTTGCATGTTGCATACCTCACAGTTCTTACCGTTTAGAAAAATTTTGTCTAGCCAATGATGAGAGTGAAGCTTTTAAATGATTTCTGAATATTTTGGATAACATGAGCTGAGATATAACATTTTATACAACGAAATTCATAATGCTGTGTACATGTTCTCGGTTTGCACAAATGTGTTCACAAGCACTTGTAGGTATAAGAAGTACGTTGTGCATTGCTCTATAGAAAAATGTAGTGTTAAAAAGAGAAATATGTGTAAAGTGATTTTTGGGGCTTATAAAACATCAATTTTTAACTGTGGGAACACATGGGTATCTATGTATCAAAAAAAAAAAGAATGAAAAGTAGAAATAACATGGCTAGTCTTATTTGGAATACTGCTACTTGAGTAGAAATACTTTGGGATTTTCTCTACACCTAGCGCCCTAAGGTCTTTCATGGTCTGGGAGTCGTTGGTCGAAAGCTCGCTAAGGGGTAGCAGTGTGCCTAATGGAGTAAGACATTTCACAGTCATGAAGAAAAAGAAAAGAAAAGAAAAATAGCAATAAACACCGTGAGAAAGTGTGAAATTTGCCCTCGTGAGTAGAATAAAGTAATTAAGCCTATTGTTGAACCTTAATTTATTTTAAGATGTTGAAATAGTCCAAGTCGCATATATATACATAAGTCTTGGTTTAAACTATAATTTTTCTGGTTTGAGCAAGATAGCATTAGCATTCTACACTGCAATCAAGTATTGGGCGAACACAACACACACACACACAACATCTGTATAGCATTTGTGAATTATATGAGTATTTGATTTTATGCCTGCATTTTGGTTGGAATCTGTATTCTCGAATCTAGAAAAATTCACTGAGGCAAATTATACTGAATTTTTATGATGGTTGGGACAATGTGAGAATTAGTTGCATAATAATACAGTTACATTCTTATTGCTCATTAGTATGCATTGCTGGAGGGCAAGCAATGGTTCAAGTTTGGGGGTATTTGATAAGTAGGATTTTTACCTACTTATGGAGTACCAATTCATGCGAACTATGCCCATCTCAAGTACATTTTAGTCTATTTTAACTGCATTTTATGTTAAAATGCATTTCGCATACTTAAAATTCCTTTTGGTGAATAAGTGTAGGAATTAGCTTAATTTGGTGGTGATATCGGGCACGAGGCTAACGAAAGTGTAAGGCGAAGCAAAAGATAGGATGTGCATAGGAGTGAGTGGAGCATGGATAGACAAGCATGCATAAACATAGGACATATCAGTAGCAGCAGCAACATTGCAGAACCAAGCTAAGGAGCTGAATCAGAAGATAGTAATTGCAAAGTGGCGTGCATGCTGACAAAGATATATTTGTCAAAGCAGCATGCGCCATGAGGTCTCAACAAAACCGGGACAACCCTATCGCAAGTCTCGCGGTAGCGAAGAAGGACAAAAGCCTAGGGAGGCGCAGCAAGGCGAGACCTGGTTAAACATACAAACCTCATCGCAAGTCTTGCGGTATGCGAGTATCAAATTTGGAAGAAGGCTTGCGACCCTTGTGAAGTCTGAAAAGCTTCCGATTTGTATAAGCTTCCGATTCACCGTATTAGTTATAATTAGAGCTTGAACTTAAAATCAATATAGTTGCAATTTCACATAGACATATAGTGATGTTGGTTATATTGATGATTACATTGAGTCTATCATTTGTGGATGTTGTGTAAGTAGGTCTTAGTGCATTGAAAAATGGCTAATACTCCTTTAGTGCTCTTGGCTACTTTCCTGTGATATGTGAACAAGTCATGCATGATAATGGCGATTGAATGAAGTATAAAATGAAGTTAGAATCCCATTAGTTCCAATATCATTTATTACATCGTTATTATTATTTTAGTTGTTATTTGCAATTTGAGAACAAACCAAGTTTAATCATTAGTTTGAGCATATAATTATAGTGAGTTAATTAATGGATAGTAGTTTAAGTTAAACAACTTTCTTTGTGGGATCGATACTTTACTTGCTCTGTATTACTTGTTGACGCATGTATGCTTGCATGAGTTAGAGCTCTTTTGTTAGTTGTAAAAAAGAGGCAACAATAACAAATGCTCTGTAATGACTGAATGTTATAGCTTGATGCTATAAAGAGAACGTACTATAAAATAGTACGAGACAAACTCACGAGGAGTTATAAATAATAAGATACAAAAAATAGTCATCTTTGGGACTGATGTGTATTCAGAGGTAATCGGAGGGCGTCAGACATGCACATATGCAAGTGTAGTGCTTATTACGATAACCGATGTTGTTCTTAGTTATAAAACATGAATATTAGTAAATATAATGATGCTTAACTTTAATAAATGATGTATTAGATAAGTTAAATAAGCATACTAAGCATACACAAGAGAGACGTATCGGGCGTGTGACGAATGAACGTCGAAATGCTGTGACCAGTGTTAATGAACATAAAAAGTGTTCCAATTCAATTGAAATGAACATTATAAGATATGGAATAGAGTTAATATAAAACCAATAAGGAGTAGGACAAGACTTAAACACTTAAATGAACTTCGAGTATGACTAAGAAGAAATATAGTGAGATATAAGTCAAAAGTTAACACAATCAAATTGAACATTGTGTATTGATTAACAAAAAGGATTATAAGATATAGAGTAAAGCTTACATTATAACTACCATGCATTGTTATGTGACTAATAGTTGATGTGCATGATTATATAATTGTGTAAGGCATGTGAAGTGCAAATAGCTATAAGCTGTTAAACTGTTATTAGTAAACAACGATCAAGGCAAGTCTTTCAGTTCTGATTTGTTATGTGAACTTGATGATGATTTGTTTTTAATATGTATTATAAAGAGAATGATGTATTTCTTATGTTGTAAGTATCAAATGTTAAGGTCAATTTATGACTACATCATTTGAGTAAGAAATGTTGATTGCGTTATATAGAACTCAATCTTTTTTTGATATTTGATGTATAAAATTTATAATGTGTTTAGACAAATGTTTATGATGTGTAAGATGAGCATGTTTTTTATGTGCTACGTGTTGCATGAAAATTGTTAGATTTGTTGGGCTGTCGAGCTCAACCTTGTAAATAACCATTTTGGTAGGTTAGGGATTCAAGGTAATGATATGTGCTACTTGAAAGACATGAATCAGATGTAATGCAAGAAGATTTATATATTTTGCCTGAGTCGTTATTATTTTGAACTATGTTTAAGGTTCCAGATGATGTACTTGATAATGTATGATGTTTTATAGATGTTGAGTTATAAAGCTTAAATTTTGTCAGATGTATAAACGGTATTGAAGCTGGATGTAAGTTTTATTTATTAACTCTGATAAAGTGAGTAATAAAGTAAGTATGGTTCAAAGGTAGGTAAAGATAAAGGTTGTGATTTAGGAAATTACAGAAAGAAGATTGAAAAGTTTGAAAGTATTTCGCATTTTATTAGTTTAACATCGAATAATGATGTAAAATCAGAAGTTAGATGTATTGTTAACGACCGAAGTCGATAGTTTAATTTGTTCTGGACCCGGGTCAAATCCCGAGTCTGGAACAAATCTCAGGTCAAATACCAAGTTTGAATCGAATCAAATTCATCAAAATAAGACCTCAAACCACTGGCCCAATAGTATCTTCTTGGGTCATCTTAGCCCACCATAGGCTCACCCAAAAGGTCATCACTTGAAGCTACTATTGGTAGTTACTTAATTCCTTATATATAGACAAATTTTTCTCATATCTTTCAATGTGGGACTGGGGTATTACAAACTTGCCCACTTAAATTTCTGACGTCCATGTCAGAATCGATCACACACACGGCCCAAAAATCATTGCCTCTCTAGCCATTGTGGGATAATAATGGATGTCTTCGTGTCCCCACCTTCGAACCTCCATCTCTCCATTGTGGGATAATACCACCAGCCTTTGTGTCCCCACCTCTGAAAACCCGATTGGTTGACTCGACTCGAGCTTTCGAGAGTTAGCTTTTATACCATATGAAACAAACCGAATCAAATATCGAGTTCAAAACAAATCTCGGGTTAAATCCAAAGTCCGAATCGAATCAAATCCATCAAACAAAGTCCTCAAACCACTGACCCAATAGTATCTTCTTGGGTCATCTTAGCCCACCACAAACTCACCCAAAAGGTTAGGACTTGAAGGTACTATTGGTAGTTACTTAATTCCTTATATGTAGACAAATTTTTCCCCTATCTTTCGATGTGGGACTGTGGTGTTACAATTATTACATGATAGAGAACATATTATCGTAATACATAACTTTAGTTATTACAAATAACACTTTATAACTATTTCTTCAACTTCCCATTTCCCTTGTCTTTGCCAGAACCTTCTTGTCAATCATGATTAGCTGAAAACATTTAATTTTAAAGTAAGAATGAGTATTTAATTGCTCATCAAGTAATAACAGATAATAATCATTAGATGAAAGAAATAAATTTTTTCTTTGAGGTATACTTCTACAACAAACCAATAGTTGTGAAGTAAACTGAAATAATTCTGAATAACATATCAAACCATTTATATTTTTGAAACTATGTACTGACCATAGATGTTGCGCAGTCACTAGACCATGAACTTTTATTTTCAAGTTTGAAAAGGTTTGTACAAAAATTTATCTGCATACCGGCTGACTTACGGGCACGTTGGGTGATCAGCCCGTTATGCCCTGTATTGATCAACACTACATACTAGAACGACATTTACGTTCATCATAACTGCCTTTGGCGCATAAAAATTTCCAAATTTTGGGATGTTCACACTCAATCTATAATTCGAAAGCAATTTAGTTGGACGACACTATCATAACCAATAAGGTTCAATACAACATTTAGAACTATGTCTAGCCGAGTCAAATACTTATGTGACGCCCCCAAATTCAGGTTACCTAACCCCGATTTTGGTGCTCACGATTCATTATATAAATAACATCTAACTACCCATTCATTTATGAATATCATCATATATACCATTAATTAATATCTTTATAACATTATCCCAAGTTATTTAACCTTAACAGAATTTACATACCTTCAGTTATACAAAATGGTTTACACAAAATAACACAATAAGTAAAGTTTATAATAACTACTCCTGAACTTTGACATTGCCCTTGTCTTTCTCTGACCCTCCTGCTATTTCGTTCTTAGCTGAAATGTTAAATTTAAGCAAGGGTGACCAACTAGTTTGCTCCGCAAGTTAAAACATACAATAAACGATATAAATCAAGAATATTATAATCTAGATTCGATAGGACTTCAACAATGTTCAAAGAACTTTGAAGTAGCTGAATAAATCATTAATTGATAACAAACAATTATCGAATGACAAGCTAAACAACAATTCAATGATGAAAGAGTAAAACTCTTTCGAAGTTTTAATAATGTTCAATTGATTATCAAGAGATAATACTACTGCAATAATAATGTGGGATATTCCCAAATTTCATGATGAGTGATCACAATGGATCATGAACAAATTGAGGAATTATCAGACATTCAGTGTTGAATTACCTCAGGCGTATCAAATAACCATAAAGATTAAATTATACACCTTTGCAAGTACATAAAGTGATCAGCTTCATTGTACCCAATATTATGCATAATACTCAAAAATAGCGCAATAGTCGAATATATGACCACAAAGTCCCTTGTTTATAAGAGTTGTTCATCTTAGTCTTACATCATGAGTCCGTACCATGATAATATGGCTTGGATTGAATTAAAGGAATGCTAAAGATTTCAACGTATAATATCCAAATTGATCTAGCCAAAATAATTTAACTTGATCTTTCAATAATAACTTAGTTTGATTATTAGAACATATCATGTTTTAACAATTATTAGTCTCACCAAAATAATTAGCTGAGACATAGTTCATAAACTGTTCAATAATAGAAAGAAAGCATTTGCACTATGTGCAAATAATAATAATCACTATAAATATGAATAACCAACAAAAGTTATCCATCAATCATGCTTTTGAAAGTTTAAAAACTCAATTTGAGTTAATGAACTTGCAATAATTGTGAGTGCTCAATAATAATCTCAGATGTGGAATAATCAGCAATCATTACCCACTACTATGCTTAAAAAATAATAACTCGAGATTGAGTTAAGGAAACTTGCCTTAGTCGTTGACTACTGCTACACAATATAATTTAGCTGCGTTTGAAAGACCTATAATCAATAATATTGGTCTCACAATTAACGTAACACATCACGTCACATAATATTATAATTCAAAGTTATTATATAACTTAGACACGTATTTATGTAGTCACAACAGTGTTTAAAACCTATAAAAACACTTATCAAGTCAAACTATTTCAGTTTGGTTGGACATCAGTATCAATACAATGTCTCGATTGCCATATCAGATAATAAAACTCTATTTCAAAGTTCAATATTATTTTAGATAATTAAATTATCCTTTATAATATTTTTTGGAAGCTTATAATAATTTTTCAAACACAGATATCATTTTTAAATGATTTAAATTTGAATAATCACATTATCATTAATATTTAAATAATTTTAAGATATTAATGAAATCATTGTCAAAATATTAAAGTTATTTATAATAACTTAAAATATTTTTAAAACACTAATATAGACACTCGAAATTTTTACGTACTCATCATTTATTAACATTGCGGGAGGATGATTAAGTCTTAAGAGAGAACCACGAAGGCGATCCAAATCCATGCCGATATACTACGGAAGTTCAAAGATCAACCCCGGATCACAATCTGGGAGTAATAATTCCAACCTCGGATGTAACCCCGAGGCTGCGCAGATCAATCCGGAACACACACGGAGAAGACCGATTAATCTCAGAGATGACCCCGAGGTATCCAGTCTCAGTCCCAACCATGGGAATAGCCCTCAACCTTGGTGATAGCCCCAAGGAATGCAGTTTCGGCGATAACCCCGAAAATGCTTGTGTCAAATGCAACCAGCTTCAATCTCAGTGCTCACAACAAAATACACTGCACCAACCCGGCAATAACATCGGGAAGACAGGCACACCTCAAAGATGACAATGAGGACCTTCAACAATTAAAGCAGTCCAATCTCAGCGAAGTCTGAGCAACGTCTGCTTTATAAACCCAATCCGGGGATAACACCGGTAAGGGGAAACATCGTCATCTCGTCAAACACGATGCCACGTCACGTCTCCACACAACGATGTCCCACAAGGCTAACCAATCCCGAGTGACTATTGTGCGGTGTAACGGATGAAAGTTGAAGCTTAAAGACCGGAGGGCATCGTCCCATCTTCAATGACTTCACACAAACTCTAATCCCATGCCATCGTACAACTCTCGACAACGGCGGTCCGAAATAGGTCCTATATACCTCAAACGGATGCCCGGATTTCACTTATAAAAAATTGAGTGGACATTACAGTGCTTGAGTCCACGTACTTTGAGACGACCAGACCCAACAAACCCGGGCCAACCCGGGTTGCTCTCTCTACACTGTGGCTCGGTAGCAGTACAATCATGACTAATATGCCTATAAATAGAGGGCTTGGGGTCTTTGATTTTTAAGAAAAAAAGACGGAAACCCTGCACAATTCACTCCACACTCGCCCTACAGTGTATTTTCCCACTTTTAAACACCTGTGAGCTCATATATAGCCTCTTTTTTACCCACAAAAGCCAGTGTTTACCCACTCTAAAGATATAGAAGCCTTTTTTTAGCGGTCATTTGTAAGCCTTCTCACACACTTTAGAGTCTTTCTCTTCATCTTTGCACACACCCTTCTACACGTTGAGAGTCGTGTTGCTTGTTTTGCTTGATTTTGGTCAGTGGTTTCATTTGATCATCAGATATATATATATATTATATATATTTACATATATATTGACTAACATTATCAAGTTATGCCTCGATTGAGCCTAGACTTGATGCGGAGCATTTATTTGCTTTAATATATATATATATATATATATATATATATATATATATATATATATATATACATTTATATATATCGGTGTGTGTCGAACTTTGTTCGATGAGCCTAGACTTGATGCAGTGCGTTTACTAGCTTATATATATATATATATATATATATATATATATTTATATTTATATATATGAAAGGCGTGGTGGGACTTTGTTCGATAAGCCTAGACTTGATGCAGTGCATTTACTCGCTTTTATATATATATATATATATATATATATATATATATATATTGTCCCACCTGGAGTTTACTTCGTGGTGGTTGATCGCTTTTACAGCTTTCTTTACGTTTCATCCTTCTTGGAGTTTACTTCGTGGAAGTTAATAGTATTCTGACTTTATTTATATTACATCACTTTGGAGTTTCCTTCGTGGCGGTTGGCCAAATATTATAGCTTTATTTACATTTCGATCCCCCATGGAGGTGCTTCGTGGTTGGTGATCCTGTCTGTATATATATATTTACAGCTTTTATATATATACCTGCTTACTACTTTCATATAAACTACAGTATTTTGTGAGCCTAGTAATCATGTGATCACAGATTCACCCCATTGAATCTAGATTCGGTTCCCATGATGGACATTTTCAGCTGTAAGCAGCTTGTAAATTATTTTGTGGTGTCTGAATTTCCTCAGATGGTCTCCATACCCACGAGGAAGTCGGCATTATTTTGTACATTATTTTCATACGGATGCCTCGTATTCGTAAAATAAAATCAATTCAGCCGCTCACTTAATAAAAATGGGAGTGTAAAAGGTCTCAATTCCTATTGAGCATTAGGGTTTGAAAAACCTCTTTTATAAAACATCACTGCCATATCTTCCTTAAAACTGAATTTTCACATAAATTCAAACCCTGTGTATATAGGTTCGAACGAGGCCTCGCACTACTTCCAAATAACAGCACATTGACCCACACACACACACTCAGATAATAGTTTCTTGAAAAGAGGCGGTCACCGTGGTAACACGGATGTCAGGGGGTGCCTAACACCTTCCCCCCGCATAATCAAGTCCCCAGACCCTAACGAATCTCGGTTGTGTTGGTACAACCATTTAAAAAACCAACTGGCAACTCTTAACAGTCCTATCGTCGACATTATACATGTCGGACCTTTTTCACTTGTTTTTTCGAACAAATCTCACCTAAAATGAGAACACCAAAGAACAAGTAACGGAAAGGGACATCCAAAAATCCCGACGTCGACAGGTGGCGACTCTGCTGGGGACTCCAATAAGAGGACTTAAGCCGTTATTGCAAACTTTTTCAAAACTATTATCTGCTTGTGTATGGATGTTGCATTTACATTTTGATGAATGTGTACGAATGCATTTCCTTTTTGCACTTAGTGCTTCGCACCATAACTGCTTGTGATGCTAGTGCTTCGCACCATAACTACTTGGGATATTAGTGCTTCGCACCATATCTGCTTGTGACATTAGTGCTTCGCACATGTCATCATTTTCATACGGTCAGACGCGATGTATGTGAATGTATGTTGTGTGGTCCCTCCACCAGGAGACTATCCCGTCGGTGTTTGATTACTGGACTCGTGAGAAGCCTGATTCTCCGAGTCTCATGAAAGGCACCACCCAAATTCGCTCCAGTTGAAAGACCGGATTAACTTCCCGTCTAGTAGATTGCGATGATTTGGGAACCTTCATGCCAAAAAGCCGCGAGAGTAACCTAAGATAGGTCAGCCTCTGATAAACCCAAAACGGAGGAAAGTCTCTTCATGCTCTCATTTCAATTACTTGTAAACACAATTACTTGTAATTTCATTCCATATCTATCTCCATGTAATGAGAAATATGAAGAAATGTGTACACATACATGCTACAAACAGCTGACACCCATTGTACAGGATAAAAAATTCCTAAAATGGACATATCACATAGCATGTTATTATATACATTCCCTAAAGACTAAACTATGCCAGTCTTTCGCAGGGAATCAATCGGACCTACTACCCATTCAAAGTCCAAAAAGGCAACAGGCCTATAGTCAATCATGTCGTCATCCGACCAGATTGAACTTAATCTAGTTTCTCGCAAAGAATTCGACGGATTAAGCAAACAGATTACAGATTTGGCTGTTCTACTCAAAGAATTACACCAGTCTACATAGGGTCAGCAAATACCCGTACATACTGAATCCTCCACACAAGGAGGAATCCAGGTCATTACCATACCTGAACCACAGTTGGATACGACCAACAAAACTCTTGATGTTACCCATCCCACTGGAGATCCAAACACTGGTGACATCAAAAAGAAAGTCCTCCAAATGGAAGAGGCCCTTCGCGCTATCAAAGGAATTGGAACACACGGGAGTGTTTCATATGTTGATCTGTGTATTTTTCCTGGTGTTCATTACCCAGAAAAATTTAAAACTCCTGACTTTGAAAAATATGACGGGTTAGGAGATCCTTACACACATCTAAAAGTGCTTATTGGAGAACTGAGATCTTATGCAGAGGAGGAAAAACTCAGAATGCAATTGTTCCAAAAGAGTCTAACTGGAGAAGCCCGTTCGTGGTATACAAGATTAGACAACTCCAAAATCCGTAGCTGGGAAGAGCTAGCACATGCCTTCCTCACTCAATATAGTTTTCAAACTCAGATGGCTCCTGATCGGTATCAAATTACCAAGATCAAGAAATAGTCTAACGAGAGTCTTCCAGAGAGTATGCCCAGAGGTGGAGACGCCTGGCTGCCCAAGTTAGTCCTGCCATGACAAAATCAGAAATGGTCATGACTTTCATAGACATATAAGAAGCTCCCTTCTATGAGAGAGTTTTAGCCGGCATCGGCAAATCATTTTCTGAAATGGTCAAACATGGGGAGATGGCTGAGATGGGATTGAAGTCAGGAAAGATTCAAGACCTAGCAGTACTCAAAGCTGTTGCAGATCACATCCAATCTGGAAATTATGGAAACGACCCCCGGAGGGTCCATAAAAAGGAGGAAGATGTTTCCCTGATACTACAGGGGCAAAAAGGCAATCAGAGCATGCCTATTCAAAGGAGAAACTACACTCCCTTTCCAGCAAAGTCTTCAAACCCTCCAATACCAAAAGGTAGAGAAGTCAAATGCCCTCGAGTGTTTACACCCTTAGGGGATACCCTCGAGAACATCTTAAATCTTCTGACAACACAGAAGAAAATTACACATCTTCTTCCACCAGCCAGCCCTAATAGACGGGGTTTCAATGCTGCCAGGAAATGCACTTATCATGCCAGGGCACTTGGACATGATACTCAGGATTGTTGGGCTTTGAAACACAAGATCCAAGACCTGATAGACAACGGAGAGATTGTGGTTACCAAACCAGATCAGCCTCACGTACAAGACAACCCTCTTCCTC
This sequence comes from Panax ginseng, assembly GCA_020205605.1. NCBI lineage: Eukaryota > Viridiplantae > Streptophyta > Magnoliopsida > Apiales > Araliaceae > Panax > Panax ginseng. The sequence continues at coordinate 55,341,008 of CM035145.1, forward strand.
AACACAAAGAAGAAGAGGTCAACATGATTAATTGGAGCAGTGGACAGAGTTCCAATTTCAGCTGTGATTCCTCCCAGACCATCAAAGACGGTGATGACAAATGGGATTATGCTAAGTTCCAGTTCACAATGGAACGAAAGATGAAAGCTCTCTTCAAACAAATTGAACAATTGGCGGAATTGGTGACTTATCAGCATCAAGTGACTCGTCAGTTAATCAGCCAGGAGCATGCCAGTCTCCTACCTCTTGTCATGAATATTCCCTCATCCATATCAGAAAATGAAATACTGGAAGACAAAGTGACGAAGAGAGCAAATGCTAAAGCCCGTCGGGATTTCGCTAACAAAAGGGAATTCACCTATGTGGGCCAACCTATGGAGGAAATCCTTCATATGCTAATCAATGAAGGAAGGAGCAGCTCCCTTCTACCTCCAATCAACCCTCGTTCAGGAAGGTACAACTCTGATGGAGTGTGCCAATATCACTCCCAATCTCGTGGTCACAGCACAGAAGAATGCTGGGCACTCAGCCACCTTATTCAAAATCTAATCGACAGTAGTGTCCTACGCCTAGCAGACGACGATACTGTGTTGCGTGCAAGTGAGAGTGCAGGCCCTACCAAGTGGAAGAGTGTGGTAGCAGTCATATCCACTGAAACTGATGGGATTAATACCTTGCTCATAATGCCAATAATTCAACTCAAGGGAGGAAACAATCCTTTGAAAGTGGCCGCTTTCGAGCAAATCAACTTGCCATGCAGAGTACACTATCCTATTGTTAGCTTGCGCAAGGTTTCGTGGAATTATGGAGAAGGTGAAGGATCCACCTCACATACAACTGCTACAATGTTGAAAGAAAATCCACTGTATCTTCCCTAACGGGTGATGAAGCCTACCACCAAATCAAATGGGAAAATACCCATGGAGAAGATTGAAAAATTCCTCCGCACTATGGGTAATAATGAAGCTGCGGTGGTTTTAAGCTTGAAAGAAGCTCAACAACAAATATCAATTTTGGACTTGGTCCTAACCTCCGAGAATCACCGGAAGGTCTTGCTAAAGGTTCTAGAAGAAGCCTATTTACCAACATCAGTGGACACGAAAAAGTTTCAACATATGGTTGATCACATTTTTAACAACAATGTGATATCCTTCACTGATGATGACATACCGCCCGAAGGGACCGGTCATTGCAAACCATTGCACATTACGGTCTTGTCCTCCGGATATATGGTAGCTGGAGTCTTAATAGATGGAGGTTCCTCTCCGAATATCTGCCCATATGCTACCTTGGAGAAGATGAACATCAATATCAACAGAATTTGGAGTAGCCATACTATCATCAAAGCTTTTGATGGAGCCCGCCGTAACTCGGTCAGAGTAATTGAGTTGCCAATCGAAATTGGTCCTCATACATTCTGCGTATCTTTATATGTGCTCAAAATAGATTCGGGATACAACCTGCTCTTGGGACGACCATGGATTCACATGGCAGGGGCAATCCCCTCCACTCTTCATCAACAGTTGAAATACATTATCAACAATAGCCTGGTTACAGTCAACGCTGAACCAGAGATTCCTCAGCATAGAGAGATGTCGTTCATCAATGCCAATGCGGATGTTGAACCAATCAGTTTTCATGCTTTCAAAATAAGCAACACCCAATACCACGCTATTGGAGCACTATTGCCCGAACCCAAGATTTCTGCCGAGGTAATGTCGGCCACTCAAGAAATGATGTCGTTGGGTCATAAGCGGGGACAAGGGTTGGGTAAAGATTGCCAGGGTATCAAGTACCCAATTCACTTAACCAGGCAAGCTGGAACAGCTGGGCTAGGCTATTCTGCCAGTTCTAGTCACAGGAATCCTCATAAACATCAGCAGATTCCTTCAGCTTCAACCATGTGGCGTTTAGCTTCGCCTTCAAAATATGAGTCCGCACAACCTCCCGTAAAGGTGCCAGCCGATGTAATGGCTATGTTGTGTCCCAAGCCGGTACCAGTGAAAGGAAAAGAAGTCTTTGTTCCAAAACCCGCAGTGGAAGAAGAGGAGCTAAGAATCAAACAAGACGTCATACGGATGATGTCCGGTATACATATCATCGTTCATGATGAACATACCAACAAATACACCCCAGACGATGATTTCCCTGACCTAATGGCCATCATTCGGGATAGAAAGGATGATGACAATCCCTCCATCACTGTGGTCCACCCAAACTTTACTCTTGCCAATTGGAACAGCATTCCTTGCATTGGTCGTCAAGGGTAAAGCGGGCAGAAACTCTTTTTGCCCGGTAGATATAGTAACTGCTTACTTTTCTGTTCAATATTAGCAATTTATTTTGCCAGTATATGCTAACACTGTGTATGATCAAACACGTTTCATATATATACTAAGTGAAAGAATATTTTGTTTCAGGACTCTGAATTTAGTTGTGCCTGTACTTGTGGATACGATGCCTCTTCTACACAGAGATTGTACCTTTGATGTATAGATGAATTCAGCCTTGATGTATATTCAAGAATGGGTCAAAGACAAACCCAAACCCAACCTTGATCAAACCACTTCTTTCAATCTCGGAACCTTAGAAAGCCCTAAGTTAATCCAGATTGGTTCAGACCTTACCCCAAACCAACGGAATGATATGGTTACGCTATTAACCCAATTCCAGGATGTGTTTGCATGGTCTCATGAAGACATGGTGGGTTTATCCACTAACATTGTCCTTCATCACCTTCCCATTAAAGAGGGATTTAAGCCAGTCAAGCAGAAACTCAGGCGATTGAAACCTGAGTGCAGTTTAAAGGTGAAAGAATAAATTGTGAAACAATTTCAAGCTGGCATCATCATGGTGTCTACATATCCTGAGTGGATATCCAACATTGTGCTCGTGCCTAAACCTGGAGGGAAGGTGCGAGTTTGCGTGGATTACCGGGACTTGAACAAAGCTTGCTTGAAAGATAGCTTTCACATGCCATTTATCCACATTCTCATTGACAATATTGCGCAATACAACATGTACTCCTTTGCTGATTGCTTTGCGGGGTATCATCAGATCATGGTTACTGAGGAGGATCGTGAGAAAACTGCTTTCATCACTCCTTGGGGAACTTTCTGCTATAGACGGTTGTCATTCGGCCTCATCAATGCCGGAGCCACCTATCAATGAGCTATGATGGCTCTTTTCCACGACTTAATGTACAAAGAGATAGAGATCTACGTGGATGACATCATTGTCAAGTCCTGGAAGGAGGATGACCATATAGACCATCTCAGAATGTTATTCAACAGGTTGCGTAAGTACAACTTGAAGTTGAATCCAGCTAAGTGCGCCTTTGGCGTTAAATCAGGCAAGTTGCTAGGATTTCTAGTCAGCCACAAAGGGATAGAGATGGATCCTGCCAAAATCCAAGCCATCACTAAAATGCCCATTCCTCAGACAGAGAAGGAAATACGGGGATTTTTGGGAAGAATCAACTTCATCAGCAGGTTTATCTCCCAACTCACAACAACCACCTGTGAGCCAATCTTCAAGCTATTAAGGAAGAACTCCTCCATGAAATGGAATGATGAGTGCCAGAATGCCTTCCTTACAATCAAGAAACAGCTAGTCAAAGCTCCTGTGTTGTTACCACCCAGGGATGATGTTCCCCTATTCATGTACCTGTCCATAAGTGACAATGCCATGGGTTGCATGCTGGGACAGAAGGTCGATAGAGGCCAAGAAAGAGATGTCTATTACCTCAGCAAAAGGTTCAGCAGCAGTGAAAACAAGTACACTCTGATCCAAAAGACGTGTTGGGCTTTAGCATGGGCCTCCATGAGGTTACATCATTACCTCCATGGTCACACAACCCATCTCATATCCCGTGTGGATCCTCTCAAGTATGTGTTCAATAAACCTATATTAAATTGCCGACTGTCCAGATGGCAGTTGATCCTACAACAATTTGACATCGTATATGTGACTCAAAAGTCCTTCAAAGGTCAAGGAATCGCGGATTAACTGGCCGTCGCACCTTCAGGGGATTTCAAACCCTTGGAAACATATTTCCCTGATGAAGGAGTAATGACAGTGCAGCAACACCATCAGTACGATACACGCCAATCATGGAAGATGTATTTTGATGGAGCTATTAATATGGAAGGTTCTGGAGCTGGAGCAGTTCTAGTATCTGATACGGGGGAGCAGTATCCCGTTGCCGTCAAATTATAGTTTGTCAGCACCAACAATACGGCTGAGTATGAAGGCTGTCTCATGGGGCTAAAACTTGCCCGTTCAATGGGCATCAGGCGGTTAACTGTCCTTGGAGATTCAGAGCTGGTAATCAAACAATCCACCAGAATCTATCAAACCAAGGAACTATATTTACTGCCTTACCATCGGCAGGTTTTGAAGATGGTTTTGGAGTTCGAAGAAATCTCCTTTCTACACATTCCTCGTAATAGGAATTACTTTGCAGACGCATTAGCTACTTTGGCCTCCTTAATTCGTATATCAGATAAGGAACACTTGCCGAGCGTCATGATTTCCCTACACAAGGCCCCAGCCTATGGGAGTTAAGTTGGAGAAGTATCGGATGAGCTACCTCCCATCCAACATCCTTGGTATCAACATATCAAGGAATATCTGCCAGATGGATCTACACCCGCTGAGGCGAGCCCGACTGAGAAAAGGCGGATCCATCGACTTGTTATGAAGTTCTACCTGAGTGGAGATGCTCTCTACAAAAGAGATGCAGGACTAGGTCTCCTCAGATGTTCAGACAAAGATCAAGCCCAAAGGCTTATGGATGAAATCTATGGTGGAGTTTGTGGCCCCCACATGAGTGGCTCCCTCCTTGTCAAGAAAGTCCTCAGGACGGGACATTATTGGCTATCTCTCAAAGTTGACTGCAATGACCACGTCAGGAGATGCTATCAGTGCCAGATTCATGGGAATGCTATACACGCCCCTCCACGGGAACTCCACAATATGAGTTCACCTTGGCCCTTCTCAATGTGGGGAATGGACATTATCGGGCCCATTGAGCCTAAAGCCAGTAATGGTCATCGATTTATCTTCACCATGATCGACTACTTTACCAAGTGGGTAGAAGCAGCCTCCTTCCCTAGAGTTACTAAAGAAGTAATCATTACTTTCATCAGAAACAATATCGTTTGTCGATATGGACAACCTGAGGTGATTGTGTCAGACAATGCCAAAAACCACAACAACAAAATGATGGAGGAATTATGCAGTAAATTCCACATCAAACATCTCAACTCTGTCATCTATCGTCCGAAGATGAACGGTGTTGTTGAAGCGGCTAACAAAAATATCAAAAAGATTATGCAAAAGATGTCTGCCAACCACAAAGATTGGCCTGACCTATTGCCTCTGACTCTGTTAGCCTACAGAACCTCGATGCATACTTCAATTGGGGAAACCCCCTATGCTTTAACCTATGGGATGGAAGCAGTGCTCCCCATAGAAGTTGAGATGGAATCTCTCAGAGTGTTAATAGACGCTCAGCTGGATGAAGACCAATGGGTACAAGACAGGTATCACTAATTGTCTCTAATAGAAGAAAGGCGAACCACGGCTATCTTCTATAGTCAGTTATTGTAATAACCCGAGATTTCCTAAATAAAATAAATAAGAAAATTTGCGTATAATTTTTTTTTTATTTAATGACGAGAATAAGTGAACGATAAATACGAATATATTTATTACTTGAAAAATTAGAAATAATTTTGGAATTATTAATTACTACAAATTATATTTTTATGGTAATTAATTTCTGTAAGCAGAAATGTTTTTATTAATTATTTTCCATGATAACATGATTGGAAATAATATATGAAGTGATAATTAGAATTATATAATAAATATTTTATTATATGAATTGTTGAGAATATTTAAATCAAGTATTTTAACTTGATATGCGAAAGAGAAGTCGGATATGAGATCCAAACCACGAATTGGGATTGTGATCAAGAGATGAGAATAATAATATTATATTATTGTTATAATGATTTCTGAGACAATAATTATGTATCGTGTGTATGTCTGTGACAGATAATATCGAAGCAATGACAATCAATTAGGTCATAGCATATTACCCCTTTGTGAAACCCTAATTATTAAACTCGATTCTGAGATATGGTGAGTAGTGATTGTGTATATGAAGGTTCTTTGTGTATAAGATGTCGGTAATTAGAAAGAAAACCCTAATTATTGTGTATATGTCGATAATTAGGACAAACCCTAATTATTACAACCCTAATCGGTTGAAGTTAGAGACCGTAACGACTGTGTTAGAACATACACAGATAATTAGAGAACCCTAATGGTCAATTAGAAACCCTAATTGATGGCGTTAAGAAACCCTAATTAGAAAATCCTAATTTTCTATAGAAAACCCTAATTTAAAATTATCGGGTTTAATTACGATGTTAATGTATAAAAGTTTTAATTTACCAAAGGATAGAATTAATTGGTAAATGGTAAGAATTATAATGTAGTGATTAAATACTACATTTAATTGCTATGTACAAAAATGCCCATGAAATTATATGCGAAATTACCAAAATGCCCTTTTTGGCTTATTAGTGTATTATTAGTGTATTATTGGAGGAATCTTGCTAGCAAAGCATGGCAAACATACTTACCCTACCAATTAAGCATCCAAGACTCAATTATACATATTCAATCAACCATTGAGTAGCATCCAATGCATCTAACTTGGTTTATATATAGATTGGAGAGAGATAATATATTTTGTACACTAAAATTCATCCAACTCTCATCCTTAAGCTTCTCTCTCTAAAACCTACGAATTATTGTAGCATATCAGTCCCTAAACAAATCCCAACCATCACAAACAACAAATCAGAAGCATCAAGAAGCCAGAAATCAAAAATCAAGCTTGAAAAGGTAGGAAATCCTAAATTCTAGAAATCCTTGATTCGATGTTAATTGATGCAATTGATTGTTTAAAGTAGTGTAATAGAGAGTCTATTAATGTTCGGGTTGTAAAATCATGAACCCATAACATCAAAGTGCAATTTGAAGATTTGAGCAAGTTGGAAAAACCGAAGATTACATTATTTTTCACCAAATGTCGAGGCTATAACTCTTTGGTCTATCATGCGTTTTGTTGTTTAAAAGTTGTTATAGGTAGCCTAATATGTGGTCTTTAAACTTCAAAAGGAATCAGGTCTATATCTATTTTATATCGGGATTTATAAGCGGTCAAAGTGGGTGAATTAAGCATTGACCCATTGCTTTTTTCAAACCCGTAAAATATTCTAAGTGTCGTAAATGTTTTTTTGGAAAATGTCGTGCCTTATATATCTCGGTCATCTTTAATGTATTTTGTGTTCTAAAGGTTGATATGTGTAGCTTGTTATGTGGTATTTAACCTCCAAAAAGAATCAGGTCCATATATATTACGGATTAAGAGTTATTTAAGGTCAAACTGGATTTGACCTAAGCATTGGACGGAAAATTTCAGGCGACCCGAATTTTCTAAGTGTTGATTTTTCTTACAAGGTTTGACCATACTTTAAATGCTTGATTTATTGTTGTTATGATGATGTTAAGTGTTAGAGTTGTAGTCCTACATGTTGTCTACACACTGGAATTGATAGATCACATAAACGTTATACGATCATCAAGTTATAGAGGTCCAAAGTAGGCACCTCAGCTGTTCTTCGTGAAGAACGACTTTGGTAGCTACTTTGATGGCTGATTTATCCCAGATCTGATGTTTGTTTAGAGGTTATGATTGTTGGATATTGTAGTCTTGTATTTCCTCTACAAGACCCAATTTATAGATTGTCCAAATTCGTTAATATGAGAGAGTTATTCACGGTCAAAAGTAGGCCACTCGGTTACGCCTTATGAAGATGCAGGTAGGCTCAAGAACACCTATAATGACGATTACGTCACTATAGGGGCCTTTAGCGACAGCTTTTAATTATTTTAATTTCGATTTTCTAGAAATTAATTTAAAAATTAGAAAAATTAGTTTTAATTATTAAAAATACCAAATAAATTATGAAAAATTATTTTAAAGTCTGAAAAATAGTTTTTAATTATTTTGAGTATATTTCATAAATATTTAATATTTTTGGAATATAAAAGGTATTTATTTATTTAATTATAATATTAAATAAATTATTTAAAAATAGTTTTAATTCATGAAAAATCATGAAAAATTATATTATGGTATAAGAAAATATTTTAAGTTATTTCCCATGACTTTTAATATTTTGTGATGAATTTCATTAATTAATTATATATTAATGATATTAAAGTTATTTAATGATTATATTAAATAATTTAGTTTAAAAATGATTTTAATATTATAAAAATCATTTTAAATGAAATTAAGGTATTTAAAAATATTTTAAGTTATAAAATATAACTTTTAATATTTAAAGGATAATTTCATTAATAATTTAATATTAATGATATTAAGATAATATTAATGATATTTAGTTTATTTAATAATTATTATTAAATAAATAGTTTAAAAATAGTTTTATTTATTTAAAATCATTTAAAGAGGATATTAAGGATTTAAAAATATTTTAAGTTATAATTAATGACTTTTAATATTTGGATGAATAGTACATTAATATTTATATATTAATGGTGATTATTTAAAAATAATTTTAATTGTTTTAAAAATCATTTAAGGGTAATATAAATGTTTTAAAATAGTTTGAGTTATTATAAATAACTTTTATATTTTGGCAATGGTTTCATTAATAGTTTAATATAAATTAATTATTAATGATAATGGAATTGTTTAATGTTTAAGTCATTTAATTATGATTAGATGTTTGAAAGTTATAGCCGGCCAAACTAATTTGACTAGAGAGGCAGGTTATGAAGTCCGAGGATTTGATGAAGAGCACCCATAGTAATGAGTTATATCACTATAAGCCCTTGAGTGATGATTTAATTTATTTTAAAATTTTCAATTTACGGAAAATTCAAAAATGATTAAAAGTAAAATGTTTGATATTCTGAGATGTTGAGGTATAGGATAAGAGTCTTAGACTAGAGTATTTGCCGATAAAGTTTGCCAGATGCGGCAACAAGCTATCGAACCTATAATAATAAAGAAAAGGCTATTTGTAAAAGCATGGATGAGATATTTGAAAAATGTATAAAAATATTTCAAGTATAGAATATGAACTAAAAAAGTATGATCACTGCGATTATGTGATGGCGTGATTAGACTATGTCTTGTTGTAATAAGCGGTACTATGTGTTATGATATATTGTTCTAATCGAGCGAATGATCCGATTATTGATAGGTTGTGATAAAGAGATAAAACCTAAGTTGAGATTTGTAATCGTGAATCAAAAGTATCTTACCTTTGCATTTCCTTTATGCAATGGACATGAGTAAGAAGTTTGTAATTATTCTATTTACATACAGATTTATACGCTTTGATTATCAACATGTTTAGCTCGGATATATATTACGTTAAGTTGATTTCTAAATGGTTATACAAGTGTCCCCACTTGGATAATCATAGCATTTATTCACATGTTGATACACCTTTGTCAATTACCCGTATACATATATATGTTGAATTACATATTATTGTTGAAGCAAGATTAAAACCTTGGGTTTGGAACTGGGCATGTATGAACATCCCGATAATGGGAAAATTTTTATGCGCTTGGCGGACAAAGGATGAGCGATGAATTTCGTTCAAGTTATGTAGTATTGATCAATATGAGGTACAACAAATTTGATCACCCTCCGTACTGCGTAAGTTATGACGGTTTTGCGGATGAATTTCTGCTAAACCTTTTTGAAAATGAAAAACCATGTTCATAGTATGTTTCTTAAACCCTATTCATGGGTGGAGCCTCATTTCAAGAATTTGAAAGAGAGTTGTTATGTGAATTTTTATCAAGTCAGATTACTTCACAACTTTCTATTCGTTGTAGAAGTGTTATGTAAAGAGAATACTTATATTCTTTCAGCTTATATATATAATTGCTATTACTTGCTGGGCACTCAAATGCTCATCCTTGCTTAAACTAAATGTTTTCAGTTACCTACGATCGACCTGAAGGCTCAGGCATGAACAAGGGAAAAGAAAAGCTGTTCGAATGAGAATTAGTATGAGTTAATGGTTATAGTTAGTAAGACAATGGAATCTATTGTCAGGTATTGTAAGGAATGTATTTGAAGGTCACGTACCTGGGAAAGTAAACTTTGATGTATGTAAATTAAGTTCGAATTATATTATTATTATTATTTAGTATTATTCAGCTTAAAGAAATGGTATCGTGGAGAACCGAGTTCGGGTTTCAAGTATCCGGATTTGGGGTCGCCACAGTTATATCAGCAAAGGATCGCCAGATCCTACAACAAAAAAGTTCGGCTACGGCGGTTTAAACAACATGACTTTGTTTTGAAGAAAATTCATGACAACCAAGATCAGGCTAAAGGAAAATTCGCTCCTAACTGGGAAGGCCTGTTTATTGTCAAAGAAGTATTGATAGGAGGCGCTCTCAGATTGCAGGAAATGGACGATGATGAATTTCTGCAACTCATCAACTCAGACACCGTGAAACGGTATTATGTCTGAAGTAACCAGCAAACACCCTGGTACATCATCATCAGGTCACCAGTCATTCCGGTTCTTTAACCCTTTACCACATACAACTTATCTACACTTTGCCCCTCAGGGAAACGTACTCTTCAAGCCAATAGCCTGGCTTTCTCCTCTGCATTCCTACAACTTAGGTCATCCCACCGTGGATTGAACCTCTTGCGTTTGTAGTTTGGCTACCCATATCTAGGATCAAACTTCTCATACCTGCATTTTATCCTCAACGTAGGATTAAACTTTCTCCTCCCCGCACTCTGACCTGCACATGGGATTACGCTTTTCTTCTCGCCTTGAGGGGCGAACTACGTCGACCTGATCTCCTCTTCAATAGGAGTATGTAGGCAACCATTTCATATGGCCCGGTCACAATAAAACAAAAACAACAAAAACAACAAAAACATTTCTACCCTCTTCTCCTTACAAAAACAAAAACAACCAAAAACATTCCTAAACCATGTTAGCCATATACAGCGTTGAACCTCTTACACCAGGTTGAACTACATGAGACTGATCTCCTCTTCAATAGGAGTACGTAGGCAGCCATTCATAGTGCGGTCTCACCCCCTACAAAAACACAAACCATTGTCAACTGGTACTGGGATCTTTCAATCCATTACATTTCATTGGCTTCAAACCAAAGGGATGGAATTACCTAAACTCCTCCCAAATAGGAGATTCAGCGACCATCTAAGTTGCGGTCATACCTTGAAGAGCAACACCAATCCATAAGAGATGGAATTAACTAGGCTTTTCCTAAATAGAAGTACTGGCGACCATCTGTGGTGCGGTCAATCTTAGAGAGGAAAGCCACACTCATCTCCATATTTCCATTCAGAAACAAGTCCCAAGACACCAAAGATGGAAGGGATAAACATAGATCAATGATTCATTCTGAACTATCCAGAGACAACTCAATCTCCATCCAACTAGGAGGAATTCAGAATACTTCAAGATCACAAGCCCTGAAGCAGCAGGCAAAATATCAAACAAATAGCAAGGCATATCTAAAAGGGAAGTGATCCAAAAATATATTTCCCTGTCATATATATAATGTTGTTTGATATATATACAATGTAAACTGTACATGACAAAATGACTAAGCTAGTCTGTGCAGGTAAATACAAGCTCCTCTACAAGTCCGGGTATATGCGAGCTAACAATCCCAACATGGCGTCCCTCTCAGAAGACGGAGGCGAAGCTATGGTCTCATGTATAAGAATATCCAGACGACCCAAAAGATATGTAGCCATCTACATGGTGACCATATGATCATCAATATATGCACTCATCTCTGCGATCATGCCAGTGGTAAGGGACCTCACTGCAGTACTATCTGTGATGGCTACATCCCGGGCAGATATGGCACTATCCCGCTCGACTATCACTGCATCTCTGGCTGCTATAGCCTCATCCCGCTCAACAACAGCGGCATCTCTGCGATCTAATGCCTCGTCTCTCTCTAATAGAGCTGCGTCTCTCCCAGCAAGGGCAGTCAACATCATAGATCGAGCATGATCTCTCTCAAAGGTCATCATATGAAGACTCTGCTCTAAGTACTGTGCCGAGTGCTAAATCACAAAAGTACTGGTACTAGGAGAATCCGGAAGAAATGCTGGCAACCTAACAGTGGGCTCCTCCTCGATGTAGGTATCAATGTCCTCCATGGGCTCTACATCGTCTGATTCACTATCCGGTACTGCAGATACTGTTGCAGCCGATAAAATCTCTGTCTCTATCCATGCGGAATACTCTGCAGAACACCCGGGATGACTGACAAAAAAAGTAGCTATCTCACGCTGATCCCAGCAAGCATACACACGGGATTTGCCCTCTACTAAGAGATATCGAGAAACTGAACGCTGACATATCGCCCCATTAAAAGGATAGAAATCCTGGAACTGGTCGAACTGCGACATCACGACAAGTGGGTGATAAGTAGTCACACCCCTCAATCCAGCCAAAGGGAGAAAATCCATGCCCAGAGCGTGAGTAATGAAGTTGTATGGTGAGCAAAGCCCTGAGCACGACAATATGCTGAATGGATCTCTGATATCTACCAAAAATATAGATCAGGACTGAGCATCTATACACTCTGATGGCTGAAAGGAGTATGACATGGCCACATCATGGGAGAAGCAATACCCATGTCGTCTAAGGGTACCAACCGGTCTCAAGTGTGACATAAACCACACGTACAATATGACCGAACTCCCAGTGAACACTCCTGTAGGATACGTGCAACAATAGGATGTCGACCACAGGGTCTCTACTACGATAATAGGTACAATGGTGCGACCCTCTCTAAGAGCTCTCACAGCCATAATGACACCAATGTCTATCTCGTCCATATATCGTGGCATATAGACATACGACAGTACGCACAGCAACAGTACGTCAACCGTGGCCAAACGCCAATGGTCCTCCGGTGCGGTGAAATCCCCAGAATATCATGAGTAGCTATCCTCTGAGCCAAATCTGTCATACAGAAAATGCTGGGAGATCACATGGCTAGATGTCAGCTCGTCCTGCACTACTCTACGCCTCAATCCTGTGAGAGTCATGAATCGTCTACTCATGTCTCCCAAAGCTAGATGCACGCAAGGTCTGTCTAAAGGCAGCATCGTCAAACGTGCATACTCCTCCAGAGTAGGAGTCAACTCATGGGTGCTAAAACGGAATACCTGCCTATCAGGTAGCCAATGCTGTAGCATCCCATCTACAAATCCTGTAGGAACCTGAAAAGGCAATAAAGTCATGGTATGCTGTAGCAACTGATCTACGATCACCCTATCTGGTGGTGTCATGCTATCGTACCACGATCGCATACCCAATGCCACCAATGATGGTGGGGTATGATCTATACGACTAACTGTCGAAGAAGACATCTTTCTTGCCGTGTCATAAGACCATCCAGGTCAATCCGAATATCTCGGACATACATACATATGCATAACATGATACATGCATAACAGATAATGGATGACAATATGATATAGGGAATGAAAAGCAGTGCATACATTCCTAAATATATCATCATCTAATACATCGACTCTGCACAACTACAAATCTACAGAGAGAAATGGGCACAATGTTGCCCTACTACTAGCAGAGGCCTATCAAAAGATATAGCGAGAATGGGGAACAACCACCCAATATCTAACAGAGGCCTATCAAAAGATATAACGGGAATATACATCAGAAGAAGACCAGGGTCTCGATGTCCACGTCCTCAATCCTGTCCACCTGATGTAACTTTTCCTGAGTCACTGGATCTCTATCAACATAGATGTCAGGCCTATATAGAGGAGGATCTACGCCGGCAAAACCAAATGGGTCATATGAGGGGCCACCACCTGAGCTGGAAGGAACAAATGACTCTGCCTCTGCTGGATCTCTGCCTAAATGCCGAATAAATAAATGTGCCTGGTCCAACTGTCGAGTCAAACTATCAATCTGGGTCATATGAGTCGGAGCTCGGACACAAGCTACCTAATCCATCATCATCAAAGATCTTGGAACCATGTCCCCCATAAACTGTGTGGCGCGGGACTGTGCTCCAATAGTGCGGAGGAACCACCAACGCTGGAACGTCTCCTGAGTACATGGGCATTCTGATAATGCAAAGTCGTGAACTCCCAACAATGGGATATGAATGACGGGTGACTGTGATATAGGCCAATGACGCCTGGCAGGAGGCAAGATCGGTACACGGATCTCCCCTGTGGTGCTCCTAATAGCACGCTCACCTAAATAGAGCTGCCACCCTCCAATAGTGAAGAGAGGAACTCTCCTGGTAGAGATCAAATACTCGACTCCGGTCGGATGTCCATCCTCAAAGCCGATGGTCAAATGCTCCCCTGAATAGGGAATCCATGTAATGGTACCCGCCATCAGCAACTCCAGCTGCATACGGCAGTGAGTGAATCCCTCAGATACAAGGACCTCCGGCAAAATAGAATGGTGCCATCGTCATCCTCGTGGATAGGTATCTAAACCTAACACACTCACAGGATGCAAAATGGGAGCCTCTCATAGGCCCAAAACTGCCAACACAATGGCAAAAAATCTGCTATCAGTAAACACTCTTAACCTATGAATGGGAAAAGTAAAGAGAAATACTCACCAGCAGAAATGGGTAAAATCCTAGCCAAGCCTCAGTTAAACCCTGTGAGCGCATGCGCATGCCCCGGAGGAAATAGGCAAAGGTATAAAAGCCCCAATCATACTCTCTAATACGGTCCACATCGCGTGTGGCGCTGACCAAAGCGAAAGATACCGTGGAAGAGTTTTACGCTATAAGCGACCTCGAATGATCATCGGGAACAAATGCAGAACGCGATCCCTGATCCTGACATCATCAGGCATGGGCTCACTCAATAGCCCGCTCATAGCATCTACGCTCAAAGGACCTGAACGGACAGTCCGGCCTTTGATCGCTCCCGTCGGAACTCCTAATAAGGATCTGACGACCGTAGGGGTGATATTCGTTATGCAAGGCATTGGCTCCTCTCCAAACTCCATACCTGTGATAAATCACCAATCCATAGGCGTCATCATCACCTCGCAATCCAGCAGGTGGAGTGACTGAGTCTGATGAAACCATCGCTCAGACAATGCCCTGAGATAACCCCAGGGACAACAACGGGGAAGGATGGAAAAGAACGCCCCAATTCCCCACTCATTCACTATCGCTCTGTAGTCAGGATGAAGCGCCTGGTATATGGAATGAATGCTAAACCAGTTCCCTCGAGGCTGTGTAAATCCTGGAACCTGCATGAAATGTAGATCAACATCAGAACCCTTTAATCCTCATCAATAGGAAAGAAGGAAGATCAAAGTCTAACGCCATACCTCGTTAGCATGCAAGTACATCGATGGATGTCTGCCCAAATCACCCAGCAACTCTGGGTTCATCACCTCAATCGGAATATCCGCCTCCTCATCCTCAACGTCTAGAACATCTACCTGGACAGGACGTATCACGGCCTCCACCAACCGGACGAGGTATGTCGGCGAGTAAGCAGGGGACGAGGCACTTGAAGCCCTCCGCAAAGACGCCAAAAGTTGTCTGTAGGAGGCGCCTCTCGGTGATCCGAGATCCATAATATCTGGACAACAAGTCTCCAAATCACCTCAGAAAGGGTGTGGTATTTCCTTACTTGGAGCTTTTTAAATGCATTTATGACTATATGCATGAATGCATTTACTTTAGCATATAATAGAGTTAAAGTGCATGACTACCCAATGCCTACATTTGGAAAATTTTTTCCATAGTCCCCTTTGAAAATAGGACTATCCACATGCACATAGGCATGTCTAGGTGGCCATTCGAAGAAGACACACGTCCCCAAAGTCATATACATAATATATGCATTAAAAATTAAAATCATCATGCATAAGGCCAACCTCAATGCTAGGAGTACTTTGCCTTTCTACCTTTTGCTCATTGGACCTCAAATAGGACAAAAAATAGCAGAAAAGGTGCCAATTTAACTATCTCAGAAGTCAAATTTTTTCACATCATTATGTTCAGCATGGTTTAATACTAACATTTATTATGTTGAATATTTTTTATCAAGTCATTTGTGTATACATAATCACTACTATGTGTTTAGATGCATTTCGTGCGATAACTCACAATCTATCGGACAGAAACTGGAAAAAAATACATGCATACATTACTAGGATAGTGTAGAACACTTGTACGGTGACAGAATTTGCAGAAAGCAGCCCGAACTCAGTAGATCTGAAGATGGCTCACGGTTTTTTCAAAGTGAAGCAAGTTGAAAGTGACTTGTGAAGACCAACCTGCAGGATTTATGATCCACGGTTGGCCGCAGGCTCATCTATGGCTGCAGCAGGTGCACCTGCGGCACCCCTATGTGGGCCCCACCCATTCGACTTGGTCCAGTTCGAGTTGCAAAGGAGTTCTCACAGACTGAAAAGGTCAAATCGAGAATAAAATGCCGCGATTGAAAGCAAAACAAAGACACAATCTGGTCTTCTCGGATGAGACTTTGAATCAGACATCACTCATTGGTAGTCCCCTAAACACAAGGTATACCTTGCCGATGACCTCAGTTGTCACAAATTGCATACAGCAATACCTTATACAGGTCCGATATCGCCGACTCCAGGTCGTTACCCTACGTATATTCCCCGACGGGGGTTACAACATAAGTCCCCGGCGGGGGTTACAACGTAAATCCCCTGTGGGGGTTACAACACATTCATCCGTTGACATGTCTATCAACAAAGGTCAAGCAGCCTTGACGTTATTTCAACCGATGGCAAGTAAACCCATCGAAGCATTGGGAACCGTTCGATAGTTGCATACGTACTCATACGTCCCCAGCAGATCCCCGGCGGGGGTTACAACGTATATCTCCGGTGGGAGTAACAATGCGTGCTCAACCATTGACACACATATCAACGAAGGTGAATCAACCTTGACGTTATTTCTGCCAATAGCGATTAAACCTATCAGAGCTATAGAGCTATTCGAGGTTTGTATACCCAACTGCTCGTATTCCCCAGTGGATCCCTGGCGGGGGTCACAATGCAATGTTCTGTTGATTCACACGTCAGCGAAGGTCAAGCAACCTTGACGATCTCCTCACAGAGTCTCAGTCATTGATTCACACATCAGCGAAGGTCAAGCAGCCTTGACAGTATATCCCATAGGATTTTCCAGCCATTGATTCACAGGATGGTGAAATACACATCAACAAAGGTCAGGCATCCCTGATAGCGTTTGCTGTTGGCAGTAAATCCAACAGAATCTTAACATGTCCTGGCGATACCAACCCGGAAAGGTTAATGTTATGAAAGAGGATAAATGATGGAATATGTTATACACATCCTCAAACAGATCAAGCTTTATCCCCACAGATCTCTTGCGCATAAGAGGTACCTCTTCAGGATCAAGTCGTTATCAAGAACACAGGAATTTGGTGATAACTCCAACATCAACATCCTAACAGATTTGGCTTATACGTCGAATCGGGATGAGATTGCTAATCCCGGTTGAAGCAACGGGGATCCCATGATCATCGACAGATTGGGCTACAACCCCGTACACATGCATCATACATTTGCCTCATTTTGCTACCCATAGTACCACGTTTGTCTTTTTGAGTTTCAAGTGTCTAGGATTCTTTATCATACCCATGCATCGCCATCCATGAGTATGATAAAGAGGGGCATCTGTAGACACTCAAAATTTTCAGTACTACTATTACTAACATTGCAAGAGGATAGATTCGTCTTTTAAGAGAGAACCCTGAAAGACGATCCAAATCCATGCCGGATACTACCGGAAGTTTAGCATCAACCCCGGATCGCAATCTGGGAGTAACAATTCCAACCTTGGATGTAACCCTGGGGCTTGCAGATCCAATATCGGAACACACACCGGAGAAGACCGATTAATCTCGGAGATGACCCCGAGGTATCCAGTCTCAGTCCCAACCATGGGAATAGCCCTCAACCTTGGTGATAGCCCCAAGGAATGCAGTTTCGGTGATAACCCCGGAAATACTTGTGTCAAATGCAACCAGCTTCAATCTCAGTGCTCACAACAAAATACACTGCACCAACCCGGCAATAACATCAGGAAGACAGGCACACCTCAAAGATGACAATGAGGACCTTCAACAATTGAAGCAGTCCAATCTCAGCGAAGTCTGAGCAACGTCTGCTATATAAGCCCAATCCGGCGATAACACCGGTAAGGGGCAACATCGTCATCTCATCAAACACGATGCCATGTCACGTCTCCACACAACGATGTCCCACAAGGCTAACCAATCCCGAGTGACTATTGTGCGGGGTAACAGATGAAAGCTGAAGCTTGAAGACCGGACGACATTGTCCCATCTTCAATGACTTCACACAAATTCTAATCCCATGCCATCGTACAACTCTCGACAATGGCGGTCCGAAATAGGTCTTATATACCTCAAACAGATGTCCGAATTGCACTTCTGAAAAATTGAGTGGACATTATAGTGCCTGAGTGCACGTACTTCGAGATGACCCGACTTGACAAACCCGGGCCAACCCGGGTTGCCTCTGGTACACCTGCGGCTCAGCCGCAGGTACACCTGCGACTAATATGCCTATAAATAGAGGGCTTGGGGTGCTGATTTTTAAGAGAAAAAAGATGGGGAAACCCTGCACAATTCACTCCACACTCGCCCTACAGTGTATTTTCCCACTTTTAAACACCTGTGAGCTCATATATAGCCTCTTTTGTACCCACAAAAACCCAGTGTTTACCCACTCTAAAGATATAGAAGCCTTTTTTAGCAGTCAGCTGTAAGCCTTCTCACACACTTTAGAGTCTTTCTCTTCATCTTTGCACACACCCTTCTACACGTTGAGAGTCGTGTTGCTTGCTTTTGCCCGGACTTCGGTCCGTGGTTTCATTCCATCTATATATATATATATATATATATATATATATATATATATATATATATATATATTATATTTACATATACATTGACTAACATTATCGAGTTATGCCTCGCTTGAGCCTGAACTTGATGCAGGCGTTTATTTGCTTTAATATATATATTTACATTTATATATATCAATTGTGTGTCGAACTTTGTTCGATGAGCCTAGACTTTGATGCAGTGCGTTTACTCACTTATATATATATATATATATATATATATATATATATATATATATATATATATATATATTCTTATATATATGAATTATGGTCGAACTACATTCGATGAGCACGGATTTTACATCTGGTGCATTTATTGCTTAAATATATATATATTGTCCCACACGGAGTTTACTTACGTGGTGGTTGATCGCTTACTGACTTTCTTTACGTTTCGTCACTGGAGTTTACTTACGTGGCGTTATTGGTATATTCTGACTTTATTTATATTACATCACTTCTGAGTTTCCTTCGTGGCGGTTGACCGTATTTACAGCTTTATTTACATTTCTGATCCCCCGTGGTGGTGCTTCGTGGTTGGTGATCCTGTCTATATATATATATATTTACAGCTTTTATATATATACATGCTTACTGCTTTCATATAAACTGCAGTATTTTGTGAGCCTAGGAATCATGTGATCACAGATTCACCCCATTGAATCTAGATTCGGTTCCCATGATGGACATTTTCAACTGTAAGGAGCTTGTAAATTATTCTGCGGTGTCTGAATTTCCTCAGTTGTTTTTCATACCCACGAGGAAGTCGGCATTATTTTGTACATTATTTTCATACGGATGCCTCGCATTCGTAAAATAAAATCAATTCAGCCGCTCACTTAATAAAAATAGGAGTGTAAAAGGTCTCAATTCCTATTGAGCATTAGGGTTTGAAAAACCTCTTTTATAAAACATCACTGCCATATCTTGCTAAAAACTGAATTTTCACATAAATTCAAACCCTGTGTATATAGGTTCGAACGAAGCCTCGCACTACTTCCAAATAACAGCACATTGACCCACACACACACACTCAGATAATAGTTTCTTGAAAAGAGGCGGTCACCATGGTAACACGGATGTCGGGGGGTGCCTAACACCTTCCCCCCGCATAATCAAGTCCCCGGTCCCTAACGAATCTCGGTTTCACCGACCCGTATATCAGTGTCACATCACTAGGTCAATGTGCAAACCTTTTCTCAGTTATGTTGGTACAACCATTTAAAAAACCAACTGGCGACTCTTAACAGTCCCATCGTCGACATTATACATGTCGGACCTTTTTCACTTCTTTTTTCAAACAAATCTCACCTAAATTGAGAACACCAAAGAACAAGTAACGGAATGGGACATCGAAAAATCCCGACGTCGACAACTAATATTACCATTAAATGATTTTTAAAACATTTAAAATCATTTTTAAATAATTACCATTAATATTCAAATATTAATGTATTTCTCATTAAAATATTAAAAGTTATTTATTATAACTTAAAATATTTTTAAATCATTTATATCATTTTTAATTGATTTTTAAATCATAAAATCATTTTAAACCATTTATTTAATACAATTACTAAATAAATTATTATCATTAATATTAAATTATTAATTAAATTTATCTCAAAAATATTAAAAGTCATCTTTTATAACTTAAAATTTTGTTTAACACTTTTTATCATTTAAAATGATTTTTAAAATATTAAAATCATTTTGACTAATTTTTAATAAAATTATTAAATAAATTTAATATCGTTAATATTTAAATAATTTAAAATATTAATGAAAATATTGTCAAATTATCAAAAGTTAATTTCTATAACTTAAAATAATTTTTAAAACTCATTTTTGAATTTTTATTATTTATTTTCTATTTTTATTGATTTATTGAAAATTAATTTTATTAAAACTGTCGCGATAGGCTTTAGCGACGAAAACTTTCGTGGTTGGTGTTCTTCATCACTGAAGAACAACCAGGGTCAATGCCTTGGGGGCTAGTTTGACCATGGTTAATTTCTTACTGGTTTGGATTATGGGCTTGAGATGTTAATCACGGTGTTTGTACTAGTGTAATACTACAAGTACAAACCAATATCATGGTTTAACTACAACACATCATGAATATCTAAGGCTCAAAGTGGCTGTCAGGCCTGTTCTAGGTTTTCTGGGTTACCCAGAAACCCAGAGAATTCTTGGTAGGTACTTTGTAGCTTTAATAACTTAATTTCTGGACATTGTTTAAGTGTTAGAGTGTTACAATCTTGTAGATAACATGTCAAAGAACAAAAGTACTACACTTAGGTAGCCTAAATACATCACATATGCAAGATTTGGGTTGGTCAAACCTTGTCAGAAAAAATGTTCATCAGTTTTCTGGAATTTCCAAAAAACCCAAACTGTGCTTTGTCAACCTAGTTTTACTGCTAATAACTTTGATTTTGTTAGTGGTATATGTGTTCTAATGTCATGGTTCTATAGTCCATATACCAGGATATAACAATGATACACTTACACAAGCTAAACACATAACACATGCAAGATCCTAGCCCAACAAAAAGTTGTCAGACCATTCTGGGGATTTTCTGGGTTATCCAGAAATGCAAAGTCATGACTGGTCAACCTATTTTGACTATTAATAACTTGGAATCTAGACATGATATAAACATGATTCCACTTCCAGATTACTCTCCTCATAGCATACTACACCACTGATACATCTAACAAGTCTAACAAATAAAAGATTTGGATATATGACCTCTAACATTTGACTGTCAGGCCATATTTTAGGGTTCTTGGCAGTTTTTAAAAACTTCATTTTTAAGCACATAGATGTTATGGATCCATGATATATTACCATAGATCACTAAATAACATCCTATAACACATAAATAAACACAAAAACACAAAAATAGTCTTAGCAGACAAGATCTAGCTTAGTTAGGGTTTATCTCTCTTTGAATATCCTTTGATCCTTGCTTCCTAATCTGATATTGGGGTGTTATGGCCTTATCGAGGGACTAATCTACTCAATGATTTCGTGGCTTGAGAAAGAGAGAGACTTAGCTAGTGTATAGAACACAAATGAGACTTATCTGTGGTTTTTCTCTATTTTTAATCTCTCACTTTGATTCAATGAACTTAGATGTTGCTAGGTGGCATATAAGATCTGATTTGTTTTGGATTTGGAGCACATGGGAGATTTAAAGTATGGTGAGTCACAAGTTTTTTCAAATCTTTTAACTTACAAGTTAAGTAAAAGGGTATTTTAGTAATTTCACCTCAAAAAGGGTATTTTGGTAATTTTCCATATAATTTTAAGGGTAGTTTAGTCATTTGACATGATCTCCTTTAAGCTTAACCCTTAGGGTTTGATAATCACCATTATGGTTTGCTAACTAGGGTTTAGGGTTCCCAAATATGAAATTACGGTTTTCGAAAATACAATTAGGGTTCTTAACTGATCGTTAGGGTTTTGTAACTACAAATTAGGGTTTCTAATCTTAAATTAGGGTTTACTAAGGTTATACCTTATCTGATTAACAATTGATCGTTAATCCCATACTACACAAACACAAAGTCCTAGATATAATTATAATAACTGTATTAACTATTAAATCCCTATCCGTAAGTAGGGTTAGGGTTTTCATCAGCTGCTTAACACAACTTCATACATATTTCTTAGTCAATAAATAGTTTGACTATCTTGCTATGCTCATATCACAGTTACCCAACATACTATTGATAATTAATACTAATAATATTTTTAAAAAAATTATTCTTAAAAAATAGAATTGTTTAAAATTCAGGGTCCTGACATTCTCCCATCCTTATAAGGATTCCATCCCTGGAATCACTATTTCCTTATATTCAATTTATGTTTATTAGTTCATCTATTCTTACTGATCCCAATTCAGAGCAAAAAATATGAAACCTCTAAGGTTTACCATAGACCTTATAATCATATTTGCGTTTTAATATCTTTTAAAGTTGTATCATCAATTCCTCTATATAAACACAATACTAATTTGTGAATCATATATTAACATGTGACTCGGATCCGTAAATGGAAACAACTCACAGCGATATCTACCCAATAATAAGCACATAATTATATTACTGAACGAAATCTTTACCTATCATGACCATTGTGACACCCCCAAATCCGGTATTTCCATTTCCACAGGATTTGGTGTTCACTATACAAACATCATTCATCTATCTACCCATAAATAAATGCAAACCATGCAATAGATAGAAATAATAATAAATCTCCCCTTATGGGGTTACATCAACTACGTAATAAACATAATCCCAGGTTACTCTAACCTTAAACATCTGTGCGGAAACATAAACAAATAAGTAACATCAATTCTAATTATCATTACATAACCACATAAATAATCAATCTTCATTACTTGTTAAGATTGCCCTTGTCTTTACTAGTGGAAGGTTAAATCGCTTCTTTCGTTCTTAATCGCCTTTATTATTATTGCAAGAGTGAGCACGATCGCCCACAAGTATAACAATATAATAATGAAATAATAACATGCGAATAAATCAAAGACTTCTGAAATAAAAGCTCAACTTTTGAATCAAGAATGAATAACAAGAATCAAAAGATTTCTGAGGGTCATAAGACCTTGAACTATGTCCTAGGTTATCAAGGGTTATACTTGAAACCTTTAACAGTCATAAGACTATGGACCTTTCTACTCGTACTTAGGGGGATCATCCATTAGTACCATACTGTGCACAATATCTTAACGCTAACGCATAAGTAAATCCCTTTGCAGGGTTGTTCATATTAGTTTGACATTCGAGTCCGAACCAAAGGAAGTTTGGTTTGGTTAATTCAATAAGGGTTCTGAAATTTAGAACGTTCATCAACTATGGACTAGACGAATCAATAAGGTTCAGTTGTCTAACAAGGTTCAACAATAATGATATTCAAATTGAATAATAATCTCAAGAAGTATACAATAGAACAAATATTGTATAACAAATTCATACTTTGAAAGGATAATAAATATTTAATATGACAATTCGAACTTGAATAATAGTAATGAGAATTTACTCAAGGTAAATAATAAACTTGAACAATGATAACAAGTAGGGGTAGGAAACTTGCCTCGTGCGTAGATTACACTTTAACTAAACTCGTTCTTTGATTTAAATCCTACATATCAATTACGTTCACAATACCAGTCAATTACAACGTACTAAACAACATAAGTTTATTCTTTTGTCTAACTCGAATTCATGACTATACTTAGTCAATTACTACACTTATTGTCAAAAATTAAGACTTCACGAACAATAAGTTAACTATGCATTCAATTCACACGTAATTGTGTTATGGACGTGTTAAGAATTTATTTTAACACCTCATTATATGTCTAATAAATTTTTATATTCATTAGACTAAGTTACTATCACATTTCTATACTTGAATACTTAAAAAACATTTTACGGACATTACGCATAGTGGTATTGCTTATTTCACCTTTTATCTTAAACCTTCATATTTGCTATTTTAGTGGCTAATGAACATAAGTAGTCTTTGTCATGCCATGGCATGGCATGCATCCTTGCGGCATGGTGGTATTATGGCGCTTAGTCACAAGGCACTCGGAGGCGGCATACATGAGAGACTCGATTTCGGTCTGCAATTCGCGAAACATTTATAGAGTGATTTTAACCCAATAAAACACATAATCACAGAATTAAATTATGCAAATTGTACTATTCTTGATGTTCTTGATGATTTTGAACATAAATCATGAAATTTAATACTACGGATTCGTTATAAGGCCAAATCCAACCATTCAAGTTTTGTTTTGTTCATTTTAGCATGCATAATAATATACAAGTATAAATTTTACAAAACCGTTTATGGTTGACATATTAAAGTTACGTATAAGGGACATATGGCCATATAACGTACTCTGTAAATTTTGAAACAGCAAGTCACAGTATTATGAAACTTATGATATGAAATCATATACAATATATATAAAACATGCTATGCTACTCGAATTATTACATATATTCACATAATTGTTACCCTTTTCAACTACAAAAAACTTTAAAGAAGACTTTAATCCATATTCATGAAAACTTTAAAAGACGTAAAATAAGAAATTAGGTTGGAGAGAATTACCCAAGCGTAGTGTGAATAAGGATGACAATTTGAAACGCTTCTCAAACTCTTCTATCACACAACTCACACTCTCACTCAACAATTTCTCAACTCTCTCTGTGATGTTGTGCCAGACTTAGAAAAATGAAAGAAAAGAAAAAGACGTATGATAATAAAGGAGAAAACTGACGCGCGTTATGTAGGTCAGTTACCCATCATGGGTTAACTGCTCCTAACTCCCATTAGGGCTCCGTTTGGCTAGCTAGAATAGATTTCAAAAGCCATTTAATTTAATAAACCTTATCATAAAGTTTGAAAATGTCACACTCCTTATAAAATAAATCCAATATTTTATTTAATTTACTTTAAATAAAATATAAAAATTTCTCATAAATTCACATAGTCACATAATTAAATTTCTCATTAATAAATAATGTCAATTTATTAACTCTCTAATTAATAATTAAATTAATTAAAATACCAATAGGCTTATTAAATATTTCTTTTAATACCATAAGCTCACATAATCACATACTTCGATAATAAAAATTCTCCACATTAATTTAATAAATGTAACACATAATTAAATTACTCTACCACAATTGCATTAATTAATTATTTAGTCTAATAATTAAATCATCGAAAATATTTATTTACTTTAATAAATATTAAAATTAAATTACAAAAATCTCGTTCGTCACATCTTTCCCCTCTTAAAAGGATTCTGTCCCTAGAATCACGACTCAATAAATTCAACCCGTTACATTCTCCCCCCCCCTTACAAAGATTACATCCCAGATAATCGCTACACATAATTAAGTAAATAAATGAGGTAATTCTTCATCATATTCTCTTGAGTTCCCACGTAGCTTCTTCAGCGTTGTGGTTCCTCCAAATTACCTTAATAGAAGGTATTACTTTATTTCTGAGAACTTGTTCTTTTCGATCGACAATTTGAACAGGAATTTCTTCTTAAGATAAGACTTTATCAAAATGTAGGGGTTCGTATTCAATTACATGCTTGTAATCGGCTTTGTAGGGATGTAAAACAGAAACATGGAAGACGTTATGGACATTCTCAAGTGCTGGAGGTAGGGCTACCTCATACGCAACTTCTCCAATTCTTCTAAGTACTTCAAATGGTCCAATGAATCTTGGGCTCAATTTCCCTTTCTTTCCGAACCTGATATTTTCCTTCCAAGGAGTGACCTTCAAGAAAACATAACTACCTGATTCAAATTTGATATTTTTACGATGTGGATCAGCGTATTTCTTCTGTCGATCTTGAGTTGCTACCAGTCGTGCTCGGATCACTTTGACTATTTCTGTTGTTTGATGTACCAAATCTGGCCCTAGCAATTGTCTTTCACCAACTTCATCCCAATAAAGTGGAGTTCTGCACTTTTTGCCGTATAACACTTCATAAGGCGGCATGCCTATACTAGCGTGGTAACTGTTGTTGTAGCCGAACTCTACTAACGGTAGGTGATCATCCCAATTTCCTTTAAAGTCCATCACACAGGCTCTTAGCATATCTTCTAATGTCTGAATCGTTCTTTCGCTCTGTCCGTATGTTTGAGGGTGGTATGTTGTACTCATTCACAATTGCGTACCCATGCATTCCTGAAGACGTTTGCAGAAATTCGATGTAAAGTGCAGATCTCTATCAGAAACAATTGACACCGGCACTCCTTGCCTCAAAATAATCTCTTTTACGTATAGTCTCGCCAACTGATCTAAGTTGAATCTGATTTTGATCGAAAGGAAGTGTGCAGATTTCGTCAGTCGATCAACGATAACCCATACTGCGTCATAGCCATTCTGAGTCGTCGGAAGGCCAACCACGAAGTCCATTATAATATGTTCCCATTTCCATTCTTGGATCTCTAACGGTTGTAGCGATCCACTCGGTCTCTGATGCTTTGCTTTTACTTTCTGACAGGTCAGACATTTGACAACACACTCTGCAACATCTCGTTTTAAATTTGGCAACCAGAAATGTTATCGAAGATCTTGGTACATTTTGGTACTACCAGGGTGAATCAAATATCGTGAGCTATGAGCCTCGCTTAAAATGTCTTCCTTAATCTCTGTGATTGGCGGTACCCAAACTCTATTTTCAAATCTTAGTATTCCTTCCTTATCCAGCTTGAATCTTGGTTCAGTTCCTTCAGATATCTTCTTTGTCACCTTTTTGCATTCATCGTCCTGAAGTTGAGCCTCTTTAACTTAATCTAGTAGGGTTGTACCAGATTGGATTTGAAATAGCTTCTCATCAATCTCCATAGGATACTTCACTTCTAACTCTAGTTTCTCCATTTCTAAAATTAGCTCCTCCTGAGCAGTCAACATCATCAATTTCTCACGACCCTTTCTACTTAAGGCGTCGACAACCACATTTGCTTTACCCGGATGGTATAAAATCTCACAGTCGTAATCCTTAATTAAGTCCAACCATCTTCTTTGACCCATATTCAAATCTTTCTGTGTGAAAATATATTTCAGACTTTTGTGGTCCGTATATATTTCACACTTCTCCCCGTAGAGATAGTGCCTCCAAATTTTCAAAGCAAAAACAACTGTAGCTAACTCCAAGTCATGGGTCGGATATCCCTTCTCGTAATCCTTCAATTGTCGTGATGCATACGCAATGACTTTGCCGTTTTGCATCAGCACACAGCCAAGTCCTTTATGCGACACATCACTATAAACAACAAAATTTCCTGTATCATCCGAAAGAGATAACACAGGCGCCGTACTCAACCTCTTCTTTAATTCTTGAAAGCTTTCCTCACACTTCTCCGTCCAAACAAATTTCACAGTTTTTCGAGTTAAATTCGTTAGTGGAGTTGCGATCTTTGAAAAGTCTTGAATGAATCTTCTATAATATCCTTCCAATCCAAGAAAACTTCTTACTTTCGACGGCGTTCTCAGCTGATCCCAGTTAATCACGGCTTTGACTTTTGATGGATCTACCGAAATTCCATTTTTATCGATCACGTGACCAAGAAATTGTACTCGCTCGATCCAAAATTCACATTTTAAAAACTTAGCATACAACTTCTCCCTTCTCAATACCTCCAACGTTAATCTCAAATGCTCTTCGTGTTCTTCCTTGGTTTTCGAATAAATCAAAATGTCATCTATAAATACCACTACGAACTTGTCCAAAAATGGCTTGAATATACCATTCATTAGTCCCATAAATGTTGCAGGAGCATTCGTAAGACCAAATGACATTACTAAAAATTCGTAGTGACCATATCGTGTTCTGAACTCTGTCTTCAGTACATCCTCTGGCCTCACCTTCAGTTGATGATAACCACTTCTTAAGTCTATCTTGGAAAAGTATCTCGCTCCCTTCAATTGATTAAACAGGTCATCGATCCTCAGTAATAGATATCTGTTCTTAATCATGACCTTATTCAGTTCTCTGTAGTCAATGTAGAGCCGCATCGATCCGTCCTTCTTTTT
This sequence comes from Panax ginseng, assembly GCA_020205605.1. Classification (NCBI taxonomy): domain Eukaryota; kingdom Viridiplantae; phylum Streptophyta; class Magnoliopsida; order Apiales; family Araliaceae; genus Panax; species Panax ginseng. The sequence continues at coordinate 55,369,719 of CM035145.1, forward strand.
CACAAATAACATCGGCGCTCCCCATGGCGAGACGCTCAATTGAATGTACTTCTTGTCCAGTAATTCTTGTAGTTGTACCATTAATTCTTTCATCTCTACTGGTGCCATTCGGTATGGTGCCTTCGATATTGGAGCGGTTCCGAGCGCCAAATCGATCACGAAATCTACCTCTCTATCCGGTGGAAGTCCAGGCAAATTGTTTAGAAATACGTCGACGAAGTCCCTTACAATCTGTATTTCTTCTACCTTCGGATTCTCTTTTCGACTATCGACTATGTAAGCTAAGTATCCTACACAGCCTTATCTTAATAACTTCCTGGCCTGCATCATTATCAGACAACTCGCTTGTCTAGGCGACTTGCTACCATAAAACACTACCTTTGACGGAGTCATAAGGTTAATACGCTTTTTTTTGCAATTAATTACAGCCCCGTAATTGAATAACCAATCCATTCCCAATATAACGTCGAATTCCCCAAGTCGAATAGGGATAAGATCTACGCTCATTATATTACCCTTAATATCCACTCTACAGTTCTTATGTACGTACTTAACAGGGATTATTTCTCTATTCGCAATTTCTATGTTAATGGGGTAATCCAATTCATCCCTAGGCAAATCTAAATTCTTAGCAAAGTCATCAGATATAAAGGAACAAGTAGCACCCGAATCAAATAAAATATAAGCATTAATTTTATTAATCGGAATGATACCTGACACCACATCTCGAGACTGAACTGCATCCTGCACCGTTATGTTGAAAGTCCTGGCGGTCGGTCGGTTTGTAGCGGTTGGTCCGGTGATAGTTATGGCATTTCCACTGTTGTTTCCCCGGTTTCCTCCTGATCCTGACCCTCTCGATCCCTTCTTAGGACAGTCTCTTGCCAAATGATCCTTTGAACCACAGGTGAAGTAGGCACCCTTCTTTGGGACAGTTAGGTGCTATGTGGCCTTCCTGACCACAATTGTGGCACACTCTTTTTCCCTTCATACAAACTCCCAGATGAGCTTTCCCGCAGGTCGGGCATGCTTCGATTCTTTTCTTCTAACTTCCTTGTTGATTCCTCGATGATGAGTTTTCATTCCACCTTTTCTTCTGATTAAAATTACCACCTCTTGTGCCACTTCCACTAGACTTGTTATTTACTTCACCTTCGCTCTTCTACTTCTTCTTCTTCTGATCTTGATTGTATTTGGTCACCGCATCGCTTCCACCTTCAGTGAGGATGGCCTTTTCCAGTACTCCGGCAAAAGTGTTTATCTGAAATATTGATACTTTACTGTATACCCAAGGCTTTAGTCCTTGTTCGAATCTTCTGGCTTTTCTCTCGTCCGTGTGTACTTGATACGGGGCAAACCTCGCTAATTCGTTGAATCTAGCCGCATAATCAGGTACGCTCATATTTCCCAGCTTCAATTCCAAAAATTGAACTTCCATCTGGTTCTGTGAGCTGGTTGGGAAGTACATCTCGAAAAACATCTCTTTAAATCTCTCCCAAGTAATTACACCTTCACCCCCTCAAACTTTTTTTGCTTGCCTCCAATAGCTAGCTTCAGACTTCAGCATAAATGTTGCAAAAGCGGTCTTCTGGTCTTCTCTAACCCTAGCTACGTTGAAAACCTTCTCCATTTCCATAACCCACATTTGAGCCTCGATCGGGTTCATGGAACCTTTAAACTCTGGCGGTCCCACCGCCTTAAAATCTTTAAATGTAGTATTTGGTGGAGCTTGAGGTTGATTATTCATTGCTCCAACTAGCAAGTTAACCAATTGTTGAACAGGATTAGCATTGGCGTTATTGTTGTTATTCGTAGACTCTTCCTGAGCCGGTTGACGTTGTTGTCTTCTTATTGGCGGCATAATTCTGTTAAGAATATTCGCTTATTAGGTCTTTATTCAATTCTTCAAACATTTAAGGCTTAGCAAGAACATTTAATCATAATTCACTTAACATATCAATTTAAATAAACTTTGACATTTCATTCAATTCAAAAGTTTTAATATCATAAAATAGCATCACTGCTATTTACATCAACTATCCCGAGATAAAGAATCTACAGGATTTAAAATATCAAAATATTCCTTTGTTTATAATCACATCGGAATTTACATCATTAACTACCAAATAGTTTTCACATAATATTAAACTAATACTATCACTGTCTATCAAGGCGCTGAATAGCCTTTCTACGCTCCTCTTCCATGATACGAGACATCGTCCTGCGATCCAGCATGTACGATGGAAGTCCTTCGAACTGGATGGGGTACCTCAAAACTCGATTCTCGGCCTCATCCATTGCATGATTAAGTGTAGAGTACGTCTCTCCAAGCTTTGCCTTCTTTGCACGACCATCCTCTTCCACAATATCAGCACGACATGGCTCTCTTACCCAGCCCTCCTCTGCTATGGCAAGCCTCTCTGAACTCTCTTTCAGATCTTTCTTCAACTTTTCTATTTCTGCAGACTTATCTTCGGTTTGACCCTTCTCATGGACCAAATCCCATTCTACATTTCCCAGTCGTGAGTGAAGAGTTGAAATCTCCCTCTCCTTCTGCTCTAGAGTAATCTGCTAAATAATAGCTCGATCAGTCAGATCCTGCACCTCATCTCGTAACTCCACGTTACGGTCGTATAATGTGTCGTACATCTCAGCATCAATAGAGTGATGTGGAAACTCCTCTTCTTCCTCTTCCTCGTCAAATTCCTCCTCAAGATCCACCTCAGGATCAGTCTCAGGTTCATGCTCCTGACCAACAATGGTGATCAATGGAGATGACTCCCTCTGTACCAACTGTTCCCTAATGACATGAATGTCTCGGGGTTACTCCTCTGTAGGTATTGTAGGTACTCGGGGTTCCTCCTCCCCTGCTCGACTAGTTCCTCCAACGTCAAACATCTTGACAACCAAAATTTCAAGTTTTAGTTACTAAGTCGTACTAGTGAGCACATAATTTAACACATAAGCACATAAAGTGTTTTATTATCTTCAATGAATTACAAAAATTTATTTCCTAGAACTCGATAAGAGTTTTCCATCACTATGTTCTTTCTATAAGGCTACTACCTAAGGTTGTTCCCCCACCTAAGGTTCATAACCTACAGCTTTGATACCAACTTGTGACACCCCCAAATCTATTACTTCCATTTCCACAGGATTTGGTGTTCACTATACAAACATCATTCATCTATCTACCCATAAATAAATGCAAACCATGAAATAGATATAAATAATAATAAATCTCCCCTTATGGGGTTACATCAACTACGTAATAAACATAATCCCAGGTTACTCTAACCTTAAACATCTGTGCGGAAACATAAACAAATAAGTAACATCAATTCTAATTATCATTACATAACCACATAAATAATCAATCTTCATTACTTGCTAAGCCTGCCCTTGCCTTTACTATTGGAAGGTTCGTCTGCTCTTTCGTTCTTAACTGCACTATTATTATTACGCAAGAGTGAGCATGATTGCCCACAAGTATAACAATATAATAATGAAATAATAACATGCGAATAAATCGAAGACTTTTGAAATAAAAGCTCACATTTTGAATCAAGAATGAATAAGAAGAATCAAAAGATTTCTGAGGGTCATAAGACCTTGAACTATGTCCTAGGTTATCAAGGGTTATACTTGAAACCTTTAACAGTCATAAGACTATGGACCTTTCTACTCGTACTTAGGGGGATCAGCCCTTAGTACCATACTGTGCATAAGTAAATCCTTTTGCAGGGTTGTTCATCTCAGTTTGACATTCGAGTCTGCACCAAAGGAAGTTTGGTTTGGTTAATTCAATAAGGGTTGTGAAATTTAGAACGTTCGTCAACTATAGACTAGTCGAATCAATAAGGTTCACTAGTCTAACAAGGTTCAACAATAATGATATTCAAATTGAATAATAATCTCAAGAAGTATACAATAGAACAAATATTGTATAACAAATTAATACTTTGAAAGGATAATAAATCTTTAATATGACAATTCGAACTTGAATAATAGTAATGAGAATTTACTCAAGGTAAATAATAAACTTGAACAATGATAACAAGTAGGGGTAGAAAACTTGCCTCGTGCGTAGATTACACTTTAACTAAACTCTTTCTTTGATTTAAATCATACATATCAATTACATTCACAATACCAGTCAATTACAACGTACTAAACAACATAAGTTTATTCTTTTGCCTAACTCGAATTCATGACTATACTTAGTCAATTACTATACTTATTGTCCAAAATTAAGACTTCACAAACAATAAGTTAACTATGCATTCAATCATTCAATTCACATATAATTGTGTTATGGACGTGTTAAGAATTTATTTTAACACCTCATTATATGTCTAGAAAATTTTTATATTCATTAGACTAAGTTACTATCACATTTCTATACTTGAATACTTAATAAAAACATTTTCTGGACATTTCGCAAAGAAGTATTTGTGGCGCCACCTTTATCTTAAGCCTTTCTTATTTATGGCACACATATGCGACTTGATTGACTTAGTCTTTAATATATTGCAGCATGTACGGTATTAACATGAATGAGTCAAGAGCCTAGAGTCGTGTGCATGTACATGAGACTCGATTCGATTCTGCAATTCGCGAAAATTGCAGAACATGGCCAATGAACTCCAATAAAATTATTACTACACGAATTTAATCATACCCACATGTTAGAATTCATATATAATCAATACCCAACATTTATAGAGTAATTTTAACCCAATAAAACACATAATCACATAATTAAATTATGCAAATTGTACTGTTCTTGATGTTCTTGAAGGTTTTGAACATAAATCATGAAATTTAATACTACGGATTCGTTATAAGGCCAAATCCGACCATTCAAGTTTTGTTTTGTTCGTTTTAGCATGCATAATCATATACAAGTATAAATTTTACAAAACCGTTTATGGTTGACATATTAAAGTTACGTATAAGGGCCATATGGCCATATAACGTACTCTGTAAATTTTGAAACAGCAAGTCACAATATTATAAAACTTATGATATTGAATCATATACAATATATATAAAACATGCTATGCTACTCCAATTATTACACATATTCACATAATTGTTACCCTTTCCAACTACAAAAAACTTTACAGAAGACTTAAAGCCATATTCATGAAAACTTTAAAAGACGTAAAATAAGAATTGGGTTGGAGAGAATTACCCAAGCGTAGTGTGAATAAGGATGACAATTTGAAACTCTTCTCAAACTCTTCAATCACACAACTCACACTCTCACTCAACAATTTCTCAACTCTCTCTGTGATGTTATGCCAGACTTAGAAAAATGAAAGAAAAGAAAAAAGCGTATGATAATAAAGGAGAAAACTGACGCGCGTTATGGAGGTCAGTTACCCATCATGGGTTAACTGCTCATAACTCCCATTAGGGCTCCGTTTGGCTAGCTAGAATAGATTTCAAAAGCCATTTAATTTAATAAACCTTATCATATAGTTTAAAATGTCACACTCCTTATAAAATAAATCCAATATTTTATTTAATTTACTTTAAATAAAATATAATAATTTCTCATAAATTCACAGAGTCAAATTATTAAATTTCTCATTAATAAATAATGTCAATTTATTAACTCTCTAATTAATAATTAAATTAATTAAAATACCAATAGGCTTATTAAATATATCTTTTAATACCATAAGCTCACATAATCACATACTTCGATAATAAAATTCTTCACATTAATTTAATAAATGTAACACATATAATTAAATTAATCTACCACAATTGCATCAATTAATTATTTAATCTAATAATTAAATCATCGAAAATATTTATTTACTTCAATAAATATTAAAATTAAATTACAAAAATCTCGTTCGTCACAACAATACCATGCAGTCTTACAATCTCGTTGCACCTCCTGTGCAGCCACTACGTCTTGAACTGTCATGTATAAAAGTTTGTGTCGTTAGTCTTCCCGGCTGAGCAGGTCCTTTTATTGTCAGTGTTCCACTGTTGGTTCCTTTGTTAATGTTTCCCTTATACGCATTCTTCTTTGGGCAGTTCCGAATATGATGATCTAACGATCCACAAAAGAAACAACCTCGTATCTTCTTTGGATTGGGACAATTGGGAGAAATGTGTCCCTCTTGGCCACAGTTAAAACATACTCATTTTCCCTTCAAATAAACTTTATGATGGTTCTTCCCACAAACCGCACACATCTCACCTCTCTTCCTACTCTCTCCTGACTTATTTCCCGATTGGGCATTATCACTCCACTTCCACTTATTGGGTTTACTCCCACCACTACTTCCTCCTTCATTCGTCTACTTCTTCTTCTCCTGATGGTACTTGGATGCAACTTCACTTTCTCCTTCCGCAATGATTACTTTTTCCAACAAAGTCGTAAATGTATTGATCTGCAACACGGCTACGTTATTAAATATCCCTAGCTTCAGTCCATTCTCAACAATAACAGTCATAATAATAATAGTACTAATAATAATAATAACAATAACACTAACAATTATAATAGTAGTACTAATAATAATAATAATAATAATAATAATAATAATAATAGTAATAATAATAATAATAATAATAACAATAAAACAATAATAATAATAACAAATATTAATGTTATTATTATTATTATTAATTATTATTATTATTATTATTATTATTATTATTATTGTTGTTGTTGTTATTATTATTATTATTAGTACTATTATTATTATTATGACTGTTATTATTATTATTATTATTAGTACACTTCATTTTTCAAATTCTCTTTTTTCTTGACTTGTAAATTTTTTAATAATCAAATATTAATTTCTCTTTATATCTTAAATTAGAGGGTGTTTGGCAATGACTTATAAGTTGGTCAAACTAAGTTATAAGTCATTTGTTATTATTTAATGTTTGAAAATAACTTACATTTTAACTTTTTTTGACTTATAAGTCATTATTAAAAAAAATTCATGCTTAATATATATATTTTTTATGTATTAGATAAATTTTACTACTATATATATATATGTACACACATATTCATATAAATATTTATAAATTTATCTCTAAATATTCATATAAATATTTATAAAAAAATATTCATATCTAAATTTTATAAATTTTAGATGAAATATTTATAATTTTATAAATAAATATTTGTTTATAAATTTTAAAGATAAATTTATATGAATATTTGTTTTAAATATTTAAATGAATCTTTAGAGATAAATTTATATATATATATATATATATATATATTAAAATATTCATAGTTACGTTATATAAATATTCATAGTTACTATATATATATTTAGTTTAATGTGGAGATTTAAGATGGGTATATATATAGATGGTAATAGAATTTATCTAATACACAAAAAATATAACATAAGAAGCAAAAATATCATAACTAGGTTTTGAACCTAAGACCTATGGGTTATTGGGCCATTAAGCTACCACTGAGCCATTCTAATTTATTAGTTAACTAAACTACCGCCATAACTTGTAGCGGTAGACAGTGTAGCACATGAGCAAATGAGGGGCAAATGAGTAATTTCTCATGTCGCTACAGCCTGTAGCGGCAGGGGAAAATTCATTTTAATCCGTATCATCCGATGTTGCGATCAACAGTATAGATTATGGTTGCTGAAATATTACCCGTGAAAACTGATTGCTAAGCACGTTAGTTCCGGGCCTCCGACCCAAATAAATCCAACCTCATCAAACCTGATTATTATATCTATGCTTCCCAATATTTCCTATTTCTAGATAGAAGTGGGATATACTTAGAAGTATTCCTTCACTCCGAGAATGAAAGTGATGATTGATTTTATGCGAATTTAAAAAAATGTCAAATGATAAAATTATTCATATTTAATTCTCATCTAATTGCATATTTTTTATACATGACTAGTGATATTATATAAATATTTATAAATAATAAAAATATGACATTTAATACTAAGTATATTACGCACAAATTATTGTAAAAAAAATAGATTATTCAATATAAGTAAATATTTAACTTGAGATTACATAAAATAATAAGAACTTTTATTCTTAGACAAAGAGAGTAACTTAAATCATGAACATATTTTTAAGTCCAAAAATAAAACATAAAAAGAATAATAGTAATGATATACCCCTAGCTATTCCTAGTTCTCCTTTTACCTTTTTTCCAAATATATTATAAATTAAATTATAATACTATCAGTTCTAAGAGAAAACATAAAAGATGAAGAAAAATTTATTATGTTTTATGAACTAAAATAGAATAAAGTTATTTAAAATGACTTATAAGTCATTCCTAATAAGTTAGTTTGACCCATATTAATGTAATATCAATTTTATCCCTATTTAATTTAATTTTTTAAAAAAATGAATTTGTAAAAAAAAAAGAGTAAGATGAGACGTCACTTTAATTGGCGTAAGAATTTTTATTTTTATTTTTTTATAGCTGAAGTCTAATATACTCCTTCATTTCTAACGCCGATGACAGAGAATAAATATAAAAAAATATTGATGTTTGTAAACAAGTACAAGAGATCAAAAAAATTAAAAAAAAAAAGAGATTCCAACGTCAGTTAAAGTGATGTTACATCTTACTATTCTTTTTTACAAATTTGCTTTATAAAAAAATTAAAAAAAAGTTATAATGCCGGTTAGTTTGACATTGGATCACATTTTTATTTTTTTCAAATTTCTTTAAAAAAATAAAATCGTTTTAAAAATATTTAAGATAATTTTTTTTAAATTCGTTTTTAAATAAAAATATTTTTTAAAGTAACGTTGGTTGCCTTTCTGATTATTAGCCAAAACAAAATCCATAAATTCAACGCCATTTTAAACAGCGTTTAGTAATTTTTCCCAAATTAGATGTGAGAGCCTTTACTCCCAACAACAGTGGTTGAAATTTTTATTTTTTTAAAAATATTTGTTTTAAAATAATTTTTTTTTAAAAAAAAAATTAAAGTACACTTTTACGTTGCATCTTTGAGAATCTAAATTTACCTTTCTAAATATAATCAAAGCAAATGTTCATCACTTAGTATTATAATGGTGACTTGACAACTAAATTGAAGTATTGTCTTATTGATGCTAGTGCTATATTTCAGTCACGTATTTGGGCCACACCAGTAGATGATCTTCTTGTTCTTAATGTCATATTTCTTGATTAATTATACTAGATTAAAGAACTGAGGACCTTTTCTCTTTATAGTAATGTATGGGATCCTTTTTTCCTTTTCAAAGATTTTATACTTTGTATGATATATAGAGTGACACGAGAACTTCATTTATACTTGACTAGCGTAACTTTTCCCTTACTACAAATGGGTGTTAGCCTAGTTGCTAGAAAAAGGGAACTTCAAAATAGTGAACTTTTTCCTTTGCATCATAGTTATAACTTCACTATTTTTTTATAAAAAAAATCGATCGTCGTAACTTCTTTTGCGGTAGGATATCGGGGCATTGGATTGACCACCACCTCCGGTGAGATGAGATATGGGCATCTTACATGGTGAAACATAAAATGATATCTATCAATTGCAGACTTTCACTTCTTAGGCACATGAGTTGGGGTATGTCGTGTTTGTATATATTGACAACTTCCCTTGATTAGACACTTTCTTGGTCCACTAGCTCACTTTTGAAAACCTCAGACTCAATTTCTTTTCAATGAATGTCGAATTAAATCAAGCAAGATTCATCTCTCTCAACAATACTCTTTTCAGTTTCTTTTGGACTATTTTTTGGCTCTATTCATTACAGGGCATGCGCCATGGCTCATACGATAAATTGGATGATGATGGTCTTGCTCTTCCGGTGAGTATATGCGTCTTAGTTTCACTATCATCTTCTTTCCTGCTTAGCTGGATTACATTTTCGCAAACTTATCCTCCTTTGTTTACTAGGGAACTAGAGTTTTTGGTGAGGATGTTATCATTGGGAAGACCACTCCCATTGCTCAGGATGATGCTCAGGGACAAGCTGCTTCAAGGTACAAGCGTTGTGATCACATCCATGTGATTGGATAATGGGATTGGGCAAATTTTCTGGAGGGAATACTATAGTCATGGGTATTAAACTCCAAATTGGAGGAAAGTCTTTGGGGCTTCCATTTTCTTTGAGTCTCTTCCTTATAAGGTGAACCCACAAACTGGATATATATGTTTGCCCCGGTCATTGGTGGAATATTCAGCTTTAATCTGAAATTTTAAAATAATAACCTTTGATGTTGGTTTCAGGTCTTTTCCCTGCTCTCATTTTTTCTACATTATTCCTTATTTATTTTTTGTCATATCTTAGTCGCCAATGTCTTACGATTTTGTTTGTAAAGTTTTGTCTGTTGGTTATAATTGGGCAACAATATCTTGTACTTAATCACTCTTGATTTACTGAGGACTCGACATTTCTTCGATATGGAAGGAGATGAAACATTTGATTCATCCCTACTTGGATATCTGAGATGAAGTGGTGGAGGGCGCATTCTTCGATGATGAGGTTGTTTTGCTCAAAGGGACCAAAAACTCAAGTGCAGTATGTGTCCTATGTGTTCAACTATTATCTTTTATTTGCGTAATCGTTCTAAGATGTCACATTTCTTACAAGTGTAATTATCATCAAATTCTCGCGGGTGTGTGCCTTTTTAGGTCTCACTGATACTCAAAGGTGCAAACGATTATATGCTTGATAAGATGGATAGTGTAGAGCCCCCAAATCCGGGTACTTGAAACCCAAACTCGGTGCTTTATAATACCATTTCTATGAGCGGAATAATACTAATAATAATAACAATAATATAAAGATCAACTTAATTTACATATTATCAGAGTCTGAATCCCAAGTACGTAACCTTTAAACGTTTATTACAACCCATGATAGATAATTAATATCATTGTCTTACTAAGGATAAACTATTACATAAAATAGCACCAACTTATTCTGCAATCTTTCCCTTTCCCTTGTTCTTAGCAGAGCTCTCTGGTCGTTCGCACTTAGCTGAAAATATTTAAATTTAAGCAAGGATGAGCATTTGAGTGCCCAGCAAGTAATAACAATTATATATATAAGCTGAAAGAATTTAAATGTTTTCTTTATACTACCCTTCTACAACGATTCAATAGCTGTGAAGTAATCTGTACCAATGATAATAATATATCAATTCTATACCAAATCTTTGAAACTACGTACTGACTATAAATAGGGTTTATGTGACATGCTATGAACATTATTTTCAATTTCGAAAAGGTAAACAGAAATTCATCTGCAAACTGTCATAACTTACGGGCACGGGGGGTGATCAGCCCGTTATGACCTGCATTGATCAACACTACATGCAAGAACGAGGGTATCATTCACTCTGTCCGCCTTGGGCGCATAAAAGTTTTCCCGTGTAGGGATGTTCATACTTGTCTGGGTTCCAAATCAAAGGTTTTATCTTGTTCAACAATAATCTATAATTCAACATATATGTATACGGGTAATTGACAAAGGTATATCAACATGTGATTAAATACAATGATTATCCAAGTGGGGACACTTGTATAACCATTTATAAAAATTAACAAATGTAATATATATACGAATTATCATATACTAACATGTTGATAATCAATGGCGTATATAATATAGGGTTAATAATGCATAAAGTAATAATATAGTTTAGAAACATTCTTACTCATGTCCATTAAATAAAGAAAATGCAAAGGTAAGATACTTTTTGATCGACGCTACGCTTACAGATTCACAACTTAGTTTTATCGTTTATATCACGACCTACCATTAATCGGATCATTCGTTCGATTAGAACAATATACTATAACACATAGTCTTTGCATTTCGCGATCAAAGACATAACCTAATCACATTATTACCCATGTTTAACAAACCATTGAATCACAAATAATCACATATCTAATTAAATTATCTAAGTCCGGATCAATTTTTGAAAATATGCCGATTGTATCGGATGACTTTATCGGATAATTATAAAGTCTAAGACTCTATTAAAAGTAACTCAATATCTATAAATATCACCCATATTATTTTTAAATGACTTAATATAATTTTAAAACATTTATTATAATTTATCATGAATTTTCAAACACCGTAATCATTATTAAATGATTTAAATATTAAACAATTTTATTATCATTAATATTTAATTAATATTAAACTATTAATGAAATTATTTCCAAAATATTAAAGTTATTTATAATAACTTAAAATACTTTTAAAGTATTAATATTACCCTTAAATGATTTTTAAAACATTTAAACTCATTTTTAAATAATTACCATTAATATTAAAGTATTAATGTTCTATTTATCAAAATATTAAAAGTCTTTAATCATTAATTAAATATTTTAATTCATTTATATCCTTTTAAATGATTTTAAATTAATAAAACCATATTTAAACTATTTATTTAATATAATTATTAAATAAATTTAATATCATTAATAATAAATTAATAATTATTAATATTAAAGTATTAATGAACTTATCCTTTAAATATTAAAAGTTATATTTTATAACTTAAAATATCTTTAAACACTTTATTTTCATTTAAAATGATTATTATAATATTAAAATCATTTTTAAACTAAATTATTTAATATAATTATTAAATAACTTTAATATCATTAATAATTAATTAATTAATGAAATTTACATTTAAATATTAAAATTTATATTTTTAAATACCTTATTATTATTTAAAATGATTTTTAATATAATAAAATCATTTTTAATTAATTTATTTAATTCATTTAGTAAATAACTTAATATTCATTAATATTAATTTATTAATGAAATTTATCACAAAATATTAAAAGTCATTAAAAATAACTTAAAAATATTTTCTTATATCATAATATAATTTTAAATGATTTTTCAAATATAAAAATCATTTTAAATGATTTATTTAATATAATAATTAAATAAATTAAATACTTTTAATATTTCAAAAATATTAAATATTTATGAAATATATTAAAAATAATTAAAAACTAATTTTTGAATTTAAAATAATTTTTAATAATTTATTTTGTAATTTTAATAATTAAAAACTATTTTTTTCTATTTATTGAATTAAATTAATTAATTTTTGGAAATTAAATTAATTTAATTATTTTGTCTGTCGCTAAAGACCACCTATAGTGACAAAAGCGTAGCATTATATAGAGGTTCTTCATGTTCTTCATGCAAACCCAGATATTCATTTTCGGTTTAGAGGTCTTACTTTGACCATACATTATGAACTGTGTAGTGTGTTTCTGGGATAGATATTGATCACATATTGTAGTGTTAGTGTAGAACTACAAGGGTCATATTACAACATACAAGCAAGATATGGAAGCTTAAATTATCCGTCAGACCTGTTCTTCGTTTTCTGGGTTACCCAGAAAACAAGAACAACTCGACTGATCACTTTTGGGCTTCCACAACTTGCTTTTGGTGTTATGTTTTTGTGATATATAAGCTGCAGTGTGTAGTCAGTATGTACATAAAGAGATCTAACATAAAATATCAACAAAACATCAACAGAAGCAATAGATCTGGACCGGTCAATGTATGTCAGAAACTGTGTTCATAGGTTTTCTGGGTTACCCAGAAAACTGGACCCGTGCTCAAGATACCAACTTTGACCAGCCACTAAGATCGATTCGTTTATTTTTAAGGTGCTTTTAAGGCATAAACATGGACTTAAAATACAAGACTACAATCTAGATTCAACAAAATCAACAAAACAAAAATACACTGAATGATCTAGCTGGTTTAAAATGTTGTCGGTAGGATTCGGGTCAATTTTGTTTGGTTACCGTAAACGCTCGGTCACGTGCTTCATTAACTACGTTTGACCTTGAATATCTTGCAATCTAGATCAGATCTAAGTCTGATTCTTGCTCCAGATCAAAGACTACATGTCAGACTACATATTTAAACCTTTAAACAACAAAAATCATATATGAACAATGATATGTGGCCACTGACATTAGTTGTCAGACCACAGTTTGAACTTTTTCCAGATTTGGCAAATCTTAAAATCCGAGCCTCTAGATGTTATGGATCTAACATCTAGCAACCCAGATCATCATTAGACACCTTATATAACATGTTTAACAAAAAAAAAATTAACATCAAACAACAAATCGTTGGACAGATTTCTTGGCTAGGGTTTATACCTTCTTTGATCAATTCTGATTTTGGCTTCTGTTTTTGTTATGGTTGTTCGTGGAACTTGGTTCTTGACTGATATTATGAAATAATTTCCGAGGTTTGGGGCTTGAGAGAAAAGGTTTGAGTGTTGGACAAAAATAAGTGAACAAATGACACTTTCTCTCTCTCAAATCTATTTATAGTAGTGCTAGATACATGTAATGGCTGAGATAGAGACTTGTTGCTGTCATTTTTAAGCACATGGGGTGGTTGAAGTGGTTCACCAACTAAACCTAATGTCAAAACCTATATATTAGCCTCAATAATGCAAGGGGTATAATGGTCTTTTGTATTTTCCATTTGATGGCATTCTTGTCATTTGGCAAACCCTTAGGGTTTGACCCTTAGGATTTAACCCTAAGGTTTAGCACAAATCAATAATAGGATTTAGCAATTAGGGTTTGCACAAAATAAAATTAAATAAAAATTAAATAACTTCTAGTTTCTAAAATTTGAAATTAGGGTTTCATAATTATGATTAATTTTCTAATTACTTTATACAGGAATATTAGGGTTTAAAATCGCTAATTATAATTAACTTTGCTACTTTAGGAATTAGAGTTTAAAATTAGTAATTAGTTTATATAATTTCTAATTAGGGATACTAATTTTAGAAATTAGGGTTTCTAGAAATTAATATCTCTAAATTTTAATTAGGGTTAACCTAATTAATCATGAAATCACATAACACAATTATATAATAAACTCGAACTCATGATTGAGTTTTAAGTTAGGGTTTTCTCATTTCAAAAATTAGGGTTTTCGAAATATTAATTAGGGTTTCTAGATTTTTTATTAGGGTTTACCTAATTAATACATTTAATACACGACATAAATTATATAACACACTTATAAAACAATCTTGTACTCTAATTTGGATCTCAAATTAGGGTTTAACATTATTACTAGGGTTTGGTCATAATACACCGTAATTGACCAACCATTATCAATACGGACATACAGTACATATTCATAGCACTGAAAAAATTAAAATATAATTAATATTATATTATTATTCTCATACCTTGACAATAATCCAAAATTAGGGTTTGGATTCCATATCTGATTTATTCTTCATATTTAACCTTAATAATTAAGGTAAAATAATTAACTTAATAATTTGTACTAAAATTCATATAATAAAATAACTATTATAATTATTCTAAAATCACTTCATATATTATTTAAATAATATATGATTATATTTTATGGAAAATAATTAATAAAAACATTTCTATCTTAAAATTAATCAATAATTCTAAAATATACTTTATAATAATCAATAATTCTAAAATAAATTTATTTGTAAATATTTATGTAATAAATATATTTTTATTTACCACATAAATACATATACACATTATCTTGTACAAATCCTCATCCTTAAAATATATAAAAAAAATTATACGCAAAATTTCTTATTTATTTAAATAGAAAATATCGGGTTGTTACAGATAGGGCTTTGCATGATGCTCTATGTATAGTTAAGAGGACCCTGGAATCGAATACGGTAAATCGTAGCCTCATTTGTCTTTTTAGTTTTTATCAAATATTACATCCTTCTGGAATTAATAGTCCTAATTTGTTAGCTACTTATATGTTGGTTCTACTTATTTGCTTCCTCCGCTCCCCTCCCTCGAGTATTAAGATTTTCATATGTCACACTTTGACATAGTTTTTTTTAATAAATTTTAGTCTTTGAAGATAAAAGATTAAAAAAAATTCATCTATGTCTAAGTGTTCTAATACAAGCTTTAATATTTAAATAAGTAAAGGAGAACTCTTTTGAAAACAAGGAACATTTTACATTGTAATACATGTTGGTAGTTGTTTCTTACTTTGATCTGGGCATTGTCTGTAAATAAGTTCAATCGTAGAATCATTTACAAGTAAATTTATGTTCAAAGTTCTGATGAACAGAGCGAAAGATAATGGCTTATTTAGACTTGGTGGGGGAGGTAAATGCATGGTGCAACTATCCTAAAAAATAAAAATATTTTCTTTTCTTATTGGCGCATGGTGCTTATTAAAAAGTGTCCCAAAGTTGAACATGCTGACCCTGATGCTACAGGACATGCAACACATGAGCAGGTAACGTAGTAGTAAAATATTCTGTTTTATGATTCCTTATAGTATCAAACTATTTTAGCTTTATTAGAGACATGGGATTATGTGTCAAGGTTTTGCGTTAATGAGGTCAGAACATGATATTAATCAGTGCATTTTAGTTATTGTACTGATATTATGATTTCTTTGAATAAAGGGGCCAGTTGCATTTACTGATATAAGGACCTCTTTTTATTTTTCATTTTTAAAATGTGTTGTCCTCAAATCACTGTGATTGTAATTTTCTTGAGTTGCCTAAGAAAAAGTGCAATGATTAAAAATTTTGCGTGATAAACTCAGTTGGTTGGAACTATTACTTGAAGTGCATTAAATTTCCCTTTCGTCTCTTTGTTTTTTCGTTCTCTCGCGCACATGTTTGGGGATGGGGGAACTATATATGTTTATGACATGGAACCATTTTATATGTCATGTATTTCTATAGTATGAATTTGAAGTGCTAATGGAGTTGCTTAACTATGTAGGCCCAACCAGCAAGTTCTTTGCCACCTTTAGTGCAACCTGTAACAGCTTCTCAAGCGCGTGCATCAACATATATAGTTCCCCAATATTATTCAGTAGCAGCGCCTTTTGGTTCCATTTGTACAAGTAGTTTTTTTAATGAATGGGTTTGGTGGTTAAATTTAGGAGGATTAACAACTAGATTCGGTAAAAAAAAAAGAAGAAAGACAGAAAAAAAAAACTACATAAATGAATGGAGTTGAGGATACAAATAACATTATTATTAAATTTATAACTTAATATATTTGCAATTAGAATCTTTTTATGATGAACTTTAGATTATTTTGAATGCCATGTTATTTCATATCCACTCATACAAGCTTTGCATCAATAGTTTCATGCTATAGGAAGGTATAAACATTTTCTTTTGTATGATAAAGAAGTTTTTCATAGTAATGGCATACTTTTTTTTTGATTAAATGGGTTTTCCATTGTCAATGTAGCTGCTGATGGACACCATTTTTGGGAATCTGATATTTATTTGTTTACTACTTCTTGGGATAAGAGTTTTACCAAAGGCATCAGTTGTATGCTTAAGGTAAAATCTTTTTTTTGATACCTTAAATATATCTTAGGCTAGTAATGTGATATAAGTTAGTTTGGGTGCTTTATTATCAAAGAATCACCTTTTAAAAACTGAGCATTGCTTACACAAGATCAATTTCCTTTCTATCACATTATTTTCATTCTTTTTATTTTTTCTTGTGTTTGACTTCCTTTGTAAATCGAAACTTTTTATCCATGTCTAGATTTTACATATATATATATATATATATATATATCATATTGATAAGTATATCTAGATGTCAAATTATACATGTCAGCTAACATTATCTCAACATTGAACATGTTTTTACCGGCTTAATTGATAGACTTGTCTATTGATTTCCATATGGCTTCACTATCATATATGATGGTTCTCTGAAAATGATGAATGGTTTTTCCAACATTCCCATATGACTAGCATATGCTTTGTAAATCACACTTTTTTATATTGTTATATGTGTTTCATAGTTTAATTTGGTGAAGTTTCAGAATATATGGTTTAGAGAAGGTTAATTGAGCAAAAGAGCCACAATAGGATTCACAACGACAATTACAGCAATAACAACCAAATATATTACAACAAGATATGCTGCTAAGGCACCAAACATCAGACTCATTCCAGAAACATCATGCAATTAAGCAGGAAAAGTGGTTATCGCAATCAACAATTTCTTTTCTAGTAGAATCATCAAGTATGTTTCTGACTTTCGCTACACGCATGAACATATTTATCAAGTTGTAATGTCATCATTATAAGCCTGTAAAATGTCTGTTCACTTGTAGCATTATTTATGAGCACCAATTATTATCTTGATCCGTTTGTCAATGTATACCCACCAGGAGAAGATTCACGAAGCACATGCTTATCTTCTTCAAGATATTTGATTTAGATATTAATTTGGTAGTCAATAAAAAGGGTATTACCTTCTTCCATGTTCCTTGATTAGTAAGAAAATAACACAACATTATTGTCTTTGTGTATTGATTTTGGCACTAAGTGCCTCCGGTGACCTATTTGCTTTATTTCCGACTTGCTATTATTTTTAAATATGTGTAGGAAAGGCGCTTACGATCGCCTTATAATACTAGGTATCAAATTTTTGTGCTACGTTTATGGAAGACAAGGGATGAAATTATGAAGTGTACTCTCTCTCTATATGTAGATATATACTTTGATTGAAGAACTGTGGTAGCTTTAGATGGTTAATTTAAAAGATAATGAATGATTATGTAGTGGATGATTTTATTAAATTAATAATATTTTAGTTTTTTGTATTTTTGCCATTATTTGCTATGGGAACATTGAGCCAGCCAGGTACACAAAAAGTGTCCCAAAGTTGAACATCTTTGACCACGATGCTACATGACATACGCAAAGATATGAGCGAGTAACGTAGTAGTAAAATATTCTGTTTTATGATTCCTGATTGTATCAAACTATTTTAGCTTTATTAGAGATATGGGATTATGTGTCAAGGTTTTGCGTTAATGAGGTCAGAACATGATATTAATCAGTGCATTTTAGTTATTGTACTGATATTATGATTTCTTTGAATAAAGGGGCCAGTTGCATTCACTGATATAAGGACCTCTTTTTATTTTTCATTTTTAAAATGTGTTGTCCCCAAATCACTGTGATTGTAATTTTCTTGAGTTGCCTAAGAAAAAGTGCAATGATTAAAAATTTTGCGTGATAAACCCAGTTGGTTGGAACTATTACTTGAAGTGCATTAAATTTCCCTTTCGTCTCTTTATTTTTTCGTGCTCTCGCGCACATGTTTGGGGATGGGGGAACTATATATGTTTATGACGTGGAACCATTTTATATGTCATGTATTTCTATAGTATGAATTTGAAGTGCTAATGGAGTTGCTTAACTATGTAGGCCCAACCAGCAAGTTCTTTGCCACCTTGATTGCAAACTTTAACTTGACTTCTCAAGCGCGTGCATCAACATATATAGTTCCCCAATATTATTCAGTAGCAGCTCCTTTTGGTTCCATTTGTACAAGTAGTTTTTTTAATGAATGGGTTTGGTGGTTAAATTTAGGAGGATTAACAACTAGATTCGGTAAAAAAAAGAAGAAAGACAGAAAAAAAAACTACAGAAATGAATGGAGCTGAGGATACAAATAACATTATTATTAAATTTATAACTTAATATATTTGCAATTAGAATCTTTTTATGATGAACTTTATATTATTTTGAATGCCATGTTATTTCATATCCACTCATACAAGCTTTGCATTAATAGTTTCATGTTATAGGAAGATATAAACATTTTCTTTTGTATGATAAAGAAGTTTTTCATAGTAATGGCATACTTTTTTTTTGATTAAATGGGTTTTCCATTGTCAATGTAGCTGCTGATGGACACCATTTTTGGGAATCTGATGTTTATTTGTTTACTACTTCTTGGGATAAGAGTTTTACCAAAGGCATCAGTTGTATGCTTAAGGTAAAATCTTTTTTTTTGCCTACCTTAAATATATCTTAGGCTAGTAACAGTATAAGTTAGTTTGGGTGCTTTATTATCAAAGAATCACCTTTTAAAAACTGAGCATTGCTTACACAAGATCAATTTCCTTTCTATCACATTATTTTCATTCTTTCTATTTTTTCTTGTGTTTGACTTCCTTTGTAAATCAAAACTTTTTATCCATGTCTAGATTTTACATATATATATATATATATAATATTGATAAGTATATCTAGATATCAAATTATACATGTCAGCTGACATTATCTCAACATTGAACATGTTTTTACCGGCTTAATTGATAGACTTGTCTATTGATTTCCATATGGCTTCACTATCATATATGATGGTTCTCTGAAAATGATGAATGGTTTTTCCAACATTCCCATATGACTAGCATATGCTTTGTAAATCACACTTTTTTATATTGTTATATGTGTTTCATAGTTTAATTTGGTGAAGTTTCAGAATATATGGTTTAGAGAAGGTTAATTGAGCAAAAGAGCCACAATAGGATTCACAACGACAATTACAGCAATAACAACCAAATATATTACAACAAGATATGCTGCTAAGGCACCAAACATCAGACTCATTCCAGAAACATCATGCAATTAAGCAGGAAAAGTGGTTATCGCAATCAACAATTTCTTTTCTAGCAGAATCATCAAGTATGTTTCTGACTTTCGCTACACGCATGAACATATTTATCAAGTTGTACTATCATCATTATAAGCCTGTAAAATGTCTGTTCACTTGTAGCATTATTTATGAGCACCAATTATTATCTTGATCCGTTTGTCAATGTATACCCACCAGGAGAAGATTCACGAAGCACATGCTTATCTTCTTCAAGATATTTGATTTAGATATTAATTTGGTAGTCAATAAAAAGGGTATTACCTTCTTCCATGTCCCTTGATTAGTAAGAAAATAACACAACATTATTGTCTTTGTGTATTGATTTTGGCACTAAGTGCCTCCGGTGACCTATTTGCTTTATTTTCCTGACTTGCTATTATTTTTAAATATGTAGGGAACCGCTTCTACGATCCGCCTTATAATACTAGGTATCATTTTTTTTGTGCTACGTTTATGGAAGACAAGGGATGAAATTATGAAGTGTACTCTCTCTCTATATGTAGATATATACTTTGATTGAAGAACTGTGGTAGCTTTAGATGGTTAATTTAAAAGATAATGAATGATTATGTAGTGGATGATTTTATTAAATTAATAATATTTTAGTTTTTTGTATTTTTGCCATTATTTGCTATGGGAACATTGAGCCAGCCAGGTACACAAAAAGTGTCCCAAAGTTGAACATGCTGACCCTGATGCTACATGACATGCAGCATATGAGCAGGTAACGTAGTAGTAAAATATTCTGTTTTATGATTCCTGATTGTATCAAACTATTTTAGCTTTACTAGAGATATGGGATTATGTGTCAAGGTTTTGCGTTAATGAGGTCAGAACATGATATTAATCAGTGCATTTTAGTTATTGTACTGATATTATGATTTCTTTGAATAAAGGGGCCAGTTGCATTCACTGATATAAGGACCTCTTTTTATTTTTCATTTTTAAAATGTGTTGTCCCCAAATCACTGTGATTGTAATTTTCTTGAGTTGCCTAAGAAAAAGTGCAATGATTAAAAATTTTGCGTGATAAACCCAGTTGGTTGGAACTATTACTTGAAGTGCATTAAATTTCCCTTTCGTCTCTTTATTTTTTCGTGCTCTCGCGCACATGTTTGGGGATGGGGGAACTATATATGTTTATGACGTGGAACCATTTTATATGTCATGTATTTCTATAGTATGAATTTGAAGTGCTAATGGAGTTGCTTAACTATATGTAGGCCCAACCAAAGAAGTTCTTTGCCACCTTGAGGCAACACATATGACTTCTCAAGCGCGTGCATCAACATATATAGTTCCCCAATATTATTGAAGAAGAGCTCCTTTTGGTTCCATTTGTACAAGTAGTTTTTTTAATGAATGGGTTTGGTGGTTAAATTTAGGAGGATTAACAACTAGATTCGGTAAAAAAAAAGAAGAAAGACAGAAAAAAAAAACTACAGAAATGAATGGAGCTGAGGATACAAATAACATTATTATTAAATTTATAACTTAATATATTTGCAATTAGAATCTTTTTATGATGAACTTTAGATTATTTTGAATGCCATGTTATTTCATATCCACTCATACAAGCTTTGCATCAACAGTTTCATACTATAGGAAGGTATAAACATTTTCTTTTGTATGATAAAGAAGTTTTTCATAGTAATGGCATACTTTTTTTTTGATTAAATGGGTTTTCCATTGTCAATGTAGCTGCTGATGGACACCATTTTTTGGGAATGATGTTTATTTGTTTACTACTTCTTGGGATAAGAGTTTTACCAAAGGCATCAGTTGTATGCTTAAGGTAAAATCTTTTTTTTTGCCTACCTTAAATATATCTTAGGCTAGTAACAGTATAAGTTAGTTTGGGTGCTTTATTATCAAAGAATCACCTTTTAAAAACTGAGCTTTGCTTACACAAGATCAATTTCCTTTCTATCACATTATTTTCATTCTTTCTATTTTTTCTTGTGTTTGACTTCCTTTGTAAATCGAAACTTTTTATCCATGTCTAATTTTACATATATATATATATAATATTGATAAGTATATCTAGATATCAAATTATACATGTCAGCTGACATTATCTCAACATTGAACATGTTTTTACCGGCTTAATTGATAGACTTGTCTATTGATTTCCATATGGCTTCACTATCATATATGATGGTTCTCTGAAAATGATGAATGGTTTATCCAACATTCCCATATGACTAGCATATGCTTTGTAAATCACACTTTTTTATACTGTTATATGTGTTTCATAGTTTAATTTGGTGAAGTTTCAGAATATATGGGTTAGAGAAGGTGAATTGAGCAAAAGAGCCACAATAGGATTCACAACGACAATTACAAAGAATAACAACCAAATATATTACAACAAGATATGTCGCTAAGGCACCAAACATCGACTCATTCCGTAAACATCATGCAATTAAGCGGGGAAAAGTGGTTATCATAATCAACAATTTCTTTTCTAGCGTAATCATCAAGTATATGTTTCGACTTTTCGCTTACACGCATGAACATATTTATCAAGTTGTACTATCATCATTATAAGCCTGTAAAATGTCTGTTCACTTGTAGCATTATTTATGAGCACCAATTATTATCTTGATCCGTTTGTCAATGTATACCCACCAGGAGAAGATTCACGAAGCACATGCTTATCTTCTTCAAGATATTTGATTTAGATATTAATTTGGTAGTCAATAAAAAGGGTATTACCTTCTTCCATGTTCCTTGATTAGTAAGAAAATAACACAACATTATTGTCTTTGTGTATTGATTTTGGCACTAAGTGCCTCCGGTGACCTATTTGCTTTATTTTCCTGACTTGCTATTATTTTTAAATATGTGTAGGAAGACTGCTTCTACGATCTGCCTTATAATACTAGGTATCAAATTTTTGTGCTACGTTTATGGAAGACAAGGGATGAAATTATGAAGTGTACTCTCTCTCTATATGTAGATATATACTTTGGTTGAAGAACTGTGGTAGCTTTAGATGGTTAATTGTAAAGATAATGAATGATTATGTAGTGGATGATTTTATTAACTTAATAATATTTTAGTTTTTTGTATTTTTTCCATTATTTGCTATGGGGACATTGAGCCAGCCAGGTACACAAAAAGAATGTCAAATTTTGATTTGGCAACAATATAATTCGTTACCAAAGCATTGAACAAATTTTAATATAGCAACAATTTTTTTATATATTTAGCAATAAATTTTCGTTGCTAATGTCATTAAAAATATAGTATTTGGCAAAAAAAAATTAACCTAATAATAACGGAGAGGATGTTGTTGCTAATACTAAAATAAAGGCAACATTTTTTATCGTTGCAAATCATATCAACTTTCGTTGCACATATAAAGAAACGGCAACATATAATATCGTTGTTGATCGACGACTTTCGTTGCTATTGAAAAATAACCAGCAACAAACATTTTCGTTGTTGATTTAGCATAATGTCGTTGCCAAATAATATAATTAGGAACGAAAATCGTTGCTAAAAAGTTTACATTCCTCAATGAAAGCAAGCTTAGGCAACAATTTTTATAATTTACTACAACAAAAAAATTTGTTGCAAAATGGTGTCAATTGCAACGAAAATGCATGGTCATTGCAAAAAAAAAGAGTTCATTTCGTTGCCAATTAGTAGGCTTTTGCAACGAAATTGGGTTTTTAGCAACGAATTTTAATTATTTTTCAACAATACATTTTGTTGCTAAAGGATCGATGTCTATGAACGAAAGCCAAATTTTGTTGCAAAATGTATTTTTTTGGCAACGAAAAAAATACGTTCATTGCGGAACAATTAGCAACGCTCATTGCGCAACGAAAGACGCAACGACAGTAAAGTCGTTGCCAAAACCCTTTAGCAACGAAAATCAGTTGTTGCTGAAGCCCCTTTTTTTTGTAGTCCCATACTGTACAAACACATAATCCTAGATACAATTATAATAACTGTATTAACTATCAAATCCCTATCCATAATTAGGGTTAGAGTTTTCATCACCTGCTTAACATAACTCTATACATATTTCTTAGTTAATAAACAGTTTGACTATCTTGCTATGCTAATATCACAGTTACTCAACATAATATTGATAATCAATACTAATATTAATTAAAAAAAAGTTAATCAATAAAATAGAATTGTTTAAAATTCAGGGTCCTGACAGCTTAGACAAGTTTTAAACCATGTATATATATTGAAATTCAATAGTATGTATCAAAAGTTTTTCAAATACAACAATTTAAACAAGTGAGGACACTTGCAAAACCAAACTTAACTTACGAAGAACATAACAATTTTGATTATACATGAATCATATGAAGATAGTAAAAAGATACTTGTAAACAATGAACTAATCGAATGAAATCAGATAAAGTAAAGATACTTGCATAAATGAATAATTGATGTGTGGAATTTATACCCGCAAATCGAATTCTTTTATCCTTAAAAAATTGTTTGTCCATTATATTTTATTTTTCTTTTATAGTTTTTTGTTAATTATTTTGCTTAAAAGTGCTTTCTAGGGATTCTTATGTCATTTCCATCTTTTAAGGGCTAAATGGTCATTTGTTTACAACCGACACCACAACACTAGATTCCATTTCTAAAGTGGCGCTGCAGCGCCACATGCCTGCCACATAACCCCCTTTGGTGTGCCCTAACGCGCCTGTTTCAGCACAAAGGTGGCGTCACGGCGTGACTTATTGACCAGGCAGCCTTGACCTGCGCTGCAACGCATATCCAAGGCATTAAGGGTGGCACTACAGTGCCACCTCCGGTCTCCAGGCACACAGCGTTGTTTTAATGACCTAAGTTGCTTAATTCATTTTATTATCTATCCGAAGTCTTCCTGATCAGTTTTGAGAGAGAAAGAAATAGTTTAGGGAGAGATATAACATAGAAGAAGAAGAAGTTAGTGATTCAAAGCTTACAATATCATTGCTTCCTTCATTGCTTGGATTATACACGGAAAAGAGAAGAGTTAGAACTTGAATACTTCAAAACATTAGTTTTCTTTATCTAAGTCTTTCATTTATTTGTGTATTATGAGCATGTTGAACACATTGATAATGTTATTTAGTTCTATAGTTATGAACTAATTACATTTCTAGGATTGCAATGTAACCTTATGACTAGTTAATTGAATTTCTCTCCTATTTATTATAATAAATCATGTTTGAGTGTGTTATTATATTTCATGCTTTATTTATTGAATGCTTGGCTAAGTAATTGATATGAGTATTAAATGATATTGGAAAATGGATTTTAATGTTAAACCCTAAATACAATAACACTTGTTATGATCATTTCTAAAGAGAATGAGGGCATATCTTGCATAATAGAATAGGAATATTTCTATTTGCCTTAGGTGACCATTGAGAACTAAAGCTTATTCACTCTTAGTCTAATTATTTTCACCATAGGAATATTGTGATATATTTAGCTAGGGGATTTGCATTTGGCCATCGAAAGAGGCTTATGTATACACTGTATTCTCAGTTGACCACTCTTGTGAATCGTTAGATAATTAGAGAGTTAGGAGATTTTACGAAGCATTAAGGGAGTTGTAGTCCTAGCTTGTCAGAATTGATACAACTCTTGCTTGCCATTTACTATTTTAATCATATTTCTTTAAACACACCATCTTTATTTACTTGTTTAGATAAGACTGAATTTATATAATTTTAGTATTTGATTTAACCTTAATGCTATTTTCTTGTGGGTTCGACACTCAACTTATTATTGTATTACTTGTTAGACTGCGTATACTTGCGTGTGTTTTATTGATCGTGAAAACAACCAACAAGTTTGTTACGTCGTTGTTGGGGACTTAGTATTATTTGTTTTTCAATATTAATAATAACTCAAGGTGATCTTAATTTAAACTGATTTCTGTTTAAACGTTTTCTCAGGTACTCTTCATTGTGTATGCCACCTCGCAGGAATCAGAATATAATATCTCCTGATCCTGAGGTTGACAGAACATTTATACGACTGAGAAAAGAAAGAGCTTGGGATATACCAACTCCAGTGATTATGGCCGAGTAAATTCAAAAATCTTTGCGGGATTATGCAATGCCCCGTATTTCAAATATTCTAGCGAGCATATTAAGGCCCACAATTCAAGCTAACAACTTTGAAATCAATCAGGGTACTATTCAAATGATACAAACCAATGTTCAATTCGGAGGGATGTCGAATAATGACCCCAAAGATCATTTGATAAACTTCATGGAAATATGTGACACGTTTAAATGTAGTGGAGTGTCTGATGATGCTATTGGGCTGAGATTGTTCCCATTTACTCTTCGGGAGAAAAGAGTTGGTTTCATTCGCTTCCACCGGGCTCCATTAAAACTTGGGCTGATTTGGCTCAGAAATTCGTAGCCATGTTCTTTCCGCCCATGAAAACAGCAAGGCTCAGACATGATATCACATCCTTTACACAATATGAATCTTAGCCTCTTTACGATTCATGGGAGCAATTTATGGATTTATTGAGATGATGCCCATACCATGGATTACCCGATTGACTTCCAATTCAGACCTTCTATAATAGATTATTCGGTTCTAGTCTACTCGTTAGAGTATTTATGCCGCAGCTGGTGGGGCCTTTATGTCAAAGAACTTGATGGAGGTTATGAATTGGTGGAGACAATGGTTATGAACAATTATTAGTGGCCTAACGATAGGCAAGAACCACAAAAAGTGGCACGTGTCTACGAGGTTGATGCAGTTACAACGTTGTCTGCTCAGATCACTACCCTTACTAAAAGAATTGATGCTATTAGGGTACAATCAGTGCAAAATGTGGTGGTGCCAACCATCCTACTAATCAGTGTGCCATTAACTCTAAGTCAGTTCAATTTGTCTCAAATTTTAGGAGGCAGCAAAACACCAATGTTCCCACGCACTACCATCCTGGTTTGAGAAATCACCTAAATTTCTCATGGAGCAACAATAACAACAACCAAGCCCAAACCTTAACCGATAGACCAAAATATTCAAATCCTCCAGGTTTCAATCTCAGAATCAACATCCACAAAGCTCTTACCAACCCCCACCTCCTTAGGAAAGAAATCCTAGCTTGGAAGATCTTCTATCCCGGTATATATCTCAGAATGAGACGAGGATTAAAAGCCAATAGGCTTCTATTAGGAATTTGGAAACCCAAGTGGGTCAACTGGCAACTTCTTTAAATAGTTATCCTCCAAGAACCTTACCAAGACACACTGACGTAAACCCAAAACGGGGGGCAAGGAGCAGTGCAAAGCTGTCACTCTTTGAAGTGGCATGACATTAATTAAAACTAGAGGAGAAACCTCAACAGTGCAACAAGAAATTATTGAAGAGGAGAGCATTGTTGAGCCCAATTATGACAAGTTTGGGGGAGAAGAAAATATGCAAAAAAACCACAATACCAGCTCCTACTGGTAACAAACCTTGTCCTGTAGTCCAACCAATACCATTTCCCCAACGACATCAGAAGCAAAGGCTGGATAAACAATTTTTGATGTTTTTAGGAGTTTTCAAGAAACTTCATATTAATATCCTGTTTGCTGAAGTGCTGGAACAAATGCCCAATTATATGAAATTTATGAAGGACATTTTGTCTAAGAAAAGGAAACTAGCGGGGGACTATGAGATAGTATGACTTACAAGCTTCACTATTCCATGCACCATCGTGGACCAGTTCATCAGAAAAGCCCTATGTGATTTAGGAGCTAGCATCAATCTGATGTCGCTATCTATATACAAGAAGTTGGGGTTAAATGAGGCAAAGCCTACCAGTGTCAGTCTACAATTGATCGACAGATCCCTCACTTATCTAAAGGTAATTGTGGAATACATGCTTGTCAAGGTGGATAAGTTCATCTTCCCCGTTGATTTTATTTTTTTGGACTTCGAGGAGGATAGGGAAGTCCCTATTATCTTGAGCAGACCATTTCTAGCTACAAGCAGTACGCTTATAGACGTGCAGAAGGGGGAACTGGAAGTAGTATGCACACAAGCCAATCATGTTAATGATAAATCATATACTTTGAAACAATCATATTCATTTATTAATAAAAGTATTCATTTACTAAATGCTTTTAGAATCATGGTGAGATTATGCTAATGAGATCTGAATTCTTAGATAGCTTAAAGACTAAAATGTTCCCAATCGATTGGTTACTTAAAAGGGGATTAGTGAATCTAGATAGATTGGCACATACGTTGCTTGCTCATTAGATGAGGATGATTAATCTTATGTTCATTTGTGTGGAGACACTAAAGCAAGTATGTAGGTATTTATTGGAGAAAAAGTTCACTGAACGTGGCTCGCTAAGGAATACTTAATAGAGTTTACTCGTTTGTCAATAGGAATTCCTGTAGTGATAGTAGTACAAGTAATCCTTAGACTTGAGATCATCATAGTATCTTACGTATGATAAATTATACTTTGACATATTCCTTAAGACCCTTAGGGTTTATCAGAGGTATTGCTTGAGTGTAATACGTTATAGATGGAGGTAATGTATGATCAACAAAGAATCTACTGCTTCTAGTAAAAGAAGAGAATGTCCTATGTGATTCGATAAATGACAACCCAGTAGTCCTTGGCCAAGGCAAAATGAAATTAGAAAGGAGTTTCTAATTTTCATTATTTGGAGTTGTGCATTTGGGAATCAAAATACATAGAATTAAATAAAATAAGACTTAATAGAATTAAAGCAATATGATTAATGTTGAAATCTATATTATCTAGAAAGTCATTGATCGCTAAGGAGACTTATCCTTATTGTAGAATAAATGTTATTTATTTAATTTAATTAATTAATTAATTTAAATAAGATTAGAATTATTCTAATTGATTTATTTAAATAATATTGTAGAATAGTTGTTCTATTGTATACTTCTTGAGATTATTATTCAATTTGAATATCATTATTATTGAAACTTATTAGACTAACGAACCCTTATTGATTTGACTAGTCCATAGTTGATGAGCGTTCTAAATTTCAGAACCCTTGATGAATTATCCAAACCAAACTTCCTTTGGTGCGGACTCGAATGTCAAACTGAGATGAACAACCCTGCAAAGGGATTTACTTATGCGTTAGCGTTAAGATATTGTGCACAGTATGGTACTAAGGCTTGATCCCCCTAAGTACGAGTAGAAAGGTCCATAGTCTTATGACTGTTAAAGGTTTCAAGTATAACCCTTGATAACCTAGGACATAGTTCAAGGTCTTATGACCCTCAGAATTCTTTTGATTCTTGTTATTCATTCTTGATTCAAAAGTTGAGCTTTTATTCAGATGTCTTTGATTTACTCGCATGTTATTATACTGTTATTTCATTATTATACATGTGGGCAATAGTGCTCACTTTTGCTTAATAATAACATTACAGTTAAGAACGAAAGAACTGATGAACCTCCTACTAGTAAGGGCAATGGCAAAGTTAGCAAGTGATGAAGACTTGTTATTTTATTAGATGATGTATTTATGTTTAAGACTTGAGTTAATGATGTTGTTAAGACTTATTTGTTTAAGATTCTGCACAGATGTTTAAGGTTAGTTTAACTTGGGATTTTATTATTATTATTCAGATGTTGTAACCCTTAAGGGGAAGATTTTTATTCTATCTATTGCATGGCTTGTATTTATTATGGGTAGATAGATAAATGATATTTTTACAGTGAACACCAAATTCCGTGGAATTGAAGTACCCGAATTTGGGGGTGTCACAAGTTGGTATCAAAGCTGTAGGTTATGAACCTTAGGTGGGGGAACAACCTTAGGTAGTAGCCTTATAGAAAGAAGATAGTGATGGAAAACTCTTATCGAGTTATAAGAAATGAATTTCTGTAATTCATTGAAGATAATAAAAGACCTTATGTGTTTATGTGTTTAAGTATGCATTAGATGATACGACTTAGTAACTAAAACTTAAAATTTTGTTGTCAGGATGTCGAATGTTTGAGAAGCTAGTCAAGCTGGGGAGGAAGAACCCCGGGTACCTATAGAACCCTCTCGAGGAGGAAACCCGTGTACCTATAGTGCACGAAGCGGAGGAGAGAGCAAAGAGACATTCATGTCGTTAGGGAGTAGCTAGTACAGAGGGAGTCATCTCCATTGATCACCGTTGTTGAGTCGGGGAGCATGAGTCTTAGACCGATCTCAAGAGGATCCTAAGGAGGAATTTGTTGAGGAAGAGGAAGAGGAAGAAGAGGAGTTACCACGATGTAAACCGTTGATGCTAAGATGTATGACACGTTATATGCACCGTAGCGTGGAGTTATGAGACGAGGTCCAGATTTGGTCGAGCGAGCGGTTATTCAACATATTACTCTAGAAGCGAAGGAGAGGAGATTTCGACTCTTCACTCTCGACTGGAAAATGTAGAATGGGATTTGGTCCATGAGAAGGGTCGGGTGAAGATAAGACCGAGGAGATAGAGAAACCGAAAAATGAATCAAGGAGAAAAGGTGAACATAAGAGGAAGGAAGGGGTAAGAGAATCGCGTTGAGATGATCGTGCAGAGAGGATGATGATAGTCGCAAAGAAAGCAAATATTGGGGAAACGTACTCTAAACTTAACAAGGCAATGAATGAGACCCAAGATCGAAGTTTTGAGGTACCCAATCCCATTCAAGGACTACCATTATACATGATGGATCGCAGGACGATGCATCACATCTTAGAAGAGGGCGTAGCAAGGCTAATCAAGACCTTTTACGAACAATGATATGATTTATTTAATTATGTGAAGAACTTAATTAGTTTTTAGATGTAAATTCTGACGTGTTTATGAACGAAAGAATATTTGAATGTTTTAAATCCTGTGGATAATCCAGGATAGTTGATGTAAATAGCAGTTATGCTATCGTTTAATGTTAAAAATTTGATTTGAATGCAAATATATCAAGTTGTTGAAATGATGTGTTAAATGAGTATGTTAAATTGTTAAGTAATATCTTAACTATTTAGAGAAATAAATAAAGTTCTAATAAGCGTTTATTTAACAGAAAAATGCCGCCAAGGAGAAGACAACAACGTCAATCGGCTCAGGAAGAGTCAACCAATAATAACAATAATGCCAACGCTAATCCCGTGCAGCAGTTGGTTAATTTACTGACTGGAGCCATGAATAATCAACCGCAAGCTCTACCAAACACAATGTTTAAAGACTTCAAGGCGGTGGGACCGCCAGAATTCAAAGGTTCCATGAACCTAATCGAGGCTCAAACTTGGGTGATGGAAATGGAGAAGGTTTTCGACGTTCCTAGGGTTAGAGAAGACCAAAAGACTGCTTTTGCAACGTTTATGCTGAAGTCTGAGGCTAGCTACTGGTGGCAAGCAAACAAAGTGCGAGGAGGTGAAGGTGTAATTACATGGGAAAGATTTAAAGAGATGTTTTTCGAAATGTATTTCCCAACTAGTTCGCAGAATCAGATGGAAGTTCAATTTTTGGAACTAAAGCAGGGCAACATGAGCGTACCTGACTACGCGGCTAAATTCATTGAGTTAGCGAGTTTCGCCCCGTACCAAGTACACACGGACGAAAGAAAAGCCAGAAGATTCGAACAAGGACGAAAGCCTTGGATGTACAGTAAGGTTTCAATGTTTCAGAAAAACACATTTGCTAGAGTACTGGAAAAGGCCATCCTCGCTGAAGGAGGAAGCGATGCGGTGACCAAGTACAATCAAGACCAAAAGAAGCAGAAGAATGAAGGTGAAATTAATAACAAGGCCAGTGGAAGTGGCATAGGAGGTGGAAATTTTAATTAGAAGAAAAGGTGGAACGACAGCTCATCATCGGGAAATCAGCAAGGTAATCAGAAGAAAAGAATCGAAGCATGCCCGACCTGCAGGAAAGCCTATCTGGGAGTTTGTATGAAAGGAAAAAGAGTGTGCTACAATTGTGGTCAGGAAGGCCACATAGCACCAAACTGTCCAAACCCAAAGAAGGGTGCTTGTTTTACTTGTGGTTCGAAGGACCATCTGGCAAGAGATTGTCCCAAGAAGGGATCGGGAGGGTCAGGATCAGGAGGAAACCGGGGAAACAACAGTGGAAATGCCTTAACCATCACCGGACCTACCGCAACAAATCGACCGACCGCCCGGACTTTCAATATGACGGTACAAGATGCAGTTCAATCCCGTGATGTGGTGTCAGGTATCATTCCGATCAATAAAATTAATGCTTACGTATTATTTGATTCGGGTGCTACTTGTTCTTTTATATCCGATGATTTTGCCAAGAATTTAGATTTGCCTAAGAATGAATTGGATTACCCCATGAACATAGAAATTACGAATAGAGAAATTATCCCTGTTAAGTACGTACATAAGAACTGTAGAGTGGATATTAAGGGTAATATCATGAACGTAGATTTTATCCCTATTCGACTTAGGGAATATGACGTTATTTTGGGAATGGACTGTTTATTCAATTACGGGGCTGTAATTGACTGCCAAAAGAAGCGTATTAACCTTATGACTCCGTCAAAGATTGTGTTTTATGGTAGCAAGTCGCCTAGACAAGCGAGTTGTCTGACGATGATGCAGGCCAAGAAGTTGTTAAGACAAGGCTGTGTAGGATACTTAGCTTACATATTCGACAGTCGAAAAGAGAATCCAAAGGTGGAAGAGATACCAATTGTGAGGGATTTCGTCAACGTATTTCCAGACGATTTACCAGGACTTCCACCAGATAGAGAGGTATATTTTGTAATCAATTTGGTGCCCGGAACTGCTCCAATATCGAAGGCACCATACCGAATGGCACCAGTAGAGATGAAGGAATTAATGGTATACAATAATTGTTGGACAAGAAGTACATTCAACCGAGCGTATCACCGTGGGGAGTGCCGGTGTTATTTATGAAAAAGAAGGACGGATCGATGCGACTTTACATTGACTACAGAGAACTGAATAAGGTCACGATTAAGAACAGATATCCATTATCGAGGATCGATGATATGTTTGATCAGTTGAAGGGAGCAAGATTATTTTCCAAGATAGACTTGAGGAGTGGTTATCACCAACTGAAGGTGAGGCCGGAGGATGTACCGAAGATAGCGTTCAGAATGCGTTATGGTCCCTACGAATTTTTAGTAATGTCGTTTGGTCTTACGAATGCTCCTGCAGCATTTATGGGACTAATGAATGGTGTGTTCAAGCCGTTTTGGGACAAATTCGTGGTGGTATTTATAGACAACATTTTGGTATATTCCAAAACCAAAGAAAAACACGAAGAACATTTGAGATTAACGTTGGAAGTATTGAGAAGAGAGAAGTTGTATGCTAAATTTTTGAAATGTGAATTTTCGATCGAGCGAGTACAATTTCTTGGTCACGTGATCGATAAAAATGGAATCTCGGTAGATCCATCAAAAGTCAAAGCCGTGATTAACTGGGATCAGCCGAGAACGCCGTCAGAAGTAAGAAGTTTTCTTGTATTAGCAGGATATTATAGAAGGTTCATTCAAGACTTTTCCAAGATCGCAACTCCGTTAGCGAATTTAACTCAGAAAGCTGTGAAATTTGTTTGGACGGATAAATGTGAGGAAAGCTTTCAAGAATTGAAGAAGAGGTTGAGTACGGCACCTGTGTTATCTCTTCCGGATGATACATGAAATTTTGTTGTTTTTAGCGATGCGTTGCATAAAGGACTTGGCTGTGTGCTTATGCAAAACGGCAGAGTCATTGCGTATGCATCACGACAGTTGAAGGATTATGAGAAGGGTTACCCGACCCATGATTTGGAGTTAGATGCAGTTGTTTTTGCTCTAAAAATTTCGAGGCACTATCTATATGGGGAGAAGTATGAAATATATACGGACCACAAGAGTCTAAAATATATTTTTGCACAGAAGGATTTAAATATGCGTCAAAGAAGATGGTTGGAATTAATTAAGGATTACGACTGTGAGATTTTATACCATCCGGGGAAAGCAAATGTGGTTGCCGACGCCTTAAGTAGGAAGGGTCATGAGAAATTGATGATGTTGATTGCTCAGGAGGAGCTAATTACAGAAATGGAGAAACAAGAGTTGGAAGTGAAGTATCCTATGGAGATTGATGAGAAAATATTTTAGATACAATCTGGTACAACTCTACTAGATAAAGTTAAGGAGGCTCAGCTTCAGGATGAAGAATGTAAAAAGGTGACAAAGAAGATATCTGAAGGAACTGAACCGAGATTTAAGATGGATAAGGAAGGAATACTGAGATTTGAGAATAGAATCTGGGTACCGCCAGTACAAGAAATTAAGGAAGAAATTTTGAGCGAGGCTCATAGTTCACGATATTCGATTCACCCTGGTAGTACCAAAATGTACCAAGATCTTCGACAACATTTCTGGTGGCCGAATTTAAAATGTGATGTTGCAGAATGTGTTGTCAAGTGTCTGATCGTTCAGAAAGTGAAGGCGGAACATCAAAGACCGAGTGGATTGCTACAACTGTTAGAGATTCCAGAATAGAAATGGGAACATATTACAATGGATTTCGTGGTTGGCCTTTCGACTACTCAGAAAGGCTACGACGCAGTATGGGTTATCGTTGACCGACTGACGAAATTCGCACACTTCCTTCCGATTAAAATCAGATTCAATTTAGATCAATTGGCAAGGTTATACGTAAAAGAGATTGTTTTGAGGCACGGAGTGCCGGTGTCAATTGTTTCAGATAGGGATCCGCACTTCACATCAAATTTCTGGAAACGTCTTCAGGAAAGCATGGGTACGCAATTGCGAATGAGTACAGCTTATCACCCTCAAACCGACGGACAGAGTGAAAGAATGATTAAAACATTAGAAGATATGCTAAGAGCCTGTGTGATGGACTTTAAAGGAAATTGGGATGATCACCTACCGTTAATAGAGTTCGGCTACAACAACAGTTACCATTCTAGTATTGGCATGCCGCCTTACGAAGCGTTATACGGCAGAAAGTGTAAAACTCCGCTTTACTGAGATGAAGTTGGTGAAAGACAATTTCTAGGGCGTAATAGGTACAATGAGATGGCGTAAATAGTCAAAGTGATCCGAGTACGATGGTAGCGGCTCAAGATCGAGAAGAAAAATACCGATCCACATCGTAAAAATATCGAGTTTGAATAAGGTAGTTATGTTTTCTTGAAGGTCTCTCCCTGGAAAGGGAAGATCAGGTTCGGAAAGAAAGGAAAATTGAGCCCAAGATTCATTGGACCCTTTGAAATCTCGAGAAGAATCGGAGAAGTTGCGACGAGGTAGCCTTACCTCCAAAGACTCGAGAATGTCCACAACGCCTTCCATGTTTCGTGTTACGACCCTACAAAGTCGATTACAAGCATGTAATTGAATACGAACCCCTACATTTTGAGAAAGACTTGTCTTACGTAAGAAATTCTGTCCAAATTGTAATCAAAAGAACAAGTTCTCAAAAATAAAGTTATACCTTCCGTTAAGGTAATTTGGAGGAACCACAATTGAAGAAGCTACGTGGGAACTCAAGAGAATATGATGAAGAATTACCTCATTTATTTACTTAATTATGTATAAGCGATTTCGGGGACAAAATCTTTGTAAGGGGGGGAATGTAATGGGTCGAATTTATTGATTCGTGATTCGGGGATAGAATCCTTTTAAGGGGAAAGATGTGATTTAACGAGATTTTTGTAAATTAATTTTAATATTTATTGAATTAAAAAATATTTTTCGATGATTTAATTATTGGATTAAATAATTATTTGATGCATTGTGGTAGATTAATTTAATTATGTGTTACATTTATTAAATTAATGTATAGAATAATTATTATTCAAGTATGTATTTATGTGAGCTTATTCAATTAAATGAAATATTTAATTAAGCATGATGTTATTTAATTAATTTCATTATTAATTAGAGAGTTAATAATTTGATATTATTAATTAATGAGAAAATTAAATATATGACTATATAAATTTATGAGAAGTTATTATATTTTATTTATATTAAATAAGATATATAAATTATTGTGCAAGTGGGTGTGACATGAATTAAAGTATATGATAAAGTTTTATTAAATTAAATGACTTTTGAAATCTTTTTTCTTGCTAGCCAAACATGGCCTTAGTAGAAGTTATGGGCAGTTACCCATGATCGGGTTAATCTGACCATAATGCGCTTGATTCTTATTCGATGTCTTCCTTACTTTTCATTCATATGCTAAGTCTAGAAAACAAGCTTTAGAGAATAGAGTTCACAGAGAGAAAATTGTGATTTTGTGAAGAAAATTGTGAGTGTGTAATCAAACAAATATTGGTGAAAGGATCATCATTGATCATCTCTTCTAATTATACTCTCTGAGGTAATCTCCTCTTCCCAAATTCTATATTTCACGTATTAAGTTTTTATAAGAAAATGGCTTTCAAAGTTTCAAAGAAAGCCTCTATGATTGAGAAAGGAGTTATATTTATGAGTATTTATGGGTTAAAATGTATCAAATTATATATATATATATATATATATATATATATATATATATTACATGATTCCATATCATCAGTTTCATAATATTACATCGTATATGATTTCTACAAAATTACAGAGTATGGGTTTTGGCCTTATGGCCTTATACGTGATATTTTATGTATTGATCGTATATTATCCCTAAATTTTACACTCGTATATTAGTATACATGTTGATACAAAGAGACCAAACTGTAAACGAACAGATTCGGTGTTATAACGAATCCGTAGTATCAATTTTCATGTTTTATTTTCAAACCTTTCAAGAACATCAAAGTCAGTGAAATTATAGATTTTTTAACTCTGTGATTATGTGTTTTAATGGGTTAAAACCATTCTATAAACGTTGAGTTATGTTTATGCATGAATTACATCTTATGGGTATGTCTAATTTCGAGTAGAAAATAAGAAATTGGAAGAAATTGGCATGTTCTGCAATTTTTTTGAATCGCCATTTCGTGTTCTGTACGCCTGTACGCAGCATGGGCCAGCTATTGGTTCTGTTTATTTCCGCTCATGCAATCAATCAGGCCGCCATATAAGCTAAGAGTCCTACTAGTTACCACAGGCAATGTACAAGACTAGATAAAAGTGGTAAATACCATACTCTGCAGAATGTCCGAAATGAAATATTTTAATATTCTAGTCTAGCAATGTGATAGCAACTTGATTTAACAAACATAAAACTATGTTATAAGTATAATGAGATGTTAAAATAAATACTTAACATGTAAATAACATAATTACATGTGGATTGAATTATTTATTTCATAAGTAGCTTATTATTCATGAAGTGTTATTATGTGACAATAAGTGCGATATTTGACTAAGTATAGTCATAACCAAAGTTTAGATAAAAGAATGGGTTTATGATGATTAGTTAAATTATAATTGACTGGTATTGTGAATGTGAATGGTATGTAGGATTAAATTCAAAGAACGTGCTTAGTTAAAGTGTAATCTACGCACGAGGCAAGTTTCCTAACCCTACTTGTCATTATTGTTCAAGTTTAGTATTTACCCCGAGTAAATTATTATTACTACTATTCAAGTTCAAATGTTGTATTAAAGATTTATTATCTTTTCAAAGCATGATTCAGTTATACAATAATTGTTCTATTGCATACTTCTTGAGATTATTATTCGATTTGAATATCATTATTATTGAACCTTATTAGACTAGCGAACCCTTATTGATTCGACTAGTCCATAGTTGATGAGCGTTCTAAATTTCAGAACCCTTGATGAATTATCCAAACCAAACTTCCTTTGGTGCGGACTCGAATGTCAAACTGAGATGAACAACCCTGCAAAGGGATTTACTTATGCGTTAGCGTTAAGATATTGTGCACAAGATGGTACTAAGGGTCGATCCCCCAAGTATGAGTAGAAAGGTCCATAGTCTTATGTCCTCATTAAAGGTTTCAAGTATAACCCTTGATAACCTAGGACATAGTTCAAGGTCTTATGATCCTCAGAATTCTTTTGATTCTTGTTATTCATTCTTGATTCAAAAGTTTAGCTTTTATTCAGATGTCTTTGATTTACTCACATGTTATTATACTGTTATTTCATTATTATACTTGTGGGAAATAGTGCTCACTCTTGCTTAATAATAACATTGCATTTAAGAACGAAAGAACTAATGAACCTTCCACTAGTAAGGGCAAGGGCAAAGTTAGCAAGTGATGAAGACCTGTTATTTTATTAGATGATGTATTTATGTTTAAGATTTGAGTTAATGATGTTGTTAAGACTTATTTATTTAAGATTCCGCACAGATGTTTAAGGTTAGTTTAACCTGGGATTTTATTATTATTATTCAGATGTTGTAACCCTTAAGGGGAAGATTTTTATTCTATCTATTGCATGGCTTGCATTTATTATGGGTAGATAGATAGATGATATTTGTACAGTGAACACCAAATTCCGTGGAATTGAAGTACCCGAATTTGGGGGTGTCACAATTTCCAAAAATGAACTTTGTGAGGAATCATCATATCCAACTAACTGTGGTATTAATGCATTTGGATAAAATAATCGAAAATCAATAGTCCCACGAAGATATCGAAAAATAAGTTTACTTCTATTCCAATGTCTCTGAGTTGGTGCATAACTATATCGTACTAGTAAGTTAACTGCAAATCTTATATGAGGTCGAGTGAAATTTACAAGATGCATCAAAGCACCAATTACATTAAGATATAGTACTTTAGGACCAAAACACTAATTTCACGATGATATGGTACTTCAGGACAAAATGTTTCTTCGTCATTTTCTTGTGGTCAAAACGGATCTTTCTTGATATCAAGTGACCAATCTATCATTTGAGTACTCAAAGGATTAACATTATCCATGTAAAGTTACTTCAGGAATTTTATGTGTATGTTGATTGATGAACAAGAATTCCATAGTTCAATTTGTAGGCCAAGACAAAAAATTGTCTTACCAATATCTTTCATCTCAATTTTTTTAATTTTGTCAACTCTTCTGGAGAAAGATATTTCATCAATAAATACAGTAATAATAACAAATCCAAATTATGATCTTTTGATAAAAAAAACATGCACAAATTGGATTATTCTAAAATCCTTCTTTCAAAAGATATCCACTCAAGCGATTATACAACAATATGCATCTGGATTGCTTTAACCCATATAAGAATCTTTGTAGCTTGATAGAATACATACTTTGAGATATAGAATTTATGCTTCAGGCATTTTATATCCTTCATGGTTTTTTATGTAGTTATAATTGTCTAGTGATCCATACAGATATGATGTAACAGCATCCATTAATCGCATATCAAAATTCTATTTTGCTACCATGCTAATTAAAATTCTGAATATAATTGCGTCCATTATAGGAGCATATGTTTCTTCATAATTAATATCAGGTCTCTACGAGAAACCTTGTGCTACAAGTCACGCTTTGTATCTTATAATTTCATTTTTCTAATTTTGTTTATGTACAAATACCTATTTATATCCAATAGGCATTACGCCTTTAGATGTTCGGACTACAGGTCCAAAAACTTCACATTTACGTAGTGAATTTAATTCTGCTTAAATCAACTCTTTCCACATTGGCCAAATATTTCTACACTCATCGACAATTTGTGGTTCAAATTCATAATCATTACTTCTGTTAAAATCAAAAACAACTTTATATGAAAATATGTGTTCGACAACAATTTTATTTTTATCCAATATATTCGTCTGCTGTATATACATAATGTATCGAGATCTCATTATTTTCAGGTACCTGATCCTCTTCAGGGGATAACTCTTCAAGAGTTTTATTTACAAGAGATTTTTGTTCATAATTTCTGGATAAATCAATAATTTATATAGCCTATTTCATGGGTATAGCCTCTTTATAGGTTGTAACTTATTTTTCTTGTACTCTCTTCTTCTGGGGAATTTTATTTTTAAC
Organism: Panax ginseng; assembly: GCA_020205605.1. Taxonomy (NCBI): domain Eukaryota; kingdom Viridiplantae; phylum Streptophyta; class Magnoliopsida; order Apiales; family Araliaceae; genus Panax; species Panax ginseng. The sequence goes on from CM035145.1 coordinate 55,410,177, forward strand.
ACCGATCATTCTTTAACATTTTAGGTGTGGATTTGATTCAATTTGCTACTTTATTAACTGATTGTCCTAACAGAAATTCAATCCCTGCTAGAGTATTAGCAGCTAGAATTTGAGATATCACAATTTTCTTATTATCGGTGAATAATTATGGTAATTGATTTGCAATTCATTGCAAATGAATAATCCTTTGAACTTCTAGTTCATATTGATTTGTATGAGGATCAAGATTAAATAACGTTGAAACATTCCAATTAATCTCCCGTCATGCTTCACGCAACTATCTCACGTTGTGCTTTAGGCAACAAATTTTCTCCCCCTAATGGTGAGAAGACTGTTTCATTAACAAGGACAATCCTTGAAACGTGCTTTTAAAAAAAACATCACATGTTAAGGTTATGATGCAGCATGTAAAATAGCATGACCCCAAGCATAAACTGGTAATTTTGATTTCATAATTAAAGGTCAGGCAATATATTGAAGTCTCTTGATAAGTGATTTAGCTACACCATTTTGAGTATGTGTATGTGCAACAGGATGTTTAACATAAATATAACTATCTGGTTAATGCATCAAGTAAAATCATAAAATACTTGAATATACCACAATGTGGGTGTATTGGTTCACATATATCACCCCGAATTCTTTATTAGAAAGATGAACACTAAATAACAATAATTAAATATTATAGTTTGGTAATTAATTTACTTTGATATAATCAAAAGGTAAAGGAATCTTCTGGTTCTTTAAGGGATGTTCCTGGGAGTTTTCAATAATTCAACGCATCATTATTAATCCTAGATGATCATGCCAAAGCATAAAAACATTTGGATCCGAACACTTTTGGTGTATTGCACACTTCTAGTGTATTACAACATTTGTTTCAACTATTCTCATTTTAGTATAATATAATCCAGAAGAGAAAATATACAGCTTTTTCTAATATGAGCTTCTAGCCCGATACTATTGAAGTAATATAAAGAAATTCTTCACTGCCTTTGTTATTGGTTTCAATATAATAACCATTATAACGTATATCCTTAAAGCTGAGAAAATTTTTGCTTGCCTAAGAAGAATATAAAGAATCATCAATACAAAGTTTTGTGCCCTTTGACAACATTATAATCTCTCTTCGAGAGCCTTTAATTAAGTTTGATGAATAATCGCTCTTCCAGAGCCTTTAATTATGTTTGATGAGCTTTTGACCCATTCATCTTTATATATGCAAAAACATAAATTTAACTTTTTTACTTGAAACATAAATAAAATATATACTAAATATACTTATTATAATGCCATAATACAATGAAATAAAAATAATTAATTGGTATGAACATTTTTATCAACATCATCAAGGAAATCATAGATATCAAAATTAGTTATATCCACTCCATTTGAAAAGTCAAAATAATTCATGGGATCTTCAAGATCATCATGATCAATAAAGTTTATTTCAATTCCATTTCCTTTTCTTTTATGGAGTCTTGGTACAAATCTATCAAATATTTAGAAGTACGACAGATACATCCCCTTTTCTATATTTATTGTTCTTTTCACGCTTACTACAATAACCACAACCATAATTTCTTCTATGATTATCAAATGAGGTTCCATTCACTCCAGAGAATGTAGTAGAATTAGTCGGGTGAGATTGTTGGTTTTACAGAAAAAACTCATTATTTTGTTCAGCCACTAGAAGACATAATACCACTTTTGGGAACATAGATTCATTTATCGCTCCAGGAAATATTTTGTGAACTTACACCCTCGATATTGCTGCTGCAGGAGCATATTCAAAGCATGAAATATATTAATATTTTCTCTAACATGTCTTCATCAGTGTTCTTTTTTCACGTAATTTTAATAGTGAGATTATTTTATAAAAAATGTAGAATTGTTCTCACTCAACACTTTTAAAATCTTGCAACTTCAAGTGCAACCAATTATAACGAGCTTTTAGGAGAATTACAAATTTTTGATTCTCATATCTTTCCTTTAAAATAATTTCATAAGACAAGTGAGTCTTTTACTGTAATGTACTCATATTTTAATTTTCCATGGAGATGATAAGGAATAAAAATCATTAATTTTGCATGATCCTGCAGGGATGCATGATTGTCAACTTTAATTGTATCTTCAAGGTTCTTTGCCTCTAGATGAATCTATCATCAAGAGTCCATGACAAATAATTATGGCTCGATATAAATCAAGGGCAACAAATTCAAATTTGTAAGATTTGAATATTAAATAACTAAACATATTCCCCACCAAATTAACTAATTATATATGTTCAGATTTATTTGTAATGAAACAATTTGTAGAAATGCAGTAAAATACGAAAGTAAATTTGTCCACTAAAACTAAATAACAAACCAACACTACTAAGCATATTTAGATGTAGTCATCGTAGCAAGAAATATGAACTAAAAATATATTGTTTTAGAAAGCAATAATAAAACTAAAGACTATAACCATCCATGTGGCTTTTACTTAATAATTGTGAGCCATGACTAGCAATGATAATAGCTATAAATAAAATAATAGAAACATTTGTCTTCAGTGGTTTGAATTTGATGACTACCTATCTACTCTTGTAGCTTTTATATGTGAAACATGCATTATTAATCTACGACCATATTACACTACTTTATCATATATATATATATATATATATATATATATATATGTGTGTGTGTGTGTGTGTGTGTGTGTGTGTTTGTGTGTGTGTGTGTGTGTGTGATTAAATTTAATTATAATGAAACAATACTTACATTGAGTTGAGAGAACTCATTTTCTAAAATTGGGTAGAGCTTCGTGCTGATAACGTATTATAAAAGAATACTAATATTAAGAACAATGATTAGTGAAAAAAGAACATCCTCATATCATATAAGTTATAGTATATTTGTATCTCCCATTCTCTTTACAATACTATTATTTATAGGTACATGAACATTAATACTTGGAGGTTTTAAAACTCAAGGGTCATGAGTTTCAAAACTTAAGGGACACGAGAGTTTCAAAAGATCAAGGATCATTACAATTAAAGATGTGAGGAATGAATCTAGACATCCATATATATTATAATTTTATAACAGAGACGTCTTATTATGGGTGAAGGTTGATGTTTTCACAACACACGTAAATGATTTTTCCGAGAGTTGGGAGAGTACGTATTTTATATAGAGATAGAAAAACTAGGATTTTTCCAGACAACCATCTTCTTGAATACGCGTTCTTCCTTGGTAGATCACCTTTAGAGGCCAAACACTTGGGTGGCTAACGTTGATTAAAGGAAGGAATCAAACCCGGTGGATTTAAGTTGAATGTGAAATGGAATTAGAGGTGAACTCGTATGTGAGGAAGCTAGTTTCTACCAGGGTATGAATCTGATCTCCATCTCTTTTCTATTAATTGATAATTATGCACAAAGTATGATCATGGTGATGGGTTTGTATGAAAATTTTAAATTCATATTTTATCGCGCTTCTGCACCTTTTATGTAATTTCATTGTATGATCGCGCTATATACAAATCCAACAGGAACTCACAATGAGAGTTCAAGACCAAGAAGTAACTTTTAATGTCTTCAGGTTTATATAGTTCCCTAGTGCCTCTGAAGATTTCTTTCGAGTCGATGTGATTGACAAAGTAGTGAATGAAGTATTCTTTGAAAATTGCATTTCTGATTCGCTTGCGGCCACTTTGACTGGTATCTAGAGTATGTGAAGTTGTTGAATGAATACTATCAGTTCCCTGGATCAAAGAAAGTAGTGGAACCATTGATTAAAGTAGAATCTATGTCCAAGGAACAATTACCTATTTTGGAGTTAAAGCCTCTGCCAAGTCATCTGCATTATGCTTATTTGGGAGAATATTCGACTCTACCTATCATAGTTTTTGCATTTTTAAGTGAGAGTCAAGAAGATAAGATCCTGCAAGTCCTCAAGAGGTACAAAATAGCTTTGGGGTGGTCTATCTCAGATATAAAAGGCATCAGTCCCTCTATTTTTATGCACAAAATCCTACTTGAGGATGTTTCTAAGCCTTCTCTGGAGCATCAAAGGCGGTTGAACCCCATCATAAAAGAGGTGGTCAGAAAAGAAATCATCAAGTGGCTTAATGCGGGCATTATCTACTCGATCTTTAATAGTCCATGGGTTAGTCCAATTCAATGTGTGCCAAAGACGGGCGGCATAACAGTAGTTACTAACAAGAATAATGAGCTTATTCCCACATTGACTGTAACTGGATGGAGGGTATGTATGGACTATCTAAAACTAAAAAAGTCCACTTGCAAAGATCACTTGCATTTTCCCTTCATTGATCAAATGCTTGATAGGCTTGCCGAGCATGAATTTTACTGTCTCTTAGATGAGTACTCGGGTTACAATCAAATTGCTATAACACTTGAATACCAAGAGAAAACAACCTTCACATGTCCATATAGGACCTTTGCCTTCAGGAAAATGTCTTTTGGATTATGTAATGCTCCTGTAACATTTCAAAGATGCATGATGTCCATCTTTCTGACATGGTGGAACAGACGCTCGAAGTGTTTATGGATGATTTCTCTATTTTTGGGAGTTCTTTTGAGGCATGTCTACAAAACTTGACTACAATATAGGAAAGATGTGTGGAGACTAACCTAGTATTGAATTGGGAGAAATTCCACTTCATGGTTAAAGAGGGGATTATTTTTGGTCATAGAGTGACTGCTAGTGGAATTGAAGTGGACAGAGCAAAAATTGATGTAATTGATAATTTTCCACCGTCATCTTCTTTGAAAGGAGTAAGAATTTTTTTGGAGAATGCTAGGTTTTACAGGCGGTTTATTAAGGACTTCTCTAAAATTACTAAACCACTCTACAACCTATTGGAAAAAGACATGCCTTTTAAGGTTAACAAAGCCTGCCTAGAGGCATTTGAACTGCTAAAGGCAAAACTTTTCTTTACTCCCATTATAGTGGCCTCTAAATAAAATTGCCTTCTGAACTAATGTGCGATGCCAGTGATTTCGCTATTGGGTCGGTGTTGGGTCAACGATCAGACAAGGTATTTCACACTTTATACTACGTGAGTAAAATCCTGACAGATGCCCAGCTCAATTATACCACTACTGAAAAAGAGCTACTTGTAGTAGTATATGTTTTTGATAAATTCCGCTCATATCTAATCAGGATGAAAGTCATTATGTACTCCTACTATTCGGCTATCAAATATCTAATCTCAAAGAAAGATGCAAAGCCAAGGTTGATTAGGTGGGTCATTCTCCTCCAAGAGTTCAATTTGGAGATTCGTGATAAAAAGGAAACTGAAAACCGAGTAGCGAACCACCTATCGAGATTGGAGAACCCGTGCCACTCGGGAGAAACTGAAACAGTGATAAAAGATTTATTTCTAGATGAGCAGCTATTTGTTGTTCATAGTGTAGCCCTTTGGTATGCCGATTTTGCAAATTACATCGCATGCAATGTGCTACCGCCTAATATAAGCTATCAGCAGAGGAAGAAATTTCAGAGTGGTGTGAAACACTATCTTTGGGATGAGCCATTCCTGTTCAAACAAGGCGCAAACCAAATCTTGAGAAGATGTTTTCCTGAGGAAGAGATTTACGACGTGCTCTATCGCTTTCATTCATCTAATAATGGAGGGCATTTTGGTCGGCAAAGAACGACAACAAAAGTTCTCCAATTGGGTTTCCACTAGCCAACCCTGTTTAAGGATATTCTTTAAGTAGAACTTTTTGATTTCTGGGGCATAGACTTAATGGGCCCATTTCTGTTGTCCTATAACAATCTTTACATACTACTCGTTGTGGATTATGTTTCCAAGTGGGTAGAAGTTGTAGCCTTGCCTACCAACAATGCCAAAGTCGTACTTAATTTCCTTATAAAGAACATTTTTACACAACTTGGCACACCTAAGGCGATTATTAGTGATGAGGGTTTACATTTCTGCAATAGGTACTTTGAGGCCCTTCTTGCTAAATATGGGGTTTCCCAAAAAATTTCCACTGCCTACCATCTGCAAAATAGTGGGCAAGCGGAGGTGTCGAATAGGGAGGTCAAACGGATCTTGGAAAAGATTATGAATCCGAAATGTAAGGATTGGTCCAAGAAGCTTGATGAGGCCATATGAGTCTATCACACAGTTTACAAAACACCTATTAGAATGTCTCCATATAGGTTTTTTTATGGTAAGGCATGCCATCTCCTTATTGAATTGGAGCATAGTGCATATTAGGCAATTTAGAAGCTCAAATTCAACTTAAATTGGGCGGGTGAAAAATGGTTGTTACAACTGAATGAGTCGGATGCGTTCAGGCTCCAAGCATATGCCAAGTTGTATAAGGAGATGACAAAACGTTGGCACGAAAAGAAGATAGTCGAACGAGAATTCGAACTGGGGTAGAATGTGCTTATTTTCAACTCCAGACTAAAACCCCTAGAAAATTGAAGTCCAAATGGTCGGGGCCATTCAAAATTTCAATGGTTTATCCGCGTGGTGCTATAGAGGTTGAGGACCCAAATTCTACCATAACTTTCAAAGTAAATGGGCAACGTCTTAAGTATTACTAGGGTGGCGACGTTGACCATCAAATGACGTCCATTACCCTTGGGGACCCAAAATGAGCCGAGAGAAAATAGTCAAGCTAACGACTTTAAAATAAGCGCTCGGTGGGGAGGCAAACCCATCTCAGTATCATTTTCTACCCTTTTAGTTTCTGTATAATGTTAATAGTATATTTTGCCTATGTATTATAGTTTATTAGTGTTAGTAGCAAATTCGTTGAAATATTTACGTGACGAATTCCAATACTTTTGACATTATGGTATCCTTGTGTTTCTCATATTTAAAATTTTTTGATGGCCATTCGTTTTAAGGATAGGAAAGTTGTTGTTGGTATTTCAAGTTGTTATGCTTATATAGCTCATTTTGGGTATAATGTATGTTTTTGAACATAGTGTAGCTTTGATATAGTTATCTTTTTGAAATTGTGGTATAGTTTTTGTTCTAATGCTTAGGCTTAATTAGAAGTTCAGTTTGGCATGCTTGTTGTTCCATGTGTTTTTAAATGGCTAATACAAAATTTTTTAGTTTTTGGTTCGTAGTGTTTAGTTAGTTTCATTGACTTCAGTATAGGTAAAATTTTGGTTCTAGCTGATAGTTTAGTGTTATGCCACTTTGTTTTGTATAAGTATGCATTGTGGAGTCAATTTTCGTTGAGCTAAGTTTTGGCCAAGTGATTTTATCTAGTTTGCCGAAAGGCTTAACAATTATTTGTGCAGTGCGGTAAGCGTGCCATGGCCGCCACCACTTTTATGGCGAAAACCGTGTCGTAACGCTTGCCTCCAAGCCCAGATTTAAGGTCCCGCGCTGCAGCGCCTTCAAAGGCCTATCATCTCGCGTAACAACGCATAACGCTCCCCAACCTACTGCTAATATATGTTGCGGTGCCTTATTTTGTTCTTGGTATCGTGCCGCAATGCCTCTGCCAAATTCAAGTTTAAATGCCAGGCGCTCCATCGCCTGACAAAGAAGGAATCGCTACCCCGCGGCGGCATCAGCGAAATTTTATTTTTTAAAACAACCACAAGTTGAAAGCCAAGGCACAAAAAAGCCCTTTTCTCTCGACAGCTCTCGACAATAGTAGTAAGCACTTCCTAACATTCCCCAATCGAACTCCTCATAACAGTCTGAAACATAAATTCCTTCACTGAATTAAGTTAGCCTCTATTGATATTTCAACTTCAAGAAGTGTGCAGAGATTTTATCATAGTGAAAAAGGTATTTGGAATTTTTATCTTTTCCATAATAAAATTGGGTTTAGGTTGAGTTACACTTTGATTCTTCTGAAGAAATTCTATCTTGCAATTGCTTATTCTTATGTATTGGGTTATTTCCACTAACTGTTCGACAGATTGCCGCAATGAACTTTGTCATTGCTTTTGGCTCTTTTTGGCACATTTTTGCTAGTTCTCAGTTGGGAATACTTATTGGATTTTGTTAGGCACTCCTTGGCATCAGTTGGAGCTTCAATTTGGTAGTGCTCAGGTTTGGCATTATTTTGGCATTTTTGGGCATTCACATCGGCACGCTTTGACATTTGTTTAGGGTTACAATCGGCATTGATTTGGAAATTAGTTGACATTGGTTTCTAGCCCGCACCAAAGTAAAACTTTTACATGGCCTCAAAACGCCAACGAACCGAGGGTAGTTCTTCCAAAGCTACGTAGAAATGGTGTAGCGCCCCCAAATCCGGGTATCTTCCAACCCGACAGATGGTGCTATACTGTACAACATTCATACATTCATTCAATTGAAAAGTCTAAAAGAACGAACATAACTTCTATATATTTAAAGTAATATTTACATTTCCTAGGTTCTATACCCATTACAAAGGTTCTTTGTTATAATATCGATTACATTACAAAAATAGACCTATATTTTATTACAAGACGACAACAACAATCGCTTTTAGCTTTTCCTTTATCCTTTTCGATCCTTTGGACGTTGATCTTTATTTGCATTCATATGGTTCAACCAAGAGTGAGCATAACTAGCTCATCAAGTATAACAATTTAATAACAACATGCTTGGAACATACAAATCGTATATCTTCAATAACTGAACAACAGTTGTGAAGTACTATTGATAATACAAAATAGCACTTCATCTTTCTTTCAAAATGTTTTACAATCATAACTATATTTAGCAAAACATTTACTCCAGTCAAAGACCTCGAGCATTCATTCTTTATTGGAAAGGGACAACCCGAAACTAAGTCCGTAAGCCCGATATTACTTACGAGCACTTCTAGGTGATCAGCCTATTGTACTCTATGTTGATCAACACTACATTCATTAAACGTATGTACGTTTAATCATTTGACAACCTCACGTGCCTGTCGTTTTACCGACAAAACATTTGTTTAACATTTCAAACCTTTTTTTGAAAACCATTTCAAGTAGTTGACAAAAGATAACAACATTTGATAATAGAGGAATAGATTATAAATAATTCACGCAATATATCAAGTCTAGCCAAAGGAATTGGCTTTAACTTCAACATACCTCAATTCATGCAAAAGAATACATGAACTTCAAAGACTTGTTCAGATTGAACTAAGACAAGAGTTAGAATACTTGCCTTTAGCGTCTGCTACGGTATATTAACTTTAGGTTCAAGTCGTTCAAGTATCTACAATACACGATCACATAATGCTTTACATTAGGTGACATACAATCAAGTATGTATATGACTATATCGTATCCTTCATCTCAATCTAATTGTGTATTAGATTTAGTTACTATTCGTTCCGATTTATCATTATCCTTGCATTTATATTCAACTAGGTTATCTCAACCTTTATACAATATTCTTAAGGTTTAACAAAGTTTAAATAATGTTATATTACGTTCCTTAGGTTGTGATTTCTTTTAAATCAATTAACTTTCTTTTCTTTGTAATTAAAAACATTCATTGCTATTCTTGTTACGAGACCTGGTGACATGTACATGAGTCCTTACTTAGTGGGCATATTGCGCTGCCATACTCAAGAAGAATTTCATCTTATACATGGTATTATTGCAAGACCACAAATTATACTACGGTCACATTGCATGGAGAACCCTTGCAATGTGCTCGGACACTGTTATATAAATAATGTATGACTCATTTAGCCTAGGGTTGGCGCCGTGGCACCAACTCTGTGCACCAGAAAAAAATTCAGTCTTTGAATTTTGTGAACTTTCCGAACGCATAACTTCTTTGTTATAGGTGCGAATTGGCTTGTTCAAAAGCCTACGGTTCACAAATTACGTAATCTACGCATTCATACAAGAATTTTATCTATTTGACTTTGTTTGCTAAAAATTCACCTATTGGTTCATTTTTAACGAAAACGATAAACGTTCGTGAACGTTCAACTCTCGTTTCTTCGTTCCAAGTTAGAATCCGGTCATTTTTGAGTCCGAAACTCTTAAATGCCAAATATGGCTTGTCTCCATTGGAAAACAATGGTTCCGAGTTCAAACACAAAATTTGACTTCTATTATCTTCCAATCGTACAATTTCTGGCAATTCTTCATTCTTATGATTTGTTCAACATTATAAATGACTTCCATTCATCATGTGAACATCTCAACATACTATTTACCACAACCTATATTCATTGTGGGATTTTTGACTTATTCTTCATGAGCTTATAACTTGTCAAATTATAAACTACTTAAGATTTTATTATTCATGACTTATGATAATTACAGTTTCTTAATCATCAAACTTTACATGTTCTTCACATATAACTTTACTTATGTATACATGATACATATAATCATATAAGTTCTTTTACATCCATATCACTTCTCTTAGTAAACTCATTATAAGTTCATAATTCTTTCACATAAGTTTATAACTTATGCTAGCTTTAATGACTTATTACCAACTTATGTGGCTTAAGTTCATGACTTACACATTCTTCTTGCTTCTTATCATTCATGTTTCTTAATCCATCTTTTCTTATCAGCCTATCATGAATAGAGATAGAAGATAATTTAGAGAAGAAGTCTTACTTTTGAAGTCTTGATAAGTAGCTTCTTCTTCTTCTTACTTATGGAAGTGACTTATTGTAGCTTATTCTCTCCAACACTTAAGCACTTTGTAATGTTGGATTGTTTGAACAATTAACAAATGGCTTGCAAGGCTTCTCTATTTATAGAATTTGCAAGGTTAGGGTAGTTTGGTCTTTAAAACAATCCCACCTCCTTATGCACCTCCTTACTATTCGTTACTTGCAAGGCCCAAAACCTATCCTTTGCTTGACCACCACTTATAAGTCTTGGTCATTACTTCTAATACTTGATCATTACACATTTAATTTGATTACCAAGTTTAACCATATTAACATGGTTTGCCCCATGGGTCAATTAATTCATTGGACTCTAGCTTGGGCTTGGACCAACTTAATCTTTGGGCTTTCCATTAATAAACCTTAACTTGTTTATTAACCAATAATTGGGCCTCATCCTTTAATTTACCTGGACTTATAATAATTGTTAACTAATCTTCCAAGTCCATTAACATTACTTAATACATATACTTATAGTTTATGTATCATTTTCGTATTCTAATTCATATATAATTTATATATGATATTGCATCCTTCATACAAACTCACATAATATTTCGTATTATACTTGTTTTCATTTTGCAAAATACCTAAGCATCAGACAATTCTTACTTATTCATTACCACTTCGTCTTCCTTAACTTTTATAAATTAAGTCCGCAAGCGAAATATTACATTTTCCATAACTAGATTTTTATTACATAATCCATCTTACCTTATCATTCTATCATTACGTATTTCTCAAAAATTCAAAAAGAAATCCCGAGCACATATCGATGAATAGTGTTTTTCGGGAAATTCCTCGGAAAACTTTTATTTTCATCTTGGAAATTCAAACACTTTAATTCATTCACGTAGCTCAAATACTACGACATTCTTACATCAATAGGTCATATAATGACAACCATCTTGATAACACATAGAATAGAATTTTATTATTATTTAATTTAATAAAATCATTTTTACAATAAGATCCGAATTTCTCGGTCGTTACATTCTTCCCCCCTTATAAAGATTCTGTCCCCAGAATCTCGTCTTACTTTAATCAAATAGATGAGGAAAATTTTTCTTCATCTTTTCTTCTAGTTCCCACGTTGCCTCTTCAGCATCGTGGTTCTTCCATAATACCTTTACTGATGGTATTACCTTGTTCCTCAGAACTTGTTCCTTTTTATCAATGATCTGCATCGGCAATTCTTCATATGTTAAGTTTTTCTCGATATGAATCGGCTTATACTCGATTACATGCTTATAGTCCGGCTTATATGGACGTAATACAGATACGTGAAATACGTTATGTATTCGTTCTAGGTCTAGAGGTAATGCTATCACATAAGCTACTTCTCCCACCCGTTTTAATACTTTGAAAGGTCCTATAAACCTTGGACTTAACTTTTCTTTCTTTCCAAAGCGTATCTTTCCTTTCCAGGGAGATACCATTAGAAACACATACGAGCCCACCTCAAACTCTCGACTTAGTCTATGCGAGTCCGCATACTTCTTCATGCATCTTTGAGCCGTGATTGAGACGATCCGAATTAACTATACCACATCCGCTGTCTGCTGCACCAATTCTGGTCCTAACATCCGACATTCTCCCACCTCATCCCAACAAAATGGTGTTCTTATACAAAGCTTCATATGGCGGCATACCTATGCTTGCACGATAACTGTTGTTATACGCAAACTCTATTAGTGGTAGGTGATCATCCTAACTACCCTTGAAATCTATGACGCAAGACCTCAACATGTCTTCTAACGTCTGAATTGTTCTCTCGCTCTGCCCATCAGTCTAAGGATGATAAGTTGTGCTTAACTTTAGCTGTGTTCCCAACTGTTCTTGCAAATTCCTCCAAAAATTTGATGTGAATCGTGGATCACGATCTGACACAATCGATACTGGTACTCCATGTCTGGAAATAATTTTCTTAACATAAAGTTTAGCTAACTGGTCGAAGTTATACTTGACCCTAATTGGCAAAAAGTGAGCCAACTTCGTTAACCGGTCCACTATTACCGAAATCGAATCATACCCTTTATTCGTCATCGGAAGTCCCACCACGAAGTCCATCGTGATATGCTCCCACTTCCATTCTGGGATCTCCAATGACTGTAATAAGCCACTGGGTCATTGATGTTCGGCCTTAACTTTTCGACAAGTCAAGCACCTACTCACATATTCTGCTATTTCTCTCTTCATGTTTGGCCACCAAAAACTTTGTCGAAGGTCTTGATACATCTTAGTACTACCAGGATGTATCGAGTACCTCAAACTATGAGCTTCTTGTAACATTTGCTCCTTTAATTCCGTCTCATTCGGAACCCAAATTCTTCCTTCAAATCTTAATAATCCCTCATTATCAAGATTATACTTAATATCTTCCTTCTCGGATAACCGCTTCTTCATTTGGTTACACTCGTCAGTCTTGAGTTGTACCTCCTTGACTCTCTCTATGATGGTAGATTGCATCTCCGTCGTAAAGAGTATCTTCCTCGAATCACTCGACATCTTTACTTCTATTTTCATTATAGCCATCTCTGTTATTAACTCATTTTGAGCCGTTAACATAGACAACTTTTACCGACCCTTCCTACTTAAGGCGTCGGCAACTATATTGGCCTTTCTAGGGTGATACAGGATTTCAAAATCATAATCCTTTATAAATTCTTACCATCTTCTCTGTCTCATATTCAACTCCTTCTGAGTGAAGATATACTTTAGACTTTTATGGTCCGTATATATCTCACATTTTTTCCCATAAAGATAATGTCTCCATATCTTTAGGGCAAACACTACTGCGGCTAGTTCTAGATCATGAGTAGGATAAACTTTCTCATAATCCTTCAACTACCGTGATGCATACGCAATGACTTTGCCATACTGCATAAGCACACAACCAAGTCCTTTATGCGAAGCATCACTATACACCACAAAATTTCCTGTGTCAACTGACAATTACAAAACAGGTGCTTCACTTAATCTTTTCTTCAGTTCTTGAAACTGTCTTCGCATTTATCCGTCCATACGTATTTCACCGTCTTCCTGGTTAAATTAGTCAACGAGGTAGTTATCTTCAAAAAATCTTGGATAAATCTTCGATAGTACCCTGCTAACCCTAGGAAACTCCACACCTCAGTCGGCGTTTTTGGTTGTTCCCAATTCATTACTGCTTCTACCTTCGCTGGATCCACTGAAATCCCCTCTTGATAAATGACATGACCTAAAAACTGCACCTTTCCCAGGCAAAAATCACATTTAGTGAATTTTGCATATAACTTCTCCTTCCTTAGTGTTTCCAACACTAATCTTAAGTGTTCAACATGATCTTCTGGCGTCTTAGAATAGACTAGAATATGATCGATAAACACAATGACGAACTTGTCCAAATATGGTTTGAACACTCTGTTCATCATATCCATAAATGTAGCAAGTGCATTCGTCAACCCAAATGACATCACCAGAAACTCGTAATGACCATAACGAGTCCTGAATGCCGTCTTTGGTACATCTTCCTTCCTAACTTTCAACTGATGATACCCCGTCCGCAAATCTATTTTAGAAAAATACTTTGCCCCTTTCAATTGATCAAAGAGATCATCGATCCTAGGCAATGGGTATTTATTCATTATCGTTAACTTGTTCAACTCCCGATAGTCGATACAAAGCCTTAACGATCCGTCTTTCTTCTTGACAAATAACACCTGTGCCCCCCACGAGGAAACACTTGGTTGAATGTACTTTCTGTCCAATAGTTTCTGTAGCTGAACCGTTAGTTCTTTCATTTCCACAGGCGCCAAACGATACGGTGCCCTTGGGACTGGTGCTGCTCCTGGCACAATGTCTATCACAAATTCGATCTCCCTATCCGGCGGTAAACCTGGTAACTCACTTGGAAATACATCCATAAATTCGTTTACTATAGGTATTTGTTCCATAGTTGCTCCCACTCTCTGGGTATGAACAACATGGCATAGATAACCTACACACCCCTTCCTTAAAAGTTTTATAGTTTGTGTCATCGTAAGGCAACACGAACGTCCCAACGATTTATTACCGTAGAATACTACAGGAGGTTGCTTCAACGTCCTTATGCTCACACATTTCTTTTGGCAATCTATAATTGCTCCATGGTTAATTAACCAATCCATTCCGAGAATTATGTCGAATTCTCCTAACTTTATCGGTATTAAATCTACCAATAACTTACAACCACGTACATTTACGCAACAACTCCTATTAATATCTTCGACAGGAATTATCTCTTCGTTTGCTACCTTAATGTTCAAAAGTATAGGTAATTTTTCAGGAAATAATTCTAATCGTCTAGCAAAATCACATGCTATAAACGAACAAGTAGCACCCGAATCAAAAAGCACGTATGCATTTATGTTATTGATCAGAATAATACCTGCAACTACATCCCCCAATGCCACCGCATCTTGGACCGTCATATTAAAAGTGCGGGCCATTGATTTACCCGGTTGAGTTGGATCACTAATAGCTAACTTACCGCTATTAGTTCCCTTATTTCCTTCTGTCCCCTTCTTCAGGCAGTTCTTCGCTATGTGGTCAGTTGATCCACATACAAAACATACGTGATTTTTCTTCGGATTTGAACAGTTAGGAAAAATGTTCCCTTCCTGTCCACAATTATAACATACTGCCTTTCCTTTGAGACAGACCCCTAAGTGAGTCTTCCCCCAGGTTTTACAGGCCTCCATCCTCCTCTTAGAATCCCCTTGTTTTACTCCGGTATTCCCAGAGTTAAAGCCCTTCCTCTTTTGACCGTTGCCACTTCCACCGGCTCCCTCGGTCTTGGTTCCTCCATCAACCTTGCCCTTATTTTTCTTATCCTTGTGGTACTGGCTGAGAGCCTCATTCCTACCTTTTGCAATTATTGCCTTTTCTAATATGGTTTAAAAGAAGTAGTTTGGAACACAGAGATTCGGCTATAGAGCCAGGGTTTCAAGCCCTGCTCGAATCTTCTAGCCTTTATCACTTTAGTGTCCACTTGATGTGGAGCAAATAGTGTCAGTTCATTAAACTTGGTAGCAGACTGGGGAACTGTCATCTCCCCTTGTTTAAATTCAGGAAACCTCATTTCCATCCTCCCTTGCATACTCATGGGAAAATAGTTCTCGAAAAAAATCTCCTTGAACCTCTCCCACGTTAGGTTCCCTATGTCGGCCCTAGCCTAGTTTGCCTCCCACCAGAAGTTGGCCTTTCCTTTCATCAAATAGGTTGCAAAGGCAACCTTTTGTGTAGCGCCCCCAAATCCAGGTATCTTCCAACCTGACAGATGGTACTATACTGTACAACATTCATACATTCATTCAAATGAAAATTCTCAATGAACGAACATAACTTCTATATATTCAAAGTAATATTTATATTTCCCAGGTTCTATACCCATTACAAAGGTTCTTTGTCATATTATCAGTTACATTACAACAATAGACCTATACTATTATAAGACAACTTAATAATCTGCCTTAGCTTTTCCCTTATCCTTTTTCAATCCTTTGGGACGTTCAGTCTTAGCTGCATTCATATGGTTCAAGCAAGAGTGAGCATAACTAGCTCAGCAAGTATAACAATTTAATAACAACATGCTTGACACATACAAATCGTATATCTTCAATAACTGAACAATAGTTATGAAGTACTATTGATAATTCAAAATAGCACTTCATCTTTTCTTTCAAAATATTTTGCAATAATAACAATATTTAGTAAAACATTCACTCCGGTCAAAGACCTCGAGTATTCATTCTTTATTGGAAAAGGACAACCCGGAAACAAGTCCGTAAGCCCGATATCACTTATGAGCACTTCTAGGTGATCAGCCTATTGTACTCTATGTTGATCAACACTACATCCATTAAACGTATACACGTTTAAGCATTTGGCAACCTCATGTGCCTGTCGTTTTACCGACAAAACATTTATTTAACATTTCAGTCTTCTTCTGAAAACCATATCAAGTAGTTGACAAAAGATAGAAACATTTGATATTACATGAATAGATTATCACTACATCAAGTCTAGCCAAAGGAATTTGCTTAAACTTCAACATACTTCAATTCATGCGAAAGAATACATTAACTTAAAAAACTTGT
This sequence comes from Panax ginseng, assembly GCA_020205605.1. NCBI lineage: Eukaryota > Viridiplantae > Streptophyta > Magnoliopsida > Apiales > Araliaceae > Panax > Panax ginseng. Next base: position 55,426,926 of record CM035145.1, read on the forward strand.
TCAGATTGAACTGAGACAATAGTTAGAATACTTGCCTTTAGCGTCTGCTACGGTATATTAACTTTATGTTCAAGTCATTCAAGTCTCTACAATACATAATCACATAATGCCTTACATTAGGTCACATATAATTAAGTATGTATATGACTATATCATACCCTTCATTTCAATCTATGTGTATATTAGATTCAGTTACAATTCGTTCCTGTTTATCACTATCCTTGCATTATAACCGACTAGGTTATCTCAACCTTTATATAACATTCTTAAGGTTTAACAAAGTTTAAACGATGTTACATTACATTCCTTAAGTTATGATTACTTTTAAAATAATTAGTTTTCTTTTCTTTGTACTTAGAAACCTTTATCATTATCTTTTGTTACGAGATCGATGGCCGCGGCGCCATCTTTATACTTACATCTCACGCTGTGTGGCCTTGAGCTTATTGTATCTCTGTGTCGGACTTGGCCGCAGCATGATGAGTCCTTATTTAATGGGCATATGCTGCCACACCTCCAGAATTTTTGTATTGTATACATGATATGCGCCGCCACATATTTTACTATAGTTCATGCTGCGGCGAAATCTTGCAAAGATGGCTCGAACTTCGCTTCGCCATTGCCGCTAAGTGTCATTTGTTTAGGGTTGGCAGCCATGGCGCCAACTCTGTGCACCACAAAACAATTTCATTTTTTGATTTTTGTGAACTTCCCGGACGCATAACTTCTTCGTTATAAGTCCGAATTGGCTCGTTCAAAAGCCTACGGTTCAAAAATTACGTAATCTACATGATCGTGCAAGAATTTTATCTATTTGACTTCGTTTGCTAAAAATTCACCTATTGATTCATTTTTAACGAAAACGATAAACGTTCATGAGCGTTCAACGCTCATTTCTTCGTTCTAAGTCGAAATTCGGTCATTTTCGAGTCTGCAACTCTTAAATGCAAAATATGACTTGTCTCTATTGGAAAACAATGGTTTCGTGATCAAACACAAAATTTGACTTCTATTCCGAGAATTTTACGAATTCGACAATTATCGTCCAATCATGCAAATTCCGGCGAATCTTCATTCTATTGATTTGTTCAACATTACAAAGGAACCTCATTCATCATGTGAACATCTTAACATACTTAATACAACAACTTATGTTCATTGTTGGATTTTGACTTATTCTTCATGGGCTTATAACTTGTCAAATTATAAACTACTTAAGATTTGATTATTCATGACTTATGACAATTAAAGTTTCTTAATCATCATACTTTACATGTTCTTCACATATAACTTTACTTAGGTATATATGATACATATAATCATATAAGTTCTTAATTCACTTCTCTTAATAAACTCATTATAAGTTCATATTTTCATACTTAACATTCAAGGTTAACTTATAATAAGTTGATAACTTTTATAAGTTCAAATGACTTATTGCCAACTTATGTGGCTTAAGTTCATGACTTACTCATTCTTCTTGCTTCTTACCATCCATGTTCCTTAATTCCAACTTTTCTTATCAACCTATCATGGTAGAGATAGAAGATAATTTAGAGAAGAAGTCTTACTTTTTGTAGTCTTGGTAAAGTAGCTTGCTTTATCTTCTTACTTATGGAATGACTTATGTGTAGCTTATTCTCTCTAACACTTAAGCACTTTTGAGATGTTAGATTATTTGAACAACTAACAAATGGCTTGTAAGCCTTCTCTATTTATAGAACTTGCAAAGCTAGGGTAGTTTAGTCATTAAATCACCCACCTCCTCAAGACACCTCCTTACTATTCATTACTTGGCTAGCACAACTTTTATCCTACACTTGGTCATTACTTCAAAGTCTTGGTCACCACTCTAATTTGGTCACCACATTACTTGGTCACCACAATACTTGGTCACCACAATAACCATATCAATATGGTTTGCCCCATGGGTCATACAACTCAGGGATTCCATCTTGGGCTTTCATTAAATCATCCTTTGGGCTTTGCATTAATAAACCTAGTTTGTTCATTCATTAATGATTGGGCCTCTCCCTTTAATTCACTTGGACTTGTATTAATTCAATCAATCTTTACAAATCCATTAGCATTACTTAATACACATACATATAGTTTATGCATTATTTTTGTATTCTAATTCCTATAGAAAATATATACAATATTTCATTCTTTATACAAACTCGTATAATACTTCGTATTATACTCATTTTCATTACTTTGTACAATACCTAAGTATCATACAATTATTACATATTCACTACTAATTCGCCTTACTTAAAGTTTATAAATTAAGTCCACAAGCGAATAATTACTTTTTCCACAACTAGATTTTTATTACATAATCCATCTTACCTTGTTATTCCATCATTACGTATTTCTAAAACTCAAAATTATATCCCGAAAGCAAAATCTGGATGAATAGTGTTTTTCGTAAAATTTCTCGAGAAAACTTTTATTTTCGTCTTAGAAATTCAAACACTTTAATTCATCCACGTAGCTCAAATACTACGACATTCTAACATCAATAGGTTATATAATGACAACCATCTTGATAAATACATGGAATATGATTTTATTATTATTTAATTTAATAAAATCATTTTACAATAAGATTCAATTTCTCGGTCGTTACATTCTTCCCCTTATAAAGATTCGTCCCCGTAATCTCGTCTTTACTTTTAATCAAATAGATGAGGAAAATTTTTCTTCATCTTTTCTTTCTAGTTCCCACGTTGCTTCTTGAAGATCGTGGTTCTTCCATAATACCTTCTTGATGGTATTACCTTGTTCCTCGAACTTGTTCCTTTATATCAATGATGCAGACTCGGCGACTCTTCATATGTTTAGTCTTTCTCGATATGAATCGGCTCATACTCGATTACATGCTTATAGTCTGGCTTATATGGACGTAATATAGATACGTGAAACACGTTATGTATTCGTTCTAGGTCTGGAGGTAATGCTATCATATAAGCTACCTCTCCCACCTGTTTTAACACCTCAAAAGGTCCTATAAACCTTGGACTTAACTTTCCTTTCTTTCCAAAGCATATCTTTCCTTTCCAGGGAGATACCTTTAGAAACACATATGAGCCTACCTCAAACTCTCTACTTAGTCTATATGAGTCTGCATACTTCTTCTGTCTGTCCTGAGCTGTGACGAGATGCATCCGAATTAACTTTACCACATTCGCTGTCTGCTGCACCAATTCTGGTCCTAGCATCCGGCGTTCTCCCACCTCATCCAAACACAATGGTGTTTTGCACTTCCTTCCGTACAATGCTTCATACGGCGGCATACCTATGCTTGAATGATAACTGTTGTTATACGCAAACTCTACTAGTGGTAGGTGATCATCCCAACTACCCTTGAATTCCATGATGTAAGACCTCAACATGTCTTCTAATATCTGAATTGTCCTTTCGCTCTGCCCATCGATTTGTGGATGATAAGCTGTGCTTAACCTCAGCTGTGTTCCCAACTGCTCTTGCAAACTCCTCCAAAAGTTTGATGTGAATCGTGGATCATGATCTGACACAATCGATACCGGTACTCCATGTCTGGAAATGATTTCCTTAACATAAAGTTTAGCTAACTGGTCTAAGTTATACTTGACCCTAATTGGCAAAAAGTGAGCCGACTTCGTCAACCGGTCCACTATTACCCAAATCGAATCATACCCTTTTTGCATCATCAGAAGTCCCACCACAAAGTCAATCGTGATATGCTCCCACTTCCATTCTGGAATCTCTAATGACTGTAATAAACCACTGGGTCGTTGATGTTCGGCCTTAACTTTTTGACAAGTCAAGCACCTACTCACATACTCTGCTATTTCTCTCTTCATGTTTGGCCACCAAAAACTCTGTCGAAGGTCTTGATACATCTTAGTGCTACCAGGATGTATCGAGTACCTCGAGCTATGAGCTTCTTATAACAATTTCTCCTTTAATTCCGTCTCATTCGGAACCCAAATTCTTCCCTCAAATCTTAATAATCCCTCATTATCAAGACTATACTTAGCAACTTCCTTCTCAGATAACAGCTTCTTCATTTGGTTAAACTCGTCCATCTTGAGTTGTACCTCCTTAACTCTTTCTACGATGGTGGATTGCATCTCCGTCGCAAAGAGTAACTGCCTCGAATCACTCGGCATCTTGACTTCTATTTCCATCATAGCTATCTCTGTTATTAACTCATTTTGAGTCGTTAACATAGACAACTTTTCCCGACCCTTCCTACTTAAGGCGTCGACACCTACATTGGCCTTTTCAGGGTGATACAAGATTTCACAATCATAATCCTTTATCAACTCTAGCCATCTTCTCTATCTCATATTCAACTCCTTCTGAGTGAAGATATACTTTAGACTTTTATGGTCCGTATATATCTCACATTTTTCCCAATAAAGATAATGTCTCCATATCTTTAGGACAAACACTACCGCGGCCAGTTCCAGATCATTAGTAGGATAAATTTTCTCATAATCCTTCAACTGTCGAGATGTGTACGCAATGACTTTGCCATGCTGCATAAGCACATAACCAAGTCCTCTATGCGAAGCATCACTATACACTCATAAAATTTCTGTGTCGTGTCAGCGGCAATGACAAAGCACAGAGCTTCACTTAATCTTTTCTTCAGTTCTTAAAAATTTTCTTCACATTTATCCGTCCATACATATTTCACCGTCTTCCTTGTTAAATTAGTCAACGAGGTAGCTATCTTCGAAAAATCTTGGATAAATCTTCGATAGTACCCTACTAACCCCTTTAAACTCCGCTTTTCTCGATTGGCGTTTTGATTGTTCCCAATTCATTATTGCTTCCACCTTCGCTGGATCCACTGAAATCCCCTCTTGGTTAATGAAATGACCTAAACCGTACCTTTTTCAGCTAAAATTCATATTTGGTGAATTTCGCATATAACTTCTCCTTCCTTAGTGTCTCCAACACTAATCTTAAGTGTTCGACATGATCTTCTGGCGTCTTAGAATAGACTAGAATATCATCGATAAACACAACAACGAACTTGTCCAAATATGGTTTGAACACTCTGTTTATCATATCCATAAATACAGCAGGTGCATTCGTCAACCCAAATGACATCACCAGAAACTCGTAATGACCATAACGAGTCCTGAATGCAGTCTTTGGTACATCTTCCTTCCTAACCTTCAACTGATGATACCCCATCCGCAAATCTATTTTAGAAAAATACTTTGCCACTTTCAATTGATCAAAGAGATCATCGATCCTGGGCAATGGGTATTTATTCTTTATCGTTAACTTGTTCAACTCCCGATAGTCGATACAAAGCCTTAACGATCCGTCTTTCTTCTTCACAAGCAACACTGGTGCTCCCCACGGCGAAACACTTGGTTGAATGTACTTCTTGTTCAATAGTTCCTGTAGCTGAACCATTAGTTCTTTCATTTCCCTTTGGCGCCATACGCATGCAAGGTGCCTTTGAGATCGGTGCCGCCCTGCACAGCGCGGTGTCATCACAAATTCGATCTCCCTATCCGGCGGTAAACCCGGTAACTCACTTGGAAATACATCCTTGAATTCGTTTAGTATAGGTATTTGTTCCATGGTTGCTCCCACTTTCTGGGTATCAACAACATGGCATAAGTAACCTACACAACCCTTCCTTAAGAGTTTTCTAGTTTGCGTCATCGTAAGGCAACACGGACGTCCCGGCAATTTACTACCATAAAATACTACAGGAGGTTGCTTCAACGTTCTGATGCTCACACATTTCTTTTGGCAATCTATAATTGCTCCATGGTTAATTAACCAATCCATCCCGAGAATTTTGTCGAATTCTCCTAACTTTATCGGTATTAAATCTACCGATAACTTACGACCACGTACATCTACGCAACAACTCCTATGAATATCTTCAACAGGAATTATATCTTCGTTTGCTACCTTAATGTTCAAAGGTATTGACAATTTTTCTGGAAATAATTCTAGTCATCTAGAAAAATCACATGCTATAAACGAACAACTAGCACACGAATCAAATAGCACGTATGTATTTATATTGTTGATCGGAATAATACCTGCAACTACATCCCCTGATGCCACTGCATCTTGGACCGTCATATTAAAAGTGTGGGCCATTGATTTCCCTGGCTGAGCTGGACCACTAATAGCTAACTTACCACTATTAGTTCCCTTATTTCATTTTGTCCCCTTCTTCGGGCAGTTCTTTGCTATGTGGTCAGTTAATCCACATACAAAGCATCCGTGCTTTTTCTTCGGATTGGGATAGTTAAGCGAAATGTGCCCTTCTTGTCCATAATTATAACATATCGCCTTTCCTTTGAGACAGACTCCTAAGTGAGTCTTCCCGCAGGTTTTATAGGCCTCCATCCTCCTCTTAGAGTCCCCTTGTTTTACTCTGATATTCCCAGAGTTAAAGCCCTTCCTTTTCTGACCATTGCCACTTCCACCAGCTCCCTCGGTTTTGGTTCCTCCATCAACCTTGCCCTTGTTTTTCTTATCCTTGTGGTACTGGCTGAGAGCCTCATTCCCACCTTCGGCAATTATTGCCTTTTCTAGTATGGTTCCAAAGGAAGTACTTTGGAACACGGATATTCGGCTATAGTGCCAGGGTTTCAAGCCCTGCTCGAACCTTCTAGCCTTTCTCACTTCAGTGTCCACTTGATGTGGAGCGAAACGCGCCAGTTCATTAAACTTGGCGACATCTTTGGGAACCTGTCATGTCCCTTGTCTCAATTCAAGAAACCTCATCTCCATCCTCCTCAGATACTCGTGGAAAAATAGTTCTCAAGAAAATCTCCTTGAACCTCTCCTACGTTAGATTTCCTATATCGGCCCTAGCCTGGTTTACCTCCCACCAGAAGTTGGCCTCTCCCTTCATCAAATAGGTTTCAAAGGCAACCTTTTGACCCTCCTCAACATTTGCTATTGCAAATGCTTTCTCAATTCTCTTACCAAATGTCCTCGCTTCTATAGGGTCCGTAGTTCCTTTGAACTCCCATGGACCTACACTTTTGAAATCCTTAAAAGTAGTAGCTCAGATTACTCTAGGAATCAGGTACATTAGCCTCGTTCTATTAAATGCGGTAGTTAAAAGATTAACGAACTCCGCATTGGATTAATGGACCACCCTCCAGGTTGGTTAACATTAGTGCCTCGATTTCGTCATTGTCTTCTTGGCGGCATTTTGTCGTTAAGAAAACAACACATCATTATTACTTTATTCTTCTTGGTTTGTTATTATTTGTAATAAAATAACAACTCATACTCATTACTCAACATATTCCATAAAAGACTTATATTAATTCATAACCTGTAGTTTAACACTACATTGTTTACATTACTCAGCCTTAGCTGATTACATTACTATCCCGCAATTACTTTCCAAAAATTAGGATTTACAAAAGACTACCCTTTGTTATACAAAAGAGGGTTTTACGTCACTACTAAATACATAATATTTACATATCTATTCTACTCTAGCTATTGCTAGACTACATCTGTCGTAGAGCATTCTCGAAATCCTTGTTGGCCAGACCGACAATAACATCTCTACTGATAGTGTGTCGGGTCTGCCCTGCTTCTATCTGATACTCAGCTACCTACTACTGGAAATCTATGTGAGAACTCCTATGAATATAGGACATCCTCTCTAACTTCCTCTTTTTAGTCTTTAGCTCCTGCTTGAGCTCAAAGACTTCACATTTCAGCTCTCGGACCTTGTCCTTAGCTAAAACTCTATCATCATGTTCCTCTTCCCACATTCCCTCCATGCTAGCCTTATCCTCCCGGACAGCTTGGAGTTCCTCTTTTAACTCCTTAACCTCTTGGCAGTAATGGACATTCCTATCCAATACCAACATAAACAATGCCTTCATCGATTCCCCCGTAGACATTTTCTCTGTAGGTGGAACCTGGTCAAAGGACATCACGTCCACCTCCTCCTCTAACAAGCCATCAAATATAGACATGTAGTCTAAATCGTATGAGTCTCCCGACTGGATTGTCACCAACTCTGGTTCTACCGCTACGGGATTTGGTAGTATCTCTACCCGATTAACCGAATCCTTGCTCACTACATGTATATCTCTATACATATCATTTTCTCCTGACATCTACAATAAAACAATATAATTTGATTAGTACACGTCAGTAAAATAATAATAAAAATACATAACATAATATAATGTATTTTTTATAGGGTTACTTTACATCTTTTACTTCTTTATTCTTTCTTAAGGTTATGACTTAAGGTTCTACTTTCCCCTTAAGTTTTATAACCTAGGCTTTGATACTCAACTTATAAGCGCCCCCAAATCCTGGGTATCTTCCAACCCCCGATGAGATGGTGCTATATCTTCTGTATAACATTCATACATTCATTCAATTGAAAATTCTCAACTAACTAACATAACTTCTATATATTCAAAGTAATATTTACATTTCCTGTGTTCTATACCCATTACAAAGGTTCTTTGTCATATTATCGATTACATTACAACAATAGACCTATATTTTATTACAAGACAAATTTTAGTAATCTGCCTTAGCTTTTCCGTTATCCTTTTTCGATCCTTCTGGACGTTCAGTCTTAGCTGCATTCATAAGGTTCAAGCAAGAGTGAGCATAACTAGCTCATCAAGCATAATAATGTAATAACAACATGCTTGACACATACAAATCGTATATCTTTAATAACTGAACAATAGTTATGAAGTACTATTGATAATTCAAAATAGCACTTCATTTTTTCTTTCAAAATATTTTACAATAATAACAATATTTAGTAAAACATTCACTCCGGTCAAAGACCTCGAGTATTCATTCTTTATTGGAAAAGGACAACCCAGAAACAAGTCCGTAAGCCCGATATAACTTACGAGCACTTCTAGGTGATCAACCTATTGTACTCTATGTTGATCAACACTACATCCATTAAACGTATGCACGTTTAAGCATTTGGCAACCTCACGTGCCTGTAGTTTTACCGACAAAACATTTATTTATCATTTCAGTCTTCTTCTGAAAATCATATCAAGTAGTTGACAAAAGATAGCAACATTTGATAATACATGAATAGATTATCACTACATCAAGTCTAGCCAAATGAATTGGCTTAAACTTCAACATACTTCAATTCATGCGAAAGAATACATGAACTTCAAAAACTTGTTCAGATTGAACTGAGACAAGAGTTAGAATACTTGCCTTTAGCGTCTGCTACGGTATATTAACTTTATATTCAAGTCGTTCAAGTCTCTACAATACATGATCACATAATGCCTTACATTAGGTCACATATAATCAAGTATGTATATGACTATATCATACCCTGCATTTCAATCTAAGTGTATATTAGATTCAGTTACTATTCATTCCTGTTTATCATTATCCTTGCATTATAACCGACTAGGTTATCTCAACCTTTATACAACATTCTTAAGGTTTAACAAAGTTTAAACGATGTTACATTACATTCCTTAAGTTATGATTACTTTTAAAACAATTTGTTTTCTTTTCTTTGTACTTAGAAACCTTTATCATTATCTTTGTTTCGAGATCTGGTGGCATGCAAGCTAAGCTTTTTATACTTACATCTCGTGGTTGCGATTGAGCTTATTGTATCTCTGTCCCGGACTTGGCCCTGCGGCGTGAGTCCTTACTTAATGGGCGTATTGCATGCCACACACCCGAAGAATTTTGGCATCAGACACATATGGCATTGCGGTGCCACATATTTTACTATAGTTCATATGTGTGTGAACTCTTGCGAGGGCTCGAACATTGTTCATACACATGCACGTGTCATGTTTTTTCCTAGGGTTGGCGCTGCGGCGCCAACTCTGTGCACTAGAAAACAATTTCAGTTTTGAATTTTAGTGAACTTCCCGGACGCATAACTTCTTCGTTATAAGTCCGAATTGGCTTGTTCAAAAGCCTACGGTTCACAAATTACGTAATCTACATGATCATGTAAGAATTTTAAATATTTGACTTCGTTTGCTAAAAATTCACATATTGGTTCATTTTTAACAAAAATGATAAACGTTCGTGAACGTTCAACGCTCGTTTCTTCGTTCTAAGTCGGAATTCGGTAATTTTTGAGTCCGCAACTCTTAAATGCCAAATATGACTTGTCTCTATTGGAAAACAATGGTTCCGTGATCAAACACAAAATTGGACTTCTATTCCGAGAATTTTACGAATTCGACGATTATCGTCCAATCGTGCAAATTCCAGCGAATCTTCATTCTTATGATTTGTTCAACATTACAAAGGAACCTCATTCATCATGTGAACATCTTAACATACTTAATACAACAACTTATGTTCATTGTTGGATTTTGACTTATTCTTTATGGGCTTATAACTTGTCAATTATAAACTACTTTAGATTTGATTATTCATGACTTATGACAATTAAAGTTTCTTAATCATCATACTTTACATGTTCTTCACATATAACTTTACTTAGGTATATATGATACATATAATCATAAAAGTTCTTAATTCACTTCTCTTAATAAACTCATTACAAGTTCATATTTTCATACTTAACATTCAAGGTTAACTTATAATAAGTTGATAACTTTTATAAGTTCAAATGACTTATTGCCAACTTATGTGGCTTAAGTTCATGACTTACTCATTCTTCTTGCTTCTTACCATCCATGTTCCTTAATTCCAACTTTTCTTATCAACCTATCATGGTAGAGATAGAAGATAATTTAGAGAAGAAGTTTTACTTTTTATAGTTTTGGTAAAGTAGCTTGCTTCTTCTTCTTACTTATTGAATGACTTATGTGTAGCTTATTCTCTCTAACACTTAAGCACTTTTGAGATGTTAGATTATTTGAACAACTAACAAATGGCTTGTAAGCCTTCTCTATTTATAGAACTTGCAAAGCTAGGGTAGTTTAGTCATTAAATCACCCACCTCCTCAAGCCACCTCCTTACTATTCATTACTTGGCTAGCACAACTTTTATCCTACACTTGGTCTTTACTTCAAAGTCTTGGTCACCACTCTAACTTGGTCACCACATTACTTGGTCACCACAATACTTGGTCACCACAATAACCATATCAATATGGTTTGCCCCATGGGTCATACAACTCATAGATTCCATCTTGGGCTTTCATTAAATCATCCTTTGGGCTTTACATTAATAAACCTAGTTTTTTTATTCATTAATGATTGGACATCTCCCTTTAATTCACTTGGACTTGTATTAATTCAATCAATCTTTACAAATCCATTAGAATTACTTAATACACATACATATAGTTTATGTATTATTTTTGTATTCTAATTCCTATAGAAAATATATACAATATTTCATTCTTTATACAAACTCGTATTATACTCGTTTTCATTACTTTGTACAATACCTAAGTATCATACAATTATTACTTATTCACTACTAATTCGCCTTACTTAAAGTTTATAAATTAAGTCCACAAGCGAATTATTACTTTTTCCACAACTATATTTTTATTACATAATCCATCTTACCTTGTTATTCCATCATTACGTATTTCTCGGAAACTCTAAATTATATCCCGAGCAAATACCGATGAATAGTGTTTTTTGGAAAATTTCTCGAAAAACTTTTATTTTCGTCTTGGAAATTCAAACACTTTAATTCATCCACGTAGCTCAAATACTATGACATTCTAACATCAATAGGTTATACAATGACAACCATCTTGATAACACATGGAATATGATTTTATTATTATTTAATTTAATAAAATCATTTTACAATCATCCACATAGCCCTAGCCTGGTTTGCCTCCCACCAGAAGTTGGCCTCTCCCTTCATCAAATAGGTTGCGAAGGCAACCTTTTGACCCTCCTCAACATTTGCTATTACAAATTCTTTCTCAATTTCTTTTACCCATGTCTGGGCTTCTATAGGGTCCATAGTTCCTTTGAACTCCGTTGGACCTACACTTTTGAAATCCTTAAAAGTAGTAGCTCGTACTACTCCAGGAATCACGGGTACATTAGCTCCCATTTTATTAAATGCAGTCGTTAAAAGATTAACGAACTCCTGCATTGGATTAACTAGACCACCCTCCGGTGGGTTAACATTAGTGCCTTGAGTTCGTTGTCTCCTTCTTGGGGGCATTTTGCTGTTAAGAAAACAACACATCATTATTACTTTAGTCTTGTTGGTTTGTTATTATTTGTAATACAACAATAACTCATATTCATTACTCAACATATTTCATAAAAAGACTTATATTGATTCATAACTTGTAGTATAACACTACATTGTTTACATTACTCAGCGTTAGCTGATTACATTACCACCTCGCAATTACTTTCCAAAAATTGGGATTTACAAAAGACTACCCTTTGTTATACAAAAGAGGATTTTACGTCACCGCTAGATACATAATATTTACATATCTAAGCTACTCTAGCTATTGCTAGATTACTTCTGACGTAGGGCATTCTCAAAATCTTTGCTGGCCAGACCAGCAATAATATCTCTACTGATAGTGTGTCGGGTGCATCACCTCGCTTCTCATGGATACCCACTACTGCTCTTTGAAAATCCACATGAGAACTCCTATGTACATAGGACATCCTCTCCAACTTCCGCTGTTTAGTCTTTAGCTCCTGCTTGAGTTCAAAGACTTCACATCTCAGCTCTTGGACCTTGTCCTTAGCTAGAATTCTATCATCGTGCTCCTCTTCCCACATTCCCTCCATGTTAGTCTTGTCCTCACGGACAGCTTGGAGTTCCTCTTTCAACTCCTTAACCTCTTGGCAGTAATGGACATTCCTATCCAATACTGACATAAATAATGCCTTCATCGATTCCCTTGTAGACAATTCCTCTGTAGATGGAACCTGGTCAAAGGACATCACGTCCACCTCCTCCTCTAGCATGCCATCGAATATAGACATATAGTCTAAATCATCCGAGTCTCCAGACTCGACTGTCACCACCTCTGGTTCTACTGCTACGGGATTTGGTAGTATCTCTACCCGATTAACTGAATCCTCCCTCACTACATGTATATCTCTATAAATATCATTTTCTCCTGACATCTACAATAAAACAATATAGTTTGATTAGTACATGTCAGTAAAATAATAGAAACACATAACATACTATAATGCATTTTTATAAGGTTATTTTCCATCTTTTACTTCTTTATTCTTTCTTAAGGTTATAACTTAAGGTTCTATCCCCCCCCTGTGACGCCCCCAAAATAGGTATACATCACCTATTCTGAGTCGCCAAATACATGGTACAGAATACAAATACGATCTTTAAATATACAACATAAGCTGTGAGTTTCAATACAAACATTGTCTTCTAGATAGTATTAAAACTCAAAATAAGTCCTCAATACATTTATTAACACACTATTTCACAGAATAGTGAGGACTACTAATTCTATCCTCTAGACCATAACTCCGTTCCCCGACTCGTCCCAACTATATTCTCATTTCCTGAAGAGAACAGTGAAAGAAAGGGTGAGCTCAACTAGCCCAGTAAGAAATATAATGACTAAGATAATGCAGAATAAATTATCATTAGTCTTCAACAATGTTAAACTAATAAAATATAATAGACATCAAGTTTAACTGTAACGGAACAAGCAATCCATTAAAAGAGTCAAGTAGAAAATAAAATCTACTATCTTTTATGATTTAAAAGGTTTTTCATCACTGTTATCGCTGAGACTCAGCTTAATAAATAATCCACGTCATCATATCACCCCTGCACTATGGCTAAAGACATTCTTTCGTATCACGACCACAATTATCTATGCACTACGACTAAGAATATTTGTGTATTCATTAATGGTCATGATCATGCTAACAATTGTCCATCAATGTACTACGGGCCAATGAGGACTTTTACCTTATCATTTGTAACATTACGGTCATGATTACACTGAATAATCCCTGGTCATAATCATACCAAGTCCATCTATGCACTACAGGCCACAGATGACTTTCAACAAAATATAAACATGAGGATGATGACAATGATATAAGAATTCAATAAAACAAGTTCAAGAATTATTTTATCCAGGAATTTTTAACGTCCAAATTGTCAACATGATACTTCTTTGTGCAGTAAAATTCAAGAATGCTCAAAATAATATTTCCATGAAAAGATACTAGATGAAGCACAAATATCAAGAATATTCCACTAATTTCATGGAGTATAGAAGTTTAAACTTTAACCAACTGAATATAATAAGGAATGGAATAACAAAAGAAATTACCAGGCATGCGATAGACCGCACATGCAGGTTATTCCAACAGAATAATAATTAATGGAACCAGGTCCGACATAAAATGCACAGACAGGATATTCCAACAGAATAATAAAGACGGAATCAGGTTCGGCATAAAATGCACGAGCGAGGATATTCCAATGTAATAATAAAAGGCGGAATCGGTCCGGCATTATAACGATAGATAGGATATTCCAACAGAATAATAAAGACGGAATCAGGTCCGGCGTAGAACGCACAGACAAGATATTCCAACAGAATAATAAAGACGAAATAATAGAAGAATGTCACCAAGTATAGGGTAGCCCACGTATATAGGTTATTCCGACTGAATAATAAAGAATGGAATAACATAAGTTCTCTTCATGAATACAAAAGAATAACACCCCTTACGAGTATAACAAATAATATTCCCTATCGTAAAAGAAGAGTATGCCGACTGGTGAGGATATTCTTTGAAGAAAACTTACACTACGCTCAAAGCTTCTTAAAACTCTAAAGAAATACGCTCAAGATTATAGAAGAGAATTCTCTGAATTTCTGGTGTGATTTCAATTCTAACTAAGCATCCTATTTATAGGAGAATATAAGAAGTCTTGCTAAGAAAGCAGATTTTAATGTAAATAATTCACAAGCTGAGTTATTCAATTTCACGGATGGCTACAATTCAAATAAAACAAAAACTAAAATAAAACATAATATATATAAATTCATTGCATGCCTTATATGGCACTTTATTTCTCCCACCCAAAGCTTACACCAAAGTCTACATCACCCACTCACAAATAATATATATATATATATATATATATAACAACCTTTCACCCACGACATTTCCCCCCCACCCCCCATTTCCCACTTCAATACATAATACAACTCATATGGGCCCCACATGTGGCCCCCACCTTTTAAAAAACTTTCTACCAATTATTTTGAAAAATGGGTAAACGGGGGTCTAAATAATACGCCAATACTTACTACAAATACTATAAAAATCACCTCAATATTTTTAACAATATTTATCATCATTATTATAATTCGCAATATTAATCGACCAGGTCGTTCCCAGGAAGAGGGGGCTTTCCAATAAGGATTTCTCCCTATTGGCGCGCAATTAGGTGACCAAACCTCTCCTTGTCAGAACTTCTAGACATCGTTAATATTGCAAATAATAATATTAATAACTTCGTCGTCTCAATTATTGATTTAATAATATGTAAAAATATCGACAATAATTGAATCAAATAACATGAGATACTATGCAGCAATTACTGTAACAATAATTGAATAAAACTGAGTGACTTCTCACGTAAGCTGTTACCTCTTTTTTACAACTAACAAAAGAGCTCTTACTCATGCAAGCATACATGCGTCAACAAGTAATACAGAGCAAGTAAAGTATCGATCCCACAGAGAAAGTTGTTTAACTTAAACTACTATTCATTAATTAAATCACTATATTCATATGCTCACACTATGGATTAAACTTGGTTTGTTCTTGAATTGCAAGTAACAACTAAAACAATATAAACGATATAATAAATGATACTGGAACTAATGGGATTCTAACTTCATTTAATATTTCATTCAATCACCACTATCATGCCTGACTTGTTCACATATCATAGAAAAGTAGCCAAGAGCACTAAAAGAGTATTAGCCATTTTCAATGCACTAAGACCTACTTACACAAAGCATCCCACGGATGATAGACTCTATGTAATCATCAATATAACCAACATCACTATATGTACATGTGAAATTGCAACTATATTGATTTTAAGTTCAAGCTCTTATCTAACTTATACGGTGAAACAAAGATATGTCTATCCAGTTCACTTAAATACATAAGCCATATAACACATTCTATATCGTATACTATCATGATTATAGTCCATATTTGCATGTTCATTGTCAATTCCATACAAATACTGAAACGAATGGTGATCAAGCATTCATGTATGCAAAACAATCATGATAGACATCCCATATAATATGCAAAACAACCCATCATTTAAGTGTGCAATCAAACTACATAATAAAATATGTTAGAATTCCATAATGGAGTTTAGTTCATGACTGAACCAAAAGCCATTATGGGATCAAAGTTAAACATGATCAATAAGCAACAATTGAAAGATGAAAGATGAAACTATCAAACCCATTTGCTGAATACACATCAATATTCAATCCTCATAAGATTCCAACAAAAACTAATATTCATAATCCGCTATCGTAGAGAAATCCCAAGAAGGAGTGGAAAATAGAGTTATCGCCTCCTTCTACGTTGGAATCCTCTCTAGAGAGTAAAAACCCTGATTACCATGTAAAGATACGTGTAAAACTAATAAAATGTCGAATGATACCCCTGACACCAGTCAGGAATCATTTTAAATCAATCACAACCTTTAAAATTTGGAAATAAAATAAAACACATCAGCAGCATCAGACATCTCGCGCGGCCGTGCGCTCTTCCAGCATGATAGTTTGGCGGTCGCGAGACTTGTAGTAAGTTCGTATGGTTGGCTGATCTCGCGCGCGGGCGCACGCTCCATAGGCTTGTCTTTCTCGCGGCCGCGAGACTTGCAGTAGCATCCAAGATCTGGATCAGCAATCGCGTGGGCGCGCGTCCTCAAGGGTATTTTTCCGTGCGGCTTAAAATCTGCAGAGCCTGGTTCCTTTTTTCCTACTGCTGCTGCTGCTTGCTCAGTCATGCTTTATCTCCTTGCACCAATGCACCTTCATGTCATGCATATCCCATCCTTTTACCTCGTTTCAAGCATCCATTTGCCTTATGCTCCATAACACCACCAAAATAGGCCGATTCCTGCACTTATTCACCAAAAGGAGTTTTAAGAACATGCAATGCAAATTAACATGAAATGCAGCTAAAACAAACTAAAATGTACTTGAGATGGGCATAGTTCGCATGAATTGGTACTTCATAAATAGGTAAAAATCCTACTTATCAAATACCCCCAAACTTGAACCATTGCTTGCCCTCAAGCAATGCAGACTAATGATTAATGAATGATGCAACTACATTACTATGCACTTAATTCTCACATTGTCCCAACCATTATAGACATTCAGTCCAATTTACCTCAGCGAAGTTTTTCTAGATTTGTGAATACAAATTCAAACCAAACTACAGGCATAATGTCATATACTCAAATAATTCACCAATGCTATACAGATGTTGTGTGTGTGTGTGTTGTGTTCGCCCAGTACTTGATTTAGATGTAGAATGCTCATGCTATCTTTCTCAAACCAGAAAAAATATAGCATCAATCAAGACTTATGTTTATATATGCGACTTGAACTATTCTAGCATCTTAAAATAAACTAAGGTTCAACAATGAGTTTATCTGCTTAATTCTACTCACGAGGGCGAATTTGCTCTTTCTCGCGATGTTTATTGCTATTTTTCTATTATTTCTTTTTCTACATGACTGTGCAATGTCTTACTCCATTAGGCCCACTGCTACCCCTTAGCGAGCTTTCGACCAATGACTCCCAGACCATGAAAGACCTTAGGGCGCTAGGTGTAGAGACTGTGACGCCCCCAAATTCGGGTCTCTTCCAACCCGATAGATGGTGCTCCACGGTGCTACAATTCACTCAAACATTCAATTAAAATACCTCAAAAAATGAATGCCTTATATATATATTCCAAAACAATACTAGCATTCCCCAGGTTCTTTATAATCGTTACATTTGTTCTTGTCATAATATCAAATATATCATTTCAAACCTATACTATTACATAGGTAATCTATAAGTTCGCTTTGGCCTTCACTTTATCCTTGTCGAATCCTTTGGTCATATCGTCTAAGTTTTAAATCATATGGTTCAAGCAAGTGTGAGCATAACAAGCTCAAAGAGTACAACAATTTCATTTTTAAAAGCATGCTTGAAACATAGGAATCAGATATCTTCAATAAGCGGATGATAGTTACAAGTACTATCAATAATTCAAAATAGCTTTCCTTTTCCTTCAAAACATTTTTCAATAACAATATTCCATGAATCATCAATTCTAGTTCAAGGCGTGAACGTCTTATAGTTTCTTTGAAAAGGACAACCCAACACGAAGTCCGTAAGTAAGTAAGATATAGCTTATGAGTACATCTAGGTGATCAAATTTATAGTACCCTATGTTGATCAACACTACATCCCTTAAAGCGTGTACGTTTAAGTTGTGGCAACCTCACGTGCCCATCGAATACTCGATGAAAATACATTTGTTTATACATATTCAGGCTTACCTTGAATCTGTACCAAAGAGTTGGCATAGGATAGCGTTAGCAATTCTATATTGAAAGACTTATAAAGAAATTAGTCAATCTATCAAGATTAATCTAGCCGAGTTAAAACTGGCTTCGACCCATTCTTTGAAATCATACATGCATCTCATAACGTGAATTATTTTGAAAACCTGGCTAACACGAAGGTTAGACAAGCATTTAAGAAAAACTTGCCTTCAGCGTCTGCTACAGTACAATTATGTTTCCTTTGAGCCTTTACAGTTTCTTCAACACATAAGCACATAACATACCACATTCGATCATGAATGAACATACTTAGTTCCTATATAATCTTACCCTTCTTCTCAATCTAACCCCGTATTAGATTTGTTATTTATTGGTTCCGCTTAAAAGTCGTTCTTTTATATCATTCTTACTAACTTCGTTTCTCTTATACTTAAGTGAAATTATTTCATTAATACACTTTCGGTTCGAGTTAATTATCCTTCCTTGCGACTTACTAACGTCCGTACGTTATTAATTGAAACTCGATCGTCATTGGTGAAGTATTAACATTGAATATCATTTGCGTTCATCTTCAATTGACTTTCTTTTAACCCTAAGTGATCATACTTGGGGTTCAATTATGACTTTATAATGTTTAATTAAGTTCATTAGTTCGTTACTTAACAATTTCCCTTCATCTTCTACTTGTAAACATTTCTTTATTGTCTAGCTTTTTAAGGTGGCGTTCTGTATACGGTGATCCTTTGTTGTCTTGTTGTACATAGGCCCGCCCATTAGGGCTTGGAGAGCGGACTGCTGGTATTGCGGTGAGTCCCTTTGTTAACTATCGTATTTGCAACACGAGTTTGCAGAGGTCGAAGCTCACTTTGGTGTTCATAACATCGATCATTTAAGCTTGGAGTCGCGCCGCGGCGCGGACTCTAAGCCACATATAGTTTTGATAGATTTTTAACTTTGTGAGATTCCCAGACTCGTAACTTCTTCGTTATAAGTCCGAATTGGCTCTTTCAAGAGCCTACGGTTCACAATTTACGTACTCTATGCGTTCATGCAAGAATTTTATCTATTCAATTTCGTTTGCTAAAATTTCACCTATTAGTCTATTTTTAACGAAAACGATAAACGTTCGTGAACGTTCAACGCTCGTTTCTTCGTTTTAAGTTGGAATCCGCAACTCTATAACACCAAATAAGACTTGCCTCCATTGAAAACCAACGTTTCCATGCTCAAACACAAAATACGACTTCTATTCCGAGAATTTCACGAATTCGACGATTGTCGTCTAATCGTGCGAATTCTGGCGAAACTTCGTTACTTGAGATTTTTAAATCATTTGATTTGGATTCAATCCATTATACCAATATCTTGACCTACCTGCTTCATTAACTTATAATCATGATAAGTTATTTCTTATTCT
Source organism: Panax ginseng (assembly GCA_020205605.1). Classification (NCBI taxonomy): domain Eukaryota; kingdom Viridiplantae; phylum Streptophyta; class Magnoliopsida; order Apiales; family Araliaceae; genus Panax; species Panax ginseng. The sequence continues at coordinate 55,446,899 of CM035145.1, forward strand.
TAATAAGTTCACAACTCATAACTTATAAACTACTTATTAAAGTATAACATACTAGGTTGATTATTACTTATTAATGAGTTAAGTCCTTTAATCCTTATTCTTACATCTTATTAATCATGCTAACTTCTTAATGTAAACATATTACACGTTCTCACAAGTTATTATACGTTCATTATTGTTCTTCACAAATTCATAACTTAAATGATTACGAATAGCTTATTTATGACTTATACGGCTTATTAAGACTTAAGCCCTTTGGTTTATCATTCCAACTTCTTCTTAGCATGCTAGCTCTACCAATACCCCCTTCTCTATCAATGGAAGAGAGAAAGAAACATGGTTAAAGATGGCTTACCCTTTGATGTTCTTTTGCTAATCCTTAATCTCCTTCTTGCTCCTTGAATTAACAAAGGCTAACTTCTAGCTTTTTCTCTCAAGCCAATAAGCTATAAGTTATTGGTTGAAAATCTAACAAAGGAAGTCTAACTTTATAAGTGCTTATTCTCTCAACTAAATTAGTTGTTTAGCTTGAGAGAAGTTGGATGAATTTTGAACAACCAACAAATGAATGCAAAGCTCTCTATTTATAGGCATCTCAAAGTGAGGGTAGATTAGTCATTAAATCCTCCACCTCCTTACTATTCATTACCTAGCCCTTAAGTAAACTTGGCTACCACAACACTTAGCCTCTAAGTTATCTTGCTCCCCACTTAAAATACTTGGTCATTACAACATATATCCAATACTTGATCACCACATTTACTTAACCCTTAAGTATTCTTGCTAATCACATAACTTAGCCACTAAGTTACTTGCTCATCACTTTGAATCGCCCATGGGTTGCTCCATGGTTCTTACCCATTGGATATTTACTTTGGGGCTTAGCTTAATTAACTTACTTAATCATTGGGCTTGCACATTAAATTACCTTGGGCTTGTAATTAAACAAACATTGGGCTTACATTAATAAATTCACATTGGACTTAACCATTCAATACTTGGGCTCACATAATACTTAACAAATCCTACCAATTCTACAAATTCAATACATTGAGCTTAAAGACTTATAACGTATAATCACGTATTCATCTCGTATATTTATTCAATATATACGATATACCATCATTCATACGTACTCGTATAATACCTCGTATCATACTCGTATTCTCTACCTCGTACAATACCCACGTATTATACAATCATCGCTTAATTCATTAACCGCATTACATTTCCTTCTCGTAAATCATTTTCCTTAAACGTTAGGTTTTATGTCCACAAGCGAAATATTACATTTTTCATAACTGAAATATTATTGGATATTCCATCTCACCTCGATATTCTATCATTACGTATTTCTCAGAAGTTCAAAAATAATTCCCGAGCAGAAATGCGTGAATAGTGTTTTTTGAAAAATTTCTCGGAAAGCTTTTATTTTCGTCTTGAAAATTCAAACACTTTAATTCTACAATGTAGCCAAAATCCTACGACATTCTGACATTTATAGGTCAGAGAACGACGTTCGATTAGCTTGCTCCATAAATAATTAATTAAATTCATTTAATAAAAATAAAAATTTAATTCTCAAAAATCCGATTTTCTCGGGGCATTACATAGACAATCCCTTCGGGCGTACTTACTCAAGTAGCCAAGGCCCCGAAATAAGACAAGCCATGCTATTTTTACTTTTCTTTTCTTTTCTTTTTTTTTATACACAGATACCCATGTTTTCCCTAAGTTTAAAAATCGATATTTTATACAGTCTCAAAGCCACTTTTCACATATTTCTCTTTTTAACACTACATTTTTTCGTCAAGCAAAAGACACGTGTTTCTTATACCTACAAGTACTTGTGAATCCATTTGTGCAAACCGAGAGCATGTATACAGCATTATGACTTTCGTTGTATAAAACTTTATAACTCAGCTCAAGTTATCCAAAATATTCAGAATTCATTTAAAAACTTCACTTTCATCATTGGCTAGACAAATGTTTTTCTTTTCTAAACGACAAGAACTGTGAGGTAAGAAACATGCAACTATGTGCTAAAATGTAAAACTAAACATGCACATAAAAATTAAACTAACCATGCAAAACTATATGAATTATGTAAAACTACTCATGCAAAACTAATAATAAAAAAAAATTACTAACTACTACCTAATACCCCCAACCTTAAAATATTCAATGTCCCAATTAAATGAAGGTAAAAGGTATGAAAACTCCCCTAATTATCGGTGGTGCCACCCTCCTCGGGTGGTGAGTCCGGTGGTGGATATGGTGTTGCGGTTCCAAACTGAGGCCATTCTTGTGTGGTTCCTTGTTGCGCAAACGCTTCGGCTAGAGCCCTTGTGAGTCCCGTCGCAAATGTGCCCAAATTGTCATACATGGCATCGACCTTGCGCTCCAACCTTCAGAGTTGTCGATCGCCATTGGTGGCACGCGCATGCGTGGATGGACCCGCTTCATCTGTTTGCGGGGGTTGTTGTTCTGGAAAAATAGGATGAAGGATGAATCCTATTCCGCGTGGTTGCGGTACACCACCTGTCCACTCCTTGAAATTCGCAATAGTAGCATGAGTGATAACATGGTGCGAGTACTGCAGCGGCTCATTATGCCATTGGATTCCTTGTTGAGTACAGAGCATGGCTATCACTGACGCATGCGGAATAGTCCCATTTCTATTCCCACGCATATAATTAAGCATGTTCCTGTGGATTAACAGGCCGATATCGATGTATTTCCCTTTGATGATTCCCCACAAAATAATCGCCCGCTCGGTAGGTATGGCATTATAATGAGCTGACGGAATGAGCTTGGCACAAATAAACAGGTTCCAGGCCTGGGCATACCGATTCAATGCTGACGACGGAAATGATTTTAGTTCCGTTGTTCCTGTCTTATACTTCCATTTGGTGCCCGGGATACACAAATCAGTAATTACCACGGTGAGATCCGTCTCCAAGTATTCGCCTTCTAACCAATTGTTAGACCCGATAGGAGGTGTATCATATATGTTGAATACTTCTCTGATCGCGGACGAGCGATAATTCACCTGTTCTGCTCGAACAATAGTAATGCCTCTTGTTAGCAACTCCATGGCATTAGCATAAAATTCTCGAACAATCCCCACCGGAATGGGCATAGGAGATGCAGTTAAACCAACCCAATCTCGTTCGCGTATCATCTGCCAAAGTTTGCCATCCTGTTTTGCCGGTTGGAATCCCCGTTCCTTCACAAGAGATTTGGCCATACTCCAATAATAGTCTTGATGTGCTTCCAAACTGACAAATCTGCTCTCGTCTAAGACCTCCTCTTCCTGGTGATCGAAAGAAAATTCGGATGAAGAGGAGAGTGAGATTGCACGTTCTCGTTTTGGACCCATGTGGTGATGATAGAGATAACGAGAAGGAATTGTTGATGAATGTTCCTCAGATTTAGTGCTTCACACCCCACAAAGAACCCTAAAATTATGCCAGGAACGTGATGGTTTGGTATGAACTATGATAAGAGTTACCTAGCCGTCTGAATATAGGAGATATAAGAAGTTACGACTTTTATAGTGAAAGATAAACTCAACTCAGACCGCAAATCGGATTTGTGACTACAAAAAAATTTCCACGTCAGCGATAACGCACGACCGCAAGGCTTGACTATGGAATTCAGGCGCGGGCGCGCGAAATGCTAGACTGGTATGCTCTGTGCAGCGCGCGGTCATGTGCTTTATGCATCGCGCGGCCGCGCGATCCTGTGTTTTGCATTGCTGTATGTAATTTATAGGTGCATCAAGAGAGAAATGTGTGCTATTCATTGCACCTGCAATTCATCAACAAACGGCATCAGAACAGATTTTTATCACATACATCATTTTATGTAATCCAGATACGCGTTCCCCTATACTATCAGCTATTATGTAGCTGTGTTAACTTAGGAAGTAATAAATCAACCAAATAAACAAAGAGTGAAAGAGAAATTTTAGATAAGAAAAATAATGGGTTGCCTCCCATCCAGCGCTAAGTTATAGTCAATTAGCTTGACTATCTTTGAAGCTATGTTGAAGAAAGAATTGAGGAAAATTTTAGTCTGTCTACCTCACCACCATAGTAATGTTTTAACCGCTGACCATTCACCTTAAAAGGCTTATCGGGCGACGTATCGAATATTTTGATTGCACCATACGGAAAAATAGTTTTCACTGTGAATGGTCCTGACCATCTCGATTTTAGCTTTCCAAGAAAAAGTTTAAGTCTGGAGTTGTACAGCAAAACCCTTTGTCCTGGTTCAAATGCTCGCTCAATGATTTTTCGATCATGCCGTTTTTTCACTTTATCCTTATAAAGTTTTGAATTCTCGTATGCCTGCAGTCTGAATTCATCCAACTCATTGAGTTGGTAAAGGCGTTTCTCCCCAACAGCTGTTAAATCAAAATTTAGCTTTCGAATGGCCCAATATGCTTTATGCTCTAGCTCCATGGGAAGGTGACTGGTCGTTGAAGCTAGATGATGCAGTATGGGCTTTTCCTATAAGCCCATACTGCATCATCTAGCTTCAACGACCAGTCTTTCTGTGTGGGATTTACAACTTTCTCCAAAATTCTCTTGACCTCTTGATTTGACACTTCTGCTTGGCCATTCATTTGTGGGTGGTATGTTGCAGCGATGCGATGCTTCACGCCATATTTAGCCAACAAAGCTGTAAATTGCCTGTTGCAAAAGTGACTGCCTTCGTCACTGATGATAGCCCTTGGAGTCCCAAACCTCGTGAAGATACTTTTGTGTAAAAATCCGAGGACAACCTTAGCATCATTTGTCGGAAGAGCTGCCACTTCTACCCCATTTCGAGTCATAATCGACAGCAAGCAGAATGTAGAGATTTTCGCAAGAAGAAACGAACGGCCCCATGAAAGTGTTAGTAATATTTAGATTCTTATGCGAGTTCGGATACAGTCGTGCTCTAATAACATGTTAAAAAAATAATAATTAGTTATAACCTTAGTTGACTAAGTTTGACTATGTGGCTTTTGTTACTTGAGCTAATAGATCCTTAGTGGTGTTCTACACCTAGTGCCCTAAAGCCATCTAGCTTAGGAGTCATTGATCAAAAGCTCGTTACACATGTAACTCTGAATAGCCTAATTTAATTAGACATTGCACAGTCATATTTGAGGTTATGTTGGCTAAAGTATAACAGATAAAATTCTAGTTTGGTTTAAGTTTGGTTACGTGGCTAGTGTTACTTGAGTTAATAAATCCTTAAGGGTGTTCTACTCCTAGTGCCCTAAAGCCATCGGGCTTGGGAGTCAATGAACAAAATCTCACTACATGGGTAACTCAGCCTAAGGTAGCTAATCTTTGCACAAGTCAAATGCAGTCGTTCTCATGCTAATGTCGGGTGGTCTGTTCTTGCATTTATGTCTTGTTCTGAATACTTGATGTAACTTGAGTGAATTAAGTTAACATTTTCCTTTTTACAATTGCTTATGTGTATGAAATATAATTGGTTAGAATAGTTGGTAATCACACACAGAGATTTGGATCAGTAGCCGTTTCAGCTAGAGGGTTGTTCGAAGCCTTATTTATGACTTTGCTTGTTCTTTGAAATCGTTATTCATAGCTAGCCTTGAGGCCGCAATGCATGTATATAGTAGTTTTGCGCAAGATTCACAGTTATATTTACTTTTGATATATTTGTTATGATATTTTTACTTGAGGACAAGCAAAGGCTTAAGTCTCAAGGCAAAAAGTAGTGTTTTAATGACCTAAATTGCTTAATTCATTTCATTATCTATCAGCAACCTTCCTGATCAGTTTTGAGAGATATATAGCATAGAAGAGGAAGAAGTTCGTGATTCAAAGCTTCCAAGATCATTGCTTTCTTCATTGCTTGGATTCTACACAGAAAAGAGAAGAGTTAGAGCTTGAATACTTCAAAACAGGAGTTTTCTTTATCTAAGTCTTTCATTTATTTGTGTATTATGAGCATGTTGAACACAATGATAATGTTATGTAGTTCTATAGTTATGAACTAATTATATTTCTAGGATTGTAATGTAACCTAATGACTAGTTTAATTGAATTTCTTTCGTATTTATTATAATGAATCATGTTTGAGTGGGTTATTGTATTTTATGCTTTATTTATTGATTGATGGCTAAGTAATTGATATGAGTATTAAATGATATTGGAAAATGGATTATATTACTTAACCCTAAATACAATATCACTTGGTCTGATCATTCGAAAGAGAATGAGGGCATATCTTATATATTAGAATATGAATAATTCTATTTTCCTTGTGTGACCATTGAGAATTAAAGCTTATTGACTCTTCGTCTAATTTTTTTAACCATAGAAATAGAAATATTGTGATGTATTAAGCTAGGGGATTTACATTTGACTATCGGAAGAGGCTTATGTATACATTGTATTCTCGGTTGACCACTCTTGTGAATATTTAGATAATTGAGAGTTATGAGATTTTGCGAAGCATTAGGGGAGTTATAGTCCTAGTTTTTTTAGAATTGCTACAACTTTTGCTCACCATTTACTATTTTAATCATATTGCTTTAAACACACCATCTTTATTTACTTGTTCAGATAAGACCGAGTTGATATAATTTTAGTATTTGATTAGCCTTAATTCTATTTCCCTGTGGGTTCAACACTCAACTTATTATTGTATTACTTGTTAGACCGCGTATACTTGTATGTATTTTATTGATCATGAAAATGATCAACAAAACAAATATCGTTATGGGTGTGAATAATTAAAAATAATTATTCACGAACATGCTTTAAAATTAATAACTCATATTGAGTTAGGAACTAGCTTAACATATACATGTTTGCACAAAATAAAAGTAGTGTGTAAGGTTTAGATACATGCACGATAAAAGAGTATAGAAACTTCCTTACAACATCCATTGCATAAAAGTAAATGCAAGGGTTAGGATACTTGCCTTAATCGCTGCTTACTGCTACACAATTTAGTTTTAGCTTTTATACAAAGACCTATCATTAATAAGATTATTTTTTAATTGGAATAATACATTATAACGTATAATACTGTTATTTATAGTCATCACACAGCTTAAACACATTATCACATATTCACAACCGTTGTTAGAACATAAAAGAACATGCATTAAGTCAAACTATTTCGATCAAGCTTGATTTTAGTATTAATTCAGCTTCCCGATCGTGTTATCGGATAATTATCGAGTTTACTTTCAATAAAACTCTATTTAAAAGCTTTAATATTATTTTAGATAATTTAATTATCATTTATAATACTTTCTAGAAGCTCATAATAATTTTCAAATAGTTATTATTATTTATTATGATTTTCAAACATTAATATCATTTATAATGATTTAGTTATTAATTAATTTCATTATGATTAATATTTAAATAATTTAAAATATTAATGAAATCCATGTCAAAATATTAAAAGTTATTTTTATAACATAAAATAATTTTTAAAACTTAATTATGAATTATTAATAATTATTTTATATTTATTTCTAATTATTTAAATTACTTAAATTAATTTTTTTAAAACCGTCACTAAAGCTAGCGTTTTAGTGACAGAAAATGTCGCTAAAGGAGTCCTTCATCAATGAAGAACAACCTGGTTAAAGCCTTGAAGCCTACTTTGACCATCAATTATTTGCAGCTGATATGTTTCTGGGCATTAGAGTGTATCGATGGTGTAGTACTGATGTAGTACTATAAGTATATAATAATTTTAGGGTCTAACTATATGACGCCCCCAAATCCGGATATCTTTCAACCCGACAGATGGTGCTACACGGTACTCATAATCATACATTCATTCCATTGAAACAACAACACAATGAGTGTATTAACTACATTCTTATTACAGTCATAATAAATTCTTTCCCAGGTTCAGAAACCGAATACATTATTCGTTGTTCATAAATATATTACATACAAACATACTAGTCTATTACAGGATAACTAACTATCCATCTTAGCCTTTCCTTTATCTTTCTTAGAACCCTCAGTTCGTTCGGCCTTAGCTGCAATCATATAATTCAAGCAAGAAGTGAGCATAACTAGCTCAGCAAGTCTAACAAAGGACAACATAAATGCCACGTCGAGAATTATATGATTATCTTTCATAACTGAACAAATAGCTATGAAGTACTATGAAACATTGACTAGCACTTTTCATTTCATAACATTAATTCCAAAGTATATATAATACCGTAGGAATTCTGAACCGGTTGAAAGACCATGAACATATGCTTTTCGTTTTCGTACATGAAAAGGATATCCCAGCACTAAGGTCGTACATTCGATATTTCTTATGAGCACGTCTAGGTGATCAACCTATAGTACTCTATGTTGATCAACACTCATCCATTAAACGCATTTACATTTAAGTTTTGGCAACCTCACGTGCCCATCGAATAATCGATGAAAATACATTTGTTTGTTCATATACAAACTTACCTTTGAATCCGTACCAAATACTTGGCATATGGTAGAGTTAATAGTTCTATATCGAAAGACTTGTAAACAAATCAATATAACTCTTAAGAATAGTCTAGCCGAGTTAAAACTGGCATCGACCCTTTCGTAAAATAATTCATGCATCTCAAACATGAATCACAGAAAACTTGGCTAACATGAAGGTTAGACAAGCGTTAAGAAAACTTGTCTTCAAGCGTCTTCGAATATAATATTCAACAATTCTCAGTCTTTACAGAATCTACATGATATATTCACATAACACATTGTAATTAGCTACCAAACAATCTACTCACATTATCATTACCAACTTCTTTCTCTTTTATGTCTTAAAGGAATTTATTTCATTAATAAATGTCAATTCGACATACTATCCTTCATTACGGCTTGTTAACGTTCTTACTTTATTAACCGAAACTCGACCATCATTGGTCAAGTAACAATGTTGAATACAATTTACTTTCTTACTCTTTACGTTCTTCGTTTAATTACTAGTTAAACAACAATAAATTTCTAAGGTCACCACTATATATGTGATATAGAAATGGTCTTAACATGTATATGAAGTACATACATGTTATACTATTCGTTCCCAAATAATTGGGATTACAAAACCTAACTTGCCCAACCTTGCTACACAACCGGCGCTTCGGTGCCAAATCAAATGGAACAACTCCATTGATTCATCATCTACATCCTAACCAAGCAATATGCACATACCCGAACAATGATGGTTTTCAATTTGTCCATCAACAACCAAGTTAACGCTTAACGGTTTTCCTTGATTATAACTTACTTAAACGCTTACGATTACTAACCATACATGACTTATAATGTTTTAATCCACTATTAGCCACCCATATTACCCCGAAAGAGACATGCTCCACCAATCTATGATTCTCTACGAAAAGAAATTGAAAAAGATCGAAGACTAACGTTTACGAAATATTACCTTTACGTTCTTCACGTTCTTGACTAAACATGTATGGTTTGCTTTGAATAGCTCTTGATTACTTGTTTCTAGATCTTTCTCTCTCTCAAATTATGTTGGACAAATTTTGTAAAATAACAAATGACCAAGACTAGCTTTCTTATATAGGAAAATCAAATAGAGGGTAAACTGGTCATTAGGTGACCTCCTTACTATTCACACCTCCACAACAACTTATCCACCAAGCAAACACTTTACTTGGTGGCCAAGTGGCTAGCCCACATGCTCCATGGGTCTCCCCATGGGTTGCCCCATGGGTTTTACCCATCCGGTGACCCGTTAGTTCGATCTGCAGTTCGGTTCCTTGGATCGGGCTTGATTTAAACTAATATTGGGCCTTAACTTGGGCTTGATTACACAATTCATTGGGCTTGATATAATCCAAGTCCAATTGAATTCTACAAAGTCCTTAAACTCAACGTCCATTAAGAACTAATCGTATTCTACACGTATAACTCATGTATTCTCTTCGTTTAGTATTCATACGATATTCATATTATACGTCGTAATATTCTTCATACTATACTCGTATATCACACGTATACTAACCCTAATCATTATACGCATTACATTTCTTTCTCAGAAATCACTTTCCCTAACCCTTAGGTTTTAATTCCGCAGGCGAAAACTTCGTTTGCCATAACTGAAATATTATTGGATATTCCATCTCATCTTCGTATTCTATCATTACGCATTTCTCGAAAATTCAAACTTAATTCCCGAGCAGAAACAGATGAATAGCGTTTTTACGAAAATTTCTCGAAAAACTTTTATTTTCATCTTAGAAATTCAAAACAATTAATTCTAGCACATAGCCAGAATCCTAACCACATCCGCACATTCTAGGTCATAGAACGACCTTCAAATAGCTTACTCACATAAATAATCAATGAAATTCATTTAATCCACATAATCAAATAAAAATTTTATTCTTTTTAAAATTCGATTTTCTCGGGCGTTACATTCCCCCCCCATATAAGGAGTTTATCCCCAGAATCTCACTATAATTACATAAACAAATGAGAAAAATTTTCCTTTTATTTACTTTCGAGTTCCCACGTTGCTTCTTCGGCATTGTGGTTCCTCCAAATCACCTTCACTGAAGGTATTATCTTATTCCTTAGAACTTGTTCATTCCTATGAACAATTTGAATTAGAAGTTCTTCATACGTTAAGTTTTTTTCTATTTGAATAGATTCGTACTCTATTACGTGTTTATAGTCCGGTTTATAGGGACGCAACACTGACACGTGAAACACATTGTGTATACGTTCCATCTCTGGAGGTAAAGCTACTTCATAAGCTACCTCTTCTACCCTTCTTAAAATTTCAAAAGGTCCTACAAACCTTGGACTTAACTTCCCTTTCTATCCAAAACGTATCTTCCCTTTCCAAGGTGATACTTTTAGAAAGACATACGAACCTACTTCAAATTCCCTCTTCTCTCGGTAAGGATCTGCATACTTCTTCTGCCTATCTTGAGCCGCTACCAATCGAGTACGTATTAACTTTACCATGTCCGCCGTCTGTTGTACCATCTCAGGTCCCAACATTCGACATTCACCTACTTCATCCCAACACAGTGGAGTTCTGTATTTCCTTGTATACAATGCTTCATAAGGCGGCATGCATATACTAGCGTGAAAACTATTATTGTACACGAATTCCACCAAAGGTATATATTCGTCCCAACTCCCCTTGAAATCCATAACGCAAGATCTTAACATATCTTCAAGCGCTTGAATTGTCCGTTCACTTTGTCCATCCGTTTGAGGATGATACGCCATACTCAATTTCAACTACGTTCCCATTTGCTCTTGTAAACTCCTCCAAAAGTTTGATGTGAATCATGGATCACGATCTGACACAATCGATACAGGTACTCCATGTCTAAAAATAATTTCCTTGACATAAAGTTTAGCTAATTTTTCTGGGTTATACCTAACTCCTATTGGTAGAAAGTGAGCTAATTTCGTCAACCGATCCACTATTACCAAAATAGCGTCGTATCCTTTCCTTGTTGTTGGAAGTCCCACCACAAAGTCCATGGTGATATGCTCCTATTTCAACTCTAGAATCTCTAGTCTCGACTTTCTAATAAGTTAAGCACTTACTAACATATTTTGCGATCTCCCTCTTCATGTTCGGCCACCAAAAGTTCTATCGAAGGTCTTGATACATCTTAGTACTACCCGGATGTATCGAGTACCTCAAACTATGGGCCTCACTCATTATCTCTTCTTTTAACTCAGAATTATCTGGAACCCAAATTCTTCCTTCAAAACGAAGCAACCCCTCCTTGTCGAGGTTGTACTTAGTCTTTTCTTCATCTTCCATCCTCTTCTTCATTCGTTCACATTCCTCGTTGCTTAATTGCACATCTTTAACCCGTTCCACTATGGTCGGTTGAGTCTCCATTAAGAATAACATCTCCACCGCTTTACTTGGTAACTCAACTTCTAACTCCATTCTTGTTGTCTCCGTTATTAACTCATTCTGTGTCGTTAACATTGACAACTTTTCTCTACCATTCCTACTTAACGCGTCGGCTACTACATTTGCCTTTCTAGGATGATATAAGATATCACAATTGTAATCTTTTATCAACTCTAACCACATTCGCTGCCTCATATTCAACTCCTTCTGTGTGAAGATATATTTCAGACTCTTATGGTTCGTGTATATCTCACACTTCTTCCCGTATAAATAATGTCTCCATATTTTAAGGCAATAACTACAGGTGCCAATTCTAAGTCATGAGTAGGATAAGCCTTCTAATAATCCTTCAACTGACGTGACGCATACACAATGACCTTGACATGCTGCATGAGCACACAACCCAATCCTCTATACCAAGAATCTCTATACTCTACGAAATTTTTCGTATTATCTGGCAAAGACAATATATATGCCTCACTTAACCTCCTTTTTAGTTCCTGAAAATTATTCTAACACTTTTCCGTCCACACATACTTTACTGACTTCCTCGTCAAATTCGTCAGCGGAGTAGCTATTTTAGAAAAGTCCTGGATGAACCTTCTATAGTATCCCACTAACCCTAGAAAACTACGAACCTTGGTTGGCATTGTTGGTTGCTCCCACTAATTCATTGCTTCCACCTTCGCTGCATCCATGGAAATGCCACCTTTATCAATAACGTGTCCTAAAAACTGCACTCGTTCAAGCCAAAATTCTCACTTAGTGAATTTCGCATACAACATCTCCTTCCTTAATGTTTCCAACACTATCCTTAAATGTTCAACATGATCTTCTGGCGACTTAGAATAGACTAGAATATCATCAATGAACACCACAATGAACTTGTCCAAATATTGTTTGAACACTCTGTTCATCATATCCATAAATGCGGCTGGCGCATTCGTCAACCCAAACGACATAACAAGAAACTTGTAATGACCATAACGAGTTCTGAACACCATCTTAGGTACATCCTCCTTCCTTACTTTTAACTGATGATACCCCGTACGCAAATCTATTTTAGAAAAATACTTTTCCCTTTCAACTGATCAAATAGATCATCGATCCTGGGCAGTGGGTATTTATTCTTAATCATTAACTTGTTCAACTCTCGATAGTCAATACAAAGTCGCAACGACCCATCCTTCTTCTTTAAAAACAATACTGGTGCTCCCCACGGAGACACACTCGGTTGAATGTACTTCTTATCTAATAGTTCTTGTAGTTGAACCATTAGCTCCTTTATCTCTACTGGCGCCATCCTATATGGTGCCCTTAAAACTGGTGTCGTACCCGGTAACAGATCAATCACAAACTTGGCCTCCCTATCTGGCGGAAAATCCAGCAATTTCTTCATAAATACATCCGCGAACTCTTGAACTATAGGTATTTGTTCCAATGATGCTCCCACTCTTTGGGTATCCACAATATAGCACCGGTAACCCTTACACCCCTTTTTCAACATCTTCCTAGCTTGTGTCATGGTTAGACAACAAGAGCGTCTCGGTGATTTACTACCGAAGAACACTACCTTAGTTTTCTTAGAAAGCCAAAGGTTCACACTTTTCCTATGGAAATCTATTATAGTCGTATAGTTAATCAACCAATCCATACCAAGAATTACATCAAATTATTTCAACCTTATCGGTACCAAATCTACCGATAATTTATTACCTCTAATATCTACGCAAAAATTCCTATGAATATGTTCAATGGGAATTATCTTAACGTCTAAAGTTATTTCTATCTTTTCAGGGATTAAACCTAATTACTTAGCAAATCCACATGCTATAAACGAACACGTAACACCAGAGTCAAATAACACATAAGCATTTATTTCATTGACTGGAATGATACCTGCTACTACATCTGCCGATGCAACCGCATCTTGGACAGTCATATTAAATGTACGGGCTGAGGGTTTACCCGATGATGGTGTTGGTCCAGTAATGGCTAACTTACCACTACTAGCACCCTTACTACCCTCTGACCCTTTCTTTGGGCAATTTCTTGCCATGTGGTCCATCGACCCACAAACAAAACAGCCATGGTTTTTCTTAGGATTAAGACAGTTGGGTGATATAATATCCCGATATTTTCTATATAATTAAATCAAAAATTTTATGTACAATTTTTTTTAAAAAAAGATGTGTTAGGTAATGTGTATATATAAATATGTGATAAATAAAAATTTATTTATTACATTAATGATTGTAATTATTTTTATTTTAGAATTATTGATCATTATAAATTATATTCTTATAATAATTAGTTTTATAGTAAAAATGTTTTTATTATTTATTTTCCATGAAAATATTATTATATATTATTTAAATAATATATGAAATGATTATAGAATTATTATGAGAACTTATTTCAGATTAATTAAGTTAATTATTTAACTTAATTAATAACGATATATATATGAAAGATAAATCAGATATGGAATCTGTTAGTTCCTAGTAGGAACAATATAGATCTAGAAGGGGGGTTGAATAGATCCTTTTTAATTTCAAATACTTTTCTGGTTTATTTTGTATTGCTCATGAATTAGCAAATGATAAACATAAGAATCTTTTCAAGCACAACGGAATAAATAAAAAATCCCCTTCATTGATATATTCATAATCAGACATACATTCTTCATAGAGTTAATTCAGTAGTAAGCAGTTAAAACATACATAGCAGTTATAGCAGTTAAGGTACATAATGTGAGACCCCAAATTTTATTAATAAAGATTTAAATTTCTCGATTTTTTTTTTTTTAATATTATGGTGTGGATTTGATATAATGTTATAGTTGTGGGTAATATTTATAAATTTTGCAAAGTATGCAATTTGTTATAAAATATTCGATAGGTCGGGGAATATTCGTTTTAACAGGAAATATTCGTACGACGGCACAATCATTGGTGAACCCCACAACGGAAGTATTGTCGTAGTTAGAAAACGACATAATTATCTTTTATTAAAAATAACGGCAAAAGTGTTATCGTTAAAACTGTTGAACTACCCGGTAGTAAAAGTACAGTAATATGCGTGGTTGCATAGTAGCACACGGTATTAATTATTGATGCTTACGTAAGAAGTCACTCGGTTATACTCAATTATTGCTATGAATAATTTTGCATCATATCTCTCATATTATTGATTCAATTATTGTCACAGTATCATCTGCATAATATTTATTATTATTAAATCAATAATTGAGACGACAAATGTGAGACCCCAGATTTTATGAATAAAGATTTAATTTTCTCGAAATAATTTTTTTTTATATTATGGTGTTGATTTGATGTAATGTTATAGTTGTGGGTAATATTTATAAATTTTGCAAAGTAAGCAAGTGGTTATATAATATTCGATTGGTCGGGGAATATTCTTTTAGTCGGGGAATATACATACAACGGTACAATCATTGGTGGACCCCACAAAGGAATTATTGTCGGATTGAGAAAACGACAAAAATACTTTATAAAAATAACGGCGGAAGTTTAACTGTTAACTGTGGAAACTCCCGGTGTTAAAAGTACAGTAATACGCGTGGTTGCATAGTAGTACACAATATTGATTATTGATGCTTTTGTGAGAAGTCACTCAGTATTGTTCAATCGGGTATTCAGGACACTTTTCGTGTCAGAGTACTATTCACGAGTTACTAATTATGAGTTACTATTCACGAGTTACTATTTATGAGTTACTATTCACATGTTACTATTCACGAGTTACTATTCATAAGTTACTATTCACGAGTTACTATTCATGGGGTACTATTGATCACCCGTAAAATATATTTCTTTTCGGTCCAAATCATTTTTGGGTACAATATTATTCCATGAGGAGATGTGCTAATTTTTCAGACCGTTGGTTGAAGATATAATAGTAAATCAATATGGACTGCTGGTGGAAAGTTATAATAGTGAATCAATATGGATTGCTGGTTTAAAGATTTAATAGTAAATCAGTATGGACCGTTGCTTTAAGTTTTAATAGTAAACCAATATGGACCATCCGTTTAAAAGTAAATCAATCTGGACCGTTCATGAATTAGTTACTATTCAGTCCATTTTCCTATAAATAGAAGCTCATTCCTTCATTATTTCTTACGAATTCACTGAAAACCTAGAGAGAGAAATTATAGAGAAACTATAGAAAAGTATTCTGCTACTTCCCTACTCTTATATTCAGTTTCTTTTATGGTAAGGGATATTATTTGTTGTACTCGTAAGGGGTATTATTTCTTTTATATTCATGAAGAGAACTTCTATTATTCCATTATTTATTATTCTGTTGGAATAACCTGTATACGCGGGCTACACTATACTTGGTGAAATTCTTCTATTATTTCATTATTTATTTTTACGTCGAATATCACTGCCTCTAAGCGTTTGTGGGACTGGTTCCATTCTTTATTATTACATTGGAATATCTTGTCTGCATGCATTTTACCTTGGGACTGGTTCCGTTATTTATTATTCATTGGAATAACTTTTGCTGTCTGCGATCTATCGCATGCATGGTGATTTCTTTTGTTATTCCATTCTTTATTATACTCAGTTGGTTAAAACTTTGACTTCTATACTCCATGAAATTAGTGGAATATCCTTGATATTTGCGCTTCATCCAGTATCTTTTCATGCAAATATTCTTTTAAGCATTCTTGAATTTTACTCTGCAAAGCAGTATCATGTTGACAATTTGAACGTTATCAATTCCTGGATAAATTAATTCTTGAACTTGTTTTATTGAATTCTTATATTATTGTCATCATCCTCATGTTTATATTATGTTGAAAGTCATTTGTGGCCTGTAGTGCATAGATGGGCTTGGTATGATTATGACCAGGGATTATTCGGTATAATCATAACCGTAATGTTACAAATGATGTGGAAAAAGTCCTCATTGGCCCGTAGTGCATTGATGGACAATTTTTGGTATGATTATGGCTATGGATTCTCTTTGGCCGTACTGCAAATATGAATTATTTTATGGCATGATCAGGACCGTTGATGAAAACATGATTATCTTAAGTCGTAGTGCATCGATAATTTGTGGTCGTGATACTAAAGAATATCCTTGGCCATAGTGCAGGGGTGATTCGATGATGTGGATTATTGATTAAGCTGAGTCCCAGCGATAAAAGTGATGAAAAACCTTTTAAATCATAGAAGATAGTAGATTTTATTCCCTACTTGACTCTTCTAATGGATTGCTTGTTCCGCTGCAGTTAAACTTGATTTTTATTATATTTTATAAGTTTAACACTGTTGAAGGCTAACGATAAATTATTCTGCATTATCTTAGTCATAATATTTCTTACTGGGCTAGTTGAGCTCACCCTTTCTTTCACTGTTCTCTTCAGGAAATGAGAACGTAGCTGGGACTAGTCGAGGAACAAAGTGATGGTCCTAGATAGTGCATTAGTAGTCCTCACTATTCTATGAAATAGTATGATAATAATTGTAATGAGGACTCCTTTTGAGTTTGTATACTCTCTAATAGACAATATTTGTATTCAAACTCACAGTTTATGTTTTGTCGTATTGTACACGACAGTTGTATTATTAAGTTGTATTTGAATTCTGTACCATGTATCTGGTGACTCAAGATGGGTGATGTATATCTAATTTTGGGGACGTCACAGTTGGTATCAAAGCTTAGGGATATGATCCCTGGCTAGGATGTGAGAATCGAACTAGGAGGGGAGAGACGGGGAATTCCTTTGCTAGTATGACCTACTAAGTTTATTTGGTATTTAATTGGTCAGTCAGAATATAGGGATAATATGTTACATGTCAATTAACCTTTGTTTTATGGCAGTATCTGAAAATAACATCCTAGAATGTTGAGAATAGCAATGGAGCACAGGAGACCGTTGATTATCCACAGATCAATAATCAGGACAATGTGCAACAGGATGGTGATAATCCTCCTGTAAACAACAACACTGATCAATTGACGAATGACGGTACGTTTAGGAGCTTTTTAGAATTTATGCAACATCAGGCGAAGTCGGCTCCTGTTCATAATGCAGGAGGAAATAATGGCAACCCACGGTTGGTCACCGCTAAGCAATTCAAGGAGCTGGGACCACCGGAATTTTTAGGAAATCCAGAACCACTTAAGGCGGAGACGTGGTTAAAGCAGATCACCAAGATATTTAATGTCTTGGGATGCTCCGAGGAGCAAAAGGTTCCCTTGCCACCTTTATGTTGCGTGAAGAGGCAGATCACTGGTGGGAATCTGTAAAACGTACCCAGCCTGATGCACTTAAGATGTCTTGGGAGAAGTTTCAAGAGCTGTTCAATGACAAGTACTATTCACCTAGTTACTATTCACTCTAGTATTGTTCACTCAGGTATTTGGGACACTTTTCATGTCGGGGTACTATTCACGGGATACTATTCTCGAAGTACTATTCACGGGGTACTATTCACCCGAAAAATATATTTCTTTTCGGTCCAAATTATTTTTGGGTACAATATTATTCCATAAGGAGATGTGAATATTTTTCAGACCGTTGGTTGAAGTTATAATAGTAAATCAATATGGATCGTTAGTTGAAGATATAATAGTAAATCAATATGGACCGCTGGTGGAGAGTTATAATTGTAAATCAATATTGATAGCTGGTTTAAAGTTTTAATAGTAAATCAGTATGGACCGTTGCTTTAAGTTTTAATAGTAAATCAATCTGGACCGTCCGTTTAAAAGTAAATCAATCTGGACCGTTCATGAATTAGTTACTATTCAGTCCATTCTCCTATAAATAGAAGCTCATTCCTTCATTATTTCTTACGAATTCACTGAAACTCTAGAGAGAGAAACTATATAGAGAAAGAAGAATAGTATTCTGCTACTTCACTACTCCAGTATTCAGTGCAGTGGATGGTTTTGACATTAATCCTCATCTTGATACCGCATAGCTTGATCATTGATGTACTCCATGAAGGCTTGGGCATTCTTCTTTAGCATGACATCTTTCTAACCAGCATTCGAACTTATTTCCTTATGATCTGAATGGTTGAGCAAATGTCCAGTTCTTCCGAGCTTATCATTAGCTAGGGTATCCTCTGGTAGGACAACGATCGTCAAGTCTGCTTCTACGATCGCTGAGGTTTCACTACGATCGTGGAGATCTCTTCAACCTCGACTCTACGAATGTTGAATGACTTGGTCCTTGAGATGAATTTTAATTAGCATTACTTCTGGGTCATGGTAACTCAGGAATGGCCAACCTCTTAGAGTGAACTAAGGGTCAGGTTTGTCCCTGAGGCACTTTCCAGATGAAATACTTTAGAAGTGGTTTGCACTGATATTTCATTTGACCTTCTTCTGCTAGGGAGGACCTCTACCAACTTCAGGCAATTTCATTTGATGTAATCATAGTGTCCTCATGTTCTTACATTACGATCAGATGTTTGATCGTAGGCACTCCACGATTTTGGGTTGGGTGGCTGAAAGGTTATCAGTAGTACATTTTGAGACGTTTCTACTGACTATGGTTCTTCATTTGGTTCATCAGACACAAAGTTTTGGGACTCTACGGCTGGTACACTACTTCATAGTATACCTCAGTACTGTTGTTTCTTAACAGATCACTGCTTCCCCATGTTCATACTATCTTCTCAGTGAGGTGTGATTTCTCTTCTTTCATGTGCGTTAGGAGACATTCTTGCCTGTTTCTTTCTGACTGGTATCACCACTGACAGACAAATCTATTTTCATCGTAGACATGGAAATCTCCAGGACTGATCATTCTACGATCATTTGTCAGGACTACGAACGTATTCTCCTTTGTCAGCACGTGCTCGTTAAGTTCTGCTTCCGTAATGAGTTCCTCATGTTTAATGCTCAATGATCCTTTGTGATGAGCTTCCTTGAGGATTCTTCTCATATGTTATGCTTTGCATGATTTAGCATCTAAGACCCCTTTTTCATCTTTAGTTAAATGGCCTGCTCTCATATAAAGATCAGCAGCCATGTGAGCTTTATTTGAATTTAGCTTAGCAGGTCTTCAAAGACAGGCTTTAACATATAGGAATTTTATCAGACTTATTTCTGAATAGTCTTAAGCCTTCTGCTGGTTGAATCTTACTTCGACTGAAGTCTCTTACTTCATCATTCCTTAGTGTGTTCAGATAGACCAAGTACCTGCAGGTTTGATACATTTCTATTTTTGGTACCCACAATTGAATGGGTCCTGCAAGGTTAGTTTTCTAAACCCCTGTTCCTCATATATTTGGAAAGTCATCACATTTATCACCAACAGTCACATTCATACATGCAACTAGTTTTAGATAATACATTTTGAGATGCATAATGGTGAGCGTGTGTAAGATTCGTCATTTTAATAATAGAATCTTTTTCTTTAATGGTTTCATCATTTTTTGGGTTATGTTCCCAAGGTTTAAGTGTTCACAGAATGAGAATCAACTCTACGATTTATGAGTTTCTAGTTGATTCATGGAGGTGATATGTTTCTATAAATCATCAAGATACTCTTGTGGAACTGATCATACTCTGTGGGTTATCAAACACTTAGAACATAGGTTTATACATGCTAGCATATCATCAAAGATTACTTCACATAAGATTAGTTTAACCTGTGATGTTCTTATGACCTATTTCAAATTTCTTTCAAGATGTCATCTTCAGCCTAAAACTTGAATGGATAGAAAGTTTGTAAGCATTTGGGTTTCCAACCTCAGTGTACTTTCTCTCTTCACCTTTTTTAGGTAGATTATGATTTCTTGACAGGATACTGTTATAGTGCATAAGGAGGTGTAACATGATGTATGCAATTATATTAGTGAGGAGTCGTACCTTTCTACTGTTAGTTTCTTAATAGTCATTTATCTTAGACATACTGAGGTTAGGCATTGATGTGCATAGTTTCTCATTAGCTCCTGACAACTTGTTGCTCCAGCTGGCTTTCAATCAATCAGTCGTGGTCTTGACGATGCAAGCTAAGAGAATCTCAGCATCTTTAGTTCTTTGACATCCTTGAGTTTACCAGGTTTACATCCAGCTGCTGGTTGGCCAGACATGTGTTTGAGAAGTTCTTCTTTCTTCTCTGGATAAGTATTTCTTTGCATTTATGGCCTTTTCATCTTTTTAGGCTGGTAGATGTTTGACTGGATGTCTCTTGAGCTTTCTAGCTTGGTCTTTAGACTACAAGATTGACCGCAAGCAAGGATTGATCTTGTTGATCTGACAATCAAGAACATGGACCAATCTGAGCAGCTGCAGGTGTATATACACATTTACATGTACACAATATTTCCAACGTGTGAGCTTATCTGCATATAAAAAGTGACTTACTACTAAACTAAGTTTAGAACAATGTTTGTGCCTGAAATCAGACTCAAAGCGATTAGCTTTTTGAATATAGCATGAGAACCTACTTTGATACCAATTATTAGTTCACACTAGGCACAATATAGATCTAGAAGGGGGGTTGAATAGATCCTTTTTATTTTCAAATACTTTTCTGGTTTATTTTGTATTGCTCATGAATTAGCAAATGACAAGCATAAGAATATTTTCAAGCACAACGAATTAAGTAAAAGATCCCCTTCATTGATATATTCATAATCAGACATACATTGTTCGTAGAGTTAATTCAGTAGGAAGTAATTAAAACATACATAGCAGTTATAGCAGTTAAGGTACATAATGTAAATGACATAAAGTAAAAGACACAAAGGGTTTTAAGTGGTTCAGAGACTAAAGATCCTAATCCATTCTTCTGCTTTTAACTAGCAGGATTTCCACTAAGGAAGGCCAGCACGCTGAAACACTAAGATTCCTTCAAGGCCAACAACCATGGGACTTCTCTAGTTCCCTAGGAACTCTTCAAGGCTAGCAGGCTTGGAACTTCATTTAGTCCCTCCGGACAAGGAACCCTCAGACCCTGGCTTCTTGTTGTTGTTATAGTTGTTGTTGTTGGTGATGAGCTGCTAAGATGTCATTAAGCTTGATCATCTTTTGTACTTAGCAGCTTGGTGTGGTCCTCTTTGCATTCTGCTTCAAGACTGGACCACATCATCTTTGGTGCAGCTGATCTTCTTTTGTTCTGCTCATCTTCATGTAATGTCAACTGTGCACCATCACCATTTCTTGAACCCCTCTTAACATGTTGGCAGACATGGTTCTACACTTACTTTGTTTCAGCTTTGGGTTCATGGTGAGTCGTAGAGTGGCCTCTAGCGAATTTGTGTTGTGCCTTTCCTGAGCCTCAGAGAATTAGTCTTCTCATAAGTCCAGTAATCAAACACCGATGGGATAGCCTCCTGGTGGAGGGACCACACAACATACATTCACATACATCGCGTCTCACCATATGAAAATGATGACATGTGTGAAGCACTAATATCACAAGCAGTTATGGTGCAAAGCACTAGCATCACAAGCAGTTATGGTGCGAAGCACTAAGTGCAAATAAGGAAATGCATTCGTACACATTCATTAAATGTAAATGCAACATCCACACACAAGTAGATAATAGTTTTGAAAAGATTGTAGTAGTGGCTTAAGTCCTCTTACTGGAGTCCCCAGCAGAGTCGCCACCTATCGACGTAGAGATTTTTGGATGTCCCTTTCCGTTACTTGTTCCTTGGTGTTCTCATTTTTGGTGAGATTTGTTTGAAAAAATTAGTGAAAAAGGTTCGACATGTATAATGTCGACGATGGACTGTTAAGAGTCGTCAGTTGGTTTTTTAAATGGTTGTACTAACACAACCGAGAAAAGGTTTGCACATTGACCAGTGATGTGACACTGCTAAACGGGTTGGTGAAACCGAGATTCATTAGGATTCGGGGACTTGGTTATGCCGGGGGGAGGTGTTAGGCACCCCCCGACATCCGTGTTACAACGGTGACCGCCTCTTTTCAAGAAACTATTATCTAAATGTGTGTGTGTGGGTCAATATGCTGTTATTTGGAAGTAGTGTGAGGCCTCGTTCGCAACTATATACACAGGGTTTGAATTTATGTAGAAAAATCATTTTTTTAGGAAGATATAGCAATGATGTTTTATAAAAAGGTTTTTTAAACCCTGATGCTCAATAGTAATTGAGACCTTTTACACTCCTATTTTATTAAGTGTGCGGCTTGGATGATTTTATTTTACGAATGCGAGGCATCCATATGAAAATAATGTACAAAATAATGCCTACTTCCTCGTGGGTATGGAAACCATCTGAGGAAATTCAGACACCGCAGAATAATTTACAAGCTGTTTACAACTGAAAATGTCCATCACGGGAACCAAATCTAGATTCAATGGGATGAATCTGTGATCACATGATTCCTAGGCTCACAAAATATTGCAGTTTATATGAAAGCAGTAAGCAGGTACATATATAAAAGTTGTAAATATATATATATAGATAGGATCACCAACCATGAAGCACCTCTATGGGGTATCAGAAATGTAAATAAAGCTGTTAAAAGCTATCAACCGCCACGGAGGAAACTCCAAAGTGGATAAACGTAAATAAAGTCAGAATATTTGGCCAATCGCCACGAAGTAAACTCTAGGCAGGACGAAATGTAAAGAAAGCTGTAAAAGCGATCAACCACCAAGAAGTAAACGCATCGAACAGAGTCCGACCATAGTTCATATATATATGTATATATATATAATAAATGCACCAGAGCGAAGTCTAGGCTCATCGAACAAAGTCCGACACATAGTTAATATATATAAGTATATATATATATATATATATATATATATAATAAAGCAAGAAACGCACTGCATCAAGTCTCAGGCTCATCGAACAAAGTTAGACACATAGTTAATATATATATATATATATATATATATATATATATATATATATATATATATATATATATATATATATATATATATATATATATATATATATATATATATTAAAGCAAATAAACGCTCGGGGCATCAAGTTCAAGGCTAAATCGAGGCATAACTCGATAATGTTAGTCAATATATATGAAATATATATATATATATATATATATATATATATATATATATATATACTGATGAAATGAAACCACTGGATAGAAGTCAAGGCAAAAGCAATGACAACACGACTCTCAACATGTAGAAGGGTGTGTGCAAAGATGAAGAGAAAGACTCTAAATTGTGTGAGAAGGCTTACAGCTGACTGATAAAGAAGGCTTCTATATCTTTAGAGTGGGTAAACATTGACTTTTGTAGGTACAAAAGGGCTATATATGAGCTCACATGTGTTTAAAAGGGGAAAGTACACTGCATGGGGTGAGTGCAGAGCAAATTAGGCAGGGCTTCCTCGCCTTTTTCTCTTGCAAAATGGGCACCCCAAGCCCTCTATTTATAGAGTATGGAGCCGCAGGTCTACCTGTGGCTGCCCGGGATGCCCAAAATATGGGTCCCGCCGTGTCGAAGTACGTACATTCGGACAACGCGCTGTTTGCTCGGTCGCTCATAACTTTCAATCCGAGAGTCCGATGAAAGTGTGCCATATCATTCCGGAAAGCTCTTTCCGAGAGCTACATAATGACCTAAGATTTTCCCTTCTTTGATTCCAGGAAGATGGGTCCATGACCGAAATGGCATTTTCGGGTTTCTGTTAAGCAGTCCGTTAAGCCATTTTGCGTAGTTTGCGCTTAGAAGTTAAAATATGGTTCTTGTGGGACTTCCATTGAAGAGTTTTGAGTTGAAATTAGTATATTTGATTTGAAGTGAAGTTGAGTTGGCAAAATGACCATTTTGCCCCTCCCGGGGTTATCTCCGGTGTTCGCGCAGTTGTAGCAGTCTTTTCTCAGGGTTATCTCTGAGGTGGTCATGTTGTTGACTCTGAATGTCCTCAAGGTTATCTTTGAGGTTGGTTTGACCTCCTGGGGATATCTCCAGGCTTTGATCTTCAACCTCCGGGATTATCTCCGAGGTTGAAACTGACTTTCCTGGGATTATCTCCGGGGTTGGAGCCTGATTTCCCTGGGCTATCTCCGGGGTTGGAAACTGGAACTCCCGGGGTTATCTCTGAGGTTTGAAGTTGATGTCGTAGTCCTCTAGAGTTATCTTTGGAGTGTGAAAAAGACGCTTTTGCCCTCCTGCATGGTTAGTAACAGGAGAAGAAAATTTTGAGTGTCTACAATGATTTGCGTACCTCGTCTTCTCCAATTTTTCTTAATGTAAATTATAACTTCATCCTATGTACTTCCCCTTGACTGTTGATCAAGGTTTCTATTTATTTTAAATAGTTTTGTAATAAGAATAGTTAGAATTAATTTTGAAAAATTGGAGATCAAGGAGCAAGGAGCGCTTGAAGACCCGTTTGTAATGTAGCCTAAGATTTAAATGTAATAGTTATATTTAAATTTAAATTCTTGCACCCTAGGTTTGACCTTTTGGTTCACTTGGTGGCTCTAGTGAACCAAACTAGAATAAAGTACATATTCAATCCGGGTAGAATAATGTATTCTATATGTGCATGCTTATACTATATATATATATATATATTATATTATTCAAACATGCTTCACATGTTAATTAATATGACAGCGTATATATATATATATATATATATATATATATATATATATATATATATATATATATATATGCATATACGCTTAACAAGATGAGACAATTAATAACAAACCCCTCAAAGATTTTATATTAAGTCCTAAGCATTCAAAGATATTTGCAATATCGAACGTCGCCTTCTAGCATGATAAAAAATAATAGAGTATCAATTAATTAGTATATGTTTGTTGTGTCACCACAAGGTTTATCTTAATTCTTTGAGATGTTAATTTTATCACATTTGATTCTTAAAAAGAAAACTGAACAATGTTGTTTTGTTATGTCATCACAAGGACAATGTTTTTCTTTTTTGAATATATGGAGTGCTAGGTTGGACTTAACTTAGATAATTTTGATTCGGATGTGCCACCACTTGATCAAAATAATCTAAGAGGCAAAACAAAGGAGTTACATGATGATGTAATTGACAAGAGTTGTCTACCTATTTATTTATATATAGTTTGTTGTGTCACCACAAGGCTATATACATTTGAAATGAGATCCTTATTTTCACTAGTAAATCTTTAATTAGATTTTGTCGAACTTTATAAGTGAGGGTAATATAATTTGATAAAATTAGTGGGAAATACCAATTTAAAACAAGACCTAAATTATTTTGGTAATTAATAAAAGAATGCATGCTAAAATGTTGTTAATTACAAATTCATTTACAGAATTTTACAATGTCTAAAATTACTATCATTGCGTAGCATGTTAGATGATAAATTAACCGGACCGAATTAAATGGATTGGTTAAGGAAATTGAAGAAATTTCTCACGGCAGAAAATCTATCTTATGTCCTTAATACGTCTTTCCTTCAACGGTTCCAGACAATGCCTCTGAGGAAAAGATTGCTACTTTTAGAAAGTAGCAAAATGATGCACAGTTGGCTCAATGCATCATGCTCATATCCATGAGCAACAAGCTTCAACGTCAGCATGAAACTATGGATGCTCCTACTATATTCCTGCAAATCAAGTAGTTGATGGTGAGGAAAGTAAGACCGATAGATATCTGATATCTAAGGAGCTCTTCCGATCTAGAATGACCAATGACACTACTGTACAGACAAAAGTCCTTAACATGATCAATTTGATTGAACAATAAGGACAACGGGTTTTGTCATGGATGGAGAGTTGAGCCAAGATTTAATCTTGTAGTCACTCTGGACTCCTTCCCACAATTGTTATGAATTTTTCATATGAACAAGCTAAAGATATCAACTTCGCTGATTTGCTTAATATGTTGAAAAATAGATGAGAGTCAGTTTTTAACCAAGAAATATCATGTCTTACTGGTAGGGGCCAAAGGATCTTCTGAAAAAGAAGAACGATTCTAAGAAGGTAAATAGAAAGGGCAAAAACAAAGGATAATAAGAACAAAACTGATACGGATCGTAAATGAGTTTACTTCATTTCCAATAAGCCTGGACACAGGAAAGAAACTGCAAGGAGCATCATGCAGAGGCTAACCAAAAGAGGCTTAATGAAGTTTCGATTACAAATATAATTTTGTTCATGATTTAAAATAAATTTTTCTTTAAGTCAAGGTTTTACTTGGGTATTGGATACCGACTTTGGTTATCATAAATATAGATTTATGAATGGACCAAGCAGAAGTAGAAAGCTAAACAAAGATAACTAATCCTATGTGTGGGAAATGAAGCAAAGGTTACTGCATTAGCCATAGAAATTTATAGTTTAACATTGCCTACAGGCAAATCTATAAAGTCAATAAGTTGTTATTATATTCCAGTTCTCGCTAGAAATATTATTTCCATTTTGTTATTGGACAATGAAATCTTTGGTATTATATTTAAGAACAACTGTTGTTCTATTTAAAATAATAATATTTTGTATAGAACTGGAATATCACTTAATGGATTTTGTATACTTGACTTACGTGAAAAATTATTTTGAAAATTGAACAAACTAGTATAAGAAAAAGAGATGATCATTCAAAGAGTTGAATGTGTGTATTTGCTGAAATACAAGTGTGAATTATTTGAAAGGTTTAAAGAATTTAGAAGTGAAATAAATTGGCTAAGTATTAGGATTCTTTGATCGGATCAAGGAAGAAATACTTGTACAATGAGTTTCTAGATCATCTCAAATGATTTTCTCACAATGGAGGCTTTTTGATACGTAATAATTGATTGATGTATCTTAAAGTAAAAATCGTACCTTGTTGGATATGGTGTGGTTCATAATGATTTTACAGATATTCTAGTATCCTTTTTGGATAATGTCCTAGAATTGGCTGCATATCTACGAAAATGTAACCTCAAAATCCGGCCATAGGACTCCATAAAAATAATGGACAGGAAGGATTCTTAATTTGAAGTAAGTTAAGATAAGGGGTTGTCCAGCTTATGTGAAAAGGTTTCAAAGGATAAGCTTGGGACAAGATTTGACAAGTACAAATTTGTGGAACATCCTAAAGTAAGTTTAGGGTATATGTTCTATAATCCTACTTAGTAGAAGGTGTTTGTTGCAAACATGCTACCTTCTAAGATAAAGTTTTTTATTATTGAAAGAGATAGTGGGAGGATAATAGATCTTGAAGAGTTCAAGAACCACAAATTACTATAAGTCAAATAAGAGGAACCTATAGATAGACCTATTATACCACAACCGAATCATAAATCTGGAATAGTGCCGAAGATACCTATGAGGTATGGATTCATCATAGATGATTATGATGAGGTACACATCATAAAAGATGATGATCCAGTTACATAAGATGAGGGAAGAGTTGTAGAAAGTCAGAGAAATGGATTGAAGCAAGCTTCTCAAATATGGAACATTCGTTTTAATGAGATAATTAAAAGAGTTTGATTTTATCAAAAATAAGAATGAACCTAGTGTGTACAAAAGGGTCAGTGGGAGCGTCGTGACATTCCTAGTATTATATGTTGATATACTACGGATAAGGAATGACATACCAATGCTACAATCAGTAAAGATAAAGTTGTCTAAACATTTCTCCATGAATGATTTGGGAAGAGTATCTTAATTGGTGATACAAATCTATATAGATAGATTTAAGAGGATGCTCGACTTAACCCAAGGAACGTATATTCATTTGATGCTAAAGTTGTTTAGCATGGCAAACTCCAAGAGATGTCTCATGTTGATGAGGCAAGGAGTGTATCTTTCTTAATTATCCCTATAGACTCCTAAAAGAGAGATCGCATGGGTAACTATCATGCATACAATGAAATATACGAGACCTGATGTTGATCAGTCATATTCTGCAAAAGATCACTGTAAGACAGTGAAAACATCTTAAAGTACTTAACCAACACTAAGGATGTGATTAAAATTTATGGTGAGTCTAAATTAAAACTAGAGGGCTTAATAGACTCAAGTTTTTCAGACAGACCAAGACGACAAAAAATCCACTTTAAGGTAAAGTGTTATCTTTAACGATGGTGCAGTGAATTGGAAAGGTTCCAAATAGTAAAGAGTTGCTGGTTTAATGATAAAGACAAATTATATAGCTGTAAATGAAGTTGCAAGTTGATTGTTTGGATAAAAGTTCATTAAAGAACTAGGAATAGTTCATAAGTCTCATCTTGGATCTAAACATGTGTTGTGACACTTTCATTTGATTATAGGAATCATTGAAAGATGGGAAATCACTATAGAGATAGTGGACTCTCAAGAACAACATTACATATCCATTAACTAAAGCTTATCCAATATCAAGATAATCGTCACTTAGAGAAGAAGTTTATGGGATACCATTGTGATTGGCTTTAGTGCAAGTGGGAGATTGAAAGTAGTATGCACACAAGCCAATCATGTTTAACGATAAAGCATATACTTTGTAACAATCTTATTCATTTATTAATAAGAAGTATTAATTTATTAAAGGCTTTTAATTATCTACATGATGTTGTTTTATATTGTGTGATAAACCCATAGTTTTAAGCAATGCTTTTAGAATAATGATGATGATCATTCCAATGAGATCTAAATTCTTAGAAATCTTAAAACTAAAATAGTTCCCAATCGTTGGATTACTAAATTAGGGATTAATGAATCCGGAAAGATTGGTACATGCGTTGCTTACGCATTGGATGAGGATGATTGATCTCATGATCATTTGTGTGGAGACACTAAATCAAGTATGTAGATGCTTATTAGAGAATACGTTCACTGAACGTGGCTCACTAAGGAATACCTAATGGAGTTTTACTTGGCTGTCAATAGGAATTCCTGTAGTGATAGTAGTACAAGTAATCCTTGGACTTGAGATCATCATAGTATCTTGTGTATGCTGAGTTATAATTTGACGTATTCCTTAAGACCCTTAGGGTATATCAAATGGTATGCTTGGGTATAATAAGTTATACATGGAGATAATGTATGATTAATAAAGAATCTACCGCTTCTAGTAAAAGAAGAGAAATGTCCTATGTGATTCGATAAATGACAACCCAATAGTCCTTGGCCAAGGCAGAATGAAATTAGAAAGGAGTTTCTAATTTGTATTATTTGGAGTTGTGCATTTTAAGAGTCGAAATACATATAATTAAACAAAATAAGACTTGACAGTAATTCCATGTCTTATATTTAATTGGGACATTGTATGGTGGAAAGATTGAATTGTACGGTAACTATTTACTCAAAGGTTTTTTTATGATTAATGTTGGAATCTATATTATCTAAAAAGTCGTTAATCGCTAGGGAGGCTTATCTCTATTGTAGAATAAATATTATTTATTTAAATAAATTAATAGCTTAATTTATTTATTTAAATAAGATTAGAATTGTTCTAATTGATTTATTCACAACCGGTTTAATATGGAGAACATAAAGGGTCACATCATTAAAGGAAGAATAATTATTTAAGAAGTTAATGACATAATCGTAATAATAAGTTAAGTATATTTAATTTAATCTATGGTGATAGAATAAATTAAATAGCTTAATATTTATTATTTAATATATTAGAAATATTAAATATAAATTAATAAGAGGAGTCTTATTATTATTATTACTATTATTATTATTTAATTCCTAAAGGAGTTTGAGAATTAATTAAAAAAAGTACTCTCATATATTCCTAATAAGATTAGGAGGCAAATTAATTAAAATATTTTAATTAATTATTCCTAATAAGATTGGGAGCATAAATAATTAAAAGAGTTTAATTAATTAAAATAAAACCCAATTCCTTAATTGTTTGGGAGGGTTGCCCACATCTATAAATAAGAGAAGTCTTATTATGGGTGGGTGGGGTTGACACTTTAACAAAACACGTGAATACGTAATTCTAATAGTTGGGAGAGTATACCTTTTTCTATGGGAGATAGAAAAACTAGGGTTTTGCCAAATATCCATCTTCTTGAATCTTTCTTCTTCCTAGGTGGATCACCTCTAGAGGCCAAACACTTGGGTGGCTAACATTGATCAAAGGAAGGAACCAAACCCGGTGGATTCAAGTTGAACGCGAAAAGGATTTGGATGTGAACTTGTACCTGAGGAAGTTTGAATCTTCAAGGTTATGATTCATGTTCTTTATCTTTTCGTTTAATTAATAATTGTGCATAATGGATGATCCGTGTATATAGTTTGTAAAATTTTAAAACTCTGATTTTCCATGCTTCCTCTTATTTTGTGCAATTTGATTGCGTTCATGAATCTTACAAACTTAACAGTATACATGTCAAGGTTCAAAAGTGGTACACTAGTTAGGCTTAACACCATCACATATGAAAGGTCTAGCCTTGTCAAACAGCCTGTTAGAAGTTGTTCTTGAGTTTTTTGGAATTTCCAGAAACCAAAATCTGTGTTTGGTCAACCACTTTTGATTATGAATAACTTTCATCCTGGTTGTTTACTATGTGATCTATCGTCAGGGTTTTGTAGTACATATGCTTGGGTATAAAAGTAATACACTTACATGAGCTAACAACATCGCAAATGCAAGATCTAAGCTTTACAAAAGCTTGTCAGACCTTTCTGAGCAAATCTAGGTTTTCCATATATGGTTTTCGATTATTGGTCAACTAGGTTTGACCATGAATAACTTAAAATCTGGACATGCTATGGTTATTATTCCACTTCCAGTTTGTTAACCTTATAGTATACTACAACAAGGATACATTTATTAGATCTAAACATTAACAGATCAAGACCTACATGCCCTAACATTCGACTATCAGACAACATTTTTAGGCTTCATGCAGTTTGCTTAAATCCTTATTTTTATGCATTTAAATGTTATGGATCCATGTGCTAAAAAACCTATATCACTAAATAACACAACATACAACATATTTAAACAACAAAATAGAAAATCTACCTAAATATGAAAGATCTAGCTTAGGGTTAGGGTTTATATCTTTTTGAACCAACTTTTAATTTCTCCTTTTTGAATCTGATCTTGGATGGTTATGGGGTGTTCTTGGCTTTTCTTTGGAATGAGTTTCTTTCTAAATTTCGTGGCTTAGGAGAGAGAGAGAGAGTCTTGGCTATAGAAAAAATAAATTTAGGGTTTTTCTTATCTTTTTATCTTTCTTTAAAATCTAATCTTTGATTTATTGCACATGGTTGATGCTAGATGTCCATATTTGGCTAATTTAGAGAGATTTTCAGCACATGTGAGATCTTAGCTTGATGACTCACAAGACTTGGAATGATTTACACTCCAATTTTATTAAAGAAAGAAAAAAATAGCATTTTAGTCATTTAACAAAAAATTTTAAAGGCATTATTGTCATTTGGCCTATCCTTTAGGTTTTAACCATTAGGTTTTTGCCTATTAGATTTAGGGTTTTCTAATTCTGGTTTAGAATTGAAAATTAGGGTTTCTTAATTATGTGACGCCCCCAAAATTAGGTATACATCACCATCTTGGGTCGCCAGATACAAGGTATTGAATACAAATACAACTTAATAATACAACTGTCGTGTACAATACAACAAAACATAAACTGTGAGTTTGAATACAAATATTATCTATTAGAGAGTATAAAAACTCAAAGGAGTCCTCATTACAATTATTATAACACTATTTCACAAAATAGTGAGGACTACTAATGCAAACACCTGGACCGTCACTCTGTTCCCCGACTAGTCCTAGCTACATTCTCATTTCCAGAAGAGAACAGTGAAAGAAAGGGTGAGCTCAACTAGCCCAGTAAGAATTATCATGACTAAGATATTGCAGAATAATTTATCGTTAGCCTTCAACAGTGTTAAACTAATAAAATATAACAGACGTCAAGTTTAACTGCAGCGGAACAAGCAATCTATTAGAAGAGTCAAGTAGAACATAATATCTATTATTTCTTCTAGATTAAGAGTCCATTGTTGATATTTTATTCTTGTTCTACTCATCAATAGTTCTTTTTTATACTCAAGACAAATAGAACTTTCATCGCTTGTCTTCACCTGAACCACCAAAGATGTTAGTTAAATTCACAATTCATATTTATAATAATGTGAATTAACAGTTCCTTCTTGCCACAAAGGCTTAATAAAATGTTTACTCAATATCCTTACCCCAAAGGCTGAAGATATTCAAATGTAATAACAATGATCATACCAATCAGTTGTCTATCTTTGCACTACGGGCCAAAGATATTCAACTATAAAACCAATGGTCATGATCATACTGTCGACGTCGGGATTTTTGGATGTCCCTTTCCGTTACTTGTTCTTCGGTGTTCTCATTTTAGGTGAGATTTGTTTGAAAAAACAAGTGAAAAAGGTCCGACATGTATGATGTCGACGATGGGACTGTTAAGAGTCGCTAGTTGGTTTTTTAAATTGTTGTACTAACACAACTGAGAAAAGATTTGCAAATTGACCCAGTGATGTGACACTAATATATGGGTCTGCGAAACCGAGATTCGTTTAGGATCCGGGGACTTGGTTATGCGGGGAGAAGGTGTTAGGCACCCCCCGACATCCGTGTTACCACGGTGACCGCCACTTTTCAAGAAACTATTATCTGAGTGTGTGTGTGGGTCAATGTGCTGTTATATGGAAGTTGTACGAGGCCTCATTCGAACCTATATACACAGGATTTGAATTTATGTAAAAATTCAGTTTTTAGCATGATATGGCATTGATGTTTTATAAAAGAGGTTTTTCAAACCCTGATGCTCAATAGGAATTGAGACCTTTTACAATCCCATTTTTATTACATGAGCGAATATATTGATTTTATTTGACGGATGCGAGGAATCCGTATGAAAATAATATACAAAAATAATGTCGACTTCCTCGTGGGTATGGAAACCATCTGAGGAAATTCAGACATCGCAAAATAATTTACAAGTCGCCATAATTTGAAAAAATGTCCATCACTAAACCGAAATCTAGATCCAATGGGATGAATCTGTGATCACATGATTCCTAAAGGCGCACGTAATATTGTAATTTGTATAAAACCAATAAGCAGGTATATATATAAAAGCGGTAAATATATATATATACAGACATGATCACCAACCACGAAGCACCTCCATGGGGGATTAGAAATATAAATAAAGCTGTTAAAAGTTATCAACCGCCACGGAGGAAACTCCAGGTGGGACAAAACAAAAATAAAGTCAGAAGCGATCAACCGCCACGAAGAAAACTCGAGGCAGACAAATATATATATATATATATATATATATATATATATATATATATATATATATATTAATAAAAGCGATAAATGCACCGGATGTAAAATTAGGGCTCATCGAACAGAGTTCGACCACAGTTCATATATATAAGTATATATATATATAAAAGCGAGTAAACGCACCGGATATAAAATCCAGGCTCATCAAACAGAGTCCGAAACACAGTTAATATATATAAATGTACATATATATATATATTGAAGCAATAAACGCTCCAGACCGAAGTCTAGGCTCATCGAACAAAGTTCGACATACAGTTCATATATATATAAATGTATATATATAGAACAGCAAGTAAACGCTCTAGACCGAAATCTAGGCTCAATCGAGGCATAACTGGATAATGTTAGTCAATATATATATATAAGTACATATATATATATATATATATATATATACGACTAGAATGAAACCACAGATGATCAAGTGCAGGCAAAAGCAAACAACACGACTCTCAGCGTGTAGAAGGGTGTGTGCAAAGATGAAGAGAAAGACTCTAAAGTGTGTGAGAAGGCTTACGGTGATGATAAAAAAGGCTTCTATATCTTTACATTGGGTAAACACCGACTTTTGTCATCATAAAAGAGGCTATATATGAGCTCACTGTGTGTTTAAAAGTGGGAAAATACACTGTATGGCGAGTGCAGAGCAAATTGTGCAGGGTTTCCCCGTCTTTTTTCTCTTAAAAATCAGCACCCTAAGCCCTCTATTTATAGGCATATGAGCCGAAGGTGTACACAATGGTGGTAGCATGGTGTACGAGAGGCGGGTCGGTCTACCGAGTTTGTTGCCGGGTCAGTGTCGTCTCAATCGTGCACTCGCAATCGTAATGTCCACTCAGATTTTTAGAAATGCAATTCGGGCATCCGTTTGAGGTATATAGGACCTATTTCATACCGCCGTTGTCGAGAGTTGTACGATGGCATGGGATTAGAGTTTGTGCGAAGTCATTGAAGATGGGACGATGCCCTCCGGTCTTCAAGCTTCAACTTTCATCCATTACCCCGCACAATTGTCACTCGGGATTGGTTAGCCTTGTGGGACATTGTTGTGTAGAGACGTGATGTGGCATCGTGTTGGACGAGATGACGATGTTGCCCCTCACCGGTGTTATCGCCGGATTGGGCTGATAAAGCATAGGTTGCTCAGACTTCGCTGAGATTGGACTGCTGCAATTGTCGAAGGTCCTCATTGTCATCTTTGAGGTGTGCCTGTCTTCTCGATGTTATTGTTGGGTTGGTACAGTGCATCTCGTTGTGAGCACTGAGATTGAAGCTGGTGGCATTTGAAACAAGCTTTTCCGGGGTTATCTCCGAAACTGCATTCCTTGGGGTTATCACCAAGGTTGGTGGCTATTCCCATGGTTGGGACTGAGACTGGATACCTCGGGGTTATCTCCGCGATTAATCGATCTTCTCTTGTGTGTGTTCCGGTATTGTATCTGCAGGTCTCGGGGTTATATCCGAGGTTGGAACTGTTGCTCCCAGTGTGTGATCTGTGGTTGATGCTGAACTCCCGCGAGTATCCGGTATGGATTTGGATTGTCTTTCAGGGTTCTCTCTTAAAAGATGAATCTGTCCTCCTGTATTGTTAGTAATAGTGTTACAAAAAATTTCGAGTGTCTACAGATGCCCCTCTTTATCATACTCATGCATGGCAATGCATGGGCAGGATAAAGAATCCTAGACACTTGAAACGCAACAAGATAAACATGGTACTATGGATAGCAATATGATGCAAATGTATGATGCATGTGTACGAGGTTGTAGACCAACATGCTGGGGATGATTGCTGGCTCCTTGTTGCTTCAACTGGGGATTGGCAATACTGACCAGATCTGATGTGTAAACCGAATCTATTAGGATGTTGATGTTGGAGTTATCACCAAATTCCTGTGTACTTGATAATGATTCGATCCTGAAGAGGTACCTCTTGCGTGCAAGAGATCTGTGGGGATAAATCTTGATCTGTTTGAGGATGTGTATAACATATTCCATCATCTATCCTCTTTGATAATGTTGACCTCTCCTATTTAGTATCGCCAGAATATGTCACGATTCTGTTGGATTTACTGCCAACAGCAAATGCTGTCAGGGATGCCTAACCTTCGTTGACTTGTGAATCAATGGCTGAAACATCCTGTGGGATATACTGTAAAGGTTGATTGACCATTGCTGACGTGTGAATCAACGGCTGAGACTCTGTGAGGAGATCGTCAAGGTTGCTTGACCTTCGCTAACGCGTAGATCAACGGAGAATTGCGTTGTGACCCCCCGCTGGGGGTCCGCTGGGGAATATGAGCAGTTGGGTATGAAGACCTCGAATAGATCTAGAGCTCTAATAGGTTTAATCGTTATCGGCTAAAATGACGTCAAGGTTGCTTGACCCTTGTTGACATGTGTGTCAATGGCTGAGTATGCGTTGCTACTACTGCCGGAGATATATGTTGTAAACCCCGTTGGGAATCTACTGGGGACGCATGAGTAAGTACGTAAATCCCGAATAGTTCTCAATGCTTTGATGGGTTTAATTGCCAACGGCTAGAATATCGTCAAGGTTGTTTGACCTTCATTGATAGACATGCCAACGGATGAACGTGTTGTAACCCCCGTCGGGGACCTACGTTATAACCCCCGTCGGGGACCTACGTAGGGTAATGACCGGAGTTGGCAGCATCGGACCTGTACGAGGTATTGCCGGATGTGATTTGTGACAAATGGGATCATTGGCAGGGTATACCTCATGTTCGGCTGACTACCAATGAGTGATGTACAGGTTAAAAGTCTCATCTGAGAAGACCAGGATTGTATACTGTTTTGCTCAATCGCGTGGCATTTTTATTCCCGATTTGACCTTTCTATCCCGTAAGAAATCCGTTTCAACTCGAACTGGACCGAGCCGGAGGGGTGGGACCCACATAGAGGAGCCGCAGGTGCACCTATTATAGCCGGTGTGAGCTGTGGCCAGCGTGGATGATAAATCTGCGTATTTGCCGCCGCAAGTTCATTTCTAACTCACTTCGCTTAGAAAAACCGCGAGCCTTCTTGAGATCTCATTGAGTTCGGGGCTGGTTCGCAAATTCATCGCCACCATACAAGTGTTCTACACTATCCACGGTAATGTATGCATGTATTTTTCCGGTTTCATTCTGTTAGATTGTGAGATATTGCACTAAATGCATCTAAACACATAGTAGTGATTATGTATGCACAAATGACTTGATAAAAATATTCAACATAGTAAATGTTAGTATTAAACTATCTTGAACATAATGATATAAAAAATTTGACTTACGAGGACAATAAATTGGCACCTTTTTTTGCTATTTTTTGTCCTATTTGAGGTCCAATGAGCAAAAGGTATAAAGGCAAAATACTCCTAGCATTGAGGTTGGACTTATGCATGATGATTTTAATTTTTAATGCATATATTATGTATATGACTTTGGGGCAGGTGTGCTACAGAATGGCCACCTAGACATGCCTACGTGCATGTGAATAGTCCTATTTTCAAAGGGGACTATGGCAAAAATTTTCCAAATGTAGGCATTGGGTAATCATGCATTTTAACTCTATTATATGTTTAAAGTAAATGCATGAATGCATATAGTCATAAATGCATTTAAAAGCTCCAGGTAAGAAAATACCACACCCTTTCTGAGGTGATTTGGAGACTTGTAGTCCAGATATTATGGATCTGGATTAGCCAGAAAGCGATTCTTACAGGATCGCTTACGGCGTCTGACGGAGGGCTTCGAAGTGCCTCATCCTCGTTTCATCAAACAAATTTCGTCGGTTGGTGGAGGCTATGATACGTCCCATCCAGGAAGATGTTCCAGACGTTGAGGACGAGGAGACAGATATTCCGATTGAGGATCCCGCTTCTGCTACACATGTCCCTCGCAGGAGCTTCCGAGAGCATTCGGTGGTGAACCCGAGTTCTTTGGGTGATTTGGGCAGACATCCATCGATGTACTTGCATGCTAACGAGGTATGGCGTTAGACATTGATCTTCCTTCTTTCCTATTGATGAGGATTTTAAAGGGTTCTGATGTTGATCTGCATTTCATGTAGGTTCCAGGTTTTACACAGCCTTGAGGGAACTGTTTTAGCATCCACTCCATGTACCAAGCGCTTCATCCTGATTACAGAGAAGTAGTGCATGAGTGGGGATTTGGGGCATTCTTCTCCATCCTTCCCCGTCGTTTTCCTTATGGTTACCTCAGGGCATTGTCTGAGAGATGGTTTCATCAGACTCAGTCACTCCACCTGCTGGATTGCGAGGTGATGATGACGCCTATGGATTGGCGATTTATCACAGGTATGGAGTTTGGAGAGGAGCTAGTGCCTTGCATGGCGAATATTACCCCTGATGCCGTCAGATCCTTATTAGGAGTTCCGCGGAGGCGCTCAAAGGCAGGACTGTCCGTTCAGGTCCTTTGAGCGTAGATGTTATGAGCGGGCTATTGAGTGAGCCCATGCCTGATGATGTCAGGATCAGGGATCGCGTTCTGCGGCAAATGTTCCTAATGATCATTCTAGTCGCTTCACGTGAGATAACTCTTCCACGGTATCACATCACTTTGGTCGGCCGCCACACGCGATGTGGGACCGTATAGAGAGAGTATGGTAGGGCTCTTACACCTTTGCCTATTTCCTTGGGGCATAAATCTGCGCTCTGCTGTGGTTTGACCGAGGCTTGGCTAGGATTTTACCCGTTCTATTGGTGAGTATTTCTCTTGTGTTTTTCCTATTCATAGGTTAAGAGTGTTTCTTGGTAGAGATGTTTTGCCATTGTGTTGGCAGTTTTGGGCCTATGAGAGGCTTCCATGTTTGTGTCCCATGAGTGTGTTAGGCTTAGTTTCCTATCCACGAAGACGACGATGGCACCATTCTATTTTGCCAGAGGTCCCTGTATCTGAGGGCTTCCCTCACTGCCGTATGCTGATTGGAGTTCTTGACTACGACGCCATCACATGGCTTCCATACTCGTGGGGATCATTTGACCATCGGTTTTGAGGATGGACACCCCACCGAGTAGAGTATTTGATTTCCACCCGGAGATTTCCTCTCTTCACAGATGGAGGCTGGGAGATCTATTTAGGAGAGCGTGTTATTAGGAGCACCGTAGGGGAGATTCGTATACCGATCTTGCCTCCTGTCAGGCGTCATTGGCCTGTATCACAGTCACCCATCACGAATATTCCATTGTTGGGAGTTGACGGTTTTGATTTATTCGAGGGTCCATGTACTCGGGAGATATTCCAGCGTTGGTGGCTCCCTCAAGACTATCGGGGCCCGATCCGTGCCACCACGATTTATGGGGGACATAGTTCCAGATCTTTGATGATGACGGATTGGGTGGCTTGTGTCCGAGCTCTGACTCATCTGACCCAGATTGATAGTTTGACCTGGCAGTTGGATCTCGGCATTTGGGCAGAGATCCAGCAGAGGCAGAGTCATTTGTTCCTTCCACCAAAGTCCGCCCCTCGCACGACCCATTTGGTTTTGCCGGCGCAGATCCTCCTCTTTATAGGCCTGACATCCCTGTTGATAGAGATCTAGTAACTCAGGAGGAGTTACATCAGGTGGACAGGATTGAGGATGTGGACATCGAGACCCTGGTCTTCTTCTGATGTATATTCTCATTATATCTTTTGATAGGCCTCTGTTAGATATTGGGTGGCTGTTCCCCATTCTCGCTATATCTTTTGATAGGCCTCTGTTAGTAGTAGGGCGTCTGTGCCCCATTTTCATGTATTTCTAGCTGTATATAGCTGATGTATTAGATGATGATATATTTAGGAATGTATGCACCGTTTTGCATTCCCTATATCATATGGTCATCCATTATCTCTTATGCATGTATCATGTTATGCATATGTATGTATGTCCAGAGATATTCGCCATTGACCCCTAGATGGTCTTATGACACGGCCCACATAGATGTCTTCTTCGACAGTTAGCCGTATAGATCATACCCCACCGTCAGTGGTGGCATTGGGTATGCGATCATGGTATGATAGCATGTCACCGCCAGATAGGGTGATCAGAGATCATTGCTTGCAAAGATACCATGACCCTTTTGGCATTTCAGGTTCCTGCAGGATTTGTAGACGGGATGCTAGAGCATTGGCTACCTGATAGGCAGGTATTCCATTTT
The DNA here is from genome assembly GCA_020205605.1 of Panax ginseng. NCBI lineage: Eukaryota > Viridiplantae > Streptophyta > Magnoliopsida > Apiales > Araliaceae > Panax > Panax ginseng. The sequence continues at coordinate 55,487,237 of CM035145.1, forward strand.
GGCACCCATGAGTTGACTCCTAATCTGGAGGAGTATGCACATTTGACGATGCTTCCCTTAGACAGACCTTGCATGCACATGGCTTTGGGAGACATGAGTAGACGATTCATGACTCTCACAGGATTGAGGCGCAGAGTAGTGCAGGATGAGCTGACATCTGGCAACGTGATCTCTCAGCATTTTCTGTATGACAGATTTGGCGCGGAGGATAGCTACTCACGACATTTCGGGGATTTCACCGTGTCGGAGGATCATTGGCGTTTGGCCAGAGTTTGATGTACTGATGCTATGTGTACTGTCATACGTGTATATGCCGCGGTATATGGATGAGATAAATATAGGGGTTATCATGGCCGTGAGAGCTCTCAGGGAGGGTGGTACCATTGTACCTATGATCGTGGCGAGAGACCTCGCGATCAAGATCCTCATCAAGATGATTTTACCGTCAGGCGTGTTTACTAGGAGTTCGGTCATGCTGTATGTGTGGTTTATGTCACACTTGCGACCGGTTGGTACCCTTAGACGGCATGGGTATTGCTTCTCCCATGATGTGGCTATGTCATACTCCTTTCAGCCATCGGAGTGTACAAATGCTCAGTCCTAGTCCGCATTTTTGGCAGATATCAGAGATCCATTTAGCATATTGTCGTGCTTTCGGGCTTTGCTCACCATACGCCTTCATTACTCATGCTCCAGCATGGATTTTCTCTTTAAGCGTGCTTGAGGGCGTGACTACTTATCACCCATTGGCCGTGATGTCGCGATTCGACCGGTTCTGAGATTTTCATCCTTTCGAGGGGCGATAGGTCGTGATCGACTTCTCGATACCTCTCGGCCAGAGGACCCGATCTGTATACGCTTCTTTGGGATCAGCGTGAGCTAGCTGCTTTTCCTATCAGTCGTCCCAGTTATTCCGCAGAGTACTCCGCATGGATGGAGATGGAGGTTTTATCGGCTGCAGCAGTATTTGCAGTACCGGAGAGCGAGTTATACGATGTAGAGCCTATGGAGGACATTGATGCCTACATCGAGGAGGAGCCCACTGTTGGGTTGCCAGCATTTCTTTTGGATTCTCCTAGTACCAGTACTTTTGTGATTCAACACTCAGCACAGTATTTAGAGCAGAGTCTTCATCTGATGACCTTTGAGAGAGATCAGATTTGATCTATAATGTCGACTGCTCTTGATGTGAGGGATGCCGCTCTATTGGAGAGAGACATGGCATTGGCTCGTAGAGATGCAACTGTTGCTGAGCGTGATGAGGCCAGGTCAGCCATAGACATAGTGATAGTTGAGCGGGATACCGCTATATCTGCCCGGGATGTAGCCGTCGCAGATAGTACTGCAGTGAGGTCCCTTACCACTGGTATGATCGTAGAGATGAACACTTATATTGATGAGCATATGGTCATCATGCATATGGCTACAGATCTGTTGGGTCGTGTGGATATTCTCACCCAGGAGACTACAACTTTACCTCCATCTGAGAGGGACGCCATGTTGGTCTTGCTAGCTCGCACGTACCCTAACTCGTAGATGAGCTTTATATTCACCTTCACAAACTAGCTTAGTCCTTTTGTCATGTACAATTTACATTGTATATATATCAAACAACATTATATATGACAGGGAAATATATTTTTGGATCACTTCCCTTTTAGATATGTCCTGGTATTTGCTTGATATTTTGCCTGCTGCTCCAGGGCTTGTGATCTTGATGTATTCTGAATTCCTCCTGGGTGGATGGACATTGAGTGGTCTCTGGATAGTTCAGAATGGATCATCGATCTGTGTATCCCTACCATCGTTGGTGTCTTGGGACTTGTTTCTGTATGGAAATGTGGAGAGGAGTGTGGCTTTCCTCTATGAGATTGACCGCACCACAGATGGTCGCCAATACTTCTATTTAGGAGAAGCCTAGTTAATTCCATCTCTTATGGATTGGTATTCCTCTTCAAGGCATGACCGCAGCTTAGATGGTCGCCGAATCTCCTATTTGGGAGGAGTTCATGTAATTCCATCCCTTTGGTCTGAAGTCGAATGAAATGTAGTGGATTGAAAGAGGATCCCAGTACCAGTTGACAATGGTTTGTGTTTTGGTAGGGGGTGAGACCGAACCATAAATGGCTGCCTACATACTCCTATTGAAGAGGAGATCAGGTCTGCGTAGTTCAAACCTGGTGTAAGAGGTTCAAAACTGTATATGGCTGACATGGTGTAGGAATGTTTTTGGTTGTTTTTGTGAGGAGAATAGGGTAGAAATGTTTTTGTTATTTTTTGTTTTATTGTGACCGGTCCATATGAAATGGTTACCTACGTACTTCTATTGAAGAGGAGATCAGGTCGACGTAGTTCGCCCCTCAGGGCGAGATGAAAAGTGTAATCCCACGTGCAGGTCAGAGTGCGGGGAGGAGAAAGTTTAATCCTAGGTTGAGGATAAACTGTAGGTGAAAAGTTTGATCCCAGGAATGGGTAGCCAAACTATAAACGCAAGAGGTTCAATCCGCGGGGGGATGACCTAAATTGTATGAGCGTGAAGGAGAAAGCCAGACTGCTGGCTTGAAGAGTACGTTTCCTGAGGGGCAAAGTGTAGATGAGTTGTATGTGGTAAAGGGTTAAAGAACCGAAATGACTGGTGACCTGATGATTACGCACCAGGGTGTTTGCTGGTTACTTCAGACATAATACCGTTTCACGGTGTCTGAGTTGATGAGTTGTGGAAATTCATCACCGTCCATTTCTTGCAATCTTAGAGCGCCTCCTGTCAATACTTCCTTGACAATAAACGGGCCTTCCCAGTTAGGAGAGAATTTTCCTTTAGCCTGATCCTGGTTGTCAAGAATCTTTTTCAAAACCAAGTCATGTTGTTTGAACTGCCGCAGCCGGACCTTTTTGTTGTAGGATCGGGCGATCCTTTGCTGATATAACTGACCATGGAAGATAGTCGCGGTTCGCCTTTCGCCTATTAGAGACAATTGGTGATACTGTTTTGTACCCATTGGTCTTCATCCGGTGGCGTCGATCAACACTCGAGAGATTCCATCTCAACTTCTATGGGGAGCACCGCTTCCATCCCATAGGTTAAAGCGTAGGGGTTGCCCGGTGGAAATACGCATTGTGGTTACAGAGGCTATGAGATTCGAGAGGCAATAGGCCAGGCCAATCTTTGTGGTTGGCAGACATCTTTTGCATAATCTTCTTGATATTTTTCTTAGCCGCTTCAACAGCACCGTTCATCTTCGGACGATAGATGACAGAGTTAAGATGTTTGATGTGGAATTTACTGCATAATTCCTCCATCATTTTGTTGTTGAGGTTTTTGGAATTGTCTGACACAATCACCTCTGGTTGTCCATATCGACAAACGACATTATTTCTGATGAAAGCAATGATGACTTCTTTAGTGACCCTGGGGAAGGAGGCTGCTTCCACCCACTTGGTGAAGTAGTCGATCATGGTGAAGATAAATCGGTAACCATTACTGGCATTAGGCTCGATAGGTCCGATAACGTCCATTCCCCACATTGAGAAGGGCCAAGGAGAACTCATATTGTGGAGTTCCCGTGGAGGGGCGTGTATAGCATTCCCATGAATCTGGCACTGATAGCATCTTTTGACGTGGTCGTTGCAATCAGCCTTGAGAGATAGCCAATAGTGTCTCATCCTGAGGACTTTCTTGACAAGGAGGGGGCCACTCATGTGGGGCCACAGACTCCACCATGGATTTCATCCATAAGCCTTTAGGCTTGGTCTTTATCTAGACACCTGAGGAGACCTAGTCCTGCATCTCTTTTGTAGAGCGCATCTCCACTCATGTAGAACTTCATAGCAAGTCGATGGATCCGCCTTTTCTCAGTCAGGCTCGCCTCAGCGGGTGTAGATCCATCTCGCAGATATTCCCTGATATGCTGATACCAAGGAGGTTGGATGGGAGGTAGCTCATCCGATACTTCTCCAATGTAATTCCCATAAGCTGGGGCCTTGTTTAGGGAAATTGTGACGCTTGGAAAGTGTTCCATGTCTGATATGCGAATCAAGGAGGCCAAAGTGGTTAATGCATCCGCAAAGTCATTCGTATTACGAGGAATGTGTAGAAAGGAGATTTCTTCGAACTCCGAAGCCATCTTCAAAACCTACCGATGGTAAGGGAGCAAATGTAATTCCTTGGTTTGATAGATTCTGGTGGATTGTCTGATTACCAACTCCGAATCTCCAAGGACAGTTAACCGCCTGATGCCCATTGAACGGGCAAGTTTTAGCCCCATGAGAAAGCCTTCATACTCAGCCGTATTGTTGGTGCTGACAAACTGTAATTTGACGGCAATGGGATACTGCTTCCCTGTACCAGATACTAGAACTGCTCCAGCTCCAGAACCTTCCATATTAATAGCTCCATCAAAATACATCTTCCATGATTGGCGCGTATCGTACTGATGGTGTTGTTGTTGCCTTTGTCGATACTCCTTCATCGAGGAAATATGTTTCAAGGGTTTGAAATCCCCTGAAGGTGCGGCGGCCAGTTGATCCGCGATTCCTTGACCTTTGATGGACTTTTGAGTCACATATACGATGTAAAATTGTTGTAGGATTAACTGCCATCTGGACAGCCGGCAATTTAACATGGGTTTGTTGAACACGTACTTGAGAGGATCCACGCGGGATATGAGATGGGTTGTGTGACCATGGAGGTAATCTTTGTAACCTCATGGAAGCCCATGCTAAAAAGCACAACACGTCTTTTCGATCAGTGTGTACTTATGTTCACTGCTGTTGAACCTTTTACTGAGGTAATAGATAGCTCGTTCTTAGCCTCTATCATCTTTCTGTCCCAGCATGCAGCTCATGGCATTGTCACTTACGGACAGATACATGAACATGGGAATATCGTCCCTGGGTGGTATCAAGACAGGAGCTTTGACTAGCTGTTTCTTGATTGTAAGGAAGGCATTCAGGCACTCATCATTCCATTTCATGGAGGAGTTCTTCCTTAATAGCTTGAAGATTGGCTCACAGGTTGCTGTGAGTTTGGAGATAAACCTGCTGATGAAGTTGATTCTTCCCAAAAATCCCCGTATTTCCTTCTCTGTCTGAGGAATGGGCATTTCATTGATGGCTTAGATTTTGGCAGGATCCAGCTCTATCCCTTTGTGGCTGACTAGAAATCCTAGCAATTTTTCTGATCTAACGCCAAAGGCGCACTTAGCTGGATTCAACTTCAAGTTGTACTTACGCAACCTGTTGAACAACTTTTTAAGATGGTCTATATGGTCATCCTCCTTCCGGGACTTGACAATGATGTCATCCACGTAGATCTCGATCTCTTTATGCATTAAGTCGTGGAAAAGAGCCATCATAGCTCGTTGATAGGTAGCTCCGGCATTGATGAGGTCGAATGACAACTGTCTATAGCAAAAAGTTCCCCAAGGAGTGATGAAAGCAGTCTTCTCACGATCTTCCTCGGCAACCATGATCTGATGGTACCCCGTAAAATAATCAGCAAAGGAGTACATGTCGTTCTGCGCAGTATTGTCAATGAGAATGTGGATAAATGGTACGGGAAAGCTGTCTTTTAAGCAAGCTTTATTCAAGTTCCGATAATCCACGCAAACTCGCACCTTCCCTCCAGGTTTAGGTACAGGCACAATGTTGGATATCCACTCAGGATATGTAGACACCATGATGATGCCAGCTTGAAATTGTTTCACAATTTCTTCTTTCACATTTAAACTCCACTCCGGTTTCAATCGCCTGAGTTTCTGCTTGACTGGCTTAAATCCCTCTTTAATGGGAAGGCGATGAAGGACAATGTCAGTTGACAAACCCACCATGTCTTCATGAGACCATGCAAACACATCCTGGAATTGGGTTAATAGTGTAACCATGCCATTTCGTTGGTTTGGGGTAAGGTCTGAACCAATCTGGATTAACTTAGGGCTTTCTAAGGTTCCGAGATTGAAAGAAGTGGTTTGATCAAGGTTGGGTTTGGGTTTGTCTTTGACCCATTCTTGAATTTCTGGAGGCACCTCAATGTCATCTGGTATATCCATCAAGGCTAAATTCATCTCTACATCAAAGGTACAATCCTTGTGTAGGAGAGGCATCATGATCCGCATAAATCTGAGCACATCTAAATTGAGTCACGAAACAAAATATGCTTTCACTTAGTATATATGAAACGTGTTGATCATACACGGTGTTAGCATATCTTGGCAAAATAAAGCGCTAATCTTGTATGTAAAAAAAGCAGTTATTATATCTACAGGGCAGAAAGAGTTTCTACCCACTTTACCTTCGTCGACCAAAGCAAGGAATGCTGTCCCAATTAGCAAGGGTAAAGTTCGGGTGGACCGCAGTGATGGAGGGATTGTCATCAGCCTCCCTGTCCCGAATGATGGCCATTACATCTGGGCAATCATTGTCTGGGGTGTATCTGTTGGTATGTTCATCATGAACGATGATTCGTATACCGGACATCATCCGTATGAGGTCTTATTTGATTCTCCGTTCCTTTTCTTCCACTGCGGGATTTGGAACAACGATTTCTTTCTCCTTCACCGGTACCGGCTTGGTAAATAACATATCCATTACATTGGCTGGCACCTTTACTGGAGGTTGTGCGGACTCAGAGTTTGAAGGCGAAGCCAAACGCCACATGGTTGAAGTTGAAAGAATCTGCTGATGCTTATGAGGATTCCTGTGACTAGAGCTGGCAGAATAGCCTAGTCCAGCTGTTCCAGCTTGCTTAGTTAATTGAATGGGGTACTTGATACCCTGGCAATCTTTACCCAACCCTTGTCCTAGTTTATGACCTAACGACATCATTTCTTGAGTTTCTGACATCACCTCTGCAGAGATCTTAGGTTCGGGCAATGGTGCTCCAATAGCGTGGTATTGGGTGTTGCTTATTTCCAAAGCATGAAAACTGTCTGGTTCTACATATATATTGCCATTGATTAACGGCATGTCCCTGTGATGAGGAAACTCTGGTTCAGCGTTGACTATGACCAGGCTATTATTGATGATGTATTTCAATTATTGGTGAAGAGTGGAGGGGACTGCCCCAGCCATATGAATCCATGGTCGTCCCAAGAGCAGGTTGTATTCTGAATCTATCTTGAGCACATGGAAAGATACGCAGAATGTGTGAGGACCAATTTTGATTGGCGACTCAATTACTCAAACCAGGAAGTTCTGACGGGCTCCATCAAAAGCCTTGATGATAGTATGGCTACTCCGAATTTTGTTGAGATTGATATTCACTTCACTAAGGTAGCGTATGGGCAGATATTTAGAGATGAACCTCCATCTATTAAGACTCCAGCTACCATATATCCGGAAGACAAGACCGCAATGTGCAACGGTTTGCAATGACCGGTCTCTTCGGGCGGTGTGTCATCACCAGTGAAGGATATCACATTGTTATTGAAAATGTGAACAAGCATATGTTGAAATTTTTCCGTATCCACTGATGTCGGGAGATAGGCTTCTTCTAGAACCTTTAACATGATCTTGCGGTGATCTTCGGAAGTTAGGACCAAGTCCAAAATTGATATTTGTTGTGGAGCTTCTTTCAAGCTTAAAACCACCGTAGCATCATTATGACCCACAGCGCGGAGGAATTTTTCAATCTTCTCCATGGGTATTTTCCCCTTTGATTTGGTGGTAGACTTCATCACCCGATGGGGTAGATACAGTGGATTTTCCTTCGACACTGCAACAGTTGTATGTGAGGTGGATCCATCACCTTCTCCATAATTACACGGAACCTTGCGCAAGCTAACAATAGGATATTGTTCTCTGCATGGCAAGTTAATTGGCTCGGGAGTGGCCACTTTCAAAGGATTGTTTCCTCCTTTGAGTTGAATTATTGGCGTTGTGAGTAAAGTATTAATCACCTAAACTTCAGTGGATATAACTGCTACCACACTTTTCCACTTAGTAGGGCCTGCATTCTCACTGCTTTCGTAATACGTTGTCGTTATCTCTGTCAGCCTTGATACACCACTGTCGATTAGATTTTGAATAAGGTGGCGGAGTGCCCAGCATTCTTCTGTGCTGTGACCGCGAGACTGGGAGTGGTATTGACATACTCCATCAGAGTTGTACCATCCCGAACGGGGGTTGATTGGAGGTAGAACTGAACTTATCCTTCCTTCATTGATTAACATATGAAGAATTTCCTCCATAGGTTGGCCCAGATAGGTGAATTCCCTTTTGTTGGCGAAATCTCGGCGGGCTTTGGCATTTGCTCTCTTCGTCACTTTGACTTCCAGCATTTCATTTTCTGAAAGTGACGAGGGAATATTCATGACAATAGGTAGGAGACAGGCATGCTCCTGGCTGATTAATTGCCGAGTTACTTGATGCTGATAAGTCACCAGTTCCGCCAATTGCTCAATTTGTTTGCCGAGAGCTTTGATCTTTCGTTCCATTGTGAATTGGAACTTGGCATAATCCCATCTGTCATCACCATCTTTGAGGGTCTGGGAAGATTCACAGCTAAAGTTGGAATTCTGTCCATTGCTCCAATTGATCATGTTGACCTCTTCTTCTTTGTGTTGAGGAAGAGAGTTGTCTTGTACATGAGGCTGATCGGGTTTGGTGACTACAATCTCCCCGTTGTCTATCAGGTCCTGGATCTTGTGTTTCAAGGCCCAACAATCCTGAGTATCATGTCCAGGTGCCCCGGCATGATAAGAACATTTCCTAGCAGCATTAAAACCCCGTCCATTAGGGCTGGCTGGTGGAAGAAAATGCGTGATTTTCTTCTATGTTGTTAGAAGATTTAAAATGTTCTCGAGGGTATCCCCTAAGGGTGTAAAAACTCGCTGGCGTTTGACTTCTCCACCTTTTGGTACTGGAGGGTTTGCAGACTGTGCTGGAAAGGGAGTGTAGTTTCTCCTGGGCATATTTTGATTGCCTTTTTGTCCCTGTAGTATTAGGGAAACATCTTCTTCTTTCTTTTTATAGACCCTCTGGGGTTGTTCCCATAATTTCCAGATTGGATGTGGTTGTAACAGCTTTGAGTGCAGCTAGGTCTTGAATCTTTCCTGACTTCAATCCCATCTTAGCCATCTCCCCATGTTAAACCATTTCAGAAAAAACGGTTTGCCAATGCCGGCTAAAACTCTCTCATAGAAGGGAGCTTCTTGTATGTCTATGAATGTCATGACCATTTCTGATTCCGTCATGGCAGGACTAACTTGGGCAGCCAGGCGTCTCCACCTTTGAGCATACTCTTTGAAAGACTCGTTAGACTATTTCTTGATCTTAGTAATTTGATACCGATCAGGAGCCATCTAAGTTTGAAAACTATATTGAGTGAGGAAGGCATGTGCTAGCTCTTCCCAGCTATGGATTTTGGAGTTGTCTAATCTTGTGTACCACAAACGGGCTTCTCCAGTTAGACTCTTTTGGAACAATTGCATTCTGAGTTTTTCATCCTCTGTATAGGATCCAAGTTCTCCAATAAATACTTTTAAATGTGTATAAGGATCTCCTAACCCGTCATATTTTTCAAAGTTAGGAGTTTTAAATTTTTCTGGGTAATGAACACCAGGAAAAATACACAGATCAGCATATGAAACACTCCCGTGTGTTCCAATTCCTTTGATAGTGCGAAGGGTCTCTTCCATTTGGAGGAATTTCTTTTTGATGTCACCAGTGTCTGGATCTCCAGTGGGATGGGTAGCATCATGAATTTTTTTGGTTGTATCCAACTGTAGTTCAGGTATGGTAATGACCGGGATTCCTCCTTGTGTGGAGGATTCAGTATGTACGGGTATTTTCTGACCCTGTGTAGACTGGTGTAATTCTTTTAATGTTACAACCAAATCTGTAATCTGTTTACTTAATCCATCGAATTCTTTGCGAGAAACTAGATTAAGTTCAGTCTGGTCGGATGACGACATGATTGACTGTAGGCCTGTTGCCTTTTTGGACTTTGACCGGGTAGTAGGTCCGACTGATTCCCTGCAAAAGACTTGCATAGTTTAGTCTTTAGGGGAGGTGTATAATAACATGCGATGTGTTCGTTTTAGGGATTTTATCCTGCAAAACGGGTGTCAGTTGTTTATAACATGTATGTGGACACATTGCTTCATATTTCTCATTACATGGAGATATATATGGCATGAAATTACAAGTAATTTTGTTTACAAGTAATTGAAATGAGAGAGCATGAAGAGACTTTCCTCCATTTTGGGTTTATCAGAGGCTGACCTATCTTAGGTTACTCTCACGGGTTTTTGGCATGAAGGTTCCCAAATCATCGCAATCTACTTGACGGGAAGTTAATCCGGTCTTTCAACTGGAGCGAATTTGGGTGGTGCCTTTCCTGAGCCTCGGAGAATTAGTCTTCTCACGAGTCCAGTAATCAAACAATGACGGGATAGCCTCCTGGTGGAGGGACCACACAACATACATTAACATACATCGCGTCTCACCGTATGAAATGATGACATGTGCGAAGCACTAATATCATAAGCAGTTTATAGTGCGAAGCATTAACATAACACGCAGATATGATGCGAAGCACTAAGTTCAATCAAGACATGCATTCGTACACATTCATCCAATGTAAATGCAACATCCACACACAAGTAGATAACAGTTTTGAAAAGATTGCAATAGCAGCTTAAATCCTCTTACTGGAGTCCCTAGCAGAGTCGCCACCTGTCGACGTCGGGATTTTTGGATGTCCCTTTTCGGTACTTGTTCTTTGGTGTTCTCATTTTAGGTGAGATTTGTTTAAAAAAACAAGTGAAAAAGGTCTAACATGTATGATGTCGACGATGGGACTGTTAAGAGTCGCCAATTGGTTTTTTAAATGGTTGTACCAACACAACCGAGAAAAGGTTTGCACATTGACCCAGTGATGTGACACCGATATATCTGTTCGCTAAACCGAGATTCATTTAGGGTCAGGGGACTTGGTTATGCGGGGAAGGTGTTAGGCACTTCGACATCCGTGTTACCACGGTGACCGCCTCTTTTCAAGAAACTATTATCCGAGTGTGTGTGTGTGTGTGTGTGTGTGTGTGGGTCAATGTGTTGTTATATGGAAGTTGTGACGAGGCCTCGTTCAACCTATATATATGTGGATTTGAATTTATGTAAAAATTCGTTTTTAGCAAGATATGGCATTGATGTTTTATAAAAGAGGTTTTTCAAACCCTGGTGCTCAATAGGAATTGAGACCTTTTACACTCCCATTTTTATTACATGAGCGGCTAGATTGATTTTATTTGACGGATGCGAGGAATCCATATGAAAATAATATACAAAAATAATGTCGACTTCCTCGTGGGTATGGAAACCATCTGAGGAAATTCAGACATCGCAAAATAATTTACAAGTTGCTTACAGCTGAAAAATGTCCATCACGGGAACCGAATCTAGATCAAATGGGATAAATCTATGATCACATGATTCCTAGGCGCACAGAATATTGCAATTTATATAAAACCAATAAGCAGGTATATATATAAAAGCGGTAAATATATATATACAGACATGATCACCAACCACGAAGCACCTCCATGGGAGATTAGAAATGTAAATAAAGCTGTTAAAAGCTATCAACCGCCACGGAGGAAACTCAAAAAGGGACAAAACATAAATAAAGTCAGAAGCGATCACTCATCACGAAGAAAACTCGGTAGGGCGAAAATATATATATATATATATATATATATATATATATATATATATATATATATATATATATATATATATATATATATAAAAGCAAATAAATGCACCAGATGTAAAATTAAAGCTCATCGAGCGAGTTCGACCACGTTATATATATAAGTATATATATATAAAAAGCGAGTAAACGCATTACATCGGATATAAAATCCGTGCTCATCGAATGCAGTCGACACACACGCTAATATATATAAGCGTATATATATATATATATATATATATATATATATATATATATTAAAGCAATAAACGCTCTGCATCAAGTGCAGGCTCATCGAACAAAGTTCGACACATAGTTCATATATATAAATGTATATATATAGAAAAGCAAGTAAACGCCCCAGACCGAAGTCTAGGCCCAATCGAGGCATAACTCGATAATGTTAGTCAATATATATATAAGTACATATATATATAATATATATATATATACAGACTGGAATGAAACCACGGACCGAAGTCCGGGCAAAAGCAAGCAACACGACTCTCAACGTGTAGAAGGGTGTATGCAAAGATGAAGAGAAAGACTCTAAAGTGTGTGAGAAGGCTTACAGTTGAATGATAAAAAAGGCTTCTATATCTTTAGATTGGGTAAACACTGGCTTTTGTGGGTACAAAAGAGGATATATATTAGCTCACAGGTGTTAGAAAGTGGGAAAATACACTGTATGGTGAGTGCAGAGCAAATTGTGCAGGGTTTCCCCGTCTTTTTTCTCTTAAAAATCAGCACCCCAAGCCCTCTATTTATAGGCATATGAGCCGCAGGTGTACCAGAGGCGGGTCGGGTCGGGTCGTCTCGAAGTACGTGCACTCAGGAACTGTAATGTCCACTCGGATTTTCAAAAGTGCAATCCGGGCATCCGTTTGAGGTATACATAACCTATTTCGGACCTCCGTTGTTGAGAGTTGTACGATGGCATGAGATTAGAGTTTGTGCGAAGTCATTGAAGATGGGACGATGCCCTCCGGTCTTCAAGCTTCAACTTTCATCCGTTACCCCGCACAATAGTCACTCAGGATTGGTTAGCCTTGTGGGACATTGTTGCGTAGAGACGTGATGTACCATCGTGTTGGACGAGATGACGATGTTGCCCCTCACCGGTGTTATCGCCGGATTGGGCTGATAAAGCAGACGTTGCTCAGACTTCGCTGAGATTGGACTGCTGCAATTGTCGAAGGTCCTCATTGTCATCTTTGAGGTGTGCCTGTCTTCCAGATGTTATTGTCAGGTTGGTACAGTGCATCTCGTTATGAGCGCCAAGATTGAAGCTGGTGGCATTTGAAACAAGGATTTTCGGGGTTATATCTAAAACTGCATTCCTTGTGGTTATCACCAAGGTTGGTGGCTATTCCCATGGTTAGGACTGAGACTTGATACCTTGGGGTTATCTCCGAGATTAATCGGTCTTCTCCGGTGTGTGTTCCAGTATTGTATATGCAGGTCTCGGGGTTATATCCGAGGTTGGAACTGTTGCTCCTAGAGTGTGATCTGGGGTTGATGCTGAACTCCCGGTAGTATCCGATATGGATTTGGATTGTCTTTCAGGGTTCTCTCTTAAAAGACGAATCTGTCCTCCTGCATTAGTAGTAACAGGAGTAGAGAAAATTTCGAATGTCTACACATACCAATCAATTGCCTGTCAGTGCACTACGACCAAAGACATTCAACTGTTAACTAATGGTCATGATCTTGCCAATCACATCATTGAATTATCCATGCACTGCGGCCAAGGATATTCGTTAGTATCACTAGTGGTCATGATCATGTCATACACTTGTCCATCTTCGCACTACGGGTCAAAGCTATCAAACAACAGATCATCTTTGCACTACAGGCCAAAGACATACAACTGTAAAACCAATAACCAACAGTATAATAAAGAATGGAATAATAAAAGAATTTCACCATGTATACAATACTTCGCATAGACAGGTTATTCCAACATAATAATAAAGAATGGAATAATAAAAGAATTTCACCATGTATGCAGTACTTCGCATACACAGGTTATTCCAATATAATAATAATGAATGGAATAACAGAAGAATTTCACCATGCATGCGTAATCCGCACAGACAAGTTATTCAAACAAAATAATAAATAATGAAACCAGGTCATGCGTAATCGCACAAACAGGATATTCCAACAGAATAAATAAAAATGGAATAACAACAGAATTCACCATGCATGTGATAAATCGCATAGACAGGTTATTCCAACAGAATAATAAACAAAGGAATAATAGAAGAATTTCACCAAGTATAGGGTAGTCCGTGTATACATGTTATTCCAACAGAATAATAAAGAATGGAATAAAAGAAGTTCTCTTCATGAATACAAAAGAAATAATACCCCTTATGAGTACAACAAATAATATCCCTTACGAATACAACAAATAATATCACTTACTTTTGAAAGAAGAGTATTCCGACTGGTAGGGCGAGGATATACTCGAAGAAACTTGTACTATGCTCAAAGCTTTCTTAAACTCTAAAGAAATACGCTCAAGATTATAGAAGAAGAATTCTCTCTCTAGAGTTTCAGTGAATTCGTAAGAAATAATGAAGGAATGAGCTTCTATTTATAGAAGAATGGACTGCATAGTAACTAATTGATGAACGGTCCAGATTGATTTACTTTTAATCGGACGGTCCATTTTTAAAGCAAAATCTTTTAAATAAAATATAATATATTCTATTTATAATCTAATAAAACGAATAACTTTATAAAATTATTCTGTTTTATATAAAAAGATTTTACTATTCAAAACACTATGCAGGCACTATGCATAATAAAATATTATATATTCTATTTATAGAATAACTTTATAAAAGTATTCTGTTTTATAAAAAAGATTTTACTATGCAAAATACTATGCATAATAGAATATAATATATTCTATTTATAGAATAACTTTATAAAAGTATTTTGTTTTATATAAAATGATTTTACTATTAAAACTTTAAACCAACGATCCATATTGATTTACCATTATAACTTTCCACCAGCAGTCCATATTGATTTACTATTATATCTTCAACCAATGGTCTGAAAAATTAGCACATCTCCTCATGGAATAATATTGTACCTAAAAATAATTTAGACTGAAAAGAAATATATTTTTCGGGTGAATAGTATCCCATGAATAGTACTTCGAGAATAGTACCCTGTGAATAGTACCCCGACACAAAAAGTGTCCTAAATACCCGAGTGAACAATACTAGAGTGAATAATAATCGGGTGAATAGTAACCCGTAAATAGTAACTCGTGAATAGTACTCCGACACGAAAAATACCCCAAATACCCGAGTGAATAATATTCGGGTGAATAGTAATTTAGGTGAATAGTAACTCGTGAATAGTAACTCGTGAATAGTACTCCGACACAAAAAGTTTCCCAAATACTCGAGTGAACAATACTAGAGTAAATAGTAACCAGGTATTTTATGACAACTTGTCTACTTTGAAAAATTTTCACATATCACCCTTAACTTTAAACTTTTATCAATTTAACTATTTACCAAAATAGAAAAATTGAATACTTTTATTTCATAAAATTCGGGGTCTCACAATCTCCCCTCCTTATGAAATTTCTCCCTCAAAATTTAAGTACGTTCCTGATATTCGAAGATATGAGAATACCCTGCTTTCTTTTCAGATTGTACCTTCCCGATTATTTCCTCTCTATCATGATTTTCCATTTCTCATCTCATGTATTTCAAATATCATTCTAGAATATAGTTTCAAAATAAGGGTTAATTGACATACCACATAATACCCCTATATTCTGACCGACCAATTAAATAACAAATAAACTTAGGTAGGTCATACTAGCGAAGGAATTCCACGTCTCTCCCCTCCTAGTTTTTGTCTCACATCTCAGCCAGGGATCATATCCGTAAGCTCTGATACCAACTGTGATGCCCCCAAAATTAGGTATACATCACCCATCTTGGGTCGCCAGATACAAGGTACTGAATACAAATACAACTTAATAATATAACTGTCGTGTACAATACGACAAAACATAAACTGTGAGTTTGAATACAAATATTGTCTACTAGAGAGTATAAAAACTCAAAAGGAGTCCTCATTACAATTATTATCACACTATTTCACGAATAATGAGGACTACTAATGCAAACATCTGGGATAATCACTCGTTCCCGACTAGTCCAAGCTACGTTCTCATTTTCTGAAGAGAACAGTGAAAGAAAGGGTGAGCTCAACTAGCCCAATAAGAATTATCATGACTAAGATAATGCAGAATAATTTATCGTTAGCCTTCAACAGTGTTAAACTGATAAAATATAACAGCCATCAAGTTTAACTGCAGCGGAACAAAGCAATCCATTAGAAGAGTCAACTAAAACATAATATCTACTATCTCTTCTAGATTAAGAGTCCATCGTTGATATTTTATTCATGTACTACTCATCAACAGTTCTTTGTTATACTCAAGACAAATAGAACTTTCATCACTTGTCTTCACCTGAACCACCAAAGATGTTAGTTAAATTCACAATTCATATTTATAATAATGTGAATTAACAATTCCTTCTTGCCACAAAGGCTTAATAAAACGTTTACTCAATATCCTTACCCCAAAGGCTGAAGATATTCAAATGTAATAACAATGATCATACCAATCAGTTGTCTATCTTTGTACTACGGGCCAAAGATATTCAACTATAAAACCAATGGTCATGATCATATCAATCAATTGCATATCAGTGCACTACGGCCAAAGACATTCAACTGTTAACTAATGGTCATGATCTTGCCAATCACATCATTGAATTATCCATGCACTACAGCCAAGGATATTCGTTAGTATCACTAGTGGTCATGATCATGTCATACACCTGTCCATCTTCGTACTACGGGTCAAAGCTATCAAACAACAGATCATCTTTGCACTACTGGGCCAAAGATATTCAACAACATATCATCATTGCACTTCTGGGCCAAAAGACATACAATTGTAAAACCAATAACTAACAAAGATAATAAAGAATGGAATAATAAAAGAATTTCATCATATATGCGAAGATTTGCGATAGACATGTTATTCCAACATAATAATAAAGAATGGAATAATAAAAGAATTTCACCATGTATCAAGATTGCCATGTAGAGAAAAGTTATTCCAACATAATAATAAAGAATGGAATAACAAAAGAATTTCACCATGCGTGCGTAATCCGTACAGACAAGTTATTCAAATAGAATAATAAATAATGGAACCAGGTCATACGTAGCCGCACAGACAAGATATTCCAACAGAATAAATAAGAATGGAATAATAACAGAATTCACCATGCATGCGATAGATCGCACAGACAGGTTATTCTAACATAATAATAAACAACAGAATAATAGAAGAATTTCACCAAGTATAGGGTAGTTCGCGTATACAGGTTATTCCAACAGAATATTAAAGAATTGAATAACAGAAGTTCTCTTCATGAATACAAAAGAAATAATACCCCTTACGAGTACAACAAATAATATCCCTTACGAGTACAACACATAATATCCCTTACTTTTGAAAGAAGAGTATTCCGACTGGTAGGGCGAGGATATACTCGAAGAAACTTGTACTATGCTCAAAGCTTTCATAAACTCTAAAGAAAAATGCTCAAGATTATAGAAGAAGAATTCTCTCTCTAGAGTTTCAGTGAATTCGTAAGAAATAATGAAGGAATGAGCTTCTATTAATAGAAGAATGGACTGCATAGTAATTAATTCATGAACGATCAAGATTGATTTACTTTTAATCGGACGGTCCATATTTAAAGCAAAAATCTTTTAAATAAAATATAATATATTCTATTTATAATCTAATAAAACGAATAACTTTATAAAAGTATTTGTTTTATATAAAAAGATTTTACTATGCAAAATACTATGCAACACTATGTATAATAAAATATAATATATTCTATTTATAGAATAACTGTATAAAAGTAATACATTTTATATAAAAATATTTTACTATGCAAAATACTATGCATAATAGAATATAATATATTCTATTTATAGAATAACTTTATAAAAGTATTATGTTTTATTTAAAAAGATTTTACTATGCAAAATAGTATGCATAATAGAATATAATATATTCTATTTATAGAATAACTTTATAAAAGTATTCTATTTTATATAAAAAGATTTTACTATTAAAACTTTAAACTAACGATCCATATTGATTTACTATTATAACTTTCCACCAATGATCCATATTGATTTACTATTATATCTTCAACCAATGATTCGAAAAATTAGCACATCTCCTAATGGAATAATATTGTACCTAAAAATGATTTTTAATCTAAAAGAAATATATTTTTAGGATGAATAGTACTCGTGAATAGTACTTCGAGAATAGTACCCTGACACAAAAAGTGTCCCAAATACCCGAGTGAACAATACTAGAGTGAATTGTAATCGGATGAATAGTAACTCGTGAATAGTACTCTGACACAAAAAATACCCCAAATACTCGAGTGAATAATATTTGGGTGAATAGTAACTCGTGAATAGTACTCTGACACAAAAAGTGTCTCAAATACTTGAGTGAACAATACTAGAGTAAATAGTAACCGGGTATTTTATGACAACTTGTCTACTTTGAAAAATTTTCACATATCACCCTTAACTTTAAACTTTTATCAATTTAACTATTTACCAAAATAGAAAAATTGAATACTTTTATTTCATAAAATTCGGGGTCTCACAAATTACATTTCATTTAATCAATCACTTAACATTAATCACATAAATAGAAATATATATCATTCTTAAATATAATTTAAATGTATTAATATTCAAATCCCTATTTGAAATTCAAAATAGGGTTTTGATCGATTATTCATCTTGGTTTCCTTTTTTAGTCAACTTATAATAATTAAATTGACTAACCTACTTAATTCATATCGTAGATGCTCAAAACTTATTGATAACAATAATGATAATAAATAATAAAATAAATAAATAATAATAAAAAAGTTATTCATACAAATATACATCGTCTAAAAATTCCTTGTCCTTACAAGCTCCGATAAAGTACCTCGAGCCGCGTCAACGCTCAAAGGTCCCAAACGAACATTACAGGCCTTAAAGGCCCACTCTTTTGGAGAAAGTCCGAGAAGAGCACGATCGACCCTAAGCTGCTAAGATGTCTTTATGCTTTGAACATCTTCTGTACTTAGCAGCTTGGCGTGATCATCCTTGAAGTACAGTTGAGTGTTGCATGATGCTCAACTTCTTCAGTTACTCAACCTCCTTTGATGATCCCTTGATGAACTGCCTTGAAGATCATTCCTCATGATGGGTTTCTAAGATGACTGTAAGCTCTTCTGCTAGATACTTTGAAACTTTCTCATGCTTGCCACCATGATGGCGTTTGTGATCTCCCTTCTTGATACTTGATGCCTTCTCATGATAGACTTGCTAAGATGACTATGAGCTCTTCTCTATGGTACTTAGAGTCTTCCCATGATGGACATCAAGATGACATGACGCTCTTCTTTCTCTCGGCAGTTCAGAACACTCTTCATGTAGTAGAACTCTCACTTCTACATTGTAGAACTCTCACTTCTACTTCTTTCTTTGTCTGAATCTAAGTGTTCTTGGTGGATCATAGAGTGAGCCTTTGGACTCACTATCTCACATGGTTTAGAATAGTCCACCTTTTCTCTAAACTCAGCAACTCCAGCAACTCTTGATCTTTGAAGCTCTTGCTGATTTATACTCCTTCCCAATCCTTCCGTTGGAAAGTAGTCGTTGAAGGCTATTCAAATATCTTCACAGACCTCGAGTTGACAGAGGTAGACTGCTGATGTGACAAATCATACTTTCTCTGACACTACAGTCTACTGTTTCACCTACCCCATCAGAGATGTCACTTTAATGTCTTGGGTAGGTCAAAGACTTTATTTCCTCCTTTTGCATCGATGCTCTTAATAAGCTCTTGTCTGAATATTACCCTTCAGATTGAACCATTATTAATGCTTCAGTCTTTAGCTATTCAAACTTTATGATTCTGATGCATGTCTTCATAGTACCTGATCGTAGTGTCATGTTGACTAGTAGAGACAACACTACGATCTTGAAGAGTGTTGATTGGATCTTCAATGTAGAACACCTCTTCCTTCTTTTGTGCAGTGCTTCAACATTTCTGTTTGCCTCAACAGCTCTCAGATATAGATGGCTTGAATTCTTTTTTCTGGCCCCTTCTGAATAACAAGACACTTCAGATTTGTGGCATGTCCAGCTCGCTTTCTCTTTGTGATCTCCCGTTCACTTATCATCAATGGACTGACCCAATGATTAATCACTTTAGCCTTGTTCTTCAAAAATTGTCCAGTATCTCTGCATGCACTCCATCAGTTCTTTCTTTGTTTGGCAAACATTACGATCCTGGTAGCTTCCAAGATCATTGTCTTTATGTCTCGCTGATACCTAATGACTTTGTCGACTTTTCCTTAGTCAGTTACTGAAGTCTTCTTCTGATCTCCTTGTGGAAGACTTCATCTCGAATGGCTTTACAACTCAATCTTGATGCTTATTGGGTTGGTGCTTAGATCTTCTGTTAGCCTGCATGCCATTCGTTGAGTGCTCTCTGGTTTCCTTCAAGATGAGATGTATCTTTGCAGTGCTAACCAGAGGCTTCATTCCTTTGGATATTTTGGGAGTGCTGAGTATAATAAAGAATGGAATAACAAAAGAAATCACCAGGTATGCGATAGATCATGCGCAGACGAGTTATTCCAATGAATAATAAATAACGGAACCAGTCATGCGAACGCATTGAGATATGATATTCTAACAGAATAATAAATAATGGAAGCAGGTCATGCGTAAAGCACAGACAGGATGTTCCAACAGAATAATAAAGAATGGAACCAGGTCATGCGTAAAGCACAAACTGGATGTTCCAACAGAATGATAAAGAACGGAACAAGGTCATGCGTAAAGCACAGACAAGATGTTCCAACAGAATGATAAAGAACAGAAGAATAACAGAAATCACCATGCATGCGGTACTTCGCATAGACAGGTTATTCCAACATAATGATAAAGAATGGAATAACAGAAGTTCTCTTCATGAATACGAAAGAAATAATACCCATTTCGAGTACAACAAATAATATCCCTTACCGTAAAAGAAGAGTATTCTGACTTGTAGGGCAAGGATATACTCGAAGAAAACTTGTACTACGCTCAAAGCTTTCTTAAACTCTAAAGAAATACGCTCAAGATTATAGAAGAAGAACACTCTCTATAGTTTCTCTCTCTAGAGTTTCAGTGAATTCGTAAGAGATAATGAATGAATGAGCTTCTATTTATAGAAGAATGGACTGCATAGAACTAATTCATGAACGGTCCAGATTGATTTACTTTTAATCGGACGGTCCATATTTAAAGTAAAATCTTTTAAATAAAATATAATATATTCTATTTATAATCTAATAAAGCGAATAACTTTATAAAAGTATTACATTTTATATAAAAGATTTTACTATGCAAAACACTATCCGCATAATTATGCAACATTATGCATAATAAAATATAATATATTCTATTTATAGTATAATAAAACAAATAACTTTATAAAAGTATTCATTTTTATAAAAAATTTTACTATACAAAACACTATGCATAATAGAATATAATACATTCTATTTATAGTCTAATAAAACGAATAACTTTATAAAAGTATTTTTTTTTTATATAAAGCTTTTTACGCTTTTATTACATTAATAATACTAATAAAACAAAACGAAAGTGACTTATCACGTAAGCATCAATAATCAATACCGTAGGTGCTACTATGCAACCACAGCGCCAGACATCGTATTTTTACTACCGAGTAGTTCAACAAAGATTATTCAGTAAAACTTCCGTAGTTCTTTTTATAAAATATTTTTGTCGTTTTCTCAATTCGACAATAATTCCGTTCATGGGTCCACCAATGATTGTCTTGGTTGTACGAATATTCCCTGATAAAACGAATATTCCCCGACCAATCGAATATTATATAACAACTTGCGTACTTTACAAAATTTATATATATTACCCACAACTATAACATTATATCAAATTCATTCCATAACATTCAAAAATGATATTTATTGAAAATTAAATATTTATTCATAAAATATGGGGTCTGACACATTATGAAAAAAATCTTCAAAATTTGGGTGAGTTAGTACATGTATACCAACTGTCGACTCTGTCTAATTCGACCCAATCATTAAAATTAAATCTTTTCAAATAGTCGTCATTTATGTCGTTCATTTTCCAAAAAAAATTCACCCCTTTAAATAAATTAAATCGATCTATTGGAATACTAAAGGGGCGAAGCATCCTCTAGGAAATCGAATTCTTCGGGCGTCGACAATAACCTCATAGTCCAGCAGATGAAGAGACGGGCCTTTATGAAACCACTTCTCTAACAAAGCTCAGAGATAACCCCACGGACAACGAATGGGAGCAATGGTAAAGAAGGCCTCAAAACCCAGGAGTGTACCCGAGCTCGATAGTCAGCACGAAGGGACTCATATAAAGAGAATACACTAAACTAGTTCCCCCTAGGCTGGGTGAACTCGATAACCTGCATGACATCAAGGGTAAAAGCCTACATTTTCCACAAATTGGAGAGTAAAGCTAATCAATATAGAAACCTCTTGTACCTCATTCGCATACAAGTGAACGGATGGGTGACAGCTCAAATTAGCGCCTAACAAATTAACGATAGTCACCTAGATACATGGAAGGAATCTGTGCACAAAGGGTAGGGGAGGAACCTCATGGTAAGGAATATCACCCTCTTCATCAACCATATCAGTCCTATCAACCCCAATACGATAAATCACTGACTAAGGGAGATGGCAAACCTGATGGGTCAACCACGGAGTAGGAACATTATAAGCAGGCATACGAAGCTGAACCTCGAATGAATCCCTATGAGAAGCAGAGCTACTTGGTCTATCTGAGTCCATGCCCAGATAACAAAATCATGGCATTCGTCATAAGACAAGGTATGTCCCTATCATTGTCTTATTTTAAATCTGCATTTGCAATAGCCTAAAGACAATAGACTCTTATGAATATAATTTTGGCCCATAGCATCATGCATTTCCTGCACGTGCTTTAATAGATGGTTACATCATTTCAGTGTTTATCCTAGTATAGCTAATGTAAGGTCCCCAAAATCTGGAAAATTTTGCCCCCAACTTTACTCGTCAACAATACTCCCATATTCTATCTTTACATCATTAATCAATAATAAAATCAATAAATTTTGTGGAATAACTAGTACTTTTATGTTTTTCTTCATTTATTACATTGAATCACAACCTTAAACATTTGCATGCCTTTGAATCATATCTAATTTATGATTCACTTTATTAGAGTTAATATATATAGTCTTACATCTCGAATATATATCCCTTATACATTGGACTACTCAACATTAACCATTAAGTATATTTTTAAAAAATTTAAACATGATTTAAAAATAACAACTTCAGCTAAAATATTTAATCTTCATGCATTACTTCTGATCGTTGTCATTCAAGTAGCACATAGCGTTACCTTGAATCCTTAACCTGCAAAAAGGTTATTTTTGCAAGATTGAGCTCGACAGCTAAGCAAATCTAACAATTTTCATGCATCACGTAGCACATAATATCATGCTCAGATTATATATCAAGATCATTCGACTAAACATATCATACATGCTATACTTCATATATCAAACAAATATTGAGTTTCATAACTCAATCGGCTTAGTCATAAATTGACTTTCACATTACATAGAGCATCACATGCATTACCACATCTGTATAGCAGTCTAGATTACAAACAATCAACTATCAAGTTTATAAAGCAAATAGGAACTGAAAGACTTGCATGGCTAGTAGATTACAAATTACCGCTTTTTGTCTTTGTAAACTTCACACACAAAATATGAACATGCACATCAACTATTAGCTATATAACAACGCTTGATAATCGTACAAGTAACTCTAGTACTCTAGATTCCATAATCCTTCCTTATAATCGATACACAATGTTTAATTCGTGTTTAAGTTCTGTTAGGGCTCCTCATTGTCCACTCGGTTTATTTATGTTAAACTTCCTTTTTCCTTCTCATTAGGTTCCACTTTAATTGACACTTAATATTTAGTTATGTCTTAAACCTTGTCTTTACATCACATTAGATGTATGATGTCTATTAACATTACTTAAGTTAACCTTTGTCTCAGATTTCTTTATACTTCTTTTTTAGTCAACACTTAACTTTTGGTTAAGTCATCATTGTTGTTATTACATCGAATTAGATGTATTATATCTGTTAACATAAATTAAATAATCATTCGTCTCAGGTTCCTTAAGGTCCCTCTATAATTATCACTCAACATTTAGTTAAGTAATTAAAGTTTACCTTCGCATTGCACTAAATGTATATTAGGTTTATTCAATTTAAAATCATCATAATTATGTTAATAATCAGTTATAACATCTCAATATATGGTTAACACATCTTTATGTTTATTAGATGATGTTAGAATACCATTTCTCGTACTGAACAAATAAAACTCAACTCTAGGTCATTCTGTCCAACCCCCGTCGGGGCGGGGTTTTGAACTGAGAAAAGTTCACCGGGGCGAGAATTGTTGAACTAGCAGTTTGATTTCATACAACCCAGAAATAGAATCTGCAGTTTGATTTCATACACTATTTTCATCCAAATCCCATACTTCCTTCATTCCAAACCAAAATTAGCCAATATCAAGTGCTATAAACTTATTATCTTAACAGAACACAACTACAGAGTAATTTGAACAACTAATAACTTTCAACAACCCAATTTAAAAGATTTAAATTCCATGTACAAACTTTATTTTCATATTTTTTACATCTTTTACGAAATTGTTCACCACGAATTATTTTTTCATCCTTTTTAATTCATTCGACTTGAGTTCTTTTCGTTTCTCATAGGAGAACAACAACCAACCATCAATTTAAGGTTCATAGAATGGTTTCACAACCGATTTTATCTCTAAAATAGGACATAATACAAATATTAAGACAAAAACCAAAATCCTCTTATTTAACATCAAAACCATGAATTTACTTGATTCAAATCAATCTATAGATGATATAAAGTAAATTATATACCCCCATCAACACATGAGTTAGATTTCTCAAGATATCAACCATGAAAAATCCAATTACGGATTAATAGGTTTAGAAAAATAAGAACTAAAAGCTTTAGAATTTACCTTTGATTTCTTTTTTAGACTTAGTTAGATGATAAGCCAAGCTTTGTTTAGCCTTCTTCCTCCTTAATTCTCAAAAATTCTCTTCTTACTTTTTCTTTAAGCTCTTACTATTTCTCTCTATTTTCTTAGATTTAGGAATAGTAGGTGTAAGCCAAATATACTGAAGAGAATAACCTAACATGTTTTTACGTGGGTTGTCAGTTAACAAAATAAAATGTTTTATAAGTTTAAAATGCAAAGAGTCGCTATGCCTTGTTCGGAAAACACCAAAATAAGATTCCTTAATCTATTTCCATTTTATTTCATTATTCTTTTATATTATATGTTACGCATGTTGTGACGCCCCCTAAATAGTTATACATCACTCATTCTGAGTCGCCAAATACATGGTACATAATTCAAATACAAACTTAATTAATACAACTATCGTGTAAAATACAACAAAACATAGCTGAGTTTTTACACGAATATTGTTTCATAGAAAATATCTTAACTCAAATTCAATCCTCATTACATTTAATATCACACTAAATAGTGAGGACAACTAAAACAACCATCTCGGACCGTCACTCCATTTCTCGACTAGTCCTGGCTTCGTTCTCATTTCCTGAAGAGAATAATGAAAGCAAAAGGGTGAGCTCAACTAGCCTAGTAATAAATATTATAACTAAGATAATGCATAATAAATTATCTTTAGCCTTCAACAGTGTTAAATTGATAAAATATAATAAACATCAAGTTTAACTGTAGTGGAATAAGCAATCCATTAGAAGAGTCAAGTAGAGCATGATATGTGACAAGCCGAGAATTTTGAATATTTTTAAAAATTTTATTAATTGATTTAAGGTTCGAAATTAGAACCTAGACAGAAAATAAGTGTATGCGTTTGATATTTTTAAGATAGAATTTTAAGGATTTCAAAATTCTATAAAGGATTTAAGTGAATTATTCAGGATTAAGGAAATACGTGAAAATATTCTGTGTATATGATTGTATATGTGTACGATATGTGGTTAAGGGTCAAGGGTTGACCAGATAAATGATATATGTAACAAACCCTAATTATATATTAAGAACGTCAACGTTCGGTTAGAAAACCCTAGTGATTAATAAGAAATCCTAGAAACCGGTTCTGGAAACCCTAAATTCAGTTCCGGAAATCTGAAACCCTAATTCGGTGTATAAAATCTTAAATCGGGAACTTAATGGTGTAAGTGTAAATAATTATAAGATTAATTAGGGTAAAACTTAAGTAATTAGAAAACCCTAATCTAATTACGAAATCTAATTTCTATTTTAGAAAACTTAATTTTTCTATTAGAAACCCTAATTCTGGGTTTAAAACCCTAATAACCAATTACGACCCTAATTGCTAAATTAGCGATTTTAATTAGGAATTGTTTATCCTAATTAGCAAGATTAAAGTTATGATTAAGAAATTTTAATATAATTAGAAAATCCTAATTAGAAATGTTAATTTTTAAAACCTAAATTGGAAATTTTAGAAAATTATTGCAAACCCTAAGGGTTTCAAACCCTAAACTCTAAGGTTTTCCAAACCCTAAACCCTAAGGGTTTGGCTAATTTACATGTATGCCATTAAACTAAGTACGAAATGACCAAAATACCCTTTCTTAAACTTGAGTAAAAGATTTTGCAAATCTTGTGAGTCATCCCTATAATGTTTATCCCATGTGCTCTATATCTATTTTATATTAGATAGGAGTGCCACCTAGCAACTTGATGCATTGAACCAATCCATTTATATAGATTAAAGAGAGAGAAAATGCTAACTTTATGTTTCATTTGAACCAAAGTTCTCTCTCTCTAAGATTTTGAAAATGGAAAGAGAAAGAGAGTGATAAGATAGGTTATGATCATATTCTAGCTTACCAACATCAGATCATCAAGTATCAGATTCAAGATTTAGGCATTCAAAAGGTATAGAACTCAAACTTGTAGATCTATGTATTTTGTGTTAAAAGTTATGGTTTATTGTTCAAAGTGGTGTATTAAGATGTCAATTAGAGATCTGGGTTGATATATCAAGGATCTATACCATCTAGATACACGAAATCAAAAATTTTTGAAACTGACTTTGAACCTTAAAAATGTTGTCTGGCAGCCTTATGTCAGGGCTCGTAGATCTGTATGTATTAAGTTTTATGTGTATTTTATGTTGTAGATTTGTTCTCTGTTGTTAGGACGTGGATCTGAAACTTGAATCAAACTCAGATCATGTACATATTGCAAGATATGATCGATCAAAGTGCGTTGACCGAGCATGACTAACTGAGTTTCTGGGCAACCCACAAACCCAGAAATTCTGACAATGATATTGCAGGCCTTGATCTTGCTTTTTTATTATGTTTTATGTCATGTTGTTGTTTTGTAGTTATAGCCTGACATGTGATCTACACTTTCAAACCTTTAGATCACCCAAATCTGTAACAGGATCGTAGAAATTCATGGTCAAACCATCGTTGACCAACTGACCGGATGAAGATTCTGGGAAACCCCAGATCTTCAAGGACCGTTTCCTGACCCCTAGTTTGACCTGCCTTAATCTCTTAGATTCAGAGTTGTTATGATGTTCTGATTTTATGTCGTTGTACCCTGACATGTGGTCTACCTTATGTAACCAATAGTTCGCCCAAAAAAATTATAGAATACTAGTTAGAAAGATCGAAAACTAGTACCCTTGACTGTTCTTCATTTTCTGGAAAACCCAGAAATGAAGAACAACGTTGTCAGATTTTTCTGGAGCTTAGATCTCTCAGATGTATTGTTGTATGATCATGAACTTGATATGTAGTTGTAATATTTTACTTATACTACAACGTTAACACTTCTACCAGCCCAGAAAACTCTTAGATCATAGATTAATTACTGGTCAAACCACCCACCTCGTTAACTGACGATGAAGCTCAAGAACACTCAAGAACAGCTGAAGAACACCTATAGCGACGTCGTTATAGGCCCCTTTAGCGACAGTTTCTATTTATTTTATTTTCTGAGTTTCCAGAAATTATTTAAAAATAGATAAAAATATATTTTAATTATTAAAAATACTTAGAAAATGCCAAAAAATTTATTTTAAATTCTTAAAAATAGTTTTTAATTATTTAGAGTATATTTCATAAATATTTAATATTTTTGGAATATAAATGGTATTTAATTTATTTAATTATAATATTAAATAAATGATTTTAATATATGAAAAATCATAAAAAATAATATTATGGTAAAAGAAAAATATTTTAAGTTATTTTAAGTGACTTTTAATATTTTGGGATAAATTTCATTAATTAATTAATATTAATGATAATTAGTTTATTTAATAAATATATTAAATAAATTATGGGATTTAAGTGATTAAAAATCATATAAATATGATTTTAAAGTATTAAAATACTTTATGATATTATAAAATATATTATAATATTATGATATGTATTTCATTAATATTTGATAATAAATAAATATTAATGATAAAGGAATTATATGGTATTTAATTCATTTAAATACGATTTTTAATGATTGAAAATACACGATAAATAGTAATAATTATTTAAAAATTATTACAAGCTTACGAAAAATATTTCGACTGATATTAAAATTATCTAAGATAATTGTTAACTATTATGTCAGAGTTTAATTGAACATAGACTCGATAAAAGTCCGACTAGACCGTCGGGACGTTAGAATATTGTCGGATTCAAGTTAGACTGAAATAGTTTGACTTGATACCGAGTCTTATGTGTGTTATAGACTGATAGGGTTATGTGTTATGTGTTTAGGTTATTCTATGTATATACATATTATAGTATTATATTGTGATGATATTGTTCTAATATGGAGATCTATATTACTAATATTAGGTCTTCGGATAAGGCGTTATAAATTACGTTGCGGTAATCAACGGTTCAAGCAAGTTTGTTTTACTTAACTATTCTAAGAGTGTTTCATTCAGATAAGCTTATGGTTAATCATTGCGGATTACCATGTATAATTGTACTCTGTACATATTGCATGTATAAGTCAGGTATGAAAGGCTGATCACCTTCATTACCAGTTGGTTCAGATATATTTGTTCATGTATAATACTTGTTCAGTCATAAATTTGTTCCTGCTAGTTCACAATTATATTGTTGAATTATAGCCAGCCAATTATTCAAATCATTTCAATCATGATATATCGTTATATTATTGAACTTAAACTTGCTGGTCAATCTTTATGCTCACCCTTGCTATATCATCATGATAAAACATTGCAGATTAAGACGAACGCGTCGGATACAAGGAAAGGTTAAAGACAGTTCCAGCTTTAGTTTACTTATGCGATTAGATTTATAATAGTATAGTTGTATAATAATAATTTATGTGTTAGACAAGTTATGTATTGTGTATTAAGTTAAGGTTGCTCGACCTTGGGAAAAAGTATATAAGTTTAATGTATAAACAATTTATGTTTATATCTTCCGCAAAAATAGTAATAGTTGTATAGAATGATCGAACCGGATCCGAGGTGAATTAGGACCTGGATTTGGGGCCAAAACTGATTGGTATTATGAGTCATGAGGTTATGAACCTTAGGTAGGAATACCGAGACTAATAACCGCATGGTGATTAGGATAAGTACTAACTCAAATAGAGTTAGTTGGCTCTGTAGAAGATTCAAAGACTAATCTCTATGAAGTTATAAAGATACAGAGTTCCCTAACTCTTATAATAAAGTTGAACAGTAGTGGTGAATAGATAGAGTCTAAAAGACTAAAAGAACAGGGATAGGAGATCGTAAAACAAAACGATCAAGATATAGAAATAAATCGTAACATATACGATGAGATCACTCCGTGATCTGATAAAGTGATAGCAGGGAAAAGAATCAATCTAATGATTGGAAAGTTTACAACAAGATTGTTGTGTGTCAGTTGTACTACGAATCGGTACAAATTCAGGAAAGGATTATGAATACGAGTTAGATGAAATTCGTATTGAAAAAGGGGGTTAGTGTTAGGTGGGGATTCAATTAAGGATTCATGTCGGCGGCTAAGTTGTATGATTCCTTGTATGGGCGGGGAATTGTACTTGGTGTAACAACTACTTAGTTCTGACAATGATAATCATTGAAATCTTTGTGTCGCGTTATTTGCTATATGCATGTTAAGAGGGTGATTCCTTTCTCATGTGTATAATAGATAGATAGGTTATAGGTAGAGAATATAAGGTTAAGTACGAGTTCTTAAAACTCATACTTATGTGACATTCTTGATTTATAGTTATATGAAATGTTTATGCACCCCTCAGCAAATGGACGCCAAAGGTCTGACTAGGACAAGTTCTTAAACTCATATGATTGTGGCAAGTAAATGAACTCATAAGTGTGGTTTGACGAACTGGGTATAGTTGTGTGTAAACGGAATATTGAGGATAATAGGAACAGATAGATTGTTAAGTAAATGATTATTAATGGAGACATAAGTTTTCCATAACTCCTAGCTATGCTAGACTTCGAAATTTTGACATCAAGCTAAATACGCACTATGTGCTTTTAAGAAAAAAATATGTAGACTCGTAATCATTTTTGAAATGGTTTAAAGTATAGTCTATGCTACTTATTTCAGCTAGACGAAGATGATTTGAAATATCAAAAATATATTTTAATTATCACTCATGTACCATGTAACCTGGTGCAGAGATGATAAAAATTTGATGGAGTTGTAAATATAGGAATACTTAGTGTGAAGTTGATCTAAAATCGTTATTCCACTATTGTATGATGTGTTATGACAAAGTCATACAATGACGGCATCCTCAAATGAACTGTTAATACAGTACGACATCATGACGTCATTCTCGAAAATATTTTCAAAAATTTTAATTTGCCAACGGGGTTTGGCTACACTTAAATAATTCGATTGAATTAAATTATTGATATAAGTCTATGCTATTTGATTCAGCTAGACAAACATTTATAAAACTCTAATAGTTCTTTGAAAATTTTCCCGAACCAAATTGTTTTGGTGCGGAATCTAATAAGACTAAGGTAAATTATGCGCCCAAGGCGGATATGAGAAACAGATAAAACCAAGATTCTTGGGCGATCCCCAGGCATATGGGCTAATCATTCCTCTCTGTATCTTGTGGTAAGACGGTTTGTGGATGAATTTCCATATAACCTTTATGAAAATGATGAGATAATAGTCCAGAAACCCTCAAAGACAATTTGAATTTTTTTTTTTTTTTTTTACTCTTATGAGTGGTGTATTGGGTAGCATGTGATAATGTATGTGAATGATGTACGCAGTATGGTGTAAGGTGTAAGGTAAATTTTGGGGACGAAATTTTTAGAAGAAGGGGTGAATGTGACAACCCGAGAATTTTGAATGTTTTTAAAATTTTTATTAATTGATTTAACGTTCGAAATTAGAACCTAGACAGAAAATAAGTGTATGCGTTTGATATTTTTAAGATAGAATTTTAAGGATTTCAAAATTCTGTAAATGATTTAAGTGAATTATTCATGATTAAGGAAATACGTGAAAATATTCTGTGTATATAATTGTATATGTGTACGATATGTGGTTAAGGGTCAAGGGTTGACCAGATAAATGATATCTGTAACAAACCCTAATTATATATTAAGAACGTCAACGTTCGGTTAGAAAACCCTAGTGATTAATAAGAAATCCTAGAAACCGGTTCTGGAAACCCTAAATTCAGTTCCGAGAATCTGAAACCCTAATTCGGTGTATAAAATCCTAAATCGGGAACCTAATTGCGTAAGTGTAAATAATTATAAGATTAATTAGGGTAAAGCTTAAGTAATTAGAAAACCCTAATCTAATTACAAAATCTAATTTCTATTTTAGAAAAAATAATTTTTCTATTAGAAACCCTAATTCTGGGTTTAAAACCCTAATGACCAATTACGACCCTAATTGCTAAATTGGCGATTTTAATTAGGAATTGTTAATCCTAATTAGCAAGATTAAAGTTATGATTAAGAAATTTTAATATAATTAGAAAATCCTAATTATAATTTAGAAATGTTAATTTTTAAAACCTAAATTGGAAATTTTAGTAAATTATTACAAACCCTAAGGGTTTCAAACCCTAAACTCTAAGGTTTTTCAAACCCTAAACCCTAAGGGTTTGGCTAATTTACATGTATGCCATTAAATTAAGTGCGAAATGACAAAAATGCCCTTTCTTAAACTTGAGTAAAAGATTTTGCAAATCTTGTGGGTCATCCCTATAATGTTTATCCCATGTGCTCTATATCTATTTTATATTAGATAGGAGTGCCACCTAGCAACTTGATGCATTGAACCAAGCCATTTATATAGATTAAAGAAAGAGAAAATGCTAACTTTATGTTCATTTGAACCAAAGCTTTCTCTCTCTAAGATTTTGAAAATGGAAAGAGAAAGAGAGTGATAAGATAGGTTATGATCATATTCTAGCTTACCAACATCAGATCGTCAAGTATCAGATTCAAGATTTGGGCATTCAAAAAGTATAAAACTCAAACTTGTAGGTCTATGTATTTTGTGTTAAAGTTATGGTTTATTGTTCAAAGTGGTGTATTAAGATGTCAATTAGTGATCTAGGTTGATATATCAGGGATCTATATAATCTAGATACACGAAAATCAAAATTTTTTGAAACTGACTTTGAACTTTAAAAATGTTGTCTGACAGCCTTATGTCAGGGCTCGTAGATCTGTGTGTATTAAGTTTTATGTGTGTTTTATGTTGTAGATTTGATCTCTGTTGTTAGGACGTGGATCTGAAACTTGAATCAAACTCAGATCATGTACATATTGCAAGATATGATCGGTCAAAGTGCGTTGACCGAGCATGACTAACTGAGTTTCTCGGCAACCCACAAACCCAGAAATTCTGACAATGATATTGCAAGCCTTGATCTTGCTTTTCTATTATGTTTTATGTCATGTTGTTGTTTTTTAGTTGTAGCCTGACAGGAGATCTACACTTTCAAACCTTTAGATCACCCGGATCCATAATGAGGATCGTAGAAATTCATGGTCAAACCAGTTGACCAATTGGCCGAGGATGAAGATTCAGGAAAACCCGGATCTTGAGGACCGTTTTCGACCCTAGTTTGACTGCCTTAATCTCTTAGATTCAGGGTTGTTATGATGTTCTGATTTTATGTCGTTGTACGCTAACATGTGGTCTACCTTATGGAACCAATAGTTCGCCCAAAAAAATTATAGAATACTAGTTAGAAGGATCGAAAACTAGTACCCTTGACTGTTCTTCATTTTCTGGAAAACCAAAAAATGAAGAACAGCGTTGTCAGATTTTTCTAGAACTTAGATCTCTCAGATGTATTGCTGTATGATCATGAACTTGATATGTAGTTGTAGTATTTCACTTATACTACAACGTTAACAGTTCTACCAGCCCAGAAAACTCTTAGATCATAGATTAATTACTAGTCAAACCACCCACCTCGTTAACTGACGATGAAGCTCAAAACAATTTGAAGAACACCTATAATGACGACAATCACGTCGCTATAGGTCCCTTTAATGACAGATTTTATTTATTTTATTATCTCATTTTTAGGAAATTATTTAAAAATAGATTTTAATTATTAAAAATACTTAGAAAATTCCTAAAATTTATTTTAAATTACGAAAAATAGTTTTTAATTATTTAGAGTATATTTCATAAATATTTAATATTTTTGGAATATAAATGGTATTTAATTTATTTAATTATAATATTAAATAAATGATTTAAAAATGATTTTAATACATGAAAAATAATATTATGGTAAAAGAAAAATATTTTAAGTTATTTTAAGTGACTTTTAATATTTTGGGATAAATTCCATTAATTAATTAATATTAATGATAATTAGTTTATTTAATAAATATATTAAATAAATTATAGAAAAATAGAATTAATGCTTTATAAATCATATAAAATGATTTAAGTATTATAAAAATATTTTGAGTTATAAACTATAACTTTTGATATTTTGTCATGAAAATATTAATATTTTAATATTAAAAGCAATTATGGGATAATGAATTTAAGTGATTAAAATCATATAAATATGATTTTAAAGTATTAAAAATACTTTATGATATTATAAAATATATTATAATATTATGACATGTATTTCATTAATATTTGATAATAAATAAATATTAATGATAAATGAATTATATGGTATTTAATTCATTTAAATACGATTTTTAATGATTGAAAATACACGATAAATAGTAATAATTATTTTAAAATTATTACAAGCTTACGAAAAAATATTTCGACTGATATTAAAATTATCTAAGATAATTGTTAACTATTAAGTCAGAGTTTAATTGAACATAGACTCGATAAAAGTCCGACTAGACCGTCGGGACGTTAGAATTTTGTCGGATTCAAGTCGGTGAAATAGTTTGACTTGACACTAGAAGTCTTATTATGTGTTATGTAATCGATAGGATTATGTGTTATGTGTTTAGGTTATTCTATGTATATACATATTATAGTATTATATTGTGATGATATTGTTCTAATATGGAGATCTATATTAATAATATTAGGTCTTTGGATAAGGCGTTATAAATTGCGTTGCGGTAATCAACGGTTCAAGCAAGTTTGTTTTACTTAACTCTACTAAGAGTGTTTCATTCGGATAAGCCTATGGTTAATCATTGTTGATTGCCATGTATAATTGTACTCTATACATATTGCATGTATAAGTCAGGTATGAAAGGCTAATCACCGTCATTACCAGTTGGTTCAGATATATTTGTTCATGTATAATACTTGTTCAGTCATAAATTTGTTCCTGCTAGTTCACAATTATATTGTTGAATTATAGCCAGCCAATTATTCAAATCATTTCAATCATGATATATCGTTATATTATTGAACTTAAACTAGCTGGTCAATCTTTATGCTCACCCTTGCTATATAATGATAAAACATTGCTTGATTAAGATTTAACGCAGCGTCGGATATGAGGAAAGGTTAAAGATGGGTTCCAAATTTTAGTTTAATTATGCGATTAGATTTGTAATAGTATAGTTGTATAATAATAATGTTATGTGTTAGACAAGTTATGTATTGTGTATTAAGTTAAGGTTACTCGACCTTGGGAAAAAGTATGTAAGTTTAATGTATAAACAATTTATGTTTATATCTTCCGCAAAAATAGTAATAGTTGTATAGAATGATCGAACTGGATCCGAGGTGAATTAGGACCTGGATTCGTGGCCGTCACATGATATCTACTATCTTCTATGATTTAAAAAGTTTATCATCAATTTTATCACTGAGACTCAGCTTAATAAACAATCCACATCATCGAATCATCCCTACACTACTGGTCAAGGATATTCATTAGTATCACGTCCACGAATTATCCATGCACTACGGGCCAATGATATTCGTGTAATCATTAATGGTCATGATCATGCCAACAACTGTCCATCAATGCACTATGGGCCAATGAGGACTTTCATCACATCATTTATAACCTTATGGGTCATGATTATACCAAATAATCCCTGATCATATTCATACCAATCAACAGTCCATCTATGCACTACTGGCCAAAGATTACTTTCGTAACAATATAAGCATGAGGATGATGACAATGACATAAGAATTCAATTAAATGGAAGCAAAGGATAAATTTTTAAAGATTTATAATTTAATTTATCCAGAATTCAAAAACGTCCAAATTGTCAACATGATACTATTTTGTGGAGTAAAATTCATGAATAATATTGTATCAAAAATGATTTGGACCGAAAAGAAATCAATTTTTATCATGAATAGTACATCGGGTGAATAGTACCCTGTGAATAGTACTCCGGCATGAAAAAGTTAAAACTTATCAAGAATACTCAGAATAATATTTACATGAAAAGATACTAGATGAAGCGCAAATTTTAAGGATATTCTACTAATTTCATGGAGTATATAAGCCAAAACTTAACAAAATGAGTGTAGAATTCAGAATCTGCAAAGAAATAATATTACTTACATACTACAGAGTATGGAAGAAAATATTATTTCTTACGATTATTGAACAAAAATATTATCTCTTATCTTAAAAAGAGGAGTATTCCAACTTGTATAGCGGGGATATTCTTGAAGAAAATTTTAACTGTTTTCTACGCTCAAAACTTCTTAAAACTCTAAAGAAATACACTCAATATTATAGAAGAAGAATTCTCTAATTCTTGTGTGATTTTCAATTCTAAACTAGGCATCCTATTTATAGGAGAATTGAAGGATACTATTTATGAAAAATCACGGACGCACAGTGGGGGAAAATCACGGGCGCACGAATCGTCTGGAATAATTTTCTAAATTCACTATGCAAACACTATGCATAATAAAATATAATATATTCTATTTTTCATAAAAAAACAAAATTTATTATAATATATATTATATAATATTAATAATACTCCCTATATTACACGCTTTTCTCCCCCACCCCATTTTAATTTTTAATCCCACATGCCCCCCCCCACATGTCACTTTCACACACACATATATATATATATATATATATATATATATATATATATATATATATATATACTGAATAATTTTATACCGATTATTTTGAAAAATGGGTAAATGGGGGTCCAAATAATAAGCAAAATTTATAACAAATACTTTATAAAAAAATCCCCTCAAAATTTTTAACAACATTTATTCATCATTATTATAACTCGCAATATTAACAACCAGATTGTTCCTAAGAAAGAGGGGGCTTTCCGATAAGGATTTCTCCCTATTGGCGTGCAATTAGGTGACCAAACCCTTTCCTCGACAGAACTTTCTAGACATTGTTAATTATGCCTATAATAATATGAATAACTTGTCATCTCAATTATTGATTTAATATTATAAAATATTGACAATAATTGAATCAAATAATGTGAGATACTATGCAGCAATTACTGTATCAATAATTTAGTATAATTGAGTGACTTCTCACGTAAGCATCAAAAATTAATACCATGTGTTACTATGCAATCACGCGTATTACTGTACTTTTATCACTAGGTATTTCAACAGTTAACGGTAAAACTTCCGCCGTTATTTTTATAAAAAGATATTTATGTCGTTTTCTAACTCTGTCAATAATTTCGTTGTGGGGTCCACCATTGATTGTGTCGTCGTACGAATATTTCATGTTAAAACAAATATTTCCCGACCAATCGAATATTTTATAACAACTTACATACTTTGCAAAAATTTTAAAAATTACCCACAACTATAACATTATATCAAATCCACGCAATAATATTCAAAATGACATTTATAAAAAAAAATTTATCTTTATTCATAAAGTTGGGGTCATACAACCTCCCCTTCTTATAAAATTTTGTCCTCTAAATTGGGATACGTACCTGGTATTTTAAAGAGGTGATGATACCTTTGTGACGCCCCCAAAACAGGTATACATCACCCATCTTGGGTCGCCAGATACAAGGTACTGAATACAAATACAACTTAATTATACAACAGTCATGCAAAATACGACAAAACATAGGTTGTGTGTTTTAATACAAATATTGTCATCTAGACAATATCCATACTCAATGGAGTGCTCATTATAATTATTATCACACTATTTTACAGAATAGTGAGGACTACTAATGCACCATCTAGGACCATCACTCTGTTCCCCGACTAGTCTCAGCTACGTTCTCATTTCCTGAAGAGAGCAGTGAAAGAAAGGGTGAGCTCAACTAGCCTAGTAAGAAATATTATGACTAAGATAATGCAGAATAAATTATCATTAGCCTTCAATAATGTTAAACTGATAGAATAATATAATCGACAACAAGTTTAACTGCAGCGGATCAGGCAATCCATTAGAAGAGTCGAGTAAAGTATAAAATCTACTATCTTCTATGATTTAAAAAGTTTTTCATCAACTTTATAGCTGAGACTTAGCTTAATAAATAAAATCGAATCATCCCTGCTCCACGGCCAAGGATATTCATATAATCATCAATGGTCATGACTATAATAGAATAATCCTTGATTATAATCATACCAACAATCGCCCACCAATGAACTACGGTGCCAATGAGGACTTTTACCACATCATTCGTCACATTACGGCCATGATTATACCGAATAATCTCTGGTCATAATCATACCAAGTCCATCTATGCACGTAAGCCAAATATGACTTTCAACATAATATAAGCATGAGGATGATGACAATTCAATAAAACAGGTTCAAGAATAAATTTTAAAGATTTATAAGTTAATTTATCCTGAACTCAATTACGTCCAAATTGTCAACATGATACTTCTTTGTGGAGTAAAATTCAAGAATGCTCAGAAGAATATTTCCATGAAAAGATACTGGATGAAGCGCAAATATCAAGGATATTTCACTAATTTCATGGAGTATAGAAGCCAAAGCTTTAACCAACTGAGTATAATAGAATATATATGAAACTATAAATGGATTTTCGCCCGCCATGCGGTAATCCACGTAGACAGATCAATTCCACAATTTAATAAGGAATGAATACGAAGGATCATTCACCATGCATGTGGGAATCCACATGCATGAGTTATTCCAATGTAATAATAAGGAATGGAATAATGTATGATTCACCATGCGTATGCGATAGACTACTATGCATAAAAGTTATTCCCAAAAGAATAATAAATAATGGAACTAGGTCCGGCGTAAACGCACAGACAGGATATTTTGACAGAATAATAAATAATGGAACCAGGTCTGGCGTAAACGTACAGATAAGATATTCCGACATAATAATAAATAATGGAACCAGTCCCCAGAAACGCATGCATGTGATATTATTCGAGAATAATAAAGAACGAAATATTAGAAGAATTTCACCATGTATGCGCGATTAAGATAAACAAAGTTATTCCAACAGAATAATAAGAATGGAATAATGTAAGAATTTCACCATGTATGCAAGATTACTTGATAGACAAAGTTATTCCAACATAATAATAAAGAATGGAATAACAGAAGAATTTCACCGAGTATAGGGTATCCCGCGTATACAGGTTATTCTAATAGAATAATAAAGAATGGAATAACAGAAGTTCTCTTCATGAATAAGAAAGAAAGAATACCACTTACGAGTACAACAAATAATATCCCCTACGAGTATTGAAAGAAAAATAGTTGTCTTCATGAATATGAAAGAATAATACCCCTTATGAGTACAACAAATAATATCCCCTACCTTAGAAGAAACTAGATATTGGAGTAGTGAAGTAGCAGAATGCTTTTCTTCTTTCTCTCTATAGTTTCTCTCCTAGAGTTTCAGTTAATTCGTAAGAAATAATGAAGGAATGAACTTCTATTTATAGGAGAATGGACTGAATAGTAACTAATTCATGAACGGTCTAGATTGATTTACTTTTAAACGGACGGTTCATATTGGTTTACTATTAAAACTTAAAGCAACGGTCCATACTGATTTACTATTAAAACTTTAAACCAGCGATCCATATTGATTCACTATTATAACTTTCCATCAGCGGTCCATATTGATTTACTATTATATCTTCAACCAACGGTCTGAAAAATTAGCACATCTCCTCATGGAATAATATTGTACCAAAAAATGATTTGGACCAGAAAGAAATATATCTTACGGGTGAATAGTTCCCCGTGAATAGTAATTTGTGAATAGTAACTCATGAATAGTAACTCGTGAATAGTAACTCATGAATAGTAACTCGTGAATAGTAACTCGTGAATAGTATTCTGACACGAAAAGTGCCCCGAATACCCGATTGAACAATATAACCTCCAGACATCAGTTATACTAACACAAATAAGTCCAACACAATGGAACTATAAAATTCATCTTTAATCAACACTTAACTTATTCATCATTAATATTATAATTCACAATATTTAACAACTGTGTCGCTCTCGTGAAAGAGGGACTTTCCGATAAGGATTTTTCCTTATTGGCGCGCAATTAGGTGACCAAACCTCTCCTTGACAGAACTTCTAGACATTTTCAATATTGCAAATGATAATATGAATAAATTTTCCATCTCAATTATTGATTTAATAATATATCATATAATGTAGATGATACTGTAATAATAATTGAATCAATAATATGAGAGATATGATGCAGTAATTACTGTAGCAATAATTGAGTATAACTGAGTGACTTCTCACGTAAGCATCAATAATCAATACTGTGATGCTACTATGCAACCACGCCAGACATCTTTGTACTTTTACTACCGTGTAGTTCAACAGCTTTTAACAGTAACACTTCCAAGTTATTAAAAGATAATTTTGTCATTTTCTAACTACGACAATACTTCCGTTATGGGGTCCAACAATGATTGTGCCGTCGTACAATATTCCCTGTTAAAACGAATATTCCCCGACCAATCGAATATTATATAACCACTTGCTTACTTTGCAAAATTTATAAATACTATCCACAACTATAACATTATATAAAATCCACACCATAATATTCACAAAATTATTTCGAGAAAATTAAATATTTATTGATAAAATCTGGGGTCTCACAACCTTGATTTCATTTTAGATTCTAACTCCCAGGTCATTTCCTCACCATCGTGGTTTCTCCACAAAACTTTGACTTGAGGTATAACCTTGGAGCGTAGAATATGTTCCTTCTTATCTAACATTTTAATAGGTACCTCTCCATACGTTAAATCTTCTACTATTTCGTCTAGTTCGAATTCAATAATGTGGTTCGGGTCTTCCACATATTTACGTAACATATATATGTGAAAAACGTGATGAACACGAGACATACTTTGCGGTAAAACGAGTCTATAAGCCACAGTTCCTACTTGGTCAAGGATTTTAAATTGGCCAATGAATCGAGGATTGAGTTTTCCTATCTTTTCAAATCTCGTAACTCCTTTCCATGGTGCCACACGTAACAACACATTCTCTCCAACATTGAATTCCACGTCCTTTCGATGAAGATCAACATAACTCTTTTGTCGATCTTGTAAGGTTTTATACGTTATCGGATCATTTGAATCTTCTTCGTAGTCATACGCACCAATTCAGGTCCCAACAACGTTGCTTCACCCACCTCATCTTAGCATACTTGAGAACGACACTTGCGTCCATACAACGCATCGAATGGAGCCATGCCTATACTTGCTTGATATCTGTTCTTGTAGGAAAATTCCACCAATGGCAAGAACTTGTCCCAACTCCTTTGAAGTCAAGGACAGAGAGTCTTAATTGATCTTCAAGAGTTTGAATAGTCCTCTTCGACTGTCCGTCCGTTTGAGGATGATATGCCGAACTGAATGGTAAATCTGTGCTCATAGCTTTTTGTAAACTAACCCAAAATCGTGAAGTGGACCTTGAGTCTCGATTAGAATCTATGGATACTAGCATACCATGCAGTCTTACAATCTCATTTATGTAAATACGAGGCAGACGTTCAAGTGAATAACTTTCTCGTATAGGTAAGAAATGAACAGACTTGGTCAATCTATAAATAATGACCCAAATTGCATTTATGCCTTGAGAAACCATGAGAAGACCAGTAACGAAATCCATGGTAATGTGCTCCCACTTCCATTTTGGAACCAACTTATTATATGAATTCAAGCAACCAAACCACTAAAGTCAATCAATGTCATATCAAGCCATAAAGTAATTCGTTTATTAAAAAACGGATGTCATGCTTTCTTTGCACATGTCACAAATTTAAACAAAAATACGTCAGATTTGAAATATATTTCTATTGTTAATAAATTTCCTGACGTATTCCCTGAAGAACTTCCTGGCCTACCCCCAGAGCGTGAAATTGAATTTTGTATCGACCTTGAATCCGGTACAAAACTCATTTCCTAAACCTCATATCGAATGGCTCCTATTGAACTTCAGGAGTTAAAACCCATTTCCAAAGCCCCAAACCCATTTCCAAAGCCCCAAACCCATGTGTTACTATGCAATCACACGTATTACTGTACTTTTATCACTAGGTATTTCAACAGTTAACGGTAAAACTTTCGCCGTTATTTTTATAAAAAGATATTTCTGTCATTTTCTAACTCTGACAATAATTCTGTTGTGGGGTCTACTGTTGATTGTACCGTCGTACGGATATTTCCTGTTAAAATAAATATTCCCCGACCAATCGAATATTTTATAACAACTTGCATACTTTGCAAAATTTTTAAATATTACCCACAACTATAATATTATATCAAATCCACGCCATAATATTCAAAATTACATTTATATAAAAAAAAATTATCTTTATTCATAAAAGTTGGGGTCTTACAACCTCCCCTTCTTATAAAATTTTTTCCTCTAAATTGGGATACATACCTGGTATTTGAAAGAGGTGATGATACCTTGATTTTATTTCAGATTCTAACTCTCAGGTCATTTCCTCAACATCGTGGTTTCTCCACAAAACTTTGACATGAGGTATAACCTTGGAGCGTAGAATATGTTCCTTCTTATCTAAGATTTTAATAGGTACCTCTCAATAAGTTAAATCGTCTGCTATTTTGTCTAGGTCGAATTCAATAATGTGGTTCGGGTCTTCCACATATTTACGTAACATATATATGTGAAAAACGTTATGAACACGAGACATACTTTGCTGTAAAACGAGTCTATAAGCCACAGTTCCTACTCAGTCAAGGATTTCAAATGGGCCAAAGAATCGAGGATTGAGTTTTCCTACCTTTCCAAATCTCGTAACTCCTTTCTATGGTGCCACATGTAACAACATATGCTCTCCAACATTGAATTCCACATCCTTTCGATGAAGATCAACATAACTCTTTTGTTGATCTTGTGAGATTTTTATACGTTGTCAGATCATTTGAATCTTCTCCGTAGTCATACGCACCAATTCTGGTCCCAACAACGTTGCTTCAACCACCTCATCCTAGCATACTTGAGAACGACATTTGCGTCCATACAACGCATCAAATGGAGCCATGCCTATACTTGCTTGATAATTGTTCTTGTAGGAAAATTCCACCAATGGAAAGAACTTGTCCCAACTCCTTTGAAGTCAAGGACACAGAGTCTTAATAGATCTTCTAGAGTTTGAATAGTCCTCTCCGACTGCCCGTCCGTTAGAGGATGATATGCCGAACTGAATCATAAATTTGTGCCCATGGCTTTTTGCAAACTAACCCAAAATCGTGAAGTGGACCTTGAGTCTCGATCAGAAACTATGGATACTGGCATACCATGCAGTCTTACAATCTCATTTATGTAAATACGAGCAAGACATTCAAGTGAATAAGTTTCTCGTATAGGTAAGAAATGAACAGACTTGGTCAATCTATCAATAATGACCCAAATTGCATTTATGCCTTGAGAAACCATGGGAAGACCAGTAACGAAATCCATGGTAATGTACTCCCACTTCCATTTTGGAACCAACTTATTATATGAATTAAAGCAACCAAACTACTAAAGTCAATCAATGTCATATCAAGCCATAAAGTAATTCGTTTATTGAAAAATGGATGTCAAGCTTTCTTAGCACATGTCACAAATTTAAACAAAAATACGTTAGATTTGAATGATATTTCTATTGTTAATAAATTTCCTGACGTATTCCCTGAAGAACTTCCTGGCCTACCCCTAGAGCGTGAAATTGAATTTTGTATCTACCTTGAATACGGTATAAAACCCATTTCCAAAGCCCCAAACACATGTGTTACTATGCAATCATTCGTATTACTGTACTTTTATCACTAGGTATTTCAACAGTTAACATTAAAACTTTCGCCGTTATTTTTATAAAAAGATATTTCTGTCATTTTCTAACTCTGACAATAATTCTGTTGTGGGGTCCACTGTTGATTGTGCCGTCGTACGAATATTTCCTGTTAAAATAAATATTTCCCGACCAATCGAATATTTTATAACAACTTGCATACTTTGCAAAATTTTTAAATATTACCCACAACTATAATATTATATCAAATCCATGCCATAATATTCAAAATGACATTTATAGAAAAAAATTTATCTTTATTCATAAAAGTTGGGGTCTTACAACCTCCCCTTCTTATTAAATTTTGTCCTCTAGATTGGGATACGTACCTGGTATTTTAAAGAGGTGATGATACCTTGATTTCATTCCAGATTCTAACTCTCAGGTCATTTCCTCAACATCGTGGTTTCTCCACAAAACTTTGACATGAGGTATAACCTTGGAGCGTAGAATATGTTCCTTCTTATCTAAGATTTTAATAGGTACCTCTCCATAAGTTAAATCTTCTGCTATTTTGTCTAGTTCGAATTTAATAATGTGGTTCGGGTCTTCCACATATTTACGTAACATATATATGTGAAAAACGTTATGAACACGAGACATACTTTGTTGTAAAACGAGTCTATAAGACATAGTTCCTACTCAGTCAAGGATTTCAAATGGGCCACCTAATCTAGGAATGAGTTTTCCTATTTTTCCAAATCTTACAACTCCTTTCCATGGTGCCACATGTAACAACACATGCTCTCTAACATTGAATTCCACGTCCTTTAGATTAAGATCAACATAACTATTTTGTCTATATTGTGAGGTTTTTATACGTTGTCGGATCATTTGAATCTTCTTCATAGTTATACGCACCAATTTCGGTCCCAACAACGTTGCTTCACCCACCTCATCCTAGCATACTTGAGAACGACACTTGCGTCCATACAACGCA
This sequence comes from Panax ginseng, assembly GCA_020205605.1. NCBI lineage: Eukaryota > Viridiplantae > Streptophyta > Magnoliopsida > Apiales > Araliaceae > Panax > Panax ginseng. Next base: position 55,531,984 of record CM035145.1, read on the forward strand.
TCGAATGGAGCTATGCCTATACTTGCTTTATAACTGTTCTTGTAGGAAAATTCCACCAATGGCAAGAACTTGTCCCAACTCCTTTGAAGTCAAGAACACAGAGTCTTAATAGATCTTCAAGAGTTTGAATAGTACTCTTCTACTGCCCATCCATTTGAGGATGATATGCCGAACTGAATCGTAAATCTGTGCCCATAGCTTTTTGCAAACTAACCCAAAATCGTGAAGTGGACCTTGAGTCTCGATCAGAAACTATGGATATTGGCATACCATGCAGTCTTACAATCTCATTTATATAAATACGAGCAAGACGTTCAAGTGAATAAGTTTCTCGTATAGGTAAGAAATGAACAGACTTGGTCAATATATCAATAATGACCCAAATTGCATTTATGCCTTGAGAAACCATGGGAAGACCAGTAACAAAATCCATGGTAATGTGCTCCCACTTCCATTTTGGAACCAACTTATTATATGAATTCAAGCAACCAAGCTACTAAAGTCAATCAATGTCATATCAAGCCATAAAGTAATTCATTTATTGAAAAAAGGATGTCAAACTTTCTTAGCACATGTCACAAATTTAAACAAAAATACGTCAAATTTGAATGATATTTCTATTGTTAATAAATTTCCTAACGTATTCCCTGAAGAACTTCCTGGCCTACCCCCAAAGAGTGAAATTGAATTTTGTATCGACCTTGAATACGGTACAAAACCCATTTCCAAAGCCCCATATCGAATGGCTCCTTTTGAACTTCAGGAGTTAAAACCCATTTCCAAAGCCCCAAACCCATGTGTTACTATACAATCACACGTATTACTGTACTTTTATCACTAGGTATTTCAACAGTTAACGGTAAAACTTTCGTCATTATTTTTATAAAAAAATATTTCTGTCATTTTCTAACTTTGACAATAATTCCATTGTGGGGTCAACTGTTGATTGTGCCGTCGTACGAATATTTCCTGTTAAAATAAATATTCCCCGATCAATCGAATATTTTATAACAACTTGCATACTTTGCAAAATTTTTAAATATTACCCACAACTATAACATTATATCAAATCCACGCCATAATATTCAAAATGACATTTATAGAAAAAAAATTATCTTTATTCATAAAAGTTGGGGTCTTACAACCTCCCCTTCTTATAAAATTTTGTCCTCGAAATTGCGATACGTACCTGGTATTTTAAAGAGGTGATGATACCTTGATTTCATTTCAGATTCTAACTCCCAGGTCATTTCCTCAACATCGTGGTTTCTCCACAAAACTTTGACTTGAGGTATAACCTTGGAGCGTAGAATATGTTCTTTCTTATCTAAGATTTTAATAGGTACCTCTCCATACGTTAAATCTTCTACTATTTCGTCTAGTTTGAATTCAATAATTTGGTTTGGGTCTTCCAATATTTACGTAACATATATATGTGAAAAACGTTATGAACATGAGACATACTTTGCGGTAAAACGAGTCTATAAGCCACAGTTCCTACTCGGTCAAGGATTTCAAATGGGCCAATGAATCGAGGATTGAGTTTTCCTATCTTTCCAAATCTCATAACTCCTTTCCATGGTGCCACACGTAACAACACATGCTCTCCAACATTGAATTCCACGTCCTTTCGATGAAGATCAACATAACTCTTTTGTCGATCTTGTGAGGTTTTTATACGTTGTCGGATCATTTAAATCTTCTCCATAGTCATATGCACCAATTCCGATCCCAACAATGTAGTTTCACCCACCTCATCCTAGCATACTTGAGAACGACACTTGCGTCTATACAACGCATCGAATGGAGCCATGCCTATACTTGCTTGATAACTGTTGTTGTAGGAAAATTCCACCAACGGCAAGAACTTGTCCCAACTCCTTTGAAGTCAAGGACACAGAGTCTTAATAGATCTTCAAGAGTTTGAATAGTCCTCTCCCACTGCCCGTCCATTTAAGGATGATATGCCGAACTGAATCATAAATCTGTGCCCATAGCTTTTTGCAAACTAACCCAAAATCGTGAAGTGGACCTTGAGTCTCGATCAGAAACTATGGATACTGGCATACCATGCAATCTTACAATCTCATTTATGTAAATACGAGCAAGACGTTCAAGTGAATAAGTTTCTCGTATAGGTAAGAAATGAACAGACTTGGTCAATCAATCAATAATTACCCAAATTGCATTTATGCCTTGAGAAACCATGGGAAGACCAGTAACGAAATCCATGGTAATGTGCTCCCACTTCCATTTTGGAACCAACTTATTATATGAATTCAAGCAACCAAATCACTAAAGTCAATCAATGGTATATCAAGCCATAAAGTAATTTTTTTATTGAAAAACGGATGTCAAACTTTCTTAGCACATGTCACGGATTTAAACAAAATTACGTCAGATTTGAATGATATTTCTATTGTTAATAAATTTCCTGACGTATTCCCTAAAGAACTTCCTGGCCTACCCCCAAAGCATGAAATTGAATTTTGTATCGACCTGGAATTCGGTACAAAACCCATTTCCAAAGCCCCATATCGAATGGCTCCTATTGAACTTCAGGAGTTAAAAACCCAACTATAGGAATTGTTAGACATCAGTTTCATTCGTCCTAGTACATCTCCTTGGGGTGCTCCTATTCTATTCGTGAAGAAGAAAGATGGAAGTATGCGACTTTATATTGATTATCGGGAGTTGAATCATGTCACCATCAAAAATAAGTACCCGTTACCTCGTATTAATGATCTATTTGACCAGTTGCAAGGCGCCAAATTCTTTTCAAAGATCGATCTTCATTCCGGATATCATCAGCTAAAGATTAAAACTGATGACATTCCCAAGATTTCTTTCAGAACTCGGTATCGACATTACGAATTCTTAGTCATGTCTTTTGGATTGACTAATGCTCCTGCTGCCTTCATGGATATGATGAACCGAGTATTCAAGAAATATTTGGATCATTTTGTAGTTGCCTTTATTGATGACATCCTCATATACTCCAAAAGTCGTGAAGATCATGAGCAACACTTGAGGCAGATACTCAAAAAGCTTCGAGAAAACAAGCTATATGCCAAGTTGACAAAATTTGAGTTTTGGCTACGGGAAGTTGCATTCCTTGGGCACGTGATATCAAATCACAAAATATCTATTGACCCGGCAAAGATTGAAGCAATACAAAGCTCGGAGCAACCTAAGTCAATGACCAAAGTATGTAGCTTTCTTGGCTTAGCTGGTTATTATCGAAGATTTATGGAAGGATTTTCTCGAATCGCTACTCCATTAACTCAGCTGACTCGAAAAGGTACAAAATTAAGTTGGAGCGAGAAATGTGAGAAGAGTTTTCAAGAACTCAAGAGGAGACTCATTTCAGCACCTGTTCTGACAATATCATCTGGTTCGGAGGGATTTGTCATCTACATCGATGCTTCAGGCTGAGGGTTAGGATGTGTTCTCATGTAACATGGGAAATTCATAGCCTATGCCTCACGACAACTCAAAGAATATGAGAGGATTATCATACTCATGATCTAGAGTTTGCAGCTGTCATTTTCGCACTTAAAATCTGGAGGAATTACCTGTATGGGGAGAAAGTGGAGATCTACACGGATCATAAAAGCCTCAAATATTTCTTCACCCAAAAGGAACTCAATATGCGACAACAATGTTGGCTCAAGCTGTTGAAAGATTACGATTATACCATTCAATATCATCTTAGAAAAGTGAACGTAGTAGCTGACACATTGAGTAGAAGATTATATGCGGGTACAAGTGCGATATTATATATGCAAAGGCCTATTTTGTATGACTTGCAAAGGATAGAGATAGAGTTAAAGACTCCAGGGACCCATATGATGATGGAAAATATACGAGTAGAATCGACTTTAATCGATAAAGTTAAAGATGCTCAAGTTGCAGACCTGAAGCTGATGCATATTAAGAAGAAAGTGCAAGAAGGTGTTATTCCGAAAGCAAGAATCTATGAAGAAGGAATACTTCGAGTCAACTACAAACTTTTTGTTCCTAACGATTCTAACTTGAAGTATAAAATTATGATGGAGGCGCACAACACACCATTTGCAATCCATTTTGGGAGTACCAAAATGTATCGTGATCTTCGACATACATTTTAGTGGAGCAATATGAAGATAGAGATAGCGGGGTTTATCTCAAGGTGTCTAACTTGTCAACAAGTCAAGGCGGAGCATCAACTGCCAAAAGGTCCATTGCAACCACTTAAAATTCCAGAATGGAAGTGGGAGCACATTACCATGAATTTTGTTACTGGTCTTTGTAACGCCCTAAAATCCGATATATCTTCACACCCGAATTTCGTACGTCACGAGTACATCATTCATCCAACATACATCATTAGATACTGAAATATAATAACATACACTCTCAAATCCCAGGTTCTAGAAACCTTTTAACTTTTTTTCATTACAAATAATTATAAATACATTATTCATTTCATCTTACAAGAGTGACTTTTATCCACAACCAAGGATATATAACAGTCTCTTAAACTAGTCTATAGTTCAATTTCATCTTTCTATATTACAAGTCTTCACTTGGTCTTCCCGTTCATTCACTTTCTGAATTACACTTCATCTGGATATCGTCAGCTTGATCTTTATGAGATCCTTAAGTTCTTCTAGCATCGTTTGCTGAAAAGGTTTTTCATTTAAAGCAAGTATGAGCATTCAATTGCCCAACAAGTCATAAAAATTGAACAAATAACTTCAAGAGTTTAAACATTTCTTTAGAACTTCGATAACCGAACAAAGGGTATGAAGCAACTTGAATAATAGGAATAGTCTCGAATCCTATCATCTTAAAACATCAGTTACTTTTACTTTGAAATACTTTCATTCCTCTACCTTTTTCATACACATCCTGTCTGGCTAGAATCATTAGCACAGACTTAACAATAACGGTTCATGTATAAACAGAACATACTTGTATTGAATAGCTTAATCACAGAACATGTCATATCGTAGAAACATCGAAGTGTTCACATTGTGGCTCAAGGACTCATACGTTCTACCACCTTGTACAAATATCGCACATTCGCACATAGACAGAACTTCTCAAGTTCAACATCTGAGAAGTTTATGAAACTAGCATTCATTTAGAGTATGAATGAAGTTAGGAAACTTGTCTTACACACAGCTACAACTTACGATGAACTGCTCATCCCAATTCATATATAACACATAAGGAGAAAACATAAACACCAATTAGTCATATATTGAACTTACACATTGGTTTACTTAACTTTACTTCTTAGGGTTCGCGTTCTTGCAATATAAGTTTACGTGACTAACTAACTTTACCAGTTTACGGCTTCATGACATACAGAGATGTCTTACCTAAAACATTCATCATCTTTGATGATTTATATTCCTATCTTCTTCTTATAACTTCTCTAGGACTTAGCATACATCGCGTCTTAGCTAGTAGTCCATATGGTACTCTGAGTGGTTTCCCACAAAAAACCAACAAACAAGTTCTTGTCTCATCTACACTGCCATCACAGTGAGTTAGATCGGTTGCCAGTTTTGTATATACCTTCGCTCTCTGAAGGAATTGTTTAGCCCAGCTCCCATATCTCAACCATCAAAGGTTACGATTGTACCACAACCTAAACTTTATCTTAACTTATCCTAATTATTAAACTTAATGTTCGTTAAATTAATTTCTTATTCTTTGCGGCTTTCTAGCAACTAAATGGCATACCTCAGGATTCATTCCTTATCGACTCACATTCAGCTTTCATTAATCTTATTACCGTTTATTACAGCTTTCTTGATAATTTATATCTTATTAATACTTTCATTATTTATTACATTCTTAATCTTTTAATCTCTTTCAATCATTTCATTCAACATGTACTAAAGGTTTAAATTACTTGATTAAGTGTTACATTCGATGAACTATACGTTCATTAGCTTTTGTTACACTTCCCCGGTTTTGAAAAGCGCTTAAAAGCTTATTACTGGGGCTTTTTCCTACGCGTCATCATGCACCACTCTCTTCTTTATCTCTTGCATCGCGGCGGGAGTTGGCAGTACCTGGATCCTTGGTCTAGCACTGCTGCACCACTTTTCAAGGCATGTCTGGCGCCGCGGCGCCAAGCCCTAACCCTAGAAAATTTCTCTAAGTGTTAAATCAATTTTGAGATGCTTACTTCCCAATCTCATAACTCATTCGTTATAACTCGGAACGAGGTCGTTCAAAATCCATTCTTTTCCTTATCCTACGTAATTCAATACCACTTATACATGACTTCGTTCTGAATCCGTTAACATGCCATTCAATTGGCTTGATCTTCACCCTTCATTTATTTTACGTTTTTAACGCTCTTCATTCGCTCGTCCGTAATTCGGTCATTCGAACTCAGAACTCGTTTGTTCTTGAGTCCATGACTCACGTTTTTTACGTTCTCTTACTTTCTTATAAAACCCTACACGTTCGTGTTCATTTATTAACTTTATAATTCTCGTTCGTCTTTTACGAAATTTTCGTCATAGCAAAGTTTTAATCTGTTCTTCATGAATGTTTCTACCGTTCCTAACCAAGAAATAAGCAACTAATCTTATACGTAATGGTTTTAAACTTGTCCATCAACAACAATCATCCTATGATGGTTTTAAATTTGTCCATCAACAACGTTCTTCGTGTTCTTCGCGTTCTTCGTTCGTTCTTCATTTTAGTCGATATTTTGGATTACGATTTCACTTTTTATTGGAATTTGATGTTATAGAACATCATTCCTTACTTATTTCACCTACTCATTCATATAATCCACTCGAATCGTTCTAATTCATTACGAATCTTATATTTCCTTAAGAAATTTATAAAATAAACTTCTAATTCTTATTTCTTCATTTTCTTACTATTTCAACCATATGAAATCATCTCTAATCTTATCTACTTCTTATAATCATTAAGTTATGTTTTTATACATAGAACTTAAAGAGGAATTAAATTCGACTAGGTTTTATGTTACCTCTCTTCTTTATTTTTCTTCTGCTAGTCAAAGCCGGCGATTCGCAAGATTTTCTATTTCATGATCACTTTCGATCCGATCATTCATGCTCATGTTCTTCCTTCTCTTCCTCTGAGCTCTCTCTCTCTCTAAGATGTAAGATTTTCAAAAATCCCATCAAATGAACATAAGGCTTCCTATTTATAGAAAATCCAAAGCTAGGGTAATTTGGTCATTTTGCCCCCCCTTAACCTCCTTACTATTCAAGGCTTAAGCCCTAAGTTAACTTGGCCTCCACATTAACTTAGCCATTAAGTCTTCTTAGCCCTTCAGTTTGCTTAGCCCTTAAACATAAGTACTTTACTTAGCTATTAAGTTTACTTAGTCATTACTTAACTTATACTTTACTTAGCCATTAAGAATAATCGTATTCTACACATCTCATTCTCGTATTCTCTTCGTATATAGTTCGTACGATATTCGTATTATACATCGTAGTAATCTTCGTACTATACTCGTATAATAACTAGTATTACACTCATATTTCTTACGCATAATAACCATAATTATTATATGAAATCATTAAATTCTTAGAACTCACTTTTCCTAACCCTTAGGTTTTAAGTCCGCAGGCGAAAACTTCATTTTTGTCATAACTAAAATATTATTGAATATTTCATTACATCTTGGAATTCTATCATTACGCGTTTCTCGAAAATTCAAAATAAATCTCAAAGCAGAAACGGATGAATATTGTCTATTTCGTCTTTTTCCCTAGAAATATTTTTATTCCCGAAAATTTTTTATTTTCATCTTGAAAATTCTTATTCAATCAATCTAGCTCGTAACTAGAATCCTCCTGACTTATAATCATCCTAAGTTCTAGAACGATTAATAAACACATAGCACAAAATAGTATTAATAAAAATGAGTTTTATTAATAACTAATTCTTTAAACCTAAATTCTGGACGATCCGAATTTCCGAGTCGTCACATTCTTCCCTCCTTATAAAAATTCCGTCCTCAAAATTTCTTAAACCCGCACCCTTACCCAGGTCATCACAGTCTTCCCAAGGTTTCTCAAGGCATAGATGTAATTTGGGTCATTGTTGATAGATTGACCAAGTCTGTTCATTTCTTACCTATATGAGAAACTTATACACTTGAACATCTTGCTCGTATTTATAGAAATGAGATTGTAAGACTGCATGGTGTGACGAACGAGAATTTTGTAATTAATTTTAATATTTATTGGATTAAATAAATATTTTCGATGATTTAATTATTAGATTAAATAATTAATTGATGCAATTGTGGTAGATTAATTTAATTATATGTGTTACATTTATTAAATTAATGTAGAGAATAATTATTATTCAAATATGTAATTATATGAGCTTATTGAATTAAATGAAATATTTAATTAAGCATGATGTTATTTAATTAATTTAATTATTAATTAAAGAGTTAATAATTTGACATTATTTTATTAATGAGAAATTATTATATTTTATTTAAAATAAATTAAATAAAATATTGGATTTATTTTATAAGGAGTGTGACAATTTCAAACTATATGATAAAGCTTTATTAAATTAAATGGTTTTTGAAATCTAATTAAGCCTAGCCAAACATGGCCTTAGTGGGAGTTACTAGCAGTTACCCATGACTGGGTTAATTGACCAGTATACACGTCAGTTCTTCTCCTTTAATTATCAGACGTCTTTTTCTTTAATTCATTATTTGCCTAAGTCTAGAAATACAGAGAGAGAGATTGAGAAATTCAAGAGAGAGTTCAGAGGAATTTATGAGAACTCAGTGATTGAAGAAAGAATCTAAGCCTACATATATATACTTTATTCTCAGGGTAATCTCTCCCTCCCAAATTCTATATTTCACGTATTCAAGTTTTGATAAAAATGGCTTTCACAGTTTTCTGTAAAGCCTCTGTGATTGAGAAAGGAGTAATATTTATGAGTTATTTATGGGTTAAGATGTATCAAATTGTATTTATATATATATTGCATGATTCCATATCATCAATTTCATAATATTACATCGTATATGATTTCTACAAAATTACAGAGTATGGGTTTTGGCCTTATGGCCTTATACGTGATAATTTATGTATTGATCGTATATTTTACACTCGTATATTATTATACATGTTGATACGAAGAGACCAAACTTTAAACGAACGGATTCGGTGTTATAACGAATCCGTAGTATCAATTTTCATGTTTTATTTTCAAAACCTTCAAGAACATCAAAGTCAGTGAAATTATAGATTTTTAACTCTGTGATTATGTGTTTTAATGGGTTAAAACCATTCTATAAATGTTGGGTATTGTTTATGCAAGAATTATAACATGTGGGTATGATTAATTTCGTGTAGTAGTAATTTAATTGGAGTTTTTAATCGTGTTCTCGCAATTTTGCGAATTGCGAATAGTTTTGCTCACTCGCTGTCACTTGCCACCAAATTTCAAAGACCTTAAGTCCCACAACAACACCACCGCCTCACAAACACCAAGTGTCCCATTCATAGCATACGCCACCAAAATAAATCAGCCAAGATCTAGTATAAGCGATGAAATAGCCACAATACCACTCTGTAATGGTCCGTAAATATAATTTTAAAGTGTTAAGTCTAGCAATGTATTGTTAACTTAATGTAATGAACATGTAAACATGTTAGAAGTATAATGAGATGTAAAATAGATGTTTAACATGTAAATAACATAATTACATGTGGATTAAATTATTGAATACATAATTAGCATGTTATTCATGATGTGTAAATTATGTGAAAAAGTAGTAAATTAACTAAGTATAGTTAATAATCAAAGTAGACAAAGAGAATGAGTTTATGATGATTAGTTAAGTTATAATTAATTGGTATTGTGAATGTGAATGGTATGTAGGATTAAATTCAAAGAACGTGCTTAGTTAAAGTGTAATCTACGCACGAGGCAAGTTTCCTAACCCTACTTGTCATTATTGTTCAAGTTTATTATATACCTCGAGTAAATTATCATTACTATTATTCAAGTTCAAATGTTATATTAAAGATTAATTATCTTTTCAAAGCATGATTCAGTTATACAATAATTATCCTATTATATACTTCCTGAGATTATTATTCAATTTGAATATCATTATTATTGAACCTTATTAGACTAGCGAACCCGTATTGATTCGACTAGTCCATAGTTGATGAGCGTTCTAAATTTCAGAACCCTTGATGAATTATCCAAACCAAACTTCCTTTGGTGCGGACTCGAATGTCAAACTGAGATGAACAACCCTGCAAAGGGATTTACTTATGCGTTAGCGTTAAGATATTGTGCACAGTATGGTACTAAGGGTTGATGCCCCAAGTACGAGTAGAAAGGTCCATAGTCTTATGACTGTTAAAGGTTTCAAGTATAACCCTTGATAACTTAGGACATAGTTCAAGGTCATATGACCCTCAAAATTCTTTTGATTCTTGTTATTCATTCTTGATTCAAAAGTTAAGCTTTTATTCATATGTCTTTTATTTATTCGCATGTTATTATACTGTTATTTCATTATTATACTTGTGGGAAATAGTGCTCACTCTTGCTTAATAATAACATTGCAGTTAAGAACGAAAGAACCGATGAACCTTCCACTAGTAAAGGCAAGAGCAAAGTTAGCAATTGATGAAGACTTGTTATTTTTATTATATGATGTATTTATGCTTAAGACTTGAGTTAATGATGTTGTTTAAGACTTATTTGTTTATGATTCCGCACAGATGTTTAACGTTAGTTTAACCTGGGATTGTATCATTATTATTCGGATGTTGTAACCCTTAAGGGGAAGATTTTTATTCTATCTATTGCATGGCTTGCATTTATTATGGGTAGATAGATAGATAATATTTGTACAGTGAACACCAAATCCCGTGGAATTGAAGTACCAGGATTTGGGGGTGTCACAAGTTGGTATCAAAGTCGAGGTTATGAACCTTAGGTGGGGAACAACCAGGTAGTAGCCTTATAGAAAGAAGATAGTGATGGAAAACTCTTATCGAGTTATAAGAAATGAATTTATGTAATTCATTAAAGATAATAAAAGACCTTATGTGTTTATGTGTTAAAGTATGCATTAGATGATCCGACTTAGTAAGTAAAACTTAAAAATTTTGTTGTCAAGATGTCGAATGTTGGAGAAGCTAGTCAAGCTGGGGAGGAAGAACCCCGAGTACTTATAGTACCTACTGAAGAGGAACCTCGTGTACCTATAGTACCGACAGAGGAGGAACCCCGAGACATACATGTCGTTAGGGAGTAGCTGGTGCAGAGGGAATCATCTCCATTGATCACCGTTGTTGGTCAGGAGCATGAACCTGAGACTGATCCTGAGGAGGATCCTGAGGAGGAATTTGTTGAGGAAGAGGAAGAGGAAGAAGAGGAGTTACCACGACACCGTTGATCTTGAGATGTATGACACGTTGCTCTGACCGTAACGTGGAGTTACGAGACGAGGTCCAGGATTTGGATCGAAAGCGAAGCGGTTATTCAAAGATATTACTCTCAGAAAGCGTAAGGAGAGGGAGATTTCGACTCTTCACTCGAACCGCAAATGTAGAATGGGATTTGGTCCATGAGAAGGGTCAAACTGAAGATAAGACCGAGGAGATAGAGAAACTGAAGAAGGAACTGAAGGAAACCTCCGAAAGGCTGAACATAGCAGAGGAAGGTTGGGTAAGAGAATCGCGTCGAGCTGATCGTGCAGAGGATGATAGTCGTGCAAAGAAAGCGAAGATTAGGGAAACGTACTCTACACTTAACAAGGCAATGAATGATACCCAAGATCGAGTTTTGAGGTACCCAATCCAGCTCGAAGGACTTCCATTGTACATGATGGACCCCAGGACGATGCATCGCATCTTAGAAGAGGAGCGTAACAAGGCTAATCAGTACCTTGACTGACAGTGATATGATTTATTTAATTATGTGAAGAACTTAATTAGTTGTTTTTTTTAGATGTAAATTCTGACGTGTTTATAAACGAAAGAATATTTGAATGTTTTAAATCCTTTGAATTCTTTATTCCAGGATAGTTGATTTAAATAGCAGTTATGCTATTGTTTAATGTTAAAACTTTGATTTGAATGCAAATATATCAAGTTGTTTGAGATGATGTGTTAAGTGATATGTTAAATTGTTGAGTAATGCCTTAACTATTTAGAGAAATAAATAAAATTCTAATAAAGCTTTTATTTAACAGAAAAATGCCGCCAAGGAGAAGACAACAACGTCAACTAGCTCAGGAAGATTCAACCAATAATAACAATAATGCCAACGCTAATCCCGTGCAGCAGTTGGTGAACTTACTGACTAGAGCCATGAATAACCAACCTCAAGCTCCACCAAACACAACATTTAAGGACTTCAAGGCGGTGGGACCGCCAGAGTTCAAAGGTTCCATGAACCCAATCGAGGCTCAAACATGGGTTATGGAGATAGAGAAGGTTTTCGACGTTCCTAGGGTTAGAGAAGACCAGAAGACCGCTTTTGCAACGTTTATGTTGAAGTCTGAGGCTAGCTACTGGTGGCAAGCAAACAAAGTGCGAGAAGGTGAAGGTGTAATTACATGGGAGAGATTTAAAGAGATATTTTTCGAAATGTATTTTCCAACTAGTTCACAGAATCAGATGGAGGTTCAATTTCTAGAATTGAAGCAGGGAAATATGAGCGTACCTAATTATGCGGAAAAATTCAACGAGTTAGCGAGGTTCGCCCCGTATCAAGTTCACACGGATGAGAGGAAGGCGAGACGGTTTGAGCAAGGAGTAAAGCCTTGGGTGTACAACAAGGTATCAATGTTTCAAATTTAAACACGCTTTATTTGAGTAATTGGAAAAAGCCATCCTCTTGAAGAAGGGGAGCGATGCGGTGACCAAGTACAATCAAGATCGAGAAGAAGAAGAAGAGTGAAGGTGAAATTAATAACAAGGCCAGTGGAAGTGGCACGGGAGGTGGAAATTTCAATCGGAAGAAAAGGTGGAACGATGACTCATCATCTGGGAATCAAAGCAAGGTAGCGGTAAGAAAAGAATCAAGCATGCCCGACTTACGGAAAGCCCATCCGGGAGTTTGAATGAAATGAAAAGAGTGTGCTATAATTGTGGTCAAGAAGGCCACATAGCACCAAACTGGCCCAAACCCAAAAAGGGTGCTTGTTTTACTTGTGGTTCAAGGACCATCGGCAAAAGATTGTCCCAAGAAGGATCGGAGGGTTAGGATCAGGAGGAAACCGGGGAAATAACAGTGGAAATGCCTTAACCATAACCGGACCAACCGCAACAAACCAACCGACCGCCCGAACTTTCAATATGACGGTACAAAATGTAGTTCAATCCCGTGATGTGGTGTCAGGTATCATTCCGATCAATAAAATTAATGCTTATGTTTTATTTGATTCGGGTGCTACTTGTTCCTTTATATCCGATGATTTTGCCAAGAATTTAGATTTGCCTAAGAATGAATTGGATTACCCCATGAACATAGAAATTGCGAATAAAAAAATAATCCCTGTTAAGTATGTACATAAGAACTGTAGAGTGGATATTAAGGGTAATATCATGAACGTAGATCTTATCCCTATTCGACTTGGGGAATTTGACGTTATATTGGGAATGGACTGGTTATTCAATTACGGTGTTGTAATTGATTGCCAAAAGAAGCATATTAACCTTATGACTCCGTCAAAGGTTGTATTTTATGGTAGCAAGTCGCCTAGACAAGCGAGTTATCTGACGATGATGCAGGCCAGGAAGTTATTAAGACAAGGCTGTGTAGGATACTTAGCTTACATAGTAGACAGTCGAAAAGAGAATCCAAAGGTAGAAGAGATACCGATTGTGAGGGACTTCATCGACGTATTTCCAGATGATTTACCATGACTTCCACCAGATAGAGAAGTAGATTTTGTGATAGATTTGGCGCCCGAAACTGCTCCAATATCGAAGGCACTGTATCGAATGACACCAGTAGAGATGAACGAATTAATGGTACAACTACAAGAATTGTTGGACAAGAAGGATGGATCGATGCGACTCTGCATTGACTACAAAGAATTGAATAAGGTCACGATTAAGAACAGATATCCATTATCGAGGATCGACGACCTGTTTGATCAATTGAAGGGAGCGAGATACTTTTCCAAGATAGACTTGAGAAGCGGTTATCATCAATCAAGGTAAGGCCGAGGATGTACCAAGACAGCTGTTTTCGTAATCTAGATACTTGGGTACTACGTAATTTTTAGTAATGTCGTTTGGTCTAACGAATGCTCCGCAAAGATTTATGGGACTAATGAATGGTGTCTTCAAGCCGTTTTTGGACAAATTTGTGGTGGTATTTATAGACGACATTTTGGTATATTCCAAAACCAAAGAAGAACACGAAGAACATTTGAGGTTAACATTGGAAGTATTGAGAAGGGAGAAGTTGTACGCTAAATTTTCGAAATGCGAATTCTAGATCGAGCGAGTACAATTTCTTGGTCACGATCAATAAAAACGGAATTTTGGTAGATCCATCCAAAGTAGAAGCCGTGATTAACTAGGATCAGTCGAGAACGCCGTTAGAAGTAAGAAGTTTTCTTGGATTAGCAGGATATTATAGAAGATTCATACAAGACTTTTCCAAGATCACAACTCCGTTAACGAATTTAACTCGTAAAGCGGTGAAATTTGTTTGGACGAATAAGTGTAAGGAAAGTTTTCAAGAATTAAAGAAGAGGTTGAGTACGGCCCCTGTGTTATCTCTTCCGGATGATACAGGAAATTTTGTTGTTTATAGTGATGCATCGCATAAAGGACTTGGTTGTGTGCTGATGCAAAATGGCAAAGTCATTGCGTATGCATCACGACAATTGAAGGATTACGAGAAGGGATATCCGACCCATGACTTAGAGTTAGTTTCAGTTGTTTTTGCTTTGAAAATTTGGAGGCAATATCTATACGGGGAGAAGTGTGAAATATATACGGACCACAAGAGTCTGAAAATATATTTTCACGCAGAAGGATTTGAATATGCGTCAAAGAAGGTGGTTGGAGTTAATTAAGGACTACGACTGTGAGATTTTATACCATCCGGGTAAGGCAAATGTGGTTGTCGACACCTTAAGTAGAAAGGGTCGTGAGAAATTGATGATGTTGACTGCTCAGGAGGAGCTAATTACAGAAATAGAGAAACTAGAGTTGGAAGTGAAGTATCGTATGGAGATCGATGAGAAGCTATTTCAGATGCAATCTGGTACAACTCTACTACATAAAGTAAAGGAGGCTCAGCTTCAGGATGATGAATGCAAAAAGGTGACAAAGAAGATATCTGAAGGAACCGAACCAAGATTTAAGATGGATAAAGAAGGAATACTGAGATTTGAGAGTAGAATTTGGGTACCACCAGTCACAGAGATTAAGGAAGATATTTTGAGCGAGGCTCATAGTTCACGATATTCGATTCACCCTGGTAGTACCAAGATCTTCGACAACATTTTTGGTGGCCAAATTTAAAACGAGATGTTGCAGAATGTGTTGCCAAGTGTCTTACCTGTCAGAAAGTGAAAGCAGAACATCAAAGACCAAGTGGGTTGCTACAACCATTAGAAATCCCAGAATGGAAATGAGAACATATTACTATGGACTTCGTGGTTGGTCTTCCGACGACTCAGAAAGGCTACGACGCAGTATGGGTTATCGTTGACCGACTGACGAAATCTACACACTTCCTTCCGATCAAAATAAGATTCAACTTAGATCACCAAGCGAGGCTATACGTAAAAGAGATTGTTTCGAGGCACACGAGTTCCAGATCAATTGTTTTAGATAGGATCCGCGTCACATCAAATTTCCGGAAATGTCTTTAGGAATGCATAGGCACGCAATTGCGAATGAGTACAAATTTTACCACCCTCAAATGCATTTAATAGAGTGAGAGAACGATTCAGACATTAGAAGATATGCTAAGAGCCTGTGTGATGGACTTTAAAGGAAATTGGGATGATCACTACTGGCCAAAGATGACTTTCATAACAATATAAGCACGAGGATGATGACAATGATATAAGAATTCATTTAAATGAAAGCAAATGATAAATTTTTAAAGATTTGTAATTTAATTTATCCGGAATTCAAAAACGTCCAAATTGTCAACATGATATTGCTTTGTACAGTAGATTTCAAGAATAATATTGTATCAAAAATGATTTGGACCGAAAAAAATCAATTTTTGTCATAAATAGTACCCCGAGTGAATAGTACCCCGTGAATAGTCTTTCAGAAATAGTACCTTGTGAATAGTACTCCGACATGAAAAAGTTGAAACTTATCAAGAATGCTCAGAATAATATTTCTATGAAAAGATATTAGATGAAACGCAAATTTTAAGGCTATTCTACTAATTTCATGGAGTATAGAAGCCAAAACCTAACAAAATTAGTGTAGAATTCAGAATCTGAAATGAAATAATATTACTTAAATACTACAGAGTATGGAAGAAAAAATTATTTCTTACGAGTATTGAACAAAAAAAAACTTCCCTTACCTTAAAAAGAAGAGTATTCCAACTGGTATAGCGGGGATATTCTTGAAGAAAACTTTCACTGTTTTTTACGCTCAAAGCTTCTTAAAACTCTAAAGAAATACACTCAATATTATCGAACAAGAATTCTATGATTCTGGTGTGATTTTCAATTCTAAACTAAGCATCCAATTTATAGGAGAATGGAAGTATACTATTTAGGAAAAATCAGGGACGCATAGTGGGGGAAAATCATGGGCGCACGAATCGTCTGAAATAATTTTTTTAATTCACTATACAAACACTATGCACACACTATGCAAACACTATGCATAATAAAATATAATATATTCTATTTTTTATAAAAAAAACAAAACATATTATAATATATAATATATAATATTAATAATACTCCCTCCATTACACGTGTTCTCCCCCCACCCCATTTTCATTTTTCATCCCACATGTGGGCCCCACCCCACATGTCACTTTCACACACACACACACACACACACACACATATATATATATATATATACTAAATAATTTTATACAGATTATTTTGAAAAATGGGTAAATGGGGGTCCAATAATAAGCAAAATTTACAACAAATACTTCATAAAAAATCTCCTCAATATTTTTAACAATATTTATTCATCATTATTATCGCTTGCAATATTAACAACCAGATCGTTCACAAGAAAGAGGGGGGCTTTCCGATAAGAATTTCTCCATATTGGCGCGCAATTAGGTGATAAAACCCATTTTCTCGACAAAACTTTCTAGACATTGTTAATTATGCAAATAATATTATGACTAACTTGTCATCTCAATTATTGATTTTATAATATAAAATATTGACAATAATTGAATCAAATAACATGAGATACTATGCATCAATTATTGTAGCAATAATTGAGTATAACTAATTCACTTCTCATATAAGCATCAAAAATCAATACTGTGTGCTACTATGCAATCACACGACATCGCATTCTTTTATCACCTAGTATTTCAACAGATTAATAAAGTAAAACTTTCGCCGTTATTTTTATCAAAAGATATTTATGTCGCTTTTAACTCCGAGAATAATTAGTTGCCAGGGGTCCATTAATGATTGTGTCGTCGTACGAATATTTTCTGTTAAAACGAATATTCCCCGACCAATCGAATATTTTATAACAACTTGCATACTTTGCAAAATTTATAAATATTACCCACAATTATAACATTATATCAAATCCACACCATAATATTCAAAATAATATTTATAGAAAAAAATCTTCTTTATTCATAAAAGTTGGAGTCTTACACATGTCACACCCCATTTAATTAAATACTAATATTTGAAATTGAATTAAATTAAACTAACCCCTTAAGGAATAAAATTAACCTTATCAATAAAGTTATAATTTCTATTCAAACATTATAATTATAACTTTATTTAACAAATTCTCAATCCTCTAATTTAATTATTTAATTGAATTAGAATATCGCCATTATACTCGCGTAATAAAATATACAAGAATTATAAAATTATTTAACATCAATTTAATTAATATTATCACACTTAAATAATTTATTCCATAATAATTGCCATCAAATATTTATTTTATTCCATAAATATTCAAACTAAAATATTTATTTTATTCGATAAATATTTTAACTACTTACTTAAATTCACAATTATATTACATTAATGTATTACATTTATATGTAATATATCACCTCTCATTTTATTAAAAAATATATTTATATTAATTCACTATTTTAATTAAGTGAATTACTCACATTATTTATGAAATTTAATTCATAACAATTCAATTTCCATTTAGAGGCATAATGATCAAATTATATTATCTCATAATTAAATTTTCAACTTAATTAAATTAACTAATATTATTTAGTTAATTTCCTTTTCGTAATAATTTCATTTAATTTTTTCAATAGTTAAATTAACTATTAAACCTTATTTTCCCAATATATGAACATATATTTCTCTTCTATATTAACACTTAATCTCTTCACACCAAATCACATATTTCAAAATATATAAAATATATATATACCTACTCAAACTCAAAACATAAGAATTTTATTTATTAAATTCTTATTTTAATAATTTTCTGAAAATCTGGGTTTTCACATCCTTCCTATTTTGATAAGGATTTCGTCCTTGGAATCACTGAAACCTCCTTTACTCAGTTTTCATCTAATCTCTCTCAAAATTTTATCGTTGAACAATTTCAATACTTTATTTTAATATATGTTTTATAATTTCTAATCCATTTGTTTTCCTCAACAACCTCTTATAGGTTTTATCTCATAATCTTTATTTGAACTAAATACTATCTCCAGTATTACATATTCTTTAACCCATTCCTTTTCTTTTTCTAAGGATCATTGTCATACACTAAATTCATAAATACTTGGGATATTACATTCACCCTTCTTCTAAGAATTTTGTCCTCAAAATTTTGTTTTACTAATCTTCGTTCATTCGATTTTTCATAATACATTTTACGATAACCTTTATTCTTTCATTAGGTTCTATAACTAATTTTTTTCTCTAAAGATCTTTCTAAAATCATTGCATTCTTCACAACTTTCTTGTTTAAAAGTTTCACATTATCCTTTGATAACTTCATCCCTTCTGTTTTCGGAATTTCATTTAATTCTTAGAATTATTATGGTTTGCTTAATTTACTAATCATTACATGTCGCATTCTATAACTTACCTCCTTCTAAGGAATATCCTCCTTCCCACATTCACGCTTCAGAATAATGAGAATCTTCCACAATTGCTCAATAATTGGAAATCGATATGAATAACTTAAGAATTTAAAAGATTCCAAATCATGTTGAGGGGTCACAAGACCCTGAACTCATTTCTAGGTTTACAAGTGTTTCACCTCAGTACTTCATATTGTAAACCCTTCTAACAGATTATTTATCAATCACAAAAGATTAAAAACACTCTGTAAGTACTTTTGGTGATTAGTCTATCGTACTAATACGTCGTGCACAACATATCACATCGTAACATCATAACGATTATATGCATTACTTTCGGAACCATTGTCTCCGATAACATATCGCTTTATAGGGTTTCTCACCTCAACTTAATACAAATTCCGCACCAGAACAATCTGATATGGCATAGTTTATCAAAGAACGCTTGATTTCATACACATCTTTCAATAATCGTCTAGCCAAATCGAGTAGCTTAGACTTTTAGTAGCAATTAGGACATCAATCATATATATATATATATATATATATATATATATATATATATATATATATATATACGATGCGGATCTTAAGCTCACCCCTTATCTAGCTCACCTTGCTCACCCCCCTTCAAATGATTTTGATCGGGCGACGATTCATTCTATTCGCTATATGTAGAACCGTGATCTTAGCTTTTAGCGACGAACAACATATAGCGACGAAAAACATATAGCAACATACCGAACATATAGCGACGGACTAAATCGTCATCTGGTCCGTCACTAAAGGGGGATGAGCTTAAGATCCAGACCGTATATATGTATATATATATATATAGCCAACTCAACTAGTATACTTTTCTTGTAGTTTAAAGAAAACCAAATTTTTTTTATGATGTCATGGTACCGTACATTCTTAATGGTACATTGAGGATTCCGTCATTATATGACTCCCTCGTTTATTATTTCTACACCATATCAAATGATGTATACGATTATATAAAATACATTTTGATAACTTTAAATCATTTTTTTCTAGCCGAAACAACTAGCATAAACATTTAAATAGTAAAGTTTTTTAATAAAGTTGATTGGTTCAATAATCTGACCAATACATTTTTTTTGAAAAACCATAAGTGCAAACATTAGAACGAAGTCAATAAATTTCAAAAATCTAGCATAGCTAGAAGATTTGGAATAATCCATGTTTCTCCATCAACTTCCCACTTTTCTCTACTACTTCACTTTTTAATAATTTTGTCAATGATTATTACCATCAATGCTCACTATACCAAAAAATTCTTAGCTCTATAACTCTCCTATACCTTAGCATAGTCCATCAAACTTATCACACATTATGAGTTTATGAACTTGCAACAAAAATATGATTTAGGAACTTGTCCTAGTAATTTGTAGTCTAAGAACCAATCAGGGATTGTCCATACGCTTAGGGGTTCAAAAAATAAATATGATTATGAGTCACAAACTTACCATAAGCATGAGTTTTAAGAACTCGCACCTAACCTTAATATTCTCAACTATCAGATATATATATATATATATATATATATTAGAAAAGAATCACCTTCTCGCCATATGTATATCGATAGCGCGACACCAACATTCTAATGATTATCATTGTAATAAACCAAATGTAAGCACAAAGCCTCTGCCCATACAAAGGTTTGAACAACTCAGTCATCACCTGAGCCCTCAATTGAAAACACACCTAACTCCATCTTACTCTTAACTAGGTCTTAACTTGCTCTTTACTCGATACTAATTTTTATTTTTCAACATTTATCTCATCATTTATAACTCCTCGTGAGTTTACCTTGTACTATTTCATCGAACAATTCTTTTTATAGCACCAAGCTATAAATATTCAATCATTACAAATCATCTATCATTATATAACTTAGTTCGATCACGTCGTGATCTTATTTTACAATCATCTTTTCTTATGATTTTATCACATTAATTTTATAACTGTTTTGCTTTTTTATGATCTTCTTTCTTTGCTTTTTAATCATATTATCTTATAATTATTCAACTCAGGTGTTCCCTGATCCTTTGGCTCTTCAGGTCTTTCTTTGAACCTAATCATATTATCTTAATTTGTTTCATATGCATTCTCTAAACTCTATTGAGTTTATTCTTATTATTTTTTATCAACTTCCATATTATAGACATTGTCTATTTATTAACACTTAGCATCTTTATTACTTGAGTCAGGTAACTCCTGATTCTCATCTTTTAGATACTTTAATATTCTTCTTTGAATCTCCTCGTATATATTTTAATCTCTTCTCTATACATTTCCTAAATTTATCTTTTATTGTTCAAACTCTATCTGAGTTTATCATTTATCATCTTCACCTTCCTTCTCTAAGGTTATAGCCTAAGGTACTCTTATCTAAGGTTCAAAACCTACAACTCTGATACCAACTATAATGACCCCAAATATTTAGAAAATTATGTCCCCAACTTTGCTCGTTAACAATACTGTTATATTCTATCTTTACATCATTAATCAATAATAAAATCAACAAAATTTGTAGAATAACTAGTACTTTAATGTTTTTCTTCGTTTATTACCCTGAATCACAACGTTAATCATTTACATGCCTTTAAATTATATCTAATTCATGATTCACTTTATCATAGTTAATATATATAGTCTTACATCTTGAATCGATATCCCTTATACATCGTATAGCTCAAACATTATAACTCAACATTTATTATACGTTATAAACCATTAAGTACATTTTTCATAACCTTAAACATGGTTTAAAAATAACCACTTCAGCTAAAATATTTAATCTTCATGCATTACTTATTATCATTGTTATTCAAGTAGCACATAGAGTTACCTTGAATCCTTAACTTGTAAAAAGGTTATTTTTGCAAGATTGAGCTCGACAACTTAACAATCTAATAGTTTTCATGCATCACGTAGCACATAATATCATACTCAGATTATACATCAAGATCATTCGACTAAACATATCATACATGATATACTTCGCATATCAAATAAAAATTGAGTTTCATAACTCAATCAGCTTAGTCAAAAATTAACTTTCACATTACATAAAGCATCACATGCATTACCACGGCTTTATAACAGTCTAGATTAGAAACAATCAGCTATTAAGTTCATAAAGCAGATATGAACTGAAAGACTTGCATGGCTCGTAGATTACCAGTTATAGCTTTTTTTCTTTGTAAACTTCCTACACAAGATATGATCATGCAAATCAAATATTAGTCATATAACAACGCTTGGTAATCAGTTAAGTAACTCTACTCTAGATTCCATAATCCTTCCTTTTTATCAATACACAATGTTTAATTCATATTTAAGTTTTGTTAGGGCTCCTCATTGTCCACTCATTTTATTTATGTTAAGCTTCATTTTCCTTCTCATTACGTTCCACTTTAATTGACACTTAACATTTAGTTAAGTCTTAAACCTTGTCTTTACATCACATTAAATGTATGATATCTTTTAACATTACTTAAGTTAACCTTCGTCTCATATTTCTTTATACTTCTCTTTTAGTCGACACTTAACTTTTGGTTAAGTCATCATAATTATCATTACAACGAATTAGATGTATTACATTTGTTAACATAAATTAAATAATCATTCGTCTTAGGTTCCTTTAGGTTGCTCAATAATTATCATTCAACATTTAGTTAGGTAATTAAAGTTTACCTTTACATTACACTAAATATATATTAGGTTCATTCAGTTTAAAAGCATCATACTTATGTTAACAATCAGTTATTAAATATCATTATATGGTTAACACATCTTTATGTTCATTAGATAAGGCCAGATTAACATTTTCTGGACTTAACAAACAAAAGTCAATTTTAGGTCATTCTATCCACCCCTGCTTGGGCGGAGTTTTCAACTGGGAAAAGTGTAATACCCGAGATTTCCTAAATAAAATAAATAAGAAAATTTGCGTATATTTTTTTTTTATTTATTTAATGACGAGAATAAGTGTCAAGTAATGTGAACGATAAATGCGAATATATTTATTACTTGAAAAATTATAAATAATTTTGGAATAATTAATTACCACAAATTATATTGTTATGGTAATTAATTCTTGTAAGTAGAAATGTTTTTATTAATTATTTTCTATGAAAACATGATTGGAAATAATATATGAAGTGATAATTAGAATTATATAATAAATATTTTATTATATGATTTGTTTAGAATATTTAAGTTAATTATTTTAACTTGATTATTGATGTTGTGTAAGAAAGAGAATTCGGATATGAGATCTAAACCCGGATTGGGATTGTGATCAAGAGATGAGAATAATAATATTATATTATTGTTATAATAATTTTACAAGATACCATAAATATGTATCGTATGTATGTGATGAGATAATATTGAGCAATGATGGTTGATTAGGTCATAAAGACAAGATCGGTTTGTGAAACCCTTAATTATTAAACTCGATTATGAGAAATGACCGAAAGGATATATGTATATGAAGTTATTGTGTATAAGATGTCGGTAATTAGAAGAAAACCCTAATTACTGTTGTATGTCGATAATTAGGACAAACCCTAATTATTACAACCCTAATCGGCTGAAGTTAGAGATCGTAATGACTGTGTTAGAACATACACAGATAATTAGAGAACCCTAATGGTCAATTAGAAACCCTAATTGATGGCGTTAAGAAACCCTAATTATAGAACCCTAATTTTTCAATCGAAAACCCTAATTTTAAATTACCGGGTTTAATTACGATGTTAATGTACATGTGTTTTAATTTACCAAAGATAGAAAGTAATTGGTAAATGATAAGAATTACCATCTAGTGATTAAATACTACATTTAATTGCTATGTACAAGAATGCCCTTGAAACTATATGCGAAATTACCAAAATACCTTTTTTGGTTTATTAGTGTATTATTAGTTGCATTATTGGTGGAATCTTACAAAATCTGGCCACCTACCATATTCTAGAACTTACTTATGGCACTATAACAATACCCATTAATAATCAGCCACTACATTATTGCATCAATCAATTATATGATTTAAAGAGAGAAAGAAAGTGTATTATTTGCACATTTTCTCATATCACTCATCCTAGACCATCTCTCTCTAAAAGCTACTAAATTAGCTTGCTAGATGGGTCTATAATCAAAAGCCCAAACCATCACAACAACAAATCATAAGCCAAAATCGTAAAATCAAAGCTTAGAAAAGGAATAAACTCTAGCTTGATTTTTTCTCAAACTTTTTTGGTGTTAGATGTTATGTTTAAATGTTAAAACATGTTGATTATAGTGTCTAAGGATGATCTGGGATGCTAGATATTGATTCCATAACATTTAGAAGCTCGGATTTGAAGATTCCAAAAATCTGGAAAATTTCATTTCTGTTATTTTTCACCAAATGTCAGAGGCCATAACTCTTTGCTCGATCATGAGTTTTGTTGTTTAAAAGTTGTTATGTGTAGCCTGATATATTTTTTTTAAGCTCCAAAAGGAAGAAGGTCCATATCTAGTGTGGATCAAATGTTATTGATGGTCAAAGTGCATTGACCGATCATGAAACTGATTCTGGAAAACCCAGAAAAAGTTCTAAGTGTCCAGAAAATATTTTTTAAGCAAATGTCCGGCCTCGTAGATCTCAAGATGTTTGGAGTTTCCATGTTATGAAAGTTGATATGTGTATTTCGTATGGGGTCTTTACTCTCCAAAAGAATCAGTCCATATCTGTTGTGGATCAAAAGTTATTTAAGGTCAAAGTGGGTAGATCTAAGATGGATAGGAAAATTTCAGGCGATCGAGAATTTTCTAAGTGTTGATTTTTCTGACAAGGTTTGACCTTACTTTAGCTGCTTGATTTCTTGTTTTTATGATAGTGTTAAGTAATATATCTGTAGTCTTGCATGTAGTCTACAACCTGAAACTTATATATCACACAAACAATACACATATTACAAGTTATAAGGACCCAAAGTAGGCATCTCGACTGATCTTCAGTTGAAGAACAGCATTGTCAGACTTTTTGATGGCTAATAACTCTTAGATCTGATGTTTTTTAGTCATGATATTTGTTGTTAAGTGTAGTATTACATGAGTACTACAAGATCCAAGTATTAGATTTCCCAGAAACGTAATGGATTGAGAATTATTCATGGTCAAACTAGGCACCTTGAAACTGCCTTGTCGTTGTTCTTGAGACTCAAAAAAACACCTAAAGTTGATTTAGATTGCCGCTAAAGCCTTTAATGACGGATTCTATTTATTTTTAATTTTCGTATTTTCCGAAAATGATTTAAAAATTAGAAAAATTAGATTTTAATTATTAAAATACTTATTAAATTTCGAAAAATTATTTTAAATTAAAAAAATAATATTTAATTATTTTGAGTATATTTCATAAATATTTAATATTTTTGGAATATAAAGGTATTTATTTATTTAATTATAATATTAAATAAATGATTTAAAAATAGTTTTAATTCATGAAAATCATGAAAAATTATTTTATGGTACAAGAAAATATTTTAAGTTATTTCCCATGACTTTTAATATTTTGTGATGAATTTTATTAATTAATTAATATTAATGATATTAAAGTTATTTAATGATAATATTAAATAATTTAGTTTAAAAATGATTTTAATATTATAAAAATTATTTTAAATGAAATTAAGGTATTTAAAAATATTTTAAGTTATAAAATATAACTTTTAATATTTAAAGGATAATTTCATTAATAATTTAATATTAATGATATTAAGATAATATTAATGATATTTAGTTATTTAATAATTATTATTAAATAAATAGTTTTAAAATGGTTTTATTTATTTAAAAATCATTTAAAGAGGATATTAAGGATTTAAAAATATCTTAAGTTATAATTAATGACTTTTAATATTTGATAAATAGTACATTAATATTTAAATATTAATGATAATTATTTAAAATAATTTTAATTATTTAAAAATCATTTAAGGGTAATATAAATGTTTTAAATATAGTTTGAGTTATTATAAATAACTTTTATATTTTGGCAATGGTTTCATTAATAGTTTAATATAAATTAATTATTAATGATAATGGAATTGTTTAATGTTTAAATCATTTAATTATGATTAGATGTTTGAAAGTTATAAAATTTACCAAACTAGTGACTTGAGAACCGATTATGAAGTTCGAATTTGAAGAAGAACACCTATAGTAATGATTATATCACTATATAAGCGTTAGTGATGATTTGAATTATTTTAAATTTTTCAATTTCGAAAATTTGAAAATGATTAAAAATAAAATGTCCGATATTTCTGAGATGTTGAAGTGCAGAATAAGAGTCTTAGACTCAGTAATTACCCGATAAAGCTGTCGGTACGCCGACAAATGTCAGACCTTATAAAAGAAAGAAAAGGCTACTGTAAAAACATGGATGAGATATTTGAAAAATGTATAAAAATATTTCAAATACAGAATATGAACTAAAAGTATGATCACTACGATTATGTGATGACGTGATTAGACTATGTGCTGACTGTAATAGACAGTACTATGTGTTATGATATATTGTTCTAATCGAACGAATGATCTGATTATTGATAGGTTGTGATAAAGAGATAAAACCTAAGTTGAGATTTGTAATCAGCAAATCAGGCAAGTATCTTACCTTTGCATTTCCTTTATGCAATGGACATGAGTAAGAAGTTTCAGAATTATTCTATTCCTGTACAGATTATGTACGCTTTGATTATCAACATGTTAACTCAGATATATATTCTGTTAAGTTGATTTCTAAATGGTTATACAAGTGTCCCCACTTGGATAATCACAACATTTATTCACATGTTGATACACTTTTGTCAATTACTCTGTATATATATATATATATATATATATATATATGTTGAATTACATATTATTGTTGAGTTAAGATTAAAACCTTCGGTTTTGGAACCAGAATGTATGAACATCCCTATATGGGAAGATTTTTGCGCCCAGCGGATAGAGTGAGTTATGAATTTCGCCTCAAGTTATGTAGTATTGATCAATACAGGGTACAACGGGGCTGATCACCCTCCGTGCCCATAAGTTATGACGGTTTGCGGATGGATTTCTGCTAAACCTTTTCGAAAATGAAAAGAATGTTCATAGTATGTTTCTTAAACCCTATTCATGGGTGGAGCCTAATTTCAAGAAATTGAAAGAGAGTTGTTATGTGAATTTTTATCAGTACAGATTACTTCACAACTTTCGATTCGTTGTAGAAGTGTTATGTAAAGAGAATACTTATATTCTTTCAAATTTTATATATATAATTGCTATTACTTTTTGGGCACTCAAATGCTCATCCTTGCTTAAATTAAATGTTTTGAGTTATGTATGAGCAACAGAAGGCAAACGTACCTAACAAAGGGAAAGAAAAGTCGTTGAATGAGTTTATATTATGAGTTAATGGTTATAGTTGTATTGGTATCTATTCAAGTATTGTAAGGAATGTATTTGAAGGTCTCGTACCTGGGAAATAAACTTTGATGTATGTAAAATTAAGTTCGAATGTATTATTATTTAGTATTATTCAGCTTAAAGAAATGGTATCGTGGAGAACCGAGTTCGGGTTTCAAGTACCCGGATTTGGGGTCGCCACAAAAAGTCCGCCTAGGCCGAGTCCGCCAGTAAGGTGAATTTTGAACTAAGAACTCGCTTTAAGTGAGATGACCAGACATGTAATATGCGATTCGATTTCATACACTATTTTCATCCAATTCTCATACTTCCTACATTCTAAACCCAAATTAGCCAATATCAAGTGCTATAGACTTATTATCTTAACATAACACAACTATAGAGTGATTTCAACAACTTATAACTTTCAACAAACCAATTTAAAAGATTAAATTCCATGTTCATACTTTATTTTCATATTTTTTCATCTTTTACGAAATTGTTCACCACGAATTCATTTTTCATCCGTTTTGATTCATTCAACTTGAGTTCTATTTGTTTCTTAGAGGAGAACAACAACCAACCATCAATTTAAGGTTCATAACATGGTTTTACAACCAATTTTACCTCTACAATAGGCCATAATATAAATATTAAGCCAAAAACAAAAATCTTCTTATTTAACATTTAAAACATGAATTTGCTTGATTCAAATCCAACTATAGATGATATAAAGCAGATTATATACCCCCACCAACACATAAATCAAATTCCTCAAGAAATCAACCATCAAAAATATGACAACTAGAATTTTCGTAAGTTATTAAAATAAGAATTTAATAATTAAAATTCTTATTATGAGATGTATATATTATGAATTATGTGTTTTGGTGTGAGTAAATTAAATTTATATGAGTTTCAATAGTTGATTAAAATATTAAAGAAAGTGAAGAAAATTAGTTATGAAAAAAAAAATATGGTGGCAAAAGAAATAACTAAATAATATTAGTTAATTAAGATGAATATTATATTATGGAATAATATAATTTAATTAGTATACCTTGTTGGTAATGAAATTATTATGAGTTTAATCTCGTAAATGAAGCGAGTAATTCATTTAATTTAAATAATGAGTTAATGTAAATATAATTGGTTTAATAAAGTGGGAAGGTAATATATTACATGTAAGAGTAATGCGTTTATGTAAAGGCTTAATATATTATATTTAGCCAATTGAATGTAAATGCAGTATGAGAATGAGAAGAACCAATATAATTATAAATAAATATTGGTGTTAGGATTAATGAATTAAATTAATATCTAATTTTTTTTATTAAAAGTATAGATTAAATAGATTGTCTAGGGACAATTTATAAAAGGAAAGAAAATTGTATAATTATACATAATAATTGTATAATTTATTAAAATAATTAGTGAAAAAAATATTAATTATTTTAATGGAAATGTTTAGTTGATTAAAAGTATTTATTTATGAATGTAATTCCATAAGTCATATGGGTAAATAGATGGGAAGAGTGTTGGCTTAATAATTTAGCAATAAAAAGAAAAAAAAATGAAGTTGGACATGTTGGAGGAATTAAAGAAATAATTTATATTGTATAGTATGAAAATGAAATAAAATGAAGATAAGTCAAATAAGTTCATTTGAGGTCAAGCCAAACATGCCCTAGACCTTTTGTCTTTTATAACAGTTAGGGCTTTTGGGTTTATAAATGATACAAGTTAAGATCATGTATGTTTCATCAGTTTATTCATCCTTCATATGAGTAAAGAAAACGCAGAGAGAAAGATGGAGCTTAGAGATAAATTGAGAAGAGGAAAGAGACACTCCGAGAATTAAGAGGAAAAAGAGGATTAAACAAGGATTTCCAATTATCTAACTAGAGCTTAGAAGAATCAAAGGTAAATTCCTAAGTTTCTAGTTTTTATTTTTGTATTCTAAAGTCTTTGTAATTAGGTTTTTTATGTTGAATTTATTGAAGCATAGTTTGTATATGTTTGTTGGTATATATATTCTGTTATATATAATCTATAAGCAATTTTTAGGTAATTGAATTCATGAAACTATCTAAGGATGAAGAACTTGTGTTCTTAATGAAATATGTATGTTATGGCTTAGTTGGAATCAAAGTTTAGTTATGAAATCATGATGAAAATCTTAAATTGATGATGTATTGTGATAGTACTCGGAAAAATGAAAACAACCCAAGTTGAACAAGTCAAAACGTATGTAAAACGAATTCGTACTGAATGAATTCACTAAATATATGTAAAACATAAAAATTTTGCATGAACACTGAATTGGAACCCTTAAAATTAATTGTTAATGTTTTTGAAGTGTTAGAATTATTCTGTAGATGAGTAGTTCAGTGTTTCACGAGTTCATAGAGTCAAAAACCAACTAATTCTGACTTAAAAAGAAGAAGTTATGAAGGTTTGAAGTAAAAATATTGCAAAATCTGTAATCTGGACGAAGCCAAGCACGGCCGCACTGCCCAAGAGCGCGGGCGTGTGGCTGGGCACTACTAGATAAAGTGGGCGCACTTGGTTTGTGAAGGAAATGGGCGCGTACGTGCCCATAGTGTGTCATGTGTGACTATTTTGACCTATTTTGATAAAATAACCATAACATTTTTATACGGACTCCAATTGAGGCGATTCAAGATGATCCGAAATGAGGACGAATAGGCCTACAACTGTTATTCTTTAAGTGTTTCAATTTGAGGTCGTTAGAAGGGGTCAAAATGGCCATCGTTGGGACTATTGTGTTTTCGGAGGCAATCAGATGGCGTCGGGCATGGACGTATGCAAGTGTAGTGCTTCTGACGATAAAAGATGTTATTCTAAATTATAAAACATGAATGTTAGTAAATATAATGATTCTTAACATTAATAAATGATGTATTAAATAAGTTGTATAAGCATACTAAGCATATATAAGAGAGACAAATCGGGTGTGTGACGAATGAACGTCAAAACGCCGTGACAAATGTTAATGAACGTAAAAAAGTGTTTTAAGTCAAATTAAATGAATATTATAAGATATGAAATTGAGTTAATATAAAACCAATAATGATTCCTAGCAAGACTTAAACACTTGAATGAACTTTGAGTATGAAATATAGTGAGATTTAAGTCAAAAGTTAACACAGTCAAATTGAACATTGTGTATTGGTAATAGGAAGGGTTATGAGATATAGAGTAAAGTTTACATTACAACTAATATGCATTACTATGTGACTAATAGTTGATGTGCATGATTATAAAATTGTGTAGGGCACGTGAATTGCAGATAGTTGTAAGCTGTTAAACTATTATTGGTAAACAACGATCAAGGCAAGTCTTTCAGTTCCTATTTGCTATGTGGACTTGATGATGAACTATTTTAAATCTTTATTGCAAATAGCATGATTTGTTATATATATATTGAGAGTATGAAACGTGAAAGTCAATTTATGACTACGTTGATTGAGTAATGAATGTTGATTGAGTAATGAACTCAATCTTTACACTTGTTATATGAACTTCAACATATTTGTTATATTAGTCTAATGTTTATGAGATGTATGATAAGCATGTTATTTATATGCTACGTGTTGCATAAAAACTGTTAGATTTGCTTGGCCGTTGAGCTCAAACTTGCAAATAACAATTTTTGCAGGTTAAGGATTGAAGGTAACACTATGTGCTACTTGAATGATGTGGATCAGAAATAATACACGAACTTTAATATCTTAGCTAAAGTTATTATTTATTTAAACCATTGTCGTCGTCGGGATTTTTATTTGTCCATTTCCATTACTTGTTCTTTGGTGTTCTCATGTTAGGTGAGATTTGTTTGAAAAAACAAGTGAAAAAGGTCCGACATGTATAATGTCAACGATGGACTGTTAAGAGTTGCCAGTTGAGTTTTTTATATGGTTGTATCAACACAACTGAGAAAAGGTTTTCACATTGACCCAGTGATGTGACACTGCTAAACGGGTCGGTGAAACCGAGATTTATTAGGGTCCGAGGACTTGATTATGCGGAGGGAAGGTGTTAGGCACCCCCTGACATCCGTGTTACCACGGTGACCGCCACTTTTTAAGAAACTGTTATATGAATGTGTGTGTGTATAGATCAATGTGCAGTTATTTGGAAGTAGTGCGAGGCCTCATTCGCACCTATATACACAATGTTTAAATTTGTGTAAAAATTCAGTTTTAAACAAGATATGTCAGTGATGTTTTATAAAAGAGGTTTTTCAAACCCTTGTGCTCAATAGTAATTGAGACCTTTTACACTCCCATTTTTATTAAGTGTTCGACTTTACTGTTTTTAATTTTTGAGATGCGAAGCATCTTCGAGAAAATAATGTACAAAATAGTGTCGAACTCCTCGTGGGTATGAAAATCATTTGAGGAAATCTGAACACCATTAATAAATTTACAAGCTGCTTACAACTAAAAAATGTCCATCATGGGAACCGAATCTAGATCCAGTAGACTGAATCTGTGATCGCATGATTCCTAGGCTCATATGATGCCGCAATTGATAATAAAGAAGTAAGCAGATATATATATATATATAACAGTTATAAATATATATACATAGACATGATCAGCCACCACGAAGCACCTCCATGGGGGATCAGAAATGTAAATAAAGCGGTAAAAGAAATCAACCGCCACGGAGTAAACTCCAGGCAGGACAAAAATTAAAGAAAGCTGTAAAGACGATCAACCGCCATGAAGTAAACTCCAAGCGGGATTAAATGTAAAATATATATATATAT
This sequence comes from Panax ginseng, assembly GCA_020205605.1. Classification (NCBI taxonomy): domain Eukaryota; kingdom Viridiplantae; phylum Streptophyta; class Magnoliopsida; order Apiales; family Araliaceae; genus Panax; species Panax ginseng. The sequence continues at coordinate 55,564,538 of CM035145.1, forward strand.
ATATATATATATATATATATATATATATATATATATATATATATAAGTAAACGCATTAGGATGTAAAATCGTGCTCATGGAACAAAGTTTGACACACAGTTTATATATATAATGATATATATTAAAATAGTAAACGCTCCGGATGTAAAATCAAGGCTCATCGAACAGAGTTCGACACACATTATATATATATATATATATATATATATATACAAAAGCAAGTAAACGCTCAGACCGAAGTCTAGGCTCAATCGAGGCATAACTCGATAATGTTAGTCCATATATAATATATATACACTTATGTATATATAAATATATATATATACAAACTGAAATAAAACAACGGACCAAAGTCTGGGCAAACACACACAACACGACTCTCAACGTGAAGAATAGTGTGTGCAAAGATGAAGAGAAAAGTTTCAAAGTGTGTGAGAAGGCTTACAGTGGGCAGCCAAAGAAGACTTCTATATCTTTAAAGGGATGAACACTCGTCTCCCGCCGGTACAAAAAGTAGCTATATGTGAGCTCACAAGTGTTTAAAATGAGAAAGAACTCAGTGTAGGGTGAGTACAGAGCAAATTTGACAGGGCTTCCTCGCCTTTTTCTCTTACAAAATGGCCACCCCAAGCCCTCTATTTATAGAGGCAGCGCAAGTGTACATGGCTGGCGCGATTCTTGTACTCATGTTTGGGACGGGTTGCCCCAAGCTTCATGAGTCACGCTTATCTCAAGCACGTGCACGCATGCACTGTAATATCCGCTCGAACATTTTGAATTGCAATCCGGGCATCCGACTGAGGTATGTAAGACCTATTTCGGACCGCCGTTGTCGAGAGTTACTCAATGACATGGGAGTAGAGGTTGTACGAAGTTAGGAAGATGGGATCATGCCCTCCGGTCTTCAAGCTTCAAATTCTATCCGTTATCCTGGGTAATAGTCACTCGGGATTGGACATCCTTGATTCTTGTTGGACATTGTTGTGTAGAAATGTATGTATGGAATGTTGAGACGGTGCGGTGTGGCGTCTAGGTGGCAAGATAACGACTTTGCCCCTCACCGGGGTTATCTCCAATTTGGGCTGATAAAGTAGACGTTGCTCAAGGTTATCTCTGAGATTGGACTGCTGCAAGTGTTGAAGGTCCTCAATGTCATCTCTGAGGTGTGCCTGTCTTCCTGGTGTTATCTCAGGGTCTTGTACTGAATGCCTCAGTGTGAGTGCTGAGGTTGAAGCTGTTACATGCATTTAAAACAAGCATTTACGGGGTTTTCTAAAATTGTTGTTTAGTTATTTTAAATTAGTATATGTATGCTTGGTAATGTTTATGTGTAGTTTACATGACTTATACGTGTTAATTTAGCCGCTAAAAACTCTTAAACAGACAAAAATTAGCTTTGTTCTGTTCTTCGTGCTTGGTTCTGTATGTTTCGGCGCCTCAGTGCCAAAGTCAAAGTCGCAGCCCAAAACCTCACGCCAAGAAGTTGTTAAAGTCAAGACCACAAATACCAACTTCGTGTCAGCAGTGATGCCATCGTCTATCTTAGACACCTCGTCATAGAAGGTTATATTATAATCATAAAGACCGCAAACCACAAGATAAATCGTAGCCAACAACATCATCAAGTTAACAGAATGTCCAGAAATGACTTTTGTTTTGCACAAAGTCTGTATTTGTTAATATAATGCAATACTAGGACTATTAAAAATATAAATTTGTTATTGTGGTATTATAGTACTATGAATGAGCATATTATTAACGCTTAACGAGTGTTATTATTATTTTATTGGTGGAACTTGATTATGTGATTTAGAATCAAGCCATACATGAAATAGATACTTATTGAGTATTTGTAATGACTAATTATATCCTAATGATCTGTGATTAGGATATTGTAAATCAAATTTTTTTAGCTTATACGCAAGGTAAGTTTTCTAACTCTACACTTTCGTTGAGCTAATTCTATTATTACATTGTGCAAGTTCCTTACCCTATCTCGATTACAATTACGCAAGTTTTCTAAACCTTATCTTTTGATATTGAACAAGTTATTCTTGTTTTTAACTTGTTTCGTTGTATGCAAGTTCTCTAAATCTATTATTACATTGAGCAAGTTTTTTACTCTACCTTGATTATCATTATGCAAGTTTTCTAACCCTACACTTTCATTGAGCTAGTTCTATTGTTACATTATGCAAGTTTCTTAACTTCTTTCAATTCGTGTATTGAATGCAAGTATCTTATCTTTAACTTGTTATTTAACATGCAAGTTTCTATATTTTGATATATTAAAGTTGAACAAGTTTTATCGTTCAATTACTATTTATTATGCATGCTCCATACTAAATTTTAAATAAGATTTCTAACATTAGCTTAATATTATTCAAGTAAGGTATGTTATATTATTCAATACTTATGCTATTAGATTATTCCTAAAGCATGATCTTAAATTACAATATCGATTCAGTTATGATTATTCCATAGCATAACGTTATTAACTTTTTATTCAACTAATCCTTAGTTGATATCCGTTGAATTCTAAATTACCTTAAAACGTATCCAAACCAAACTTACTTTGGGGCGGACTTGTATTCGAAATGCTGAGATGAACAACCCTATTATTAGGGGATAATTTACGCATAGCGTTGAAATGTTTGTGCACAATACATTGTACGAAGGGCTGATCCCCCTAAGTACGAGGAGTCCCTATAGTCTTATGACTGTTAAAGTTTAAGTTGAAAGATTACTTGAAACTATGGACGTAGTTCGTGGTATTATGACCCTCAGATGAATGATTAAGAATTTTGATTATCATTGATAGAACCTATTGTTCAGTTCTATTGTGCCTATTATTTGGCAGTTGTTGTAAAGGGAAAGGAAAGATGAACAATTATTGAAGACTTGTAATCATGTTAACATTTTATTGTCAGACTATGTTTTTATTGATGTAATGAAGTTATTTAATTTTTCGCATATGAAAGTTTGTATTTAAAGGTTAGATAACCTGGGAGATTTTTATAAATGTAATCCTTTAATGGGAAGGTTTATTATCTAATTTTATTATGATTGGGTAGTTAGATGTGAATGTTTTTATCAAGTGATCACCAAATCCTGTGGGAATGAAGTACCCGAATTTGGGGGTGTCACAAGTACAACAATTATCCAAGTGCGGACACTTGTATAACCATACTTAGAAATTAATGAACAAAATATATATATCTGAATCTTACAGTAATATTGTACTGATAAACAATGATCGAATAAAGTTCGAGAACTTGCATAAATACGAATATTTAGATACATAATCAATAATAGTAGAGTTAATAATCTGGCACAACGATAATATAATTCTGAAACTTTCTTACTCATGTCCATTGCATAAAGTAAATGCAAAGGTTAGGATACTGCTTACACAACTTAGTTCTATCTTTAATCCAACGACCTATCATTCATAAGATGGTTCTATCGATTAGAATAACATATTATAACATATGGTACTGTTATTTATAGGCAACACATAACCTAATCGCATTGTCACATAGTTATCAGTCATTGGATCATAAACATACATTTATACAGTCAAACTATATAGGTTTAGAACAATTTTGGTAGTATTTCGGTGTACCGGCAGCTTTATCGGGTAATTATCGAGTTTAAAACTCTATAATGTAGTTTAATATTATCCTGGATATTTTAAATACCAGTCATATTATTTTTAAATGAATTATAATAATTTTTAAATAATTATTATAATTTATCTTGATTTTCAAACTCTAAAATCATTATTAAATGATTTAAATTTTAGATAATTATATTTTCATTAATATTTAAATAATATTAAAATATTAATGCAACCATTGCCAAAATATCAAAGTTATTTATAATAACTCCAAATATTTTTAAAGTATTATTATTACCCTTAAATGATTTTTAAACCATTTAAAATTATTTTTAAATAATTACCATTAATATTTAAATATTAAGGTATTATTCACTAAAATATTAAAAGTCATTTATAATAACTTAAAATATTTTTAAACTATTTATATCCTTTTAAATGATTTTTAAATTAATAAAACTATTTTAAAATTATTTGTTTAATATAATTATTAAATAAATTTAATATCATTATTAATGAAATTTACCTTTAAATCTTAAAAGTTATATTTTATCACTTAAAATATTTTTAAACACTTTATTTTCATTCAAAAATGAGTTTATAATATTAAAATCATTTTTCTCTAATTTATTTAATACACTAATTAAATAAATTAAATACAATTAATATTCAATTAATTATAAATATTAATGAAAAATATCTTAAATTATCAAAAGTTAATTTTCATAATTTTAAATAATTTTTAAAACCATTTTTGTAATTTTTAGAATTTATTTTCTATTTTTAATCAATTTCCAAAAAATCAAAAAACAAAAATAATAAAAATTGTCGGTTTAGGCTATAGCGACACTTTTTGTCGTTGTAGGTGTTCTTGGGCTCAAGAACACTGACAATCGGCTTAACAAGGGTCTCACTTTGACCGATCGTTAATCAGTACACAAGATGTTTCTGGGCATGCGTTTGTAATGATCATGTAGTATTGATGTAATACTACATGAAGCATCAACTAACAGGGTCACTCTACAACATATAAGCAAGATCAGGAGGTGCAAATTGGCTGTTAGAGCTTTCTGGGTTTTCTGGGTTACCCAGAAACCCAGTCAGCTTCGAGTAGGCAGTTTGAGGCTCATAAATCGTAGGGTTCTGGTAATTGTTAATGTGTTCTAAGGGTTCAGGTTTGTAGTCCACATGTCAGAGTATATATATCAATCATCAAATCAGTCAAACTACATCAAGATCACTAACTAGCATCCGGTCAAACCATGTCAGAAAGGATGTTCTTGCATTTTCTGGGTTTTCCTTGAAAACCGAGTTCATGTGCGAGTAGGCTAGTTTGACCATCAATTATTTTCATTATGTTAGTTATCTAAGTGATATAAAAGCATGAAGATGTAGTACACATACAAGAGTATATCCTTAATACAATAACACAAGCAAATAAGCAAACACATGCAAGATCTGGGCCCATGAACTTGTTGTTAGACACTTATGAACAAGTTCTGGGTTACCAAGAAAATGCAAAGTCATGGTTGGTCAACGCAGTTTGACCTTCCATAACTTGAAATCTACACATGATCTAAGCATGATATCAAGTCCAAATCAAAGTCCTTCTAGCATTCTACATGTTCAAACATTTAAACAACAAAAATTATAACCAGATAAAGATCTATATGGTCTGACATTCGGTTGTCAAACCACTTTTAAAAATTTCCCAAATTCTGAAAAACTTTAAATTCAAGCATATAAATGTTATGGATCCGCTATTTAGCAACCCATATCACTGATTCACACCTTATATAACATATTTAAACATTCATACATCAAATCCAACATAGCATACAAGATTGAATTTTTGGTTTAGGGTTATACCTTTCTATGACCAAAATCTTGAATCTGACTTCTTGATCTGCTATGGGTGAACTTGGGACTTGATTAGGGACTGGTCCAACACTAAAATTCGGAGGTTTGGAGTTGAGAGAGTTTTGGTTGAGTGTTGGTGTATAAATGAGCCAATTAATGAAACTTTTCTCTCTTTGATCTTATATATTACATGTATGCAATGCATTTGGATGGTGAAAGTGGCTGAGAGATTTTGTTTATAGGCACATGGATAGCTAGAGTTGGTCACTAGCTAAAGTTATGGCAAGTTCTACAAGTTATCTATTAAATAATGCAATAAGGGCAATTATGTCATTTGGCTTTTACTTTTAGTGGCAAAGTTGATAATTTATTCTAACCCTTAGGGTTTGACCCTTAGGGTTTAACCCTAAGGTTCCATAAGTTCATTTTCTAGGATTATGTAATTAGGGCTAAAATGGAAATCTTAGTTTCTAAAAGGGTGAATTAGGGTTCCCTAATTAAATTAGGTTTCCTAATCACTTAAGACTTGTAAATTATACTTTATAATATACTAATTACCATTAAGCTTGCTAAATTAATAATTATGGTTTATAACTTAGCAATTAGGGTTTTAATTTAGTAATTAGGGTTTTTAAATATTAATTAGGGTTTACCTAATTAACATTAAATCTATAGTAATTGCCATTAATTACATAACCTAACAACTTAACAAATCTTACAGTCGTAATTGACTTATGTACTAGAGTTTATCAATAACGCTAGGATTTTGTTCTGTTTTACTATCACTATTCCACACATTAACATTACACACATATCAGGCATGTTTTTATCACTGAAATATAAATAATATTATATTAATATTCTCATTTCTTATTCAAAATCCAGAATTAGGGTTTTGAATCCATATCTGATATAACCTTCATATATACCATTATTAATTAAGTTAAAATAATTAACTTTACTAATATATTAAAATACATATCATAATAATCCTTATAATCATATCATATATATAATAATCATATTTTTCATGGAAAATAAATAATAAATATTTTTATTACAAAATTAATTTATTATAAGAATATAATCTATAATGATCACTAATTCTTAAAAAGAAATTATTTACAATTATTCATGTAATAAGTTTTATTTATCACATATATACATATACTTTGCTTTGCACATATTTCCACCTTTATATATATAAAAAAACTTATATGCAAAATTTATTATTTAATTATATTGAAAATATTGGGTTATTAAAGTGTCTAGTTCTTCCAAGCTCCTTATGAGCTAGTGTATCCTCTGGGAAGACCGAGATCGTCGAGCCTACTTCTACGATTGTTGAGGTTGCACTACGATCGTTGAGTTCTCTTCAAACTGTACTCTACGATCGTGGACTGTCTTGGTCCTTGAGATGAACTTTGCTAAGCATTCCTTCTGGGTTAAGGTAGCTCAGGAAGGGCCAACCTCTTAGAGTGAACTAAGGGCCAGGTTTGTCCCTGAGGCGCTTTCCAGATGAAAAACTTTAGAAGTGATTTGTACTGACATCTCATTCGACCTTTTCTGCTTGGGAGTTCCTCTACCAACTTTAGACATTTGCATTGGCTATAATCATGGTGTCCTCCTGCTCTTACACTACGATCAGATGTTTGATCGTAGGCGCTCCATGATTTTGAGTTGGGTGATTTACAAGGTTATCAGTAGTATGTTTTGAGACGTTTCTACTGACTATGGATCTTCATTTGGTTCATCAGCCACAAAGTTTTGGGACTTTGTAACTGGTATATTACTTCGCAGTGTATTTCTGATACTTTCAGTGCTGCTATTATTTAACAAATCACTGCTCCCCCATAGTTGATATTGTCTTCTCAGTGAGGAGTGATTTCCTTTTCTTCATGTGCATTAGAAGGCAGCCTTGCATATCTCTTTATCTCATAGTCATGGATATCTTCAGGACTGATCACTCTACGATCATTTGATAACTCTACGAACGTAGTCTTCTTTGACAGTTTGTGCTTGTGGAGTTCTGCTTCTATAATGAGTTCCTCATGTTTAATGCTCGATGATCCTCTGATACGAACTTCCTTGAGGATTCTTCTCATCTGATATGATTTGCATGATTAAGCATATATGACCCTTTTTATCTTAGGTTGAATGGTCTGCTTCCATAATAAGATCAGCAGCCATGTGAGCTTTATTCAGGTTAGCTCAGCAGGTTTTCAAGGACAGACTTTGACATATAGGAATTTTATCAGAATTACTTCTGAACAGTCTTAAGCCTTTTGTTAGTTGAATGTTCTTGACTGAAGTTTTCTACTTCAGCATTCCTTAGTGTGGTCAGATAGACCAAGTACCTGCAGGTCAGATACATTTCTATTTTTGGTACCCATAGTTAAATGTGTCCTACCAGGTTAGTTTTCAAAATCCTTGTTCCTCATATGTTTGGATTTTCATCATATTGATCACCAACTATCATATTCATGCATACATCCAATAGATATTATGTTTTAAGATGCATGGTGATGAGATTGTGTAAGATTAGCTATTTTAATAAAAACACTCTTTTTCTTTGATGGTTTCATCATTTGCTTGGTTATGTTCATAGAGTTTAAATGTTCACAGAATGAGAATCAACACTATCACTTATTTGTATCTGGTTGATTCATGGAGGTGATCAGTTTCTATGAATCTTCAAGATACTCTTGCAGAACTGATCATACTCTATGTGTTATCAAAAACATAGAACATAGGTTTGTATATACATACTAACCCAATAGCAAAGATTACTCCATTTAATATTAATTAAAACATGATATGATTATGACCTATTTCAAACTTCTTTCAAGATGTAATCTTCAACCTAAAACTTGGATGGAGAGAAAGTTGGTAAGCATTTGAGTTTCCAACCTCAGTGTATTTTCTCTCTTCCCCTTTTTAGGTAGAGTATGGTCTCTTGATAAAATACTTTTATAGAGCATAAGGTGAGGCAATATGATGTACACATTTATATTGATGAGGAGCCATACCTTTCTACTGTCAGTTTCTTAACAGTCATTTAACTTAGATATACTAAGGTTAGGCATTGATGTGCATAATTTTTCATTTGCTCCTGACAGCTTATTGCTCCAGTTGTCCTTCAATCAATCAATCGTGGTCTTGTAGATGTACGCTAAGAGAATCTTAGCATCCTTAGTTCTTTGACATCCTTGAGTTCACGAGGTTCACATCCAGCTGATGGTCGGCCAAATACATATTTGAGAAGTTCTTCTTTCTTCTCTGAATAAGCATTTCTTAATATGTATGGCCTTTTTATCTTTCAGGCTGGTGGATGTTTGACTCTTTTTTGTTGATGTCTCTTGAGCTTCCTAGCCTGGTCTTCAGACTATAAGATTGACTGCGGCCCAGGATTGGTCTTGTTGTAATGATATTTAAGAACATCGACCAATCTGAGTAGCTTCAGGTGTATATACACATTTACCTGTACACAATATTTCCAACGTGTGAGCTCATCTACAATTACAAGTAACTTACTAATAAACTAAGTTTAGAACAATGTTTGTGCCTACGATCAAACTCAAAGAGATTAGCTTTTGAATATAGCATGAGAACCTGCTCTGATACCAATTGTTAGTTCCCAGTAGGCACACAATAGATCTAGAAGGGGGGGTTGACTAGATCCTTTTTATTTTCAAATATTTTTCTCTTTTATTTTATATTGCTAATGATTTAGCATATGACAAACATAAGAATCTTTTCAAGCACAGCGAAATAAGTAAAAGATCCCCTACATTGATATATTCATAATTATAAATACATTGTTCTTAGAGTTAGTTAAGTTGTAAGTAGTTAATACATGCATAGCAGTTATAGCAGTTAGGTACATATTGTAAATGACATAAAGTAAAAGACACAAGGGATTTTAAGTGGTACGGAGACTCAAGCTCCTAATCCATTCTTCTGCTTTCAACTAGCAGGATTTCCACTAAGGAAGGGCAACACCCTGAATCATTAAGATTCCTTCAAGGCCAGCAGCCTTGGAACTTCAATTCACTAAGAACTCTTCAAGGAAAGCAGCCTTGGAACTCCTCTACTTCCCTAGGAACTCTTCAAGCCCAGCAGGATTGGAACTTCATTTAGTCCCTCCGGACAAGGACCCCTCAGGCCCTGGCTTCTTCTTGTTGTTGTTGTTGGTGTTAAGCTGCTAAGATGTCTTTAAGCTTGAACATCTTTTGTACTTAGCAGCTTGGTGTGGTCCTCTTTGCATTCTTCTTTGAGTCTGGATCACATCTTCTTCGGTGCAGTTGATCTTCATTATGTTCTTCTCATCTTCATATGATGTCAGATGTGCACCATCACCATTCCCTAAACCCTTCTTGACTGGTTGGCAAACATGGTTCTGCACTTGTTCTGGTTCAGCTTTAGGTTCGTGGTTATTCGTAAAGTGGCTCTCTAGATCTTCTCTTTGCTCTGCCACTCTTCTGAATGCTATCTTTTTGTCCTTCTCGGCTCTCATGACTGGTTGGCAAACATGGTTCTGCACTTGTTCTGGTTCAGCTTTAGGTTCGTGGTGATTCGTAAAGTGGCTCTCTAGATCTTCTCTTTGCTCTGCCACTCTTCTGAATGCTATCTTTTTGTCCTTCTCGGCTCTCAGCTTAGCTGCTATCTTCAGTGGCATTCTCATCTTTGTTGAGTGAAGCTTAGGTCTGTTCAAGTCCTTCTTCAAAGCTGCTTCACATCCACCTTCGTAGTCTCGCTTTCACTGAGACTTGTTTTGTTAAGCTCAGGTGGAACTCGTAGAGTCAACAATAGCATTCCAACAACTCAACGATTCTGCAACTTAGCAATCATCAGCAACTCATGATCGTTGAAGCTCTAGCTTATTTATACTCCTTCCCAATCTTCCCGTTGGTATATAGCCATTGAAAGCTATTTGAATTGCTTCGCAGATCTCGAGTTATTTGGTGTAGACTGCAGATGTGACATGACATCTCCTTTATGACTTTCTAACACTGCAGTCTACTGTTTCACCTACCCTATCAGAGATGTCACTTTAATGTCTCGGGTAGGTAGTCGACTTTATTTCCTTTTTTTGATTTCTCGATCAGAGGTTGTCCTTTTGCATCGATGCTCTCAATAAGCTCTATTTGAATATCAATCTTCAGATTGAACTGTTGTCAATGCTTCAATCTTCAGTTGACCAAACTCTACGATTCTGATACATATCTTCTTGAACCTAATCGTAGTGTCTTGTTGAATGTTGCTCCTTGACAGGTTGAGACAACACTACGATCCTGAAGAGTGTTCATATGATCTTTAGTGTAGAACACCTCTTCCTTCTTATGTGCAGTGATTCAACACTTCTGTTTGCTTCAACTGCTCTCAGATACTGATGGCTTGACTCCTTGTTCTGTCCCCTTCTGAAGAGCAAGACACTTCAAATTTTTGGCGTGTCCATCTCGCTTTCTCCTTGTGAACTCCCGTTCACTTATCATCAATGGACTGACCCAATGCTTAATCACTTTAGCCTTGTTCTTCATAGGCTGGCCAGTATCTTTGTGTACACTCCATTAGTTCCTTCTTTGTTTGGCAAACACTAAGATCCTGGTTAATTCCAAGATCGTTGTCTTCTGTTTACTTGACATCTACTGCACTTGCTGACTTTCCTTAGTTAGTTACTGAAGTCTTCTTCTGATCTACTTGTGGAAGACTTCATCTTGAATGGCTTCACAACTCAATCTGAATGCTGATTGGGTTGGTGCTTAGATCTTCTGTTAGCTTGCATGCCATTCGTTAACTGCTCTCTGGTTTCCTTCAGGTGGGATGTATCTCTGCAGCTTAGACCAGAGGCTTCACACTTTGGATATTCTGGGAGTGCTCGTTTATTGAGAATCATGTTTACTCTACGATTCTGCCTTGGCGTTGTGAGCACATCTGTTGAGGCCTTAGTTCTGCACTCTACGATTCAGCTTCGGCTGTGCAAACACTACGACTCCGAGATCAGATCTTGACACTCTACGATTTCTGTCGTTATGCTTGTTGTCTTCATCTAATCTTGCTCGACTACGATCTTTGCCTCTGATATGATCAATAAAGTCTACAACTCCGAGTGTAGTCTACGATTCTTGACTTGGCTTCGGCAGAGGCTCGTTCGGCTCGTAGACAAGCTATCTCTACGATTCTGAACATGACTTCCTCAGCAGACTACGACTCCAAGGAAGTTCTTCTCGACACACTATGATCCTTCCTAGTCTCTCCTGGTAGTCTATGAACTCCGAGATCTACTATCTTGCAGACTATAATTTTTCCTTGATAGCTCTCGAGTTTTCCTTGACTCTCCTGGCAGACTACGATTTCTGGTGGAGTGATAGACGATCAGACACGCCTACCTATTACATTATAAGATCAACCTAACGAGCTTGATCTTTCTATATTTATAGTCCTTGTACATCATTCCTTTTTAAGGACTTTACAAAGTTATTTTTCTTATGTAGGATCAACCTAACACATTTGATCAATTCATTCTAAGTCCTTGTACATATTTTCTTATTATCTATCAAAGGACTTTACAGCTTTTCTTGATGCAAGCATACTTGCATATTCATTCATATATATCATAATCAAATCATATATAAATAGGAATATCATTCACATGCTTATTCTTGACATGTATGTATGTTATTGTTCAGACGGCGTGATGTGGGTTTGAGATGGTAAAATAACGGTCCTTCCCTTCACCGGGGTTATCTCCGGTTTGAGCTGATTGATGAGTGAGTTTTATACCCATGAATTAAGTGCATTTGAGCTTAATCTTTTGAAAATTTTTAAGTGTTTGTATCTATTCATGCATGTTTTACATTGATTTTAAGTGTTTCTGTCTATTCATGCATGTTTTACATTTTTTTGTAGGAATTGGGACAAAAGTTACTTGGATCGACGTTTGGGGTGGCTAGATTCGCGTTTTCGGCTTGCCATTTACATAACAGCCACTTCAGAGCCAATTTGAGTAATTCTCCAGACCTTATTTCAAATCCCTTAAAGAATATAAGTTGTAGATCCATGTCTCCTCTTTCTGGAACATCTTCAATCATCGAAATCGGAGTTTGGACGAAGAAGTTATGGTCATTTTCCCAAAGGACGTCGAAGCAGAAAATTTCCAAAAAAGGGACCAGCGTCGGGGTGCCCATTTCAGGCCTATGCCCAGCGCCGGGGCGCTAGGGGGCAGTGTTCCAGTGCCATGCCCAGTGTCGGGGCGCTGGGGGAGAGTTTGGTCAAGCTTTGACGCATTTTGGGGCGAATTTTGACACTTTTCTGACTCCAAATTGGATTGAGTTTGTTCCTAAGCTAAAAATTGGACTTGTAACCTATAAATACATGATGTAAGGCATAAAATAAAGTGAGATTAGATAGATTAGATTAAAAATACACTCCATTAGATTAGAACATAACCCTAGTTCTTATTAGTTTTGGAGATTGAAACAACTTGGAGACCATTGAAGAAAAAGAGCAAAAGCTTGAGGAAGATGGAGATTTGCTGACAACAGATTTATTCTTCACTCTAATCTTACTTTTATCTTTTAATGTCTATTCAATTGTGGGTTCTTGGTTTTAATTCATTAATCATGAACTAACTCTTTTATTAAGACTATAATTGAACATTTTATGTCTATGAATTAATTATTTGATTTATTCCAATTATTTGTGTCAAAGTGAATTGTTTATCTTGCCTTGTGCTTCTTGATTAATTGTTTGGCCAATAATTACATTGTTACTCTAGAAGGAATTGAAAGAGGAGATCTAGGGTTAGAACTGGGCATGATAACATTTGTTCTTAAATATTTGCATGACGGATAATTAGGGTTGTGAATTGAATGAAAATATATGTTCACCGCATATAACAAATAAGGAATTAGGATTGAAGGAGTTTAATTTAATTGTTTTGTATAGGAATATAGCAAGATTAATTGGATTAAATAGAAGTCAATTGATCAATTGGGAAAGGGATTTTGACACTTAAGAATTCCTGTTAACAATTCAGTAGGCATAATAATTGGGATAATTGGATAATTAGTTTATAGTTCATAATTGGGGATATTTGTAAGACACCGAATTTTATGAAATAAAAGTATTCAATTTTTCTTATAATTACTATTCAGTAAATGGTTAAATTGATAACAGTTGAAAGTTAAGGGTGATATATGAAATTTTTTTCAAAATACGCAAGTGGTTATAAATTATTCATTGTTGTTGTGGAATATTCGTTTAGTCGTAGAATATTCTTTCTGTCGGGGAATATTCGTACGACGGCGCAGTCATTTGTGGGCCCCATAACAGGATAATTATCGGTGGAAGAAAACGATAAAGTATGAGTTTTTATAAATAACGGTGTAATCGTTACTGTTAACACTGTTGGAATACCCATTGGGTAAAGTAAAAGTGTACTGGCGTTGTTGCAGACAAGAGCATACCAGATTGCAGAAAGATTTTTTCAATTATTGATTCTTACGTGAGAAGGCACTATTCAATAATTGTTACAGTAATTACTGTTCAATATTTTATTTTATTGATTCAATAATTGCGGCATTGATATTTTATATTATTGTTGTTTCAATAACTGTCACTGCACAATATCTCCATTATCAGATCAATAATTCATATTATTTGATTAATATTATTAGATAGAATTATTGGCAATGTCTAGAAAGTTCTGTCAAGGAGAGGTTTGGTCACCTAATTGCGCGCCAGTAAGGAGAAATCCTTATCGGAAAGCCCCCTCTTTCCTGGGAACTGCCTGGTTGTCATTGTTGCGATTTTGTAATATTATTTGTGAATAATTAATTATTAATTTACATGATAATGAAATATTTATTTGATGTGGATATAAATGATGGATTTATTTATGTGGTTATAAATGAAGGAATTAATATTGAGGTATTTTATCAAGATTTTGTCGGATTGGAGGTATTAAAAGATCAAATCGATTGTTCTTCTGAACTTTATTGTGTGAGTTATAATTTCAATCGTAGTTGGATCGTTGTGATTTTTGGATATGTTATACATATATAAGTTGAGTATATGTTCACAAATTTTGAACCGTTAAAAATGAACGAATGATTTGTTATGAATTTTAAGAGGTGACTGATTTAGAAATTAGGTTTATAAATGATTTTGGTGGAAAATTCTAGAAATGGGTGGGCCCCACTTTTGGTTGTTGGAGAAGATGGCTGATTTTTGGTGGGTGGAATAGTAGCAGGTAAAGCCATCAGGTAGCAGGTCAAGTCTGCTTCGGTGTGCTAACATTTTCCTATAAATAGAGGGCTAAGTTAGAATTAAAAATCACACCAGAATTCATAAGTTTTCTCTCTTTTTCTCTCTAGATTATCGAGTGTATTTTGTGAGTATTTAGATACTTGGTGATTTTCTATTCATCAGTGCAAGTTTCCTTCAGCGTCATATCCGATATCCAGTCAGAAGTACTGCTCTTTTGAGGTAAGGGATAGTAAGGGTTGTTATGTATTTCAGTTTCGTAATTTTTCTGACCTTCAAAAATTCTGGAAAAATTTGAAATGATATTTTGATGAGTTTTATTGATTGTGTCCAAAAATAGTGATTTTTGGATGTATAGATTAAGAGTTATGAATTTTATGAGAAAGACTATTTTAAAAGTAACCGCTTATAACTCCTTGTGGTTAACTTCAAAATTGATGAAATTTTTATTGGAAGTACATCTATATAATATCAGTGTACTCTGTGAATTTCAAAATTTTTGGATAAAAGTACAATTTATGATAAATGTCTAAATATTCGGCTATTTCGGCCATATGAAAAATAGTAAATGAATTTTAAAAATTCTGAGAAAAATATATGTTCAATATAGGACTATATTCTGCTAAATCTCAGAAAAAAAAATATTTTGGGGACTGATTTGGTATTTTTCATGAAAATGGACTAGTTATGTGTAAATAAATTAAATATGTTATTTGAAGTAAGAAAATTGGAAAATAGGATTTTATGGCTTGAGAATCCTATATGAGGTATATGCAGATTTTTGATGAGGGTTTTGGTTATTGGTGATGAAATCTTATGAGTTTGGAATTTTAGGATGATTAAATGCATTATTTAGTAAATTGTAAACAATTAAAATAAATTGTTTATAAGTTTAAGAAATGTTATTTCAATATCATTATACCGAAATATTGGTATGGATTTTATTGTGGAATTTCTACCTTTTTGAGTCGGGGTTACTATTCACGATATCTAAGACTTTATTCACATATACTCGACACTATTCATGTATATGGCACTATTTACGATATATGACATTATTTACGATATGGTACTATGTATTTAATACTGAGTACTATTCACGAAGTTACGATTCATGAGTTACTATTTACGAGTTACTATTCACGAGTTACTATTCACGAGTTACTATTCACGGGTACTATTCACAATAAAATTGGTTTCTTTTTCTGACTAAATTATCGTTGATTTATGAATCTTCCTCTTGAAATTAAATCCATGTTTTGATGATATTGTTTTTATTATCATATATAACATTTTTATAATCTTAGTGATGAAATTTCTCTTTGACTTGAGTGTAAAGATGGGTAGATTATTGCTTTTATCGTGACTATGGGTTCTCTTTGGCCAGTAGTGCAAAGATGAATTGTGACTAGTATGATCATAACCATTGAATTTACAATTGAATATTTTTAGCTTAAGTGCAAAGGTGAATTCATCAACATGGTTATAATTATGGTTTATATAGATTTCGAAATGATTATATATTTCTTTGAGATATGAATATCTTGGCCCGTAGAGCAAAAAAGATGAATTATTTTTGAATATCTCATGGGGCTGTAGTGCAAAAGATGACTGTTGTTGAATATCTTTGGCCAGTAGTGCAAAGATGAACTGTTGATGAATATCTTTGGCCCGTAGTGCAAAGATGAATTTATTAGTATGATTATGAACAGGAACTGTGATTTGGTATAACCATGATCTTTGATGTTTCAGCTAAAGAAAGGTGATGAAAATTATCTCCGTCCTGGGTGCGAAGAGGAATTTAGAATCACAATTATGATTATGAGTTACTCATATAATTGTGGAAAGGAACTGTTGATTGATGTTACAGGGATAAAACAGTATTGGTGGATTTTTAAAATGGAGAAGATAATAGACTTTATGGTCTATTTGACTCTTCTAATGGATTGCTCGTTCCGCTGCAACTATAGTTGAAAAATTTTATCATCTACCATATGTTCTAAATCTCTGATTTATTACTATTGAAGGCTATTGATAATTTATTTATCTTTAGTCATTATATTCTTTACTGAGCTAGTTGTGCTCACCCTTCTGTTTCAAAATTCCTTTCAGGTAATACGAGTGTAGCTGGGTCGAACGGGGTTAATAGGGGAATGGAACGGTGGTCATCATTTAGTAGTTATATTTGATGAATCCAATAGGGTGAGGCAAACCCAACGTTGGAAGGGTGTTTTTCCACTATCATACAAGATGCCATTGTGACGTGCTATCCAAGGTTGGGATGTGAGTCACAGTTAGTATATATTTGTATCAAAACTCACAGCATATGTGTTGTTGTATTTTGTACGACAATTGTTGTAATAAAGTTGTAGTTGTTTTCTGTACCATGTATTTGGCAACTCAGAATAGGTTGGATGGATTGGACCTATTTTGGGGTCGTCACAGTTGGTATCAGAGCTTAGGGATATGGTCTCTGGCGGAGATCGGGGAATAGAACTAGAAGGTGAGAGATGAGTAAATCCTTCGCTAGTGTGTCCTACCTAAGCTTATTTGTTGGTCAGTCATAATATCGGGATATTATGTGATCTGTTAATTTGTTCAATTAACCCTTATTTTGAAGCTGTATTCTAGAATGATATCTGAAATACAAGAGATGAGCAATGCAGAAATCATGATGACAGGGAAGATGGAATCTTAGATGGAAGCAAGGTATTCTCAACTTTTCAAAATACTAGGTACGTAAATTTCGGGGACGAAATTTCATAAGGAGGGGAGATTGTAAGACCCCGAATTATATGAAATAAAAGTATTCAATTTTTCTTATAATTACTATTCAGTAAATGGTTAAAATGATAAAAGTTGAAAGTTAAGGGTGATATATGAAATTCTTTTCAAAATACGCAAGTAGTTATAAAATATTCATTGTTGTCGGGGAATATTCGTTTACTCGTAGAATATTCTTTCTCGTCGTAGGGAATATTCGCATTTAATGGCGCGATCATTTGTGGGCCCCATAATGTGGGATAATTTTGAGGAAAGAAACGACAAAGTATGAGTTTTTATAAATAACGGCGTAATCGCTACAGCTAACATCGTTGGAATACCCGGTGGGTAAAGTAAAAGTAATACGCGTAAGACAACAAGTGCTTTACCGGTATTATGCGATTTTTTCAATTATTGATTCTTACATGAGAAGGCACTACTCAATAATTGTTACAGTAATTACTGTTCAATATTTTATTTTATTGATTCAATAATTGCGGCATTGATATTTTATATTATTGTTGTCTCAATAACTGTCATTGCAAAGTATCTCCATTATCAGATCAATAATTCATATTATTTGATTAATATTATTAGATAGAATTATTGGCAATATCTAGAAAGTTCTGTCAAGGAGAGGTTTGGTCACCTAATTGCGCGCCAGTAAGGAGAAATCCTTATCGGAAAGCCCCCTCTTTCCTGGGAACTGCCTGGTTGTCATTGTTGCGATTTTGTAATATTATTTGTGAATAATTAATTATTAATTTATATGATAATGAGATATTTATTTAATGTGGATATAAATGATGGATTTATTTATGTGGTTATAACTGAAAGAATTAATGTTGAGGTATTTTATCGATTATTTTTGCCGGATTGGAGGTATTAAAAGATCAAATCGTTGTTCTTACTGACTTTATTGTGTGAGTTATAATTTTCAATCGACCGTTGGATCGTTGTGATTTTTGGATATGTTATACATATATAAGTTGAGTATATGTTCACAAATTTTGAACCGTTAAAATGAACGAACGATTTGTTATGAATTTTAAGAGGTGGTGATTGTAAATTAGGTTTATAAATGATTTTGGTGGAAAATTCTAGAAATGGGTGGGCCCCACTTTTGGTTGTTGGAGAAGATGGCTGATTTTTGGTGGGTGGAATAGTAGCGAGTAAAGCCATCGGTAAAGAAGTCAAGTCCTTCTTGTGCTAACATTTTCCTATAAATAGAGGGCTAAGTTAGAATTAAAAATCACACCGTAATTCATAAGTTTTTCTCTTTTCTCTCTAGATTATCGAGTGTATTTTGTGAGTATTTAGATACTTGGTGAGTTTCTATTCATCGATTGCAAGTTTCCTTCAAATAATATATCCGATATCCAAATGTAAAATCCGCTCTTTTGAGGTAAGGATAGTAAGGGATAGTAAGTGGTTGTTATGTATTTCAGGTTTCAGAATTTTTTCGACCTTCAAAATTTCGGAAAAATTTGAAATGATATTTTGATGAGTTTTATTGATTGTGTCCAAAATGGTGATTTTGGATGTATAGATTAAGAGTTATGAATTTTATGAGAAAGACTATTTTAAAAGTAACCGCTTATAACTCCTTGTGGTTAACTTCAAAATTGATGAAATTTTTATTGGAAGTACATCTATATAATATCAATTGTACTCTGTGAATTTCAAATTTTTGGATAAAAGTACAATTTATGATAAATGTCTAAATATTAAATTTGTTTTGGCATATATGAAAAATAGTAAATGAATTTTAAAAATTCTGAGAAAAATATATGTTCAATATGGGACTATATCCTGCTAAATCTCAGAAAAAAATATATTTTGGGGACTGATTTGGTATTTTTCATGAAAATGGACTAGTTATGTGTAAATAAATTAAATATGTTATTTGAAGTAAGAAAATTGGAAAATAGGATTTTATGGCTTGAGAATCCTATATGAGGTATATGCAGATTTTTGATGAGGGTTTTGGTTATTGGTGATGAAATCTTATGAGTTTGGAATTTTAGGATGATTAAATGCATTATTTAGTAAATTGTAAACAATTAAAATAAATTGTTTATAAGTTTAAGAAATGTTATTTCAATATCATTATACCGAAATATTGATATGGATTTTATTGTGGAATTTCTACCTTTTTGAGTCGGGGTTACTATTCACGTATACGACACTATTCACATATACGACACTATTCATGTATATGGCACTATTTACGTATATGACATTATTTACGTATACGGTACTATGTACGAATACAGAGTACTATTCACGAGTTACGATTCATGAGTTACTATTTACGAGTTACTATTCACGAGTTACTATTCACGAGTACTATTCACAACAAAATTGGTTTCTTTTTCTGACTAAATTATCGTTGATTTATGAATCTTACTCTTGAAATTAAATCCATGTTTTGATGATATTGTTTTTATTATCATATATAACATTTTTATAATCTTAGTGATGAAATTTCTCTTTGACTTGAGTGTAAAGATGGGTAGATTATTGTTATGATCATGACTATGGGTTCTCTTTGGCCTGTAGTGCAAAGATGAATTGTGACTAGTATGATCATGACCATTGAATTTACAATTGAATATTTTTAGCTTAAATGCAAAGGTGAATTGATCAACATGGTTATAATTATGGTTTATATAGATTTTGAAATGATTATATATTTCTTTGAGATATGAATATCTTTGGCCCGTAGTAGTGCAAAAGATGAATTATTGTTGAATATCTTTGGCCGTAGAGTAAAAAGATGACTGTTGTTGAATATCTTTGGCCAAGAGTGCAAAGATGATCTGTTGATGAATATCTTTGGCCCGTAGTAAAAGATGAATTTATTAGTATGATTATGAAAGAAGAGGCTGTGATTTGGTATAACCATGATCTTTGATGTTTCGTGTAAAGACGGTGATGAAAATTATCTTCGTCACAGGTGCGAAGAGGAATTTAGAATCACAATTATGATTATGAGTTACTCATATAATTGTGGAAAGGAACTGTTGATTGATGTTACAGGGATAAAACAGTGTTGGTGGATTTTTAAAATGGAGAAGATAATAGACTTTATGGTCTATTTGACTCTTCTAATGGATTGGTCGTTCCGCTGCAACTATGGTTGAAAAATTTTATCATCTACCATATGTTCTAAATCTCTTATTTATTACTGTTGAAGGCTATTGATAATTTATTTATCTTTAGTCATTATATTCTTTACTGAGCTAGTTGTGCTCACCCTTCTGTTTCAAAATTTCTTTCAGGTAATACGAGTGTAGCTGGGTCGAACGGGTTTAACAGGGGAATGGAACGGTGGTCATCATTTAGTAGTTATATTTGATGAATCCAATAGGGTGAGGCGAACCCAATGTTGGAAGGATGTTTTGCCACTATCATACAAGATGCCATTGTGACGTGCTATCCAAGGTTGGGATGTGAGTCACAGTTGGTATATATTTGTATCAAAACTCACAGCATATGTGTTGTTGTATTTTGTACGATAATTTTTGTAATAAAGTTGTAGTTGTTTTCTGTACCATTTATTTGGCGACTCAGAATAGGTTGGATGGATTGGACCTATTTTGGGGTTGTCACAATATTGGAGTCTTAATCTTTATTCATCTGAATTCATTCGTTAAAATCTTAGTTTTTATTTATTTGATTTAATTTTAGAATTGTTTATTTTAATTTCTTAATTTAGTTTTTTTAATTAGAAAAATCACAATTTGCAGTTGTTTAAATAAAATTGATTTGGTTAAGAGTTAGTATTTGGTAATTTTTATTAAATAATTCCTCGTGGGAACGATACTTTTCTTATCACTTTATTATTTGTTGACCGTGTATACTTGCACGTTTTCATTGATTGCGAAATCGATCAACAAGTTTTTGGCGCTGTTGTCGGGGAGTTAATTTAATAATTTTTTTATCAATATTAATTTCAATCAAATTAGTCTTAATTTAAACAATTTTATTTTTAATTCTCTTCCTATATTTCTCTCTTTTCAGGTACAATGGATGACTTTGCGTATTAATGGCCATACACAAACATGACTCAACCAAGGGAAACAGGGATTGATGGGCTTAATACATCTTCTGTAGAGCCAATACAAATTGAGGCAAATTCGAAGACGTTGGAGGTTATCGCAGCCCAACGGAGTCGAAGGATGGCAAGAATGACTCAGCCAAGGGGAGCGGAGATTGACAGACTCGCGACACTTTCTGCATTGTCAGCACAGATAGAGACACTTTCATGGAGGTTAGACGCTTTTGAAGCTCAACGTCGTCAAAGTGTGGCGGTTACTCGTGATTATTGTGCTGGAAATCATATGAGTCATCAATGCGCCATCGATTTCAAATGTAAGACAAGATGGTGGTGATTACCCCAATAAGTATGTCTATCCCAACAACTATTATCAGGATTGGGGGTATCACCCGGATTTTTCATGGAGCCATACTCATCAAGATCAATTTTATGCTCCAAGTCCAACATACCCACCAGATTTCTCGTGTCCACCTCTACTACAACAGGAAGAACATTCAAATTGGGAGGAAGTTTTATCCAAGTTCATAGCTTCAGGTGAGGAGTGGACGATTAATCAAGAGATATCGAGTCAAAAATTTGCGAACCAAATGGAACAACTAACCAAGGCCTCAAACATTTGTCCTCAATACACTTGGCTCTATGACATGGATTCCGAGACTGATGGTGAGCCCGAACCAAATCTGCAACCGGATGTGCCAGATGATATAAATGTTAAAATAGAGGAAAGAATTGGGGACCAAGAAAAGGAGATCGACGAAGATCTAACTGTAAGATTCAATGAAGATGAGCCGATTTCATTAGTATCCCATGTGCCTCCTCCACCAAAGTTCAAGAATCTGGGCAGTTTTGTAAAACCATGCCCAATCAATTGGCGATCATAATAAATCGGCAAAGCTCTTTGTGACATAAGAGCTAGTACTACTGTGGAGTCATGGTGGGTTGAAAATGAGAAGATAGAGGAAGATCCCATTGTGTTTACTAAGCTTCAATGCCCCAATTTGATCATCGACATAATAGAGGAAACACCTAGTTTTTGGACGTTCTTAATGGGGAACATATATACAAAGAGCATGCTAGGTGACTTTCATTCAAGGGTCATTACTAATGGGAACCTCCTAAAAGAGGCATTGCTTCTGATGGATGGAGGGTTCCTCAATTTTCGTAGGGGAATCGGATAGAGAATTGAAGAAGTCAGGCTGAGACTATAAAACAAGCGCTTATTGAGAGGCAACCCAAGTTTAATTTTTAATTTTTAGTTTTTATTAGGTTTTATATTAGTAGTTTTAAATTTGCATTTATTTAGGATTTAATAAAGCTGCTTCTATCATGGTTTACAGGTTATTCAAGTCTAATTCAAGTGTGGTGCCCAATTTATTCTATGTGCTTAGCCTATTCTCCAAACTTAGCGGACAAGGAGGAAGATTGCTATATTTTCAGGGAAGTCCTTTGCTTTAATTTTTTCTATTTTAGCCATTGAGGACAATGTCTAGTTTAAGTTTGGGGGCATTTTAGTGTCGTATTGCATATAGTTAGTTATCTTCATGGTAGTTCATTTTTTTTATGTGTTAGTGTTGTGTTTTTTTTAGGCTGCATATAATACATGGTAGTTATTTGCATATTCATATATGTGTTGCATTAGTAAGTGTTCATGTAGTATAATTGCATTTTTTTTATTTTTTATTTTTTATTTTTGCATGAATCTGTGTGATCAGTTGGTGTGGTCTTAGATCGGCATATGATAAGATTGGTTTTGCATGTTAACTTGAATAGTATTGATAATTGATGATGAGTTCTAATTTTAATCATGATGATAATCTGAGTTTGTCTTAAACTTATGTAACCGATTAGCACTTAAAGTTTAACTATTTTAATCCACTTAGTTCAAGGGTTTCATAATTTGTTTCTGAGGGAAAATCTTGGTTAAAATTTAAGAAAATTAGTGAACTGGCGGTAAAGGGTGGAATGACGTAAAAGCTTGAGTTTGGGAGAATCTATGGGGTATATATATACAAAATGAAAATGAAAAAAAAAAAGAAAATGAAAAAAAAGAAATGATGAAAATAAAAAAAAAATAGAAAATCCAGAAAAAGAAAAAAAAATGAATAAACATCGTGGCATACTTGTCTAGTTTTGTGGCCTTTGCTACTTGAGTAAGTAAGCCCGAGGGGATTGTCTTTACACCCAGCACCCTAAGGTCTTAATGGCTTGGGAGTCGTTGGTCGAAAGTTCGTTAAGGTAGCACTGAAAAGCCTAAGGGAATAAGACATTGCACAGCCATGAGAAAAATTAAAAAATGAATAAAACACGAGAAAGAGCAAAAATGCCCTCGTGGTTGAATAAAAGTATAAATAAATCTTGTATTTACCCTTAGACTTGGTAATTGCTTAGTTTTAACCGGAGTTGTCATGTTCACAAAAGTAATTGAATTGGAACTAAAATTTTCCTTCTAAGAAGTTTGTTATGTGATTATCTTGAACTGTGGTTGGTTAGAATGGTTATCAAGCACACACACACACACCATGGGTTATGACAGGTTTGGATTGACTAATTGGTTAGAGTTATGGACTTAAAGTTGATTGGATATGTTATTTGAGTATCATTGGTATCTTTGAGGCTTGTTGTTATATATCATACTGATTTATTACTGGGTTCGTAGGTATATTAGGAAGTAGATCATGCATATGCATTCATGTAGTTAAGTTAGTTTGTCTATTTTTAGTTCTTTTGTGTTTTTGTTTGAGGAAAAGCAAAGGTTTAAGTTTGGGGGTATTTGATAAGTGAGTTTTATACCCATGAATTGAGTGCATTTGAGCTTAATCTTTTGAAAGTTTTTAAGGGTTTGTATCTATTCATGCATGTTTTACATTGATTTTAAGTGTTTGTGTCTATTCATGCATGTTTTACATTGTTTTGTAGGAATTGGGACAAAAGTTACTTGGATCGACGTTTGGGGTGGCTAGATTCGCGTTTTCGGCTTACCATTTACACAGCCGCCACTTCATAGCCAATTGGAGTAATGCTCTGGACCTTATTTCAAAAACCTTAAAGAATTAAAGTTGTATATCTACGTCTTCTCTTTCCATAACATCTTGAATCATCAAAATCTGAGTTCGGACAAAGACGTTATGACCATTTTCTCAAAGGACGTCGGAGTAGAAAATTCCCAAAAAAGGGACCAGCGTCGAGGCGCCCATTTCAGGCCTATGCCCAGCCTGGGTGCTAGGGGCAGTGTTGTTCCAAAGGCAGCAAGAGCACTGTATGCTTAGGGAGCGATGTTCTAAGCGCCATGCGTAGCCGGTAGCCGTGGCTGAGGGAAGAAGAGTTCGGGTCAAGCTTAGACGCGTTTTGGGGCGAATTTTGACACTTTTCTTACTCCAAATTGGATTGGGTTTGTTCCTAAGCTAAAAATTGGACTTGTAACCTACAAATACATGATGTAAGGCATAAAATAAAGGGAGATTAGATAGATTAGATTAAAGATACACTCCATTAGATTTGAACATAACCCTAGTTCTTATTAGTTTTGGAGATTGAAGCAACTTGGAGACCATTGAAGAAAAAGAGCAGGAGCTTGAGGAAGATGGAGATTTGTTGACAATAGATTTATTCTTCACTCTAATCTTACTTTTATCTTTTAATGTCTATTCAATTGCGGGTTCTTGGTTTTAATTCATTAATCACGAACTAACTCTTTTATTAAGACTACAATTGAACCTTTTATGTCTATGAATTAATTATTTGATTTATTCTAATTATTTCTATCAAAGTGAATTGTTTATCTTGCCTTGTGCTTATTGATTAATTGTTTGGCTAATAATTACCTTGTTACTCTAGAAGGAATTGAAAGAGGAGATCTAGGGTTAGAACTAGGCATGATAACATGTGTTCTTAATTATTTGTGTAACACCCCCTTCCCAAAAAGGAAAAGGGAGGTCACGTACAAAGCACAACAAACCTCAAAATAAATAAACAGAGCACTAATAACTTCAAAATATTAATAACGATATCCATCAATGAAGTACTAAATATAACTCTCCAACTAGAATCAAAATAATCAAAAAAAAAAAAACAAAACCACCTAGATGGTCAAAGACAACTCTCTCATCACACTAGCCCTGAATCACCCCTGCAAACCTGCCGGAAGAAAAACACAGCATGAGCCAATTGCCCAGTACGGATACAGATATACAAAAGATATACAACTGATATACGAAAATAACTGAGACAAAATAATCGAACAAAAGCCTCAAGTGCAAATCTGAACGAAAAATATAATATCCAAATATCCGAATGGAATATATCCGAATCAACGTAATGAATATATCTGAATCAACGTAAATTGAGAGAAACCAATAAAAGAATAAAGAAATAACGAACTGAAGTAACTAACTCAATGACTTGAACTGAACAGAAACCAACAAAACTAATCCAATAAAATAATAGGCTGAAACAAATGGCTGGAGTTATTTTATACCGAATGAGCTCAGAAATACACATTGCCACACAGGCAAGTCAAAATAATGCCACACAGGCAAGTCAAATGATGCCACACAGGCAACCAAAATAATGGCACACAGGCAAATCACACATTGGACCGCGAATCCAAATGTATGCAAATCGGATAGGTGTGTTTGGCACAACATCTAAATCCGTAGAACAGAAAACTAGGGTTAATCTATACGCCTCCCACAACAAAACACCAAATGGCCCACTTCCTCCGGAGCCCAAAATGGAGACGCCGTGGACTAATCACACCGCCACAGAAAGTGTCACGTCTCTCGTGCCAAGACGACGTGCATGTGGTACCCCCACAGGTGGTTATAACTCAGGTATACTCAACGGTATATTCTAACAAAAATATCATGTCATAACACATGCGACATAATACCAACAAAAGGGTTCTATATGTACATGTTGAACCGAATCAAATTATAGTCACAAGGTTTCAAAAGGAATGTAGCAACATGTACCGCTCTACAATTATCGAAATAAATAATACTAAACATGATAACCTAATTCAAAGAGTACAAATACGAAGTCATAATGTATCAACTCTAAAATGAAACTAATATATTTATTTCACAAGAAACAATTATGTGAAATCATAATAGAATTGAAATAAGGAAACAAACAAACAAATCAAATTTAACAAAGGTATCATTGAAAGAGTACTAATCCAGACTGATACTTCCAAACCATTTATAGCACACTCCACAAAATCTTACCCTCAAATGCCAACGATATCAAATACGAAACGTTATTCATCACCTAAACATATTCACCTCAAATTAAAAATAATCCAAACTAATAATTCTAAAATAATTCATAATCTATTTAATATGCCTTTAATCATCGCTTTATATCAATTATTAATACTCCAAAATTTATATTCCAAGTATAACTCTTTAAATCCCTTAGATTCGAACTAATTACACAAATTAACAAAAATTAATAAATATCTATAAGTTAAATTACTAATTACAAATTTACCCACTAACAACATAATACTGTTAAATTTATTATCAAATAAATTTTATAATTTTATCAACAAGATTAACGAGTTTAAATTAATATACATAACTTTCAATTTTATTCGCTAATTCCGTTTATAAATTTTATGGCCAAATAATTATTGAAAAAATAAATAAAATAAAATAAAATAAATAAAAATTCATTTAAATCACCACTTTTGCATATTACTTGCAAGCCCGAAATCAACTATATATCTTTTATATTAACAAATCAATCATATAATTATATATATATATATATATATATATATATATATATATATAATTTACATGAATCACCTTTCTTTTAACTTGAACCAAAATCATGTTCAAATTTATTTATTTAGCATATTCAATATATATTTCAATATATATATATATATATATATATATATATATAATATACTCAATGTCCTCCATTCCAAAAATAATCTGACAAACTTATATTTATATATATATATATATATATACAAGTCAAATCAGTCGTGTATGCTTTTTTTCCAATTCTAAATCATGAAATTAAAAGAAGTTTGAAACATATAAATCCTTGATATGGAGAAACACACCAAAAAAAACCAACCTGATGATCCTTTTCTGATTATTTCGTACACAACTTCCCTCACAATGTAATTAGAGGCGGCTTTCTCATTTTCTCTTTCTAAGGTTGTATAAGGAAAAAAATAAGATTAGGTTTAGTTATTTATTTATTAATAAATCTTATTAATTCTCCTAATTATAATTGGATTTATTACTACCCACATTTAATTAAATTAAACTCAATTAATTTTAAAGGCCCAAATTGTACTAAATTAATTTACCCATCTCTTATTAATATTTATTAGCCCACACAAATTAAATAACTAGTTTGACCCAACATAAATGACAAAGTCCAATTAATATGTTTTAAAACAAAATAATTTTTATTATGCAATATTTATTTATTAATTTTTTACCGGGTATTACAATTTGCATGACGGATAATTAGGGTTGTGAATTGAATGAAAATATATGTTCACCGCATGTAACAAATAAGGAATTAGGATTGAAGGAGTTTAATTTAATTGTTTTGCATAGGAATATAGCAAGATTAATTGGATTAAATAGAAGTCAATTGATCACTTGGGAAAGGGCTTTTGACACTTGAGAATTCCTGTTAACAATTCAGTAGGC
This sequence comes from Panax ginseng, assembly GCA_020205605.1. NCBI lineage: Eukaryota > Viridiplantae > Streptophyta > Magnoliopsida > Apiales > Araliaceae > Panax > Panax ginseng. The sequence continues at coordinate 55,592,790 of CM035145.1, forward strand.
ATAATAATTGGGATAATTGGATAATTGGTTTATAGTTCATAATTGGGGATATTGGAGTCTTAATCTTTATTCATCTGAATTCATTCTTTAAAATCTTAGTTTATATTTATTTGATTTAATTTTAGAATAGTTTATTTTAATTGCTTAATTTAGTTTTCTTAATTAGAAAAATCATAATTTGCAGTTGTTTAAATAAAATTGATTTGGTTAAGAGTTGGTATTTGGTAATTTTTATTAAATAATTCCACGTGGAAACGATACTTTTCTTATCAATTTATTACTTGTTGACCGTGTATACTTGCACGTATTCATTGATTGTGAAATTGATCAACACTGATTTACCGGTCGTTACTCAGGGTTATCTCTGAGATTGGACTGTTGTAGGTGTTGACCTCCCTCAGTGTTGTTTCCGAGATGTGCCTGACTTCCCAGGGTTATCTCCGGACTTGGTAGATGAGTGCCTCGAGGCTTTTGCCGAGTGTTTGAAGTTGTTTGTATATGTTTGAAACAAACATTTCTGGGGTTATCTCCGGAACTGCAACTGCATGCCTCGAGGTTATCTCCGAGGTTGACAATGTCTTTCTCGGTGTTGTTTTCAGGGCTGAGACTGAGTATCCCGGGGTTATCTCCGAGGTGAAACGGTCTTCTCCGGTGTGATTTCTAGTATTTGAACTGCACTCCTCGGGGTTATCTCTGAGGTTGAAACTGAAACTCCCGGTGTTATTTTCAGGACTGAGGTTGAAACTTTCGGTGGTATTTTCGGGTCTGAGCTGGATATCTCGGGGTTATCTTTGAGATGGTAATACTGAATATCCCAGGGTTGTCTCCTGGATTTAACTGAGCTATCTTCCAAGGTTATCTTTGAAAGACGATTCTGCCCTCATGCAATGTTAGCAACATGTATGCAGAAAATTTCGAGTGTCTACAACATCAAAGCCTTAATAATCAATACTATACTTGTCTACGCAATTCAAATCTCATCATTAACCAAAACAGACTTAAACTATCTAATAGCTAGAATCATGCAAGAATGAACTATATGCAATATAAACACAGTAATCTAACTAATATTTTTGAGATTTTTCAAATTTTCAATTTATTATTATTTTTTAAAATAATATAAAAGAACAGAAACATAGACTATTTACAATACTAACTACTATGCAACTACATCTACATGAATGCAAACATAACTGACATAAACTAAATATGAAAACAAACTAAAATAATATATGCAAACTAAACATACTTATCAAACATAGAAACTAAAACATTGAACATAAAAGTAAAACTAACTCCCCTAAACTTAATAGTTACAATATATAGCATTAAAGTGCAAGAGGACTTCCCTGTAATATTCTATGTAGGAGGTGATGGTGGAGATGGTGGTCGTGGAACAGAAACTCTGCACTCCTCCACATCTGAATCTGATTGAGGGTACTGTGGCATAGGCTCAGTAACTGATCAGCAACGGTAGGATTCAGTCTTTGTAATTCCGTATTCAACGATGCAAAGGAATTGTTCATGGTGTGGAAGATGTGATCATGTCTTATCGTTAGTCTTTTCATCCTTCTATTTGCTTCTTTGTCTCTTCCATCAATACGCCTCTAAAGATTACGGAATTGGGAACTGAACATGTACTTCGTCGATTGAGTACTCCCCCTAGCCTCCTCCTCTCCAGTCACCTCATCGGCTCTAAACTCATCATCATCCTCTGCTTCCTCTTCTTTAGGAACATCTGGGACTACGAAGTCTAACCCCCGAGGATGTGACTCCCTTCCAGCCCATACATTGTATCGAGAAATCATCCTAGAATCCAGCACCTATAGGGGTTACTGCACAGGCTCATCACCTGACCATCGCACACCAGACTGCATGCATAACTCACAAATGAGAGACGTGTGTGGCAGTCCTCTCGAGAATGGCCCGCATAGACATCGCCGTATGGAAAAGATGATGATAAAGTCAATGTCGATATCAAAGTCCTTTACTGTGGCATAGACGAGCAGCACTTTCTTTTTTGTGACCTCGCTGGTATGCATCGAAGGATACAGCTTCACACACAAAAACGCGTACCAGATCTTGCCATATAAGTTGAGGTCCTTGTGATAAGTGGATTTTATATCCACGAATCGATGTTCATTTCAAGCTTAATTCGTTGTTTCTTCCTTGTTTTCATGTTCGTTTTCACTCGTTTCATGTTCTTTTATGTGCAAGGTTGTAATCATGGCAAGTGGTGAAGAAAGGAGGCCTTTTGGAAAAATACATGAAATAAGCAAACTCAACTTATAGTGGACTAGCTTCACGGGAAAAAACATGTTTTGTTTGTACCTTTTCGCAGTATGGGTCTTGAGATCTGAGTCTCTGGCTTGATTGGAACTCAGCTGGGACATGGATTTGAGACTTGGTTTGGCGCATGGACTCTAATAAGCGAGGGACTTCGGCCAGAACATGAGGGTATATATATATTGCACTAGAAATAGCGAACGAATCATCACGCAAAGCATATTACATAGATTATTTTCCATAATTTGATAGCAAGCTTTGGAGGAATACTTTGAAGTGAATTTTGTGACGATTGCAGATTAAGACTATGTGAAGGGTGGTGTTGCATTATTCTTCATCTTAGTTTTATATTTGTAATTGAAAGGATGTTTCCTTGGAATTATTCAGTTTTTATTTCATTTATTATGAACTAATTCACTTTTTAGGCTTATGATGGATCCTTAAGTAAAACGATGATTTTATAACTTTGATTTCCAGTTCAATAAACTATTTCCCAGTTTATCTATATTATTTTGAGCATGAATTTGTGAATTGCCAGATCAACGATTCGTTGTGGACTTGTATGAACTCGAGAGATGAAATATAGTCTAGACTTAGTTAATATAGCAGGTGTTCTTGAATTTTGTGAATAGTAGAATCTTGATGAATGTTAAGGTAGAGATATGCTTGACATCGCATGCAATCGGATAGAGAACTTAATCTTAACCCTTCTTTAATTGTAATTCACATAGAGATATAGTGAGTTAGTTAATTAAGGTGTTTAACTTGTTTCTATCTAAATTGTGCATTTAAGTTAATATGGTATTAGTTCATCGAGAGGTGGCTAGTACTACATTCGTGTTCTTGATTAATAAACTGGGAGAGTAATTTGAATTGGAATAGAAGTGTAAAAATCATAGTGATCTTAGAGTGAAATCATAGGTCTAAATCTGCATTAATTGTTTGAAAATTCAGTTTTATTATTTGCATTTGTTTTGTGATAGAACATATATTAATAATTTAGTTTTTATAATCTTAATCGTTGAATTTGATAGTTTGATAAAATTAGGATTAATAGGAAATTGGTAATTGTGAGGTTTAAATTCTTACTAAGTCTCTAAGGGAACGATACTTTATTCATTACTATATTACTTGTTGACCACGTATACTTGCGTGTTGTGCGTATATAGATTTTACCCAACAAGTTTTTGGCACCGTTGCTGGGACTTTAGTATAGATTTTATTATTTTTGCAATATCAGTTTAATTAGTCCAGTTTTACTTAAACACTTTTTGTTTTATTTTGTTCTTCTTAATTCAGGTTTTTGACATTGGTTTATGCAAACTCGATCCAAAAATCCAGACTTGCTTCGTTTTGAGGACGACATTGAGAGAAGGTTTCAGAGGTTAAGTAAGTGGATCAAGGAAATAAGGGACGAATTCGAAAACTCTGATAAGGAAGAAGCAATGGCTGTCGAAGACCAGAAAGCATTGAAGGATTTTGCAACACCTAAGGTGACTGAGCTACAGTCAAGTATCACAGGCCTATAATCACTGCGAATACTTTCAAAATTAAGCCTGGGAATTCTGTACAATTTGGGGAAATGGTAAATGCCGATCCTAACGAGCATTTAATCAATTTTCTGGAAATCTGCGACACTTTCAAGTATAATAGGGTGTCAGATGAGGCATTTAGACTTCTCTTGTTGCCATTCACTCTGCTGGACAAGGCGAAGAGTTGGTTACACTCTCTACCAGCGGGTTCAATAACGACATGGGAGGACTTGGCATAAAAATTCCTAGCAAAATTCTTCCCGCTAGTGAAAACTGCAAAGATGAGGAACGAGATTACCATGTTTGATCAGCAACATGGGGAGTCACTGTATGAGGCATGGGAGAGATACAAAGAATTGCTCAAAAAATGCCCACATCAAGGATTGCCCAAATGGTTGCAGATGAATACATTTTACAACGGACTACATGGGAATCTCAGAACGGATATTGATGCCACATCGGGGGGAGCATTTATGGCAAAGACTTATGAAGAGGCATACCAGTTGATAGAGACTATGACTGCTAATAACTACCAGTGGCCCACGGCAAGAATAACACAACCTACAATCGCTGGAGTGTTAGAGGTAGATGGAGTGACGGCAATAACAGCGCATATTTCAGCACTCTCGAAAAAGTTTTACGCTTGGTCAGGGGGAAAGACACAACAAGTTGCAGTTATTTGTGAATTGTGTGCGGGGGAACATTCTATGGATCAATGCGCAATTAACCCAGAATTAGTACAGTTCATGAGTAGATACAACCGAATTCCACAGAATACATACCAAAATACATATAATCAGGGAAATAGGAATCACCCTAATCAGTCGTGGAACAATAATCAGAATTAGCAAGTTCCACGACCATCGTATCCCCCAGGATTTCAGAATTAGCAACAAACAGTTTAACATCAAGAGAGGAAATCAGATTTAGAGGAATTGATATCAAACTATATAACGAGTAATGAGGTAGAAATGAAGAATCAAGCAATGGCAATGAAATCACAAGAAATGGCAATGAAAGCACAAGAAATAGCCATCAAGAATTTAGAGAATCAGATGGGATTGATAGCGTCTGCTTTGAACAACAGACCACAAAGGACTCTACCGAGTGACACCGAAAGAAATCGAAAGGGAAGCCAGGAACAGTGTAACGCAATCACACTCAGGAGTGGTAAGGAGTTGGGTTCTAATTATGGTGAGAAAACCAGTACAAGAGACGAAGATGGGGATGCAAGGAATGACTTAAACACAAAATCTACAAAGAAAACGATGGAAAAAGGAAAGAAAGACAAACTAATTTTAGTTACACCACCGGTACCTTTTTCTCGAAGGCCAGAAAGTGCAAAGTTGATCAATCAGTTTTCAAGGTTCATGGACATATTCAAATAATTACATATCAATATTCCATTTGCCGAAGCACTGGAGCAGATGCCGAGTTACATTAAGTTCATGAAAGACATTCTGTTGAAGAACGCAAGCTCCAGGATTTTGAAATAGTGGCATTGGCCAAGAAGAATGCCTTTCAGAATATCGCAAATAAAAAGCTCCCTCCTAAATTAAAAGATCTGGGGAGTTTCACAATCCCGTGTGCAATTGGAAATCAAGACTTGGGAAGAGCGCTATGCGATCTAAGAGCGAGTATTAATTTGATGCCACTATCCATTTACCGAAAGTTGGGATTAAAGGAAGCAAAACCGACCAACATTAGTCTACAGCTTGCAGATAGATCACTAACATATCCACTAGGAATAGTTGAAGACGTATTGGTTAAGGTTGATTCGTTGATTTTTTCGGCCGATTTCGTGGTACTAGACTTTGAGGAAGATAAGAACATTCCCATTATTTTGGGACGACCTTTTCTAGCGACAGGACAAACACTGATTGACGTACCTAACGGAGAACTGATAATAAAAGTGTTTGATCAAGTAGTAACGATGAAGGTGTTTAAAGAAATCCCAATCCCGACTGATAAGGAAGAGTGCGAGTTGCTCGAAAATTCTACACGCGTCAAGTTCAAGGATTGCAAGGAGGATAATGGTCTTAGGTTGTTAATTAAGGATAGAATTCCAAATTCATCACCTAACATTCAAGTGAATGGACAAGCATTACAATAGTGTTGATGTTATGTGACAAATAGAAATCAGGTCGTGGATAGCCCAACCGGTCCTGGATGAAACAAGGAGTAGTCAGGTTGAACGACTTAAAATCAAGCGCTAATTGGGAGACAACCCAATCTTTCGTTTATTTTTTGTATTATTATTCATAATTGTTAGAATATAGTTTTTATTAAGTTATTAGGTAGGTATTATATAGTAAAAGTCTTGTTAATCTCTCAAGCATGCTCAAATTTATCAACAATCGAATAACTTTCATGTTTCATGGCTTGTAGGATGGGAAAAAGCAAATTCAGTGGCATAGCATGAAGAAAAGAGGAGAAAAATGGTCAACTTATTAAGGTGGGCATGCCACGAAAGTATGCACAATTAGCCTTTGTACCCCCTCAATGCCTGGGGGTCCTTGAATCTGGGCATACTTATTCGACAGTTACACCACTCCTCTCCCCCACTCTCTTTAAACTTCCATTACAACCACAACCTCCAACATCCTTACACCACTACTTCTCACCCCACGAATTGTTCCATCCATTCTAGCCACTATTCCATTACTCATCCCCACCACTCCAACCCATTAATCTAATAATTCACCCAATCACCCCTCTATTACTATTTCTCTCTCCCCACACCACCTCTATGTAAACCCTACCACATACCTTCCATCTCCATCTCCAAGAATACGAATTCAGCAAGATATTGGGATAAAGTTAGAGAAATTGAGTGTAAGTCACATTTCTACTGGGTTTTCATCTTCTCTCACCAGAATTTTCATAGAAATCACCAAGTTTGGGGAGAAAAGATCGTGCTGCCCACCAAGTGCTCACGGTGGGTGTGAGTCAAGTTGGGGGGAAAATACTTTGATTAAGTCAATAGAGAGAAAATGGCTTCGCAACCCACATCGAAACGCCAAAGGGGAGAGAGTTCAAGATCTGCACAATCGACACGCACCTTTGATTGCCAAAAATTTGTGAGTGCCGCTGCTGCTACCCGGTATGATTATATGCTGACAAAAGCCCTTACACCGAAGCAGGGGTTGGCACCGGATCCCGTTGATGGGGAGATGATGCCTCGAATATACCAGAAGGGGTGGAATAAATTCACCCAAGAGCCGGAACCCGCAGTGGTCAACATAGTCAAGGAGTTTTATGCAAACGCCGAGGACAAAGCCCCATTCAACGCTTTTGTGCATGGTCGCTTGGTCCCATTTAGTGCTGATGCCATAAACACCTATTATCAGCTGCGGGTGCCTCGACAATGCTAGTATGCCCAACTACATGATTTTGATCTGGACTATGAGGAAATACTTAAGGAAATTACTAAGCCAAGCACAACATGGATCAAAGGTCGGAAAGGAGGCACAATGTTCCATAGCAAAGATCTAAGTCGATATGGCAAAATTTGGTATGCATTCTTATGTGCTAAATTGTATCCATCTCAACACACCTCAGACGTGACAAAAGAGAAGGCGTTACTGCTATACGCGATTGTGCAAGACTTTCTCATTGACATCGGGGCCATTATTTGTTTTTCCATCCACCGGTGCTTACATGGAAACTTTTCGAGCGCCTTGCCACACCCATCACTCATATATGGGTTGTGTCGCCAAGCAGGTGTGAGATGGTCTGACGATGAGCCCCCATAGATGCCACTTGCGTTGCTAGACTCCAGAATGATAGCACGATATTCAGTATGGGTCGGGGGCGATTCCCATCCTTGAGGACTGGGTTTCATATTTCCACCAGCTTCGGAGGACGAAGCTGACGCTGAAGATACTTCGGAGGATGAGGATGAGGCTATGAGAGATTGAGGAACCGAGCATGTACCGCCGAACGAGGCACTATCCAGTCCTCAGTTCCTTGACTTTTAACGTCTAATGGATGCACACAACAAGGCAGCATGTCGGGAGATGTGGCGACTCGCATTGAGGCAAGCCCACATGTTTGATGCTATGAACGTGTCGTTCGCTTCACTCAACATGACATTTCAGAGTTTCAATCCATCAGCCCAATTTCCATATCAGCAGCCGATGTCACTGCCGAGGTTTCCACCTAGCGACTTAGACGAAGAAGAACAACCACCACCTCCACAGACTTAGGCGATTACAGGGAAGTCCTCTAGCACTTAATTTTGATTATTCATCTAATGAGGGCATTGTATTACTTAAGTTTTGGGGATTTAAATTCTTGTTTGCATGCATATGTAGTAGTTAGGGTTAAATTTGTCATTACTTTCTAGTTTTGCATAGTAGCTTAGGTTATTGCATAGTAGCTTAGGTTATTTTTATTATTGCATTGTTCTCATTCCTGTTATTATCACATTTTGTTATCTAAAAAATAATTTAGTTAAATATTGTGTTTGCATATGTCCAACAGTGTTGAAGGTCTTGTTATTTGTGGGCCAATGATGACATTAAGAATAAGTTAACCAATACATTATTAATTATTAGAACTGTGATATAATTTCTGTTATGAATCGAATCTTACACTTGTTTGAAACTGTTATAAAAAGGTTAGCACGCTAATAACATCTTTGTTGACCAGTCAGTTCAAATTGATACATAAATAGTTTCCAAAGGATAATGCTAGAGTAAATGAGAAAACAACAAGGATAGGCAGTAAAGGCGAAAATTAGTCAAGAACCTAAGTTTGGGGGAAATGTAGTGTGATGGCCCCAAAACAGGTATACATCACCCATCTTGAGTCGCCAGATACATGGTACATAAATTCAAATACAACTTAATTATACAATAGTCGTGTAAAATACGACAAAACATAGCTGAGAGTTTAAACAAGAATATTGTCATCTAGACAATATCCACACTCAATGGAGTCCTCATTACAATTATTATCACATTATTCCGTAGAATAGTGAGGACTACTAAAGCCACTTATACTGGATCATCGCTCTATTCCCCGACTCGTCTCAGCTATATTCTCATTTCTTGAAGAGAACAATGAAAGAAAGGGTGAGCTCAACTAGCCCAGTAAGAAATATTATGACTAAGATAATGCAGAATAAATTATCCTTAGTCTTCAAAAGTATAACAACTGATAGAATATAATAGACAATAAGTTTTAGATCAACAACTGCAGCGGAATAGACAATCCATTAGAAGAGTTAAGTAGAGCATAAAATCTACTATCTTCTATGATTTAAAAAGTTTTTCATCAACTTTATCGCTGAGACTCAGCGATAAATAAAATCAAATCATCCATGCACCACGGCCAAGGATATTCATGTAATCATCAATGGTCATGATTATACCGAATAATCCCTGGTCATAATCATACAAGCAACTGTACATCAATGAACTACATGCCAATGAGGACTTTCACCACATCATTCGTCACATTACGGTCATGATTATACCGAATAATCCCTGGTCATAATCATACCAAGTCCATCTCTGCACGTAAGCCAACGATGACTTTCATCACAATATAAGCATGAGGATGTTGACCATGACATAACAATTCAATAAAATAAGTTCAAGGATAAATTTTAAAGATTTATAATTTAATTTATCTAGAAATTAATAACGTCCAAATTGTCAACATGATACTGCTTTGTAGAGTAAAATTCAAAAATAATATTCATGTACCAAAAATAATTTGGACAGAAAAGAAATATATTTTTCAGGTAAATAGTACCCCATGAATAGTACTTCAGGAATGGTACCTCGTGAATAGTATCCCGACATGAAAAGTACCCCAAATATCCGAGTGAATAATATTCGGGTGAATAGTACTCAGACACAAAAAGTGTCCCGAATACCCGAGTGAATAATACTAGAGTGAATAGTAACTCGGTGAATAGTAACCCGTGAATAGTAACTCGTAAATAAAATACCAAATAAAATGATATTTCATGACGAGTACAAAAGAAATGATATCTCATACGAGTATAATAGAATATACGAAACTGCAAATGGATTTTCATCCGCCATGCGGTAATCCACGTACAGATCATGTCCACAATTTAATAAAGAATGAATACGAAAGGTCATTCACCATGCATGTAGTAGTCCGCGTAGACAGGTAATTCCAACAGAATAATAAAGAATGGAATAACAGAAGAATTCATCAGGCATGCGATAGACCGTACAGATAGGTTATTCCCAACAGAATAATAAATAATGGAACCAGGTCATACGTAATACGCACAGACGGGATATTCTAACTGAATAATAAAGAATGGAACCAGGTCATGCGTAATCCACCAGACGCATGTGATATTCCAACATAATAATAAAGAATGGAATAATGTAAGAATTTCACCATGTATAAGTGCTTCGCATTGACAGGCTATTCTAACATAATAATAAAGAATGGAATAACAAAAGCTCTCTTCATGAATATGAAAGAAATAATACCCCTTACAATTGTTAAACGAAAATAATATTCCTACGAATATTGAACGAAGATGATATTCCTAACGAATATTGAACGAAAATAATATTCATATGAATATAAAAAAATAATATCTTTTCAGAATATGAAATAAATAATACCCCTTACCTCAAAAGAAGACTGGATACTGGAATAGTGAGGTAGCAGATTTCTCTTCTTCTTTCTCTCTATAATTTCTCTCTATAATAATTGCTCTATAGCTTTAGTGAATTGGTGAGAAATGAAGTAAGAATGAGCTTCTATTTCTAGGAAAATATAGTTTCGATAATTGCACATTTTGGGGCTCGAAATATTACAGTATAATACCTTCCACTTTTCCTTCATTTTTAATTTATTCCTGCAAGTATTATCAAACTTGCACCACCTCCCCTAATAGTAAATCATGTGAATTAATAGTAAATCATGTGACTCAATAGTTCTAAACATGTGAAAAAAATAATTACAATAGTGTACCTTCATCTATACCACCATTTTTAACTTAGTCATGCTAGTATTATCAATCTTGCACCAACTCCCATAATAGTAAATGAATGTGAATCAATAGTACACACATGTGAACAAATAGTTATAATCATGTAAATCAATAGCAGTTAATTGCTCATTTATCTGGTTAATTACCCGATTGGTCAATATAACCTCCAGACATCAATTATTATTGAAATAAATGTCAATTTTCACTAACACTAATAATTCCAACACAATGGAACTATCAATTTCATCTTTAATCAATAAGAACTTATTCATCATTAATATTATATTTCACAATATTTAACAACCAGGTCATTCCCAGGAAAGAAGGGGCTTTCCGATAAGGATTTTTCTCCTTATTGGTACGCAATTAGGTGACCAAACCTCTCCTTGACAGAACTTCTAGACATTGTCAATATTGCAAATAATAATATGAATAACTTTATCGTCTCAATTATTGATTTAATAATATAACATATTATACAGATGATACTGTGACAATAATTGAATCAATAATATGAGAGATATGATGCAAAGAATTACTATAGCAATAATTGAGTATAATCGAAAGTGACTTCTTACGTAAGCATCAATAATCAATACTGATTGTGCTATTATGCAACCACGCCAGACATCGTACTTTTTTACTAAGGGTAGTTCAACGTTTTTAACGGTAAAACTTTCGCCGTTAATTTTATAAAAAGATAATACAATCATTTTCTAAATACGACAATACTTCCGTTGTGGGGTTCACCAATTATTGTGCCGTCATATGAATATTCCCTGTTAAAATGAATATTTCCCGACCAATCGAATATCACCCGACACAACAAATATTTTATATCAACTTGCTTACTTTGCAAAAAAATTCACATATCACCTTTAACTTTAACCTTTTATCAATTTAACCAGAATAATAATTATAGAAAAATTGAATACTTTAATTTCATAAAATTTGGGGTCTCACATGTAGGGTGTATAAGCTTCAAGAAAAGAAAAAAAAGGGGAAAAATTAAACAAGTTGAGTCTTATGGTGGGTTGAGGAGATATACTCCCCATAAACACAAGTGTGAGATGAAGCGTAAAACGCACTCACCAACCATCTATCTAAAAAAAAGAGAGAAAAATAAAGGAAAAATGGTGATAAATGAAATAGGAGTACCCTGCATGAACCCTTGAGTTTGGTATTGCTTAGTTTTAGTTGGAATGTGCCTATTTTTGAAATTTTTAAGTTTGCATTGAATGATTCCTTCTACGAAATTCATTATGTATTGAATTTGAGTCCGTATCAGTTATCATGGATGTTTAACACACACGCACACTATACCAGTGATGATGGCTTAAGAATTGAGAATTAATAAGAAATCATGGATTGGTTTTGGTGATTAATAGTGTAGAGTTTGCTTGTTTTCTCTGAGGCTGATAAGATAATTTTGATTATATGATACTGTCGGATTCGAAAGCATATAGGTTAGATCGTATTCATTCCATCTCATTGTACTGCATTGCATAGCATGTAGTTATTTTGTGCTAGAGGACTAGCACGGTTTAAGTTTGCGGGATTTTGATAAGTGAATTTTATATCCACGAATTGATGTTCATTTCAAGCTTAATTCATTGTTACTTCCTTGTTTTCATGTTCGTTTTCATTCGTTTCATGTTCTTTTATGTGCAAGGTGGTAATCATGGCAAGTGGTGAAGAAAGGAGGTCTTTTGGAGTAAGTTTGGAAAAATACATGAAATAAGCAAACTCAACTTACAATGGACTACCTTCATTTGAAATGAGCATGTTTGCCTTGCACCCGTAAGGAAGTATGAGTCTTTGAGATCCAAGTCTCCTGGCTTGATTGGAACTCGGCTGGGACATGGATTTTAGATTTGGTTTTGCGCATGGACTCTAATAAGCGAGGGACTTCGGCCAGAACATGAGGGTATATATATATATTGCACTAGAAACAGCAAATGAATCATCACGCAAAGCATATTACAGAGATTATTTTCCATAATTTGATAGCAAGTTTTGGAGGAATACTTTGAAGAGAATTTGGTGACGAATGCAGATTAAGGCTACGTGAAGGGTGGTGTTGCATTATTCTTTATCTTAGTTTTATATTTGTAATTGAAAGGATGTTTCCTTGGAATTATTCAGTTTTTATTTCATTCGTTATGAACTAATTTTCATTTTAGGCTTATGATGGATCCTTAAGTGAAACGATGATTTTATAACTTTGATTTCCAGTTCAATAAACTATTTCCCAGTTTATCTATATTAATTTGAGCATGAATTTGTGAATTGCCTGATCAATGATTCGTTGTGGACTAGTATGAACTCGAGAGATGAAATACAGTCTAGACTTAGTTAATATAGCATGTGTTCTTGAATTATGTGAATAGCAGAATCTTGATGAATGTTAAGGTAGAGATATGCTTGACATCACATGTACTCAGATAGAGAACTTAATCTTAACCCTTCTTTAATTGTAATTCACATAGAGATATAGTGAGTTAGTTAATTAAGGTGTTTAACTTGTTTCTATCAAAATTGTAGATTTAAGTTAATACGGTATTAGTTCATCGCGAGGTGGCTAGTACTACATTCGTGTTCTTGATTAATAGACTAGGAGAGTAATTTAAATTGGAATAGAAGTGTAAAAATCAGAGTGAACTTAAGGTGAAATCATAGGTCTAATTCTCCATTAATTGTTTGAAAATTCAGTATTATTATTTGCATTTGTTTTGTGATAGAACATTTATTAATAATTTAGTTTTTATAATCTTAATCGTTGAATTTGATAGTTTGATAAATTTAGGATTAATAGGAAATTGGTAATTGTGAGGTTTAAATTCTTACTAAGTCTCTGAGGGAACGATACTCTATTCATTACTATATTACTTGTTAACCACGTATACTTGCGTGTTGTGCGTATATAGATTTTACCCAACAAGTTTTTGGCGCCGTTGCCGGGAACTTTAGTATAGATTTTATTATTTTTGCAATATCAGTTTAATTAGTCCAGTCTTAATTAAACACTTTTTGTTTTGTTTTGTTCTTCTTATTTCAGGTTTTTGACATTGGTGTATGCAAACTCGATCCAAAAATCCAGACTTGCTTCCTTTGTAGGACGACATTGAGAGAAGGTTTCAGAGGTTAAGTAAGTGGATCAAGGAAACAAGGGACGAATTCAAAAACTCTGATAAGGAAGAAGCGATGGCTGCCAAAGACCAGAAAGCGTTGAGGGATTTTGCAACACCTATTCTAGAGGACCCCATGACGGTGGTGTGTCAGTGTGGATATGCCAATTAGCCTTGGGGTCCCTTTTCTGCCAAACTTTAATTTTTGAGCTCCTTTGCCCCGTATGCATGTAATAATTCATCTTTAATACTTGAAATTCATTTAAACCCACAAATGTAAGATAATATCTTGGAGTATGAGCAAGGGTGATGAAAAATACTAAAATTCTCTGACTACTAACTACGAATTGTATCGAAATGAACTAAGTAATACAAAACTTATCATTTAAGCTATGAATTGAATAACATGAAACAAAAATACTGTAAGTGATATGAAAATTGGGTTGTCTCCCAATGAGCACTTTTTTTTTAGTCTTTCAGCTTGACTACTCCCTTTTCATGATGCATTCGGAAGAGTGATTACGGTGGCTTCGTTGTCGATGTCGCCACCCCAGTAGAGCTTTAGACGCTGCCTGTTGACTTTGAACGTTTCGAGAGGATTCCTACTATACAGTTCAACGACGCCATGTGGGAAGATAACCTTGATCGTAAATGGCCCCGACCATTGGGAATTGAGCTTTCCGGGGAACAACCTCAGTCTTGAGTTAAACAGTAACACAGATTATCTCGGTTCAAACTTTCTCTATTTAATCTTTTGATCGTGCCACTTCTTGACCTTTTCCTTGTACTGTTTTGAGTTCTCATAAGCTTGCAGTCGAAATTCGTCAAGTTCATTCAATTGCAGTATTCTCTTCTCTCCTGCAGTTGTTTAATCAAAATTCAGATTTTGAATTGCCCAATATTCCTTATGTTGAAGTTCCACTGGGAGGTTACATGATTTCCCATAAACCAATTGATACAGAGACATCCCAATTGGTGTCTTTTATGTTGTTTGATAAACCCATAATGTGTTGTCTAACTTTAGAGACCAGTCCTTTCTATTCGGATTCACCACCTTCTCTAAAATTTGCTTCACCTCTCGATTGGACACTTCAGCTTGGTCACTCGTTTGGGGATGATAAGGTGTTGCAACCCTATGATTAACCCCATATTTTGCCAAGAGAGCTGTAAAGGACCTATTGCAGAAGTGACTTCCCTCATCACTTATTATTTCTCTCGGTGTGCCAAACCTTGTGAAGATGTTCTTCTGTAGAAATTTTAGAACCACCTTGGCATCATTAGTAGGGAGTGCCACAGCTTCAACCCATTTTGATACGTAATCTACAGCTAACAGGATGTAAAGGTTGTTGTATGATGGTGGAAAAGGTCCCATAAAGTCCATCCCCCATACATCAAAAATCTCAACTTCAATAATCGTGTTAAGCGGAATCTCATTCCTTTTCAAGATATTGCCCACCCTTTGGCATCTATCACAGCTTTTCACGAACTTATGGACATCCTTAAATATGATTAGCCAGGAGAATCCTACTTGAAGAACCTTATCCGCTATCTGCTCACTCCCATAGTGTCCCCCATACGTAGATGTGTGACATTCGTGCAAAATATTCTTCACTTCATTGTAAGGCACACATCTACGAATCATATTGTCTGCACACTATCTGAAGAGAAGGGCTCATCCCACATGTACCACTTGA
Organism: Panax ginseng; assembly: GCA_020205605.1. NCBI lineage: Eukaryota > Viridiplantae > Streptophyta > Magnoliopsida > Apiales > Araliaceae > Panax > Panax ginseng. The sequence continues at coordinate 55,608,424 of CM035145.1, forward strand.
CATCAAGTAAGAACTTCTTTTTCTGCTGACATGTTAAATCAGGGGGAAGGATCTTTCTCACCAAGGAATTAGCAAAATCCGCATACCATGGGAATTCAAAATTCACTCCAAATAGCTGCTCATCCAGAAATGACTTGTTGATTAAGCATTTATTTGCCATGTCCTTATCCGAATTTTCTAATCAAGAAAGATGATCTGCCACTTGATTTTCTTTCCGCTTCTTATCCTTTATTTCCAAATCAAATTCTTGAAGGAGTAGAATCCATTTGATGAGCCTAGGCTTAGCATCCTTCTTTGAGATTAGATAACGAATCGCCAAGTGATCCGTGAATACCACCACCTTTGTTCCTATCAAATATGCTCTGAATTTATCAAAGGTGTATACTACCGTAAGTAGTTCCTTCTCGGTGGTTTTATAGTTCAATTGAGCATCTGTGAGGGTTTTACTTGCATAATGTATGACATGAAATATCTTTTCTTAGCGTTAACTCAAAACAGCCCCTTCCACGTAATCGTTAGCATCACACATTAACGTAAATGGCATTGTCCAATTCGGTGCTACGATCACGGGCCAGATGATAGCATTAGTAGTCCTCACTATTCTATTAAATAGTGTGACAATAAATGTAATGAGGACTCCATTGAGTGTAGATATTTTCTAGATGACAATATTCTTATTAAAACTCTTAGATTATATTTTGTCGTATCTTACACGGCTGTTGAATAATTAAGTTGTATTTGAATTTTATACCATGTATTTGGCGACTCAAGATGGGTGATGTATACCTATTTTGGGGGCGTCATAGTTTGGTTGTATTTGACCAACATAATTAGAGACCTTTAGAATTATGATTTTTCACGTTAGTGTTATATATATGTACCCTGACATATATACTACATGCTATAACAAACACAACACACATCAAATACATAGAATCAAAGATATTAAAGCCACAAAACCGCTGAATTGGCCATGCGCCATGACCATTGCTACGGGTTGCGTAAACTCAAGAACAGCTCTAATAGTGACTTTGAGCCTCTATAACTTCTTGTTATATATGTTAAAGCTTGAAAGTTGATTCATGTTGTACTACTGTAAGAGTACTATAACATCAATACTTGATCGAACCCAAAATCATAAACAGTAGCTAAATAATTCGTGGTCAAACTGGTCACTCGACCATGACCAAAACGTTGCCCAGAAATTCAAGAGCACCTACATCGACACTTTCCGTCACTGAAGGGCTTTAGCGACAGACATAAATTGATTTTTCTAAAAATTAAATTATAAAAATTAGAAATAATTAATAAATAAATATAAATAAATACAAAAATAATTTTAAAAATTATATTAAATAAATATAATTAATATTTGATATTTTTACATAAATTCAATAAAGATTTTATTTTATTTGGATATTATTAATAATTAACTTAATAATAAAGTAATTAGAATAATTATTTATAAATACTAAATAATTATTAAAAAATAATATTAATGATATAAAATCATAATAAATGATTATAAATTATCTAAAAATAATAAACAATGTTTTTGCAAAATTTTTAGTAAATATTAATTATCAAAAATAGAAATAAATGATTTAAAAATCATTTAAAGGATAAATAAATGTTTTAAAACTTCTAAAAATTATTATAATGGATATATAAATTATCTAAAAATATAATAAATTTTATAAATAAAATTTAGTCCATTTCTCAACTTATTTAATATTCGGTAGAGACATTGAACACCGAAACCCTATTTAATCTAACCCGATCATGTGTAAATGTTATAATTGAGTATTATTATTAATACTAACGTATTAGATTTATATATATGAACATCGTAGGTATTCATTAACGATTTGAATAGCATAACTTGACTGATCTATGCTCAGGCAAGTATCTGAACCTTATTTCTTTATTGCAAATTTCTTAAACCATGTTTATTCGTTGAACAAGATTTTTATCTTGATATGATGTTGATATAATATACTACACCTACAATTGAATTACCTCTTATTGTAAGGTTATTGCTATGGCTTCAGCATAACTAAGAAATGAATTGTTTATTCATATTGATTGTTAAGCTTAAATTGTTGTGTCAAACCAAATTGTTTGGTAAGACATCCTATTCTGAAGTTGGGTATCCCGTAAGGGATCATTTGGTCAATAATATATTGACACTAATTTGGGTGCATTTGAGCACTGGTAGGATGAGATGCATACTCCTAAGATGTTGAATAGGCTGATCCTATATCTCATATCTAAACAAAATTTCTAAGTCTGTGTGACTGACAGAAATAAAAATCCATATTGAAATGGTAACAACTATCAGTCAAAATTTGAATTGTTGTATTTCTTCGAATCATATATTGTTATAAATACAAAACTTGTTGGGCATGTCATAGCTCACCCTTGCAAATTATTCCCTTTGCAGTTTTAAATGGTAACCCTGGAACATCTGGAGTAGATAAAGGGAAGCGTCCCTGCTTAGATTAGATTATATTCTTATCTAGTTGAATATTTTGTAATAAGAAACTCGTTATGAGAATCATGTAATCGAACCTTAATATATATATATATATATATATATATAACATCTTTTATTTTTCGCAATCGTGTTTTCTTATATATATAGATGTAAATTTAGAATTCTTCGAATCTAGTTGAGATCCTTAGGAACTATTTATCTAAGTAAGGATATTAGTAATATGGACTGTTCATGTTATTACTGATATTCTGGATTTCAGATAATTAGTTAATATCGATACGATAGTATAAATTCACATGGCATAAACTATACATCTTGGTGAGGATATTAGTAATATGGACTGTTCATGTTATTACTGATATTCTGGATTTCGGATAGATAGATTCTATCCACAGGTACAGTTCATATATCCAAGTGAGGGTATTCAAACACAGTAATAGTTCTCTTGAGAATTGTCATCTGTTATGGGATACTATGAATCTTGGATCTATGGGAATTATATCTGATAGTCCCTTAATTTAATATAAGCTTATAGTCAAATACCATGGGTGTATAGATTTAAATGCATTATATCGATTCATAGTAAGCACCATATCAGATACCATGGGAGTAAAGATATTGGGGCGTTATAGATGGTGGATACCTCACATGATGAGATGATAGGTGACTTTCTAGAAAAGAACTATGAGATGGAGCAAAGGATTTTAGAGTTAGAGGAGAAGAATATAACACATCAGTATATGGAGCATCAGTATAAGGATGCTGCTAATTAGGCACAGATCGAGTTATCAGAGGTGTCAGTGCAATTGGAGCAAGAGAATGCAAAGTTTGGAGTATTGAGTATAGAGCATCATACGCATGGATGATGCATTTTATGAGTCAACCAAGTTGGTAGACCATTTAGAGATAACACTGCAGGCCATGAAGGTCATGGTTGAGACCTTGGGGTTGGCTCTATACTCAGTGTATGAGGGCCAGCGCAGTGGGACTAGGAGCCACGTATCGAGATAGGGGAGTCGAGTCGATCAGTTTAACTCCGAGTTATGGAGGGATTATTTCCCCAGGATCATGTTCAGGTGACCCAGCAAGGCCACCAGTGGTGTTATGCTATGGACCAGTTGTAAATAGATGCCTTAGTACCCTTTTTATTTAATAGGGTTTTATATTGATGTAAGCCTCAACAAGTGTAAGGTAGTGATGAGTGGGTTTCATACCTATGAATCGGGTTCCTATTTGGACTTAAATAGTGTTTCTTCTGTCTATTTTAGTATAGTTTTACGTGTTTGTGTTTGTTTTGTTTGTAGGTTTAATTACGTGTTATTTGTGGTACAATGGTGGCAATGTGGCAGAGAACAGCATGAAAAAGCAAGGAAACAACAGCTTGGTACCCCGCCGGGGCGGGGGTGTACGTGGCAAAAGAGTTAGCACCTCGTATGGGCGGGCATTCCCAAGGCATAATACCCCGCCGGGGCAGGGATGCACAGACAGAAGAGAGAGTTTGGATGCAATTAAATCAATGTTATGGCGTGGACTAAATGAGTTTGGCTTCAATTTGGACTGAATTGTAGACGTTTCTATCAGCTTTTTTAGAGACTTAAGCAACGCAATCAATGATTCCATCAAACAATCAACAATTGTAACTTTTGGAGCCCTAATTTAGAGAAGATCGTGGAGGAGCAGAGAGAAGTAAGGAACATAAAGATTTCATAGTTGAGTGCAGAGAAGGGTGGTTTTATACTATTCTATATCTTTATTTTAGTTTCTGTAATTGGGATGATGTATTCTTTAATCTATTCAGTTTTTAATTCATTAGTTATGAACTAAATTTCTTATTAAGCTTGCAACGGATCTTTATGTGGAACAATGATTATCATACTTTGATTTCAGTTTAATAAAGCTATCTTTTCAATTCATCTATTGTGATTTGTGCGTAATTTATGAATTACTTGATCACCAATTCTATGTTGATTTGTATGGATTCGAGAGATGAGATATGAATCTAGACTTAGTCACAATAGTCACAATGCCCACCGGGGTGGGCATTCTCAAGGCATAATACCCCGCTGGGGTGGGGGTACGCGGATAAAAGGGAGTTGGATGCAATTCAATCACTGATGTGGCATGGACTGAACGAGTTTGGCTTCGATTTAGACTGAATTGTAGACATTTTTATCAGCTTTTTCAGAGACTTAAGCAAGGCAATCAATTATTCCATTAAACAATCAATAATTACAACTTTTAGAGCCCTAATTTGGAGAAGATTGTGGAGTAGTAGAGAGAAGTAAGGAATACGAAGATTTCAGAGCTGAGTGCAAAGAAGGGTGGTTTTATACTATTCTATATCTTTATTTCAGTTTCTGTAATTGGGATTATGTATTATTTAATCTATTCAATTTTTAATTCATTATTTATGAACTGAATTTCTTATTAAGCTTGCAATGGATCTTTAGGTGGAACAATGATTATCATACTTTGATTTTAGTTTAATAAAGCTATCTTTTCAGTTCATCTATTGTGATTTGTGCGTAATTTATGAATTGCTTGATCACCAATTCTTTATGGATTTGTATGGATTTGTGCATAATTTGTTCATGATTTCTACATTTTGATGGAATTCTTGATGTATGTTTAGGATAGAGATATACCTAATATCGCATGTAATCGTGTAAGAACTTCGAATTTAAACCTTCTTTAATTATAATTCACATAAAGATATAGTAAATTAATTAGTTAAGGTGTTTGACTTAATTCTATCAATTGTGGATTTAAGTTAAAATGGTGTTAGTGCATTGAGAGATGACTAATTCTACTTTCGTGTTCTTGATTAATGAACTATAATAGTTAATTGGATTGAAAAGAAGTGTGATAATCTGAGTGCAGCTTAAAGTGAAGTTGTAGGCTACAGAGCCAGGGTTTCAATCCCTGCTCAAACCTCCTAGCCTTTCTCACCTCGGTGTCCACCAGATGTGAAGCAAACTGCGCCAATTCATTGAATTTGGCAGCGTATTGGGAAACTGTAATTTCCCCTTGTTTCAATTCCAGAAACCGTATTTCCATCCTCCCCTGTATACTCGTGGGAAAGTAATTCTCGAAGAAAATCTCTTTGAACTGCGTCCATGTTAAATTCTCTATTCCGGCCCTAGCCTGGTTCGCCTCCCACCAGAAGTTGGCCTCCCCTTCATCATATAAGTGGAAAAGCAACCTTTTGCCCCTCATCAACATTTGCAGTAACAAATGCCTTCTCTATTTCCTTCACCTAAGTCTGGGCTTCTATGGGGTCCGTAGTTCCTTTGAACTCCGGTGGACCGACACTTTTAAAATCCTTAAAAGTAGTAGATCGTACTACTGCAGGTTTTACGGGTATATTAGCCGCGTTCCTATTAAAAGCGGCCGTTAAACGATTAATGAACTTTTGCATCGGGTTAACCGGACCTCCCTCCGGTTGTTTACGTTAGCATCTTGATTTCTTTGTCTCCTTCTTGGCGGCATTTTACTGTTAAGATAAACAACACGTCATTAATGCTTCTTTCTTGTTAGTTAGTTATTATTCATTATTCAAACAATAACTTCAACTCATTGCACAATATGTTCCATAAAAAGGCTTATATTGATTTGCTTACGTGTAGTATAATACTACATCAATCATTCATTACACAGCCTTAGCTGATTACATTACTATCCCGCAATTACTTTCCAAAAATTAGGATTTATAAAAGACTACCCTTTTATATACAAAATGTTAGATTTGTAATATTCATGAACGCAATCAAATTGCACAAATAAGCGGAAACGTGTAAAAATCAGAGTTTAAAATTTTATAAACCATATACCCGGATCATCCTTTATGCGCAATTATTAATTAAACGAAAAGATAAAGAACAAGAATCGTACCCTTGAAGATTCGAGCTTTCTCAGGTACAAGTTCACCTCCAAATCCTTTCGCATTTAACTTGAATCCACCTGGTTGGTTCCTTCCTTTGATCAACGTTAGCCACCCAAGTGTTTGGCCTCTAGAGGTGATCCACCAAGGAAGAAGAAAGATTGAGGAAGATGGGTATTTGGCAAAACCCTAATTTTTCCTATCTCTAATTGAAAAGGAGCGTACTCTCCAACAATTGGAATCACGTATATCTTATATCTGATATAAGACTCCTCTTATACAGATATCAGGTAACCCTATTAAATTAAAATAAGGTATTATTTATTTAATTAAACTCTTTTAATTAAATGGGCTCCCTAATCTTATTAGGGATAATTAATTAAACTCCTTTAACTAATTTTCCCTCCAAATTCTATTAGGAATAAATGAGAGTAGTTATATTAAATTAATTCCTAAACTCTTTTAGAAATTAAAATAATAATAATTATAATAATATTAATAAGACTCCTCTTATTAATTTATATTTAATATTTCTAAAATATTAAATAATAAATATTAAGCTATTTAATTTATTCTATCACCATAGATTAAATTAAATATACTTAACATATTATTAAGATTATGCCATTAACTTCTTAAATAATTATTCTTACTTTTTATGGTGTGACCCTTTAGGTTCTCCATATTAAACCGGTTGTGAATATATCAATTAGAACAATTCTAATTTTATTTAAATAAATAAATTAAACGATTAATTTATTTAAATAAATAATATTTATTCTACAATAGGGATAAGTCTCCCTAGCGATCAAGACTTTCCAGATAATATAGATTTCAACATTAATCATAAAAGAACCTTTGAGTTAATAGTTACCGTACAATTCAATCCTTCCACCATACAATGTCTCAATTAAATATAAGACATGAAATTACTGTCAAGTCTTATTTTATTTAATTATATGTTTTTCAATTCTTAAATGCACAACACCAAATAATGCCAATTAGAAACTCCTTTCTAATTTCATTCTACCTTGGCCAAGGATTACTGGGTTGTCATTTATCGAATCACATAGGACATTTCTCTTCTTTTATTAGAAGTGGTAGATTCTTTATTGATCATACATTATTTCCATGTACAACTTATTATACCCAAGCATACCCTTTGATATACTGTAAGGGTCTTAAGGAATAAGTCAAAGTATAACTCATCATACACAAGATACTATGATGATCTCAAGTCCAAGGATCACTTGTACTACTATCACTACAAGAATTCCTATTGATAGGCAAGTAAAACTCCATTAGAAATTCCTTAGCGAGCCACGTTCAGTGAAATTATTCTCTAATAAGAACCTACATACTTGCTTTAGTGTCTCAACACAAATGATCATGAGATCAATCATCCTCATCCAATGAGCAAGCAACGTATGTACCAATCTATCCGGATTCACTAATGCCCAATTTAGTAATCCAACGATTGGGAACTATTTTAGTTTTAAGCTTTCAAAGAATTTAGATCTCATTAGAATGTTCATAATCATTATTCTAAAAGCATTGCTTAAAACTATGGGTTTGTCACATATTATAAAACAGCATCATGTAGATAATTAAAAGCCTTTAATAAATTAATATTTTTTATTAATAAATGAATAAGATTGTTACAAAGTATGCTTTATCATCAATCATGATTGTCTTGTGTGCATACTACTTTCAATCTCCCACTTGCAATAAAGCCAATCGCCATGGTATCTCATACCCTTCTTCTCTAAGTGACGATTATCCTGCTGTTGGATAAGCTTTAGTTAATGGATATGTAATGTTGTTCTTGAGAGTTCACTATCTCTATAGTGATTTCCATCATTCAATGATTCCAATAACCAAGTGAAAGTGCCACATCACATGTTTAGATCCAAGATAAGACTTAGGAACTATTCCTAGTTCTGTAATGAACTTTTCATCCAAACAATCTACTTGCAGCTTCATTATAGCTATATACTTTGTTTTTATCTCTAAACCAGCAACTCTTTGCTGTTTGGAACCTTTCCAATTCACTGCACCACCATTCAAGGTAACGCTTTACCTTAAAGTGGATTTTCTATCATCTTGGTCTGTCTAAAAAAACTTGAGTATGTTAAGCCCTCTAGTTTTAATTTAGACCCATCATGAATATGATCACATCCTTAGTGCCAGTTAAGTACTTTAAGATGTTTTTCACAGACTCATAGTGAACTTCTCCAGAATATGACTGATCAACATCAGGTCTCGTAAATTTCATTGCATACATGATTGTTACTCATACGATCTCTCTTTCCAGGAGTCTATGGGGACAATCAAGAGAGATACACTCCATGGCTTATCAACATGAGACAACTCTTGGAGTTTGCCATGCTAAACGACTTTAGCATCAAATGAATATACGTTCCTTGCGTTAAGTCGAGCATCATCTTGAATCTATATATATAGATTTTATCCCCAATTAAGATACTCTTCCAAAATCATTCATGGGGGAATGTTTAGACAACTTTATCTTTACTAATTATAGCATTGGTATGTCATTCCTTATCCGTAGTATATCAACATATAATACTAGGAATGTCACGAAGCTCCCACTGACCTTTTTGTACACACTAGGTTCATTCTTATTTGTGATAAAATCAAACTCTTTTGATTTGTTTCATCAAAACGAATGTTCCATTTTGAGAAGCTTGCTTCAATCCATTTCTCTGAGTGTCTACAACTCTTCCCTCATCGTATGTAACTAGATCATCATTTTCTATGATGTGTACCTCATCATCATCATCTATGATGAATCCATTCCTCCCAGATATCTTCGGTACTATTCCAGACTTACGATTCGGTTGTGGTACAATAAGTCTATCTACAGGTTCCTCTTATTTGACTTATAGTGTTTTGTGGTTCTTGAACTCTTCAAGATTCTATTATCCTCCCACTAGCCCCTTCAATGATAAAAACTTTTATCTTAGAAGGCAACATGTTTCGTAACAAACATATTTTGCTAAGTAGGATTATAGAACATATACCCTAAACTTACTTTAGGATGTCCCACAAATCTGTACTTGTCAAATCTTATCCCAAGCTTATCCTTTGAAACCTTTTCACATAAGTTGGACAACCCCTTATCTTAACATACTTAAGATTAGGAATCCTCCCTGTCCATAACTTTTATGGTGTCTTGGGGCCGGATTTTGAGGTTACCCTTTTCCTAGATATGCAGTCAATTCTAGGGCATGACCCCAGAAAGATACTAGAGTGTCGGTAAAATCATTATGGACCGCACCATGTCCAACAAGGTACGATTTTTCCTTTCAGATACATCAATCAATTATTGTGTATCAGGAGGCGTCCATTGTGAGAAAACCATTTAAGATGATCTAGAAACTTATTGCACATGTATTCCTTCCTTGATCCGATCAAAGAATCCTAATATTTTGTCAATTTGTTTCACTTTTGAATTCTTTGAACCTTTCAAATAATTCACACTTGTATTTCATCAAATACACACATTCAACTCTTTGAATGATCATCTCCTTTTCTTATACTAGTTTGTTCAATTTGCAAAATATATTTTCACGTAAGTCAAATACACAAAATCTATTAAGTAATATTTCAGTTCTATACAAAACATTATTATTATAAATAGAACAACAATTGTTCTTAAATATAATACCAAAGATTTCATTGTCCAACAATAAAATGGAAATAATGTTTTTAATGAGAACTGGAATACAATAACATCTTATTGACTTAATAGATTTGCCAGTAGGCAATGCTAAACAATAAGTTCATATGGCTAATGTAGCAACCTTTGCTTCATTTCCCATTCATAGGATTACTTATCTTTGTTTAGCTTTCTACTTCTGCTTGGTCCCTTCATAAATCTATATTTATGATAACCAAAGTCGGTATCCAATACCCAATTTGAACCTTGACTTAAAGAAAAAATTATTTTAATCATGAACAAAAACTATATTTGTTACCGAAACTTTACTAAGCTTCTTTGGTTAGCCTCTGCAAGATGCTTCTCGTAGTTTCTTTCCAGTGTCTAGGCTTATTGCAGTGGAAGCAAACTCCTTTGCTATCCGTATCAGTTTTGTTCTTATTATCCTTTGTTTTGCCTTTCTATTTACCTTCTTTGAATCGTTCTTCTTTCCAGAAGATCCTTTGGCCCCTACCAGTAAGACATGGTCTTTCTTGGTTGGAAAGTGACTCTCAACATTTTTCAACATGTTCAAAGAAATCAAATATACCGATATCTAGCTTGTTCATATAAAAAATTCACAACAATTGTGAAAGGAGTCTGGGAGTGAGTGCAAGATCAAATCTTGGCTTAACTCTCCATCCATGACAAAATTCGTTGTCCTAATTGATCAATCAAATTGATTATGTTAAGGACTATTATATGTATTGTAGTGCCATCGGTCATTCTAGATCGGAAGAGCTCCTTAGATATCTGATATCTATCAGTCCTACTTTCCTCACCATCAACTACTTGATGTGAAGAAATATGGTAGGAGCATCCATAGTTTCATGCTGACGCTGAAGCTCGTTACTCATGGATGCGAGCATGATGCATTGAGCCAACTGTGCATCATCTTGCCACTTTCTAAAAATAGCAATCTCTTCCTCAGAGGCATTGTCTGCAACCATTGCAGGGATAGGCGTATTAAGGACATAAGATAAATTTTTAGCTATGAGAACTATTCTCAATTTTCTTAACCAATCCGTTTAATTCGGTCCGGTTAATTTAGCATCTAATATGCTACGCAATGATAGTAATTTAGACATTGTAAAATTCTGTAAATGAATTTGTAATTAACAACATTTTAGCATACATTCTTTTATTAATTACCTAAATAAATTACGTCTTGTTTTAAATTGGTATCTCCCACTATTTTCTTCAAACTATATTACCATCAATATATATAGTTCGGCAAAATCTAATTAAAGATTTTCTAGTGAGAATAAGGATCCCATTTCAAATGTATATAGCCTTGTGGCGACACAACAAACTATATATAAATAAATAGGTAGACAACTGTTGTCAATTACATCAACTATGCAACTCCTTGTATTTTACCTCTTAGATTATTTTGATCAAGTGGTGGCACATCCGAATCAAAATTATCCAAGTTAAGTCCAACCTAGTACTCCATATATTCAAAAAAGAAAAATATTGTCCTTGTGGTGACACAACAAAACAACATTGTTCAATTTTCTTTATAAGCATCAAATGTGATAAAATTAACATCTCAAAGAATTAAGATAAGCCTTGTGGTGACACAACAAACTTATAATAATTAATTGATACTCTATTATTTTTATCATGCTAGAAGGCGACATTCGATATTCTAAAATATCTTTGAACGCTTAAGACTTAATATAAAAAATTTAAGGGGTTTGTTATTAATTTGTCTCATCTTGTAGCGTGCATGCACATATATATATAAAATACGCGTTATATTAATGAACATGCGAAGAATATTTGCATAATATATAATATATATATAGTATAAGCATGCACATATAGAATACTATATTCTACCCGGATTGATTATGGACTTTTATTCTAGTTTGGTTCACTAGAGCCACCAAGTGAACCAAAAGGTCAAACCCTAGGGGTGCAATAATTAATATTTAAATTTAATTATTACATTTAAACCCGGGCTCCATTACAAACGGGTCTTCAAGCGCTCCTTGCCCCTTGATCTCCAATTTTTCAAAATTAATTCTAACTATTCCTATTACAAAACTATTTAAAATAAATAGAAACCTTGATCAGTAGTCAAGGGGAAGTACATAAGAGGAGATAGAATTTACATTAAGAAAAATTAGAGAAGGCAATACTGTGAGACCCCATTTAATAAAACTCATACATTCATGCATCCAACTAAAATAAAATCCAATCACATTGGTCAATAGTCTATAATCAATTCCATTTATTATCATACACATCACCATATGCATCAATAAACAACATTCATCTCATGAATAATAAACATTCAATATATATATTGATATCATTTAATGGGCAAATTTAGTTAGCATAGAATCTAATTTTGAATCAAAATAAACTCCTTTATTTTAATTCAAATTTAAATCAAAATAAACCTCTTTTATTTTAATTTATCCTATTTTGAATAAAAAAAACTAATTTATTTTATTCAAAATCTTTAATCAAAATATACTCATTTATTTTAATTAATTATGGAATCCAATTCCATGTAAAAAAAACTCCTTTATTAAAGGAAACACGGATTAAGACTCCTTTATTAAGTATGAGTTTTAAAAACTTGTACTTAACCTGATATTCTCTACATATAACCTATCTATCTGCTATACACATGAGAAAGGAATCACCCTCCCAACATGCATATAGCAAATAGCGCGACACATACATTTCAATGATTATCAGTGTAAAAAACTAAGTGGTTGTTATACTAAGTACAATTCCCCGCCCATAACAAGGGATCATACAACTCAGCTGCTGACATGAGTCCTCAATTGAAATCCCCACCTAATCTTAACTCCCTTCTCAATACAAATTTCATTTAATCCGTATTCATAATCCTTTCCTGAATTCGTACCCATTCATAGACACACAACAATCTTGTTGTAAACTTGTCAATCATTCGCTTGATCCTTCTCCATACTATAACCTTATTAGATCACGGGGTGACCTCATCGTATATATTACGATTCATTTCTACACTATGATCGTTTTATTTTACGGTCTCCTACCACTGTACTTTTAGTCTTTTAAACTCTTTCTATTCACCACTACTGTTCAACTTTATTATCAGAGTTAGGGAACTCCGTATCTTTATAACTCGCCGAGATTCGTCTTTGAATCTTACCGACCAACTAACTCTATTTGAGTTAGTACTTATCCTAATCATTGCGGTTATTAGTCTCAGGTATTTCTACCTAAGGTTCATAACCTACAGCTTTGATACCAACTGTGAGAGCCCCGAATTCGGGTCCCAAATCACCGCAGATTCGGTTCCATCATTCTACAACTATTGCGGAAGATATAAACATAAATTGTTTATATAATAAACTTTACACACTATTTCCTTAGGTCGAGTAACCTTAACTAATACACAATTCATAACTTATTTGACTTACAATAATAATAATATACAATACTGTTACAAATCTAACTGCACACGTATACTAAAGCTGGAACTGTCTTTGACCTTTCCTTGTATCCGACGTATTCGTCTTAATCTGCAATGTTTATCATGATATAGCAAGAGTCAGCAATAGATTTGTCCAACAAGTTTAAGTTCAATAAATTAAAGATATATCATAATAGAAAGATTTGAACAATAAGCGGGCTAAAGTTCTACAATATAGTTGTGAACTAGCACAAACAAATTTTATGACTGAACAAGCATTTAACATGAACAAATATATCTGGACCGAATGGTAATGAAGGTGATCAGCCTTTCATACCTAATGAACACATGAAATACGCACATAGTGCGATTTAATAATTCTTAGACATGGCAATCAGAAATGATTAACCATAAGTATAATTGAATAATACAACTCGAGGTCGAGTTAAGGTAAACTTGCCTAAACCGTTGATTTTCGTTACGCAATTAATAAGCTTTGTCTGAAGACCTAATATATAAATAATATCGATATACAATTAAAATAATATCATCAGAGTATTTAAAATAACCTAAACACATTATCACATAATCATATCCGTCTCTAACACACATAAGACCTATCCTCAAGTCAAACTTTTACAGTCTGAGTCGAGTTCGGTACAATTCTGACATCCCGACGGTCTAGTCGAATAATCGTTGAGTTTAAGTTCAATTAAACTCTGTCTAAACACTTAACAATTATCTCAGATAATTTTAATATCAATCAAAATAATTTTCCAAGTCTCATAATAATTTTTAAATAATTATTACTATTTATCATGAGAGCGAAATGAGCAATTTTGGAAACCTTTCTCTCTCTTAATCTTTTATAAAACTTAGATGTAATGAATGTTGGCTGATCTAGATGGCTGATTTCTGTGTTTGTAGCACATGGCTATTGTTAGGGTTGGTCACCAACCAAATATATGGCAAGATTTGCAAGTTAAGTCCAATAATGCAATAAGGGTATTTTGGTCATTTTGATTTTTATTTTAATGGAAACATGGTCTTTTGTCCCAACCTTTTTGGTTTGACCCTTAGGGTTAAAACCTAAGGTTCCAAAAATCAATTTCTAGAATTTCCAAAAATTAGATTTTTAAAATAGAAAAATTAAAATTTCTAAATTATAATTAGGATTCTATAATTATATTAAGATTTCCTAATCATAAATTCCATCTTGCTAATTAGGATTATTATTTCCTAATTAAAATTTCTAATTTAGCAAATAGGGTCAAAATTGTACATTAGGATTTATAACCCAAGAATTAGGGTTTTAAATAGAAAAATAATCTTTTTAATTTAGAAATTAGGTTTCTTAATAAGATTAGGGTTTCCTAGTTACTTATAACTTGAAAATTAGGATTAATGTTTCCTAATTAACATTAAAATTATTAAATTAACAATTAGCTTTTCCCTAATTAAAATTATGGTTTCGAATTCTCGGAACTGAAATTAGGGTTTCCAGAACCGGTTTTAGGGTTTCTTATAAATCGTAAGAATTTTTTAACTGAACGTTGACGCTCTTAATATATACTTAGGGTTTGTCACAAATATAGTTTATCTGGTCAACCCTTGACCCTTAACCACATACGTACATGTATAATACCATATACTTAGAACATAATCACTTATATACTTAATCCTGAATAATTCACCACAGAAATTTTAAATTCACGAAATTCCTTCTCGGAAATCTCAAATCCATTCACTTATTTTCTGTCTAGGTTTATTATTTAACCTTAACTCAATATATTAATATTTTATAAATATCCAAATTCTCGGGTTGTCACAGATTTCCACCAACATTATTAGTGTTTATTTGTTAGAGAGAAAAAGTTAGAAAAGTTAGTCTTTCATAATTCAAGAAGCAAGAAGAAGATTCAAGTGATCATCAAGGGTAAGCCTCTTGACTATTAATCTTCCCTCTCTTCAATTGTAGTTTGATAGAGAAGTGAGGATTGATGGAGTATGTATGATAAGAAGGAATTAAGATGGTTGTTAGAGAACTTAAACTTTAATAAACCATGTGAAGTGAAATCCAAAGTATAAAAGCTTTAGACCATTGAAATTCATGGAAAAATTGTATTATGTTGTTGTTGATGGACAAGCTTAACACCATCATTTGTAGGTTTAGATTATACATGTTGTGACAATGGAATGAATCCATTTGGAACGGTGTAAAAATCTCAAGTAACGAAGTTATGGCGAAATTTACGAGATTAGACGATAATCGTCGAAATCATGAAATTCTCGAAATGGAGGTTGAAAGTTAACATTGAACTCGGAAACATTGGTTTTTGATGAAGAATAGTCTTAATTGGTATTCTAGAGTTGTGAACTCGAAAATAAACAAATTCTGACTTAGAACGAAGAAACGAGCTTTGAACGTTCACGAAAGTTTATCGTTTTCGTTAAAAATGAATTAAAAGGTGAATTCTAGGTTAACGAATTCAAAAATATAAAATTCTTGCATGAACACTTAGAGCATGTAATTTGTGAGTTAACGACTTTTGAACGAGCTAATTCGGACTTATAACGAAGAAGTTATGAGCCCAGGAATCTCACATAAGAAATTATCTGTCAAAGTTGTTCACGTAGCGCGAGGATGGGCCATGCAATGCCGCCGAACCCCATCCTGCTCGAGAGCTTAGCTTGCTTGGTCACATGCATAGTGAGGAAAGGGTGGCACCAAGATGCCGAGGCCGGGGCTTGTTATTCATAAACCTGGGCATAAACATGAAGTTATATAAGGGAAGACACCGCAAAGACCAAAGACTAGGAAAGGCATAGATAAGAATGCTTATGCACATCATGACTAAGGAAGTGAATGAAAGAGAATGTATACTTTTAAACTAACTTGGAATGACATCCTTAAGGATTATATGACCTTAAGATTACAACTAAAGGTTGATGAACGATTACGAAAACATAAGAAAAATGTAAAACGATAAATCGTAACAAATGTTAATCAATCTAAAACATGATTTGATTGAGAAGAAGGGTAAGATATAGTAATAACCTTACTTGATTATATACGACCTAATGTGGTATGTTATGTGATCATGTATTGTAGAAACCTTAAAGACACAAATGGAATTTTTATTAACGATAAAAGACGCTAAAAGGTAAGTATTCTGACCCTTGTCTAAATTCTTTGGACAAGCTTTGTGATTCATGTACCTTACGTATGAATTGATGTATGATGAAGTCGAAGCCAATTCCTTCGGCTAGACTTAAGATGTTTTATGGATTTCTTATAGTCTATTGAAATGTTTTTAAAGTTGTTAAGTTTTGCCAAACTATTTTGGTGTGGTTTTCAAAAGAAGACTGAGTATGCATGAATAAAAGTTTTATCGTCAAACGACAGGCACGTGAGGTTGCCAAACCTTAAACATACATACATTTAAAGAAAGTAGTGTTGTATAACATAGAGTACTATAGGCTGATCACTGTTGGGTAAATTCTAATTACGCACAACACGCAAGTATACGTGGTCAACAAGTAATAAAGTGAAAGTACATCGTTCCCATGAGGAATTATTTAATAAAAAATCACCAAATACTAACTCATAACCAATTCAATCTTATTTAAATGAATGAATTTCAAATTATATAATTAAACAACTATTAAATTCCACTAGTTAAATTAAGATTACGGAGATTTAAGATCACAACTTCACTTATTGCTTCATTTAAGTTAACACACTTCTCATCAATTATTCTCTATCATGAATTGTTAATCAAGAACACTAAAGCAGATAAAACCACCTCTCGATGCATAATACCCATACTCACTTAAATCCACAGATGATAGAATTAAGCAAGACACCCTGATTAACTAATCCAGTATATCTCTATGTGAATTACAATTAAAAGGGATTTAAAGCACAAGATCTCTATAAGATTACATATGGCGTAAAGGCATATCTCTATCCTAAACACGAATCATGAATTCCATCTATGCAGAAATCACAAACACATGTTATCATGATCAAATCTAAATCTATACTTCATCTCTCGAGTTCATATAGATTATCACAGTAATTGTTAGCTAGGAAATTAAGCAATTAAGTCCAAATCATAATAGATAATCCTCACAATAGAAAATACTCCCTCCTATTCATATTAAGTGTCATTTTAAAGTTAAGCACACTTATTAAGAAATAACACAAAATGTCTTTTGTATCCCTAATTAATTATTTCTCTCTCCACAATGGTCCATGGAATTGCATTTACTAAGCATATTAAATAGAGGGGTAAATTAGGAAAAAATAGTGCAATATTGCATAGGGATTCCAAAACGACACTTATATTGAATAAAATAAAACTCTCCAAAACGACACTTAATATGAATAGGAGGGAGTAATAATTAATAGCGAAGCATATTAAAATAAACTACACAATAAGATCCATTGTAATCTCAAACAAAGAATTAGTTCATTGAATTAAAACTAAGAATCCACAATTGAATAATCATTAAAAGACAAAGATAGAAGAAGATGAGAAGATAGAATCTATTGTCTGTAGATTTGATGCTCTCTCCTTGCTCCTGCTTTGAATCTTCAATGGTCTCCAAGTTGCTTCAATCTCCAAATCTCATAAGAACTAGTGTTTTCTCCTATTCTACTCTAATCTAATCTAATTAAATTCTCCCTCTCTCTAATCTAATATCCCCTCTAATCCTTGTGTTTCTCCTCCTTTTATACGCCTCTTTAAATGTCTTTAAGTCCTCTTGGAAGTCCTTGAGTCAATCGGATCGAAACAATCCTTCCCGAACTCAAATTTGGCCAAACAATGTCTTTTCTGCGCGTACCCCCGCCCCGGCAGGGGTCTAGCCTTGTAAAGGGCCCACCCCGGAGGGGGTCCCTACTATTTTCCAGCTGGCATGCCCGCCCCGGCGGGGGTACCTTTTCTGCTCTGACGTCCTTTGGGAAAACAGCCATAACGTCTTCGTCTGAACTCCGATTTCGATGATTCAAGATGTTTCGGAAAGAGGAGACATAGATCTACAACTTTCATGCTTTGGGTTTTTCGACATAAGGAATGGAGCAATGTTGAAATTGGCTCTGAAGTGGATGCTATGTAAATGGTCACCCAAAATAGTGACATTCAATGTGACGCCCCCAAAATAGGTATACATCACCCATCTTGAGTCGCCAAATACATGGTATAAAATTCAAATACAACTTAATTATACAACAGTCGTGTAAGATACGACAAAACATAATCTAAGAGTTTTAATAAGAATATTGTCATCTAGATAATATCCACACTCAATGGAGTCCTCATTACATTTATTGTCACACTATTTAATAGAATAGTGAGGACTACTAATGCTATCATCTGGACCGTCACTCCGTTCCCCAACTAGTCCCGCCACGTTCTCATTTCTCAAGAGAAACGGTGAAAGAAAGGTGAGCTCAACTAGCCCAAGAAGAAATATTATGACTAAGATAATGCGAATAAATTATCATTAGCCTTCAACAATGTTAAACCGATAGAATATAATAGACAACAAGTTTAATCATAAATGAACAAGCAATCCATTAGAAGAGTCAAGTAGAGCATAAAATCTATTATCTTCTATGATTTAAAAGGTTTTTCATCACTTTTATCGCAAAGACTCAGCTTAATAAATAAACCACATCATCCCCGACTACTGACCAAGGATATTCATTAGTATCACGACCACAAATTATCCATGCACTATGGGCCAAGGATATTCGTGTATTCATCAATGGTCATGATCATGCCAACAACTGTCCATCAATGCACTATGGCTAATGAGGACTTTTACCACATCATTTGTAACATTACGGTCATAATTATACCGAATAATCCCTGGTCATAATCATACCAAGTCCATCTATGCACTATAGACCACAGATAACTTTCAACATATTATAAACATGAGGATGATGACAATGATATAAGAATTCAATAAAACAAGTTCAAGGATAAATTTGTAAAGATTTATAATTTACTTTATCCAGAAATCAATAACGTCCAAATTGTAAACATGATACTGATTTGTGGAGTAAAATTCAAGAATGCTCAAAAGAATATTTCCATGAAAAGATACTGGATGAAGCGCAAATATCAAGGATATTCCACTAATTTCATGGAGTATAGAAGCCAAAACTTTAATCAACTGAGTATAATAGAATATATGAAATCGTAAATGGATTTTTGTCGCCATGCGGTAATCCACATAGACAGATTATTCAAAATGAATAATAAAGAATGGAATAATGTAAGAATTCACTTGAGCGTTCAGTAATCGCATGCAGATAAAAGTTATTCCAACAGAATAATAAAGAATGGAACCAAGTCATGCATAATGCTGCATGCATGTGATGTTCCAAATGAATAATAAAGAATGGAACGTGTCATGCGTAATCCTTGCATGCATGGATGTTCCAACAGAATAATTAAGAATGGAACCAGGTCATGTGTAATCCGCACAGACAGGATGTTTGAACATAATAATAAAGAATGGAATAACAACAGAATTCACCAAGCTTGCGATAGACCACATGCATAAAAGTTATTCCAATGGAATAATAAAGAATGGAATAATGTAAGTATTTCACCATGTATGCGCAGATTGTGCATGACAAAAGTTATTCCAACATAATAATAAAGAATGGAATAACAACCCTTACTTAGTATTGAAAGAAAATAAGTCTCTTAATGAATACGAAAGAATAATACCCTTACCTTAGAAAAAGCTGGAATGGAATAGAAAGGCGGTAACTTCTCTTCTACTTTTCTCTATAATTTCTCTCTATAATAATTGCTCTAAAGCTTTTGTTAATTGGTGAGAAATGAAGGAAGAATGAGCTTCTATTTATAGAAAATATAGTTTCGATAATTACACATTTTGGGGCTCAAAATATTACAGTATAATACCTTCCTCTTTTTCTTCATTTTTAATTTAGTCCTGCAAGTATTATCAAACTTGCACCACCTCCCCTAATAGTAAATAATGTGAATTAATAGTTCATTCATGTGACTCAATAGTATAATCATGTGAAAAAACTAATTACAGTATAGTACTTTCAACTATACCTCCATTTTTAATTTAGTCATGCAAGTATTATCAATCTTGCACCACCTCCCCTAATAGTATAAGAATGTGATTCAATAGTACACACATGTGAACAAATAGTTATAATTATGTGAACCAATAGAAATTAATTGCTCATTTATCCGATTAATTACCCGATTGGTCAATATAACCTCCAGACATCAATTATTATTGAAATAAATGTCGATTTCCACTAACACTAATAATCCCAACATAATGGAACTATCAATTTCATCTTTAATCAGCACAACTTATTTGTGACGCCCCTAAAATAGGTCCAATCCAACCAACCTATTCTGAGTCGCCAAAAACATGGTACAGAAAACAACTATAACTTTATTACTACAATTGTCGTGCAAAATATAGCAACACATATGTTGTGATTTTTGATACAAATATATACCAAATGCGACTCTTGTCCCAACCTTGGATAGTACGTCACAATGGCACCTTACATAAAGGTATAGTCAAGGAAACCTTCGTACATGGGAGGCCATGCATCTAGGTTATAATAGATATCATATGCCCACAGAATTATCCTTAGTTGACCCAATAAACCCCAAAGAAAAACGAGAAGATTACTATCATATTATTTCCAATGGTGAGTCTTCTCTTGACATATCATTATCTCCACCGTCTCTAATTGAGAATTATACTTCAACCTAACTCCGAGATCATATAGATAGTGCTTGTAGATATACTCAGCAAGTGGATGTGCACAACCATGTCTTATGATAACACGAGGTTGTATGTCATTAGACATCTTGTATGAACGTTGGGTTCGCCTCACCCTATTTGATTCACCAAATATAACTACTAAATGATATGTAAAATACAACACACTTTTCTATACTGTTTAGGGAGAACCTCCACATCTAGAGACCATCGTTCTATTCTCCTGTTACCCCCGCTCGACCCAGCTACACTCTTATTACCTGAAAGGAATTGTGAAGTAAAAGGGTGAGCACAACTAGCTCAGTAAAGAATATTATGACTAAAGATAATGAAATTCTCAATAGCCTTCATCAATAATAAATCAGAGATTTAGAACATATGGTAGATAATAAAACTTTTTAACCATAGAATTCACAGTGATGCAGAAGCAATCCATTAGAAGAGTCAAATAGACCATAAAGTCTATTATCTTCTCCATGTTAAAAGTCCACCAACAATGTTTTAACCCTGTAACATCAATCAACAGTTCTCGCCCACAATCATATGAATAACTCATAATCATAATTATAGTTCTAAATTCCTTTTCGCATTCGGGACACGAGATAATTTTCATCATTGTCTTTACCGAAACATCAAAGATCATGGTTATACCAAATCACGATTCATGTTCATAATCATACTAATAAATTCATCTTTGCACCACTGATTTCAAAGATATTCATCAACAATTCATCTTTGCACTACAGCCAAAGATATTCAACAACAGTCATCTTTGCACTACTGTGCCAAAAGACATTCATATCTCGAAAAGAAATACATAATCATTTGAATTTATATAAACCATAATTATAACAATGTTGATCAATTCAGGTTGCACTTAAACTAAAAATATTTCATTGTAAATTCAATGGTCATGATCATACTAGTGAATAATTCAACTTTTCACTACTGGCCAAAGAGAACCCATAGTCACGATCATACCAATACTTTTACCCATCTTTACACTCAAGTCAAAGAGAAATTCCATCACTGGGGTTATAAAATGTTATATATGATAATAAAACAATAGGATCAACAACTACATTTAATTTCAAGAGCAAGATTTATAAATCAATGATTTCATAACACCTTAATCCAAATGTTATAAATCACTTAATAACTCTTAATCTATATATCCAAAAAATTGCCATATTGAACATATATTTTTGGAATTAATTTGGTATATTTTCATGAAAAATACCAAATCAGTTTTGGCCATATTGAACATAAATTTTTCTCAGAATTTTTAAAATTCATTTACTATTTTTCATATGGCCAAAACTGCCGAATATTTAAACATTTATCATAAATTGTACTTTTGTCCAAAACTTCGAAATTTACGGTATACTTACATTATATACATGTACTCCCAATAAAATTTCATCAATTTTGGAGTTAACCACAAGGAGTTATAAGCACTTACTTTTAAAATAGTCTTCTCTCATAAAATCCATAACTCTTAATCTATATATCCAAAAAATTGCCATTTTTGGACACAATCAACAAAACTCATCAAATTATCATTTCAAATTTTTCCAGAATTTTTGAAGGTTCGCAAAAAATTTGAAACTGAAAAACATAATAACCCTTAAAATCCCTTACTATCCCTTACCTCAAAAGAGCAGTACTGGAATTTCGGATATAACGCTGAACAAACTTGCACCGTATAGCAACACTCAAGATATCTAAATACTCATAAAATACACTCGATAATATAGAGTGAGAAAACTTCAGTTTCTGGTGTGATTTTCAATTCTAACCTAAGCACCCTATTTATAGGAAATTGCTTAGAACACCAAAGCAGAAAATTTAATAAAATAATATATTTATATAACAAATTTCATACGCCTCTTTTGAATTCAGATTCCAGCATTTCCCACATGCAAAAGTACAATTGTGGGGCCCACCTTCTAGAAAAACATGTTTTAAACAAAATCAATTCAGACTCAATATTCTAGAACTTCAATAATTCATAATAAATAGCCCTTTTATCAGAAAAATTTGAATCTTATGTCCATTCTATAGAAAATTTAATTCTCTACAACTTTGCAGAAGAAAATGTTTCCAAATTCCAAACAGAAATTGACCGAAATCCACAAACGGGCAATTTTACAGGCTATAATCAAATTTCAGTCAAGAAATAGGGTCCACCGACATGTTTAACATGTTTTTAATATTTATTGCAACAAAAATAGTCTTCCTCCTCATATACTCATATATCCCACATTCATTGTAAAAATATCATCATTATTATATTATAATAATATAATAAAATATTATTTTATCATAAAAGATAAAATATCGATTTTCAACAATTGTCACTTTAAAAATTTTCTCCAACTATATCCACATAAAATGAATATTTTTCTCATCATATAAATCAATAATTAATTATTCACAAATAATATTACAGAATCATTGATCTGATAATGGGAAATATTGTGTAGTGACAATTATTAAAACAACAATAATATAAAATTTCAACGTAGCAATTATTGAGTAGTGCCTTCTTACATAAAAAAAATATCATGTTTCGTGAATAGTAACTAGTGAATAGTAACTCATGAATAGTAATTATAAGAAAAATTGAATATTTTTATTTCATAAAATTCGGGGTCTTACATTATTCATCATTAATATTATAACTCACAATATTTAACAACCAGGTCGTTCCCAGGAAAGAGGGGGCTTTCCGATAAGGATTTCTCCTTATTATGCCGCAATTAGGTGACCAAACCTCTCCTCGATGTAACTTCTAGACATTGTCAATATTGCAAATAATAATATGCATAACTTTGTCGTCTCAATTATTGATTTAATAATAATAAATATTATGTAGATGATACTGTGACAAAAATTGAATCAATAATATGAGAGATATGATGCAAAGCAATTATCGTAGTAATAATTGAGTATAAGCGGTGACTTCTCACATAAGCATCAATAATCAATATATCGTGCTACTATGCAACCATGCCAGACATCGCATACTTTTACTACCGGGTAGTTCAACAATTTTAACGGTAACACTTTCGCCGTTATTTTTATAAAAAGATAATTTTGTCGTTTTCTAACTACGACAATACTTCCGTTGTGGGGTCCACCAATGATTGTGTCGTCGTATAAATATTCCCTGTTAAAACAAATATTCTCTGACCAATCGAATATTATATAACCACTTGCTTACTTTGCAAAATTTGTAAATATTACCCACAACTATAACATTATATCAAATCCAAACCATAATATTCAAAAATATATTTCGAGAAAATTATTTTTTATTCATAAAAGTTGGGGTCATACACAAACGATGTTCTTCGTGTTATTCAATTTTTTGGGTAACCCAAAACACTTGGTCAAGCTTGGTCAATGACTTTTGACCATTAATTCCAGTAATCCTATAAGTTGTTTAAGCAATTTAAGATCATAGATATGTAGTACATATATCAGAGTGTTAATCTTAAATAAAACATTACAAAAACAACAAACAAAAGGCGATCAAAAAGTTGGTCAAAGTAGCCGGTACAAACTGTTCTTGAGTTTTCTGGGTAACCCAGAAAACTACAATTCGTGAACGGTCAACGCACTTTGACCACTTATAACTTGCAATCTATGGTTCTAATGAACCTATTTTCTTTTCCAAATTAAAGACCTACTAACAGGCTACAAGTAACATACAATTAATAGACCTAAACATAAACACATATTAATCTACAAGCCCTGACATTCAGCTGTCAGACTAGATTTTCAAAATTTCCAGATTTCTAAAAACACTTAGTTAAGGTATCTAGATGTTATGAAAACGTGTTCTACCAATCTAACATACTTTCTAACATACTAATACATATTTCTTAACATCTAAACAACAAAATTAACAAAGATCAAAGAGCTAATTATGAATTAGGGTTTATACCTTTTCTTGATTGATTTTTGATTCTAGCTTCTGATTTTGTTGCTGCTATCACCCAAGCTTGATTTGGTAAGTATATAAGTGTATCTTGGCTTAGAAATTTCGTGAGTTTGATCAGCCCTAGGGTTCCTATTTATAAAATTCTTCAACTTTGTTTTTTGGACATTTTTAAGCAACTTGCCTCCAAAAATATCTGATCTGACGACTATTATCATGCTTGGGAGTTACAAGCATGTCATGTACAGCCTATGAACTTGCAATGGTGACTCCTAACCTACTTATGAGCTAGTTAAGTTAGTTTAATAGCTTAATTTTGCCTTAATCTTCACTAATCTTGATTAGGGTTTTGTTTTTAATGATTAGGATTGCTAAATGATGTTTATTAGTACCTAATTGAAGTTTACTAACCATGATTAGGTGTTAAGATAATCTAATTAGGGTTAAATTAGCTAATTATGGTTAGGTTTCCAAATTGGGGTTAGGATTTTGCTAATTAGGGTTAAGGTTTGTTAATCTAGGGTTACTAACCTAGATTTCTCACTAATCTTAACAAGCACGACAAAGAGTTTTGTCAGTGTAAGCACGACAAAGCAACTTGTCTCAACAAATATACCGAAAAGTCTATTTTCGTAAAAAGATTTGAAGCACGAGGTGTCAAGCATGACTTTTTTCAGAAAAAATTTTATTTGACTAAATTTGTTTAACAAAGTATATATTAACACATAACACATTCAGAATAGAGAAATTTTATTGATATAACTGAATTTTACATAACCGAATCTTATTAGGGTTTTGGGTTTTCACATTTACCCCCACTAATAAGAATTTTGTCCTCAAAATTACAGGATAAGTTAAGTAAAAAATTGAGGATATTTCTCTCGCATTTTATCTTCGAGCTCCCATGTAGCCTCTTCAATGTTCTGATTTCTCCATATCACTTTAACCGATGCTATCACTTTATTCCTCAGGACTTGCTCTTTACGGTCGACGATGGGCACATGTTCTTCTACACAAGAAAGATATTCTTCTATTTGGATTGGCTCATAATTTATAACGTGTTTATAATTAGGTTTGTATGGTCGTAATACGGACACATAAAACACATTATGGATATGATTCAACTCAGGAGGTAGTGTTATTTCATAAGCAACTTCACCAATCCCCCTCAAAATTTCAAAAGGTCCAATGAATCTCGGACTTAGTTTTCCTTTCTTGCCAAAACGAATCTTGCCCTTCCAAGGAGATACTTTCAAGAATACGTGGCTTCCTACGTTAAAGTTTCGTTGTTGACGATGTGGATCAACGTATTTCCTTTGTCGATCTTGAGATGCTTGTAATCGTTTACGTATAATTCTGATGGTTTCAGTTGTTTGTTGAATTCTTTTAGGTCCTAACATTTGTCTTTCCCCGACTTCATCCCAACACAAATGTTCTACACTTTCTCCCATATAAGGCTTCATAGGGTGGCATACCTATGCTAGCATGATAACATTGTTATAAGCGAATTCTACTAAAGGTGACTGATCTTCCCAACTTCCTTTGAAGTTTATGATAAATTTTCTCAACATATCTTCTAATGTTTGTATGGTTCTCTCACTTTGTCCATCTGTCTGTGGATGATAAGCTGTACTCAATCTTAATTGTGTTCCTAAGTGTTTCTGAAGACTTTTCCAAAAATTTTTAAAGTAAAACGTGGATCTCGATCTGATACTATGGAAACAGGCACACCATGTCTAGAGATAATTTCATTAATGTACAACTTGGCAAGGTGATCTAAGTTATGAGTAATTTTAATAGGAAAAAAGTGAGTTGATTTGGTTAAATGGTCAACAATTACCCAAATGGCATTATGGCTCTTTTGTGTAGCTGGAAGGCCTACAATAAAGTCTATGGTTATATGTTCCCACTTCCACTCAGGAATTGGTGAGGGTTAAAGTAAACCACTCGGCTTTTGATGCTTATCCTTAACCCTTTGACACGTGAGACATTTGCTTACCCATTCAGCTATTTCTCTTTTCATATTCGACCACCAAAAGTGTCGACTTAAATCTTTGTACATTTTAGTACTGCCAGGATGTATGGCAAATTTAGAATTATGAGCTTTGTTTAAGATTTCGTCTTTTAAAGCTTGGTTTAACGGAACCCAAATTCTATCTTCATATCTTATTATTCTATCCTTATCTATTCTGAATTTGTTATACTTGTCATGAGTTAGATTAGACTTATACTTCAGACATTCTTCATCCTTTTCCTGCATCTCTTTGATTTTATCAAGTAGAGATGAAACTCCTTCTAACATATATAATTTTTTGGTAAAGGTAGTTGGACATTCCACCTCAATTTCTAAATTTTCAAAATCTTTTATTAACATATCATTGGTGGTTAATACATTCAATTTTTCCTGATTCTTTCTACTCAACGCATCAGCTGCGACATTAGCTTTACCGGGATGATATAAGATTTCACAGTCAAAGTCCTTTATCAGTTCTAACCATCTTCTCTACCTTAAATTTAGTTCCTTTTGTGTAAAAATATATTTCAGACTTTTATGATCTGTATATATCTCGCATTTCTCCCCGTACAAGTAATGTCTCCAAATTTTTAGAGCAAAAACTACCGCGGCTAACTCTAGGTCATGAGTAGGATACCTCTTCTCATAATCTTTGAGTTGTCGTGATGCATAAGCAATAAATTTCCAATGTTGCATCAACACACACCCTAAACCTCTGTGTGATGCATCACTAAATACTACAAGGCCTTCTATCTCATCTGGTAAGGAAAACACTGGAGCCATGCTCAGTCGCTTCTTCAACTCTTGGAAGCTCTCTTCACATTTATCTGTCCAGACGTATTTTACCGTCTTTCGAGTTAAATTAGTTAATGGGGTTGCTATTTTTGAAATATCTTTTATAAAACATCGATAATAACCTGCTAAACCAAGAAAACTTTGTACTTCTGTTGGAGTTGTTGTTTGTTCCCAATTCACAACTGTTTTGATCTTAGTTGGATCTACAAATATTCCATTCTTGTCAATTACATGACCTAAAAATTGAACTATCTTTAACCAGAATTCACACTTGGAAAACTTTGCATAAAGTTGTTCCTTTCGTAATATCTCCAAAAACGACTCTCAAGTGTTCAGTATGCTCTTCCCGTGTTTTTGAGTATACCAGAATATCGTCGATAAAAACTACTACAAATTTGTCCAAGCAATGTTTAAACACTCGATTCATTAAATCCATAAATGTTGTCGATGCATTTGTCAATCCAAAAGACATTACAAGAAACTCATAATGTCCATAGCGTGTCCTAAACGTTGTTTTCGGCACATCATCCTTTATTACCTTTAATTGATGATAACCTGTTCTAAGGTCAATTTTTGAAAAATGTCCGGCCCCCTTTAATTGGTCAAACAAATCATCAATCCTTGGTAAAGGATAATTATTCTTAATAGTTAATTTATTTAGCTCTCTATAGTCTATATATAACCTCATAGTTCCATCCTTTTTCTTTACAAACAATACTGGTACTCCCCAGGGTGAAACACTAGGTTGTATGTACTTTTTATCTAAGAGTTCATGTAATTGTATAAGTAACTCTTTAAGTTCTATAGGTGCCATTCTGTACGGTGCCTTAGAAACTGGTACCGTTCCCGGTGCAATATCAATGACAAATTCAATTTCCCTATCTGGAGGTAAACTTGGTAAGTCATCCAGAAATACATCAAAAAAATCCTTAACTATTGGTATTTGATCTAGTTTTACTCCTTTCTGTCGAGTATCAACTATATAGGCCAAATACCCTAAACAACCCTTTCTAAGTAATCTTTATGCCTGAACTATAGTCAAACATTGAGATTGCTTAGGTGAACAACTATCGTTGAACACTACCTTTGAATTCGATGCAGTCAAAAGGTTTATACATTTTTTATGACAATCAATCATTGCATTATGGTTAAATAACCAATCCATTCCTAAAATTACATCAAATTCTCCCAACTGGATTGGTAAAAGATCTACCATAAAATTATATCCTTTTATCACCACACTACAGTTCATGTATATGGTTTCAACCGGAATCCTATCTTTATTAGCAATTTCTACACAAAATGGTTTATTTAACTTTTCACAGGGCATATTCAAGTTTTTAGAAAAACTTTTAGACACAAATGAACAAGTAGCTCCAGAATCAAATAACACATATGCATTTAAAGTGTTGATAGGGATGATACCTGTCACCATATCTTGTGAAGCAACAGCATCCCTCACCGACATATTAAATGTTCTCACGGTAGGTCGATTCTGAACCCCAACTGCAGCTATTGTTGACTGATTATTCTCTTGTACTCTATTCCCTTTTCCTCCTTGGTTCTTAGGTTTGGGACAATTCTTTGAAAAATGGTCCAACGAACCACAATTAAAACATTTATTTTTATTTGGGAGAGGACACTGTGGAGAAAGATGTCCTGATTGTCCACAATTATAACATTTTCTAAGAAAGCATAGTTCTTTATGTTTCTTTCCACAAGTAGGACAAGGTTTAATTTTATTATTACTAAATTTATTATTAGTATTACCTATCTTCTTTCCCAGATTGTTGGAAAACGTATTATCCCATTTTCGTTTATTATTAAACCCACCTGAACTGGGTTCTGTCCTGAGTTTCCCTTTCTCATTTTGACTTTTCTTTTCCTGGTGAAATTTAGCGAGACTTTCATTTTCACTTTTGGCTATAGTAGTTTTCTCAAGTATTTCAGAGAAAGTCTTTATTTGGAGTACTGACAACTTACTCCGAATCTGAGGTTTTAAACCCTCTTAAAACCTACAAGTCTTTCTAAGTTCAGTGGTTACCTGTTGAGGAGCAAACCTGGACAGTTCATTGAACTTGGTTGTATACTAGGTTACAGTTAGGTCTCCTTGTTTTAAATCCAGAAATTTTATTTCAATGCGATCTTTCAGGGATTGAGAAAAATAGTTTTCAAAGAACAACTCTTTGAATCTATCCCAAGGATCATTTTCAGTTTCTACCCGACTCATGGTTGATTCCCACCAATAATTAGCCTCACCCTTCAAGAAAAAGGTTGCAAAAGTTGTCGTTTGATTATTATTGATGTTGGTTACTAGGAAAAATTTCTCTATTTTAGAAATCCAAATTTGTGCATCGACAGGTTCTGATGTACCTTTATATTCAGGTGGTCTAACTAATTTAAAATCTTTAAAAGATGTGTTTTGGAGTATAGATCTATTCATAGCTCCTAGCATAAGGTCTACTAATTGCTGGGTAGAATTATCATCACTATTCATTTCTCTTTGGGGTCTTCTGGTTGGTGGCATGATTCTATATAAAACAACAATAAAATTCACATAAGAATTTGGATAACACAAACATATCGTTTATTTATATATCACAAAAGTCTTACAATACAACTTAGTAATTGTACATACTACCAACTTACAAACCACTAGTTATATTACAAATTTTGAATGCTTCTTTATTCATAATAATATAAAGCATTCAATCAACTATACTACTCTCTATAATTCATTGATATTATCAAAGGAATCATGAATCATGTGATAACACACAAATCAATCTATGAGATAAGTAGTTTTCTTCTCCTCTAACGGATATCAAACTATTCGACGCTGCAAATCATTAAAAGTATCTCAAACACCCAGAGATGGTTTAAGATGTCTTAACTGAATTTTCTTCCTACCATTTTGTGCATGGTACAGTTGTACTTTTAGTCGGTGACTATGTCCCCTCTCCTGTTGTAGCATTCCCTCAACTATATCATCCCTAAATTTACTTTTATTATTCTCATATTCTGTTGTTTTCATTAATGATGCCATTGCTTCATTATGTTCATCAATTCTCATTAATTGTCCTGCTACTGAATCTTCCTCTTCCTCAGCATCTAGCAGTTGTTGATCATGAAGCAATTCTTCATCCTCTGCATCACTAGCTATAAATGACTCAATTTGTGGTGGATTATTTGTTATCACCATTTCTTCAGCATTGGAGTTGGCCATCTATAAAAGAAAACTCCCTTAATACTGATATAGAAATTTACACAACATAAT
Organism: Panax ginseng; assembly: GCA_020205605.1. Classification (NCBI taxonomy): domain Eukaryota; kingdom Viridiplantae; phylum Streptophyta; class Magnoliopsida; order Apiales; family Araliaceae; genus Panax; species Panax ginseng. The sequence continues at coordinate 55,639,775 of CM035145.1, forward strand.
AATTTTAATGTTATATTTTATGTGTACTATAAAATTTTTACGGACTCGAAGACTATATACTAAGATTTCTCTTCCTTATATCTATAGTCTTGAGGCTTTGATACCAAACTTGTAACGCCCCATATCTATACTCCTATGGTATCTGATATGGTGCTTACTATGAATCGATATAATGCATTTAAATCTATACACCCATGGTATCTGATTATAAGCTTATATTAAATTAAGGAACTATCAGATATAATTCTCATAGATCCAAGATTCACAGTATCCCATAACAGATAACAATTCTCAAGAGAACTATTACTGTGTTTGGATACCCTCACTTGGATATATGAACTGTACCTGTGGATAGAATCAATCTATCCAAAATCCAGAATATCAGTAATAACATTAACAGTCCATATTACTAATATCCTCACCCAGATGTATAGTTTATGCCATGTGAATTTATACTATCGTATCGATAGTAACTAATTATCCGAAATCCAAAATATCAGTAATAACATGAACAATCCATATTACTAATATCCTCACTCAGATAAATAGTTCCCAAGGATCTCAACTAGATTCGAAGAATTCTAAATTTACATCTATATTTGTAAGAAAACACGGTCGCAAAAAATAAAAGATTTTATATATATATTAAGATTCGATTACATGATTCTCATTACGAGTTTCTTATTACAAAATATTCAACTAGACAAGAATATAATCTAATCTAAGCAGGGACCCTTCCCTTTATCTATTCCAAATGTTCCATGGTTACCATCTAAAACTGCAAAGGGAATAATTTGCAAGGGTGAGCTATGACATGCCCAGCAAGTTTTATATTTATAACAATATATGATTTGAAGAAATACAACAATTCAAATTTTGACTGATAGTTGTTACCATTTCAATATGGATTTTTATTTCTGTCAGTCTCACAAACTTAGAAATTTTGTTTAGATATGAGATAGGGGATCAGCCTATTCAACATGCATCTTAGGAGTATGCATCTCATCCTACCAGTGCTCAAATGCACCCAAATTAGTGTCAGTATATTATCGACCGAATGATCCCTTATGGGATACCCAACTTCAGAATAGGATGTCTTACCAAACAATTTGGTTTGACACAACAATTTAAGCTTAATAATCAATATGAATAAACAATTCATTTCTTAGTTATGCTGAAGCTATAGCAATAACCTTACAATAAGAGGTAATTCAATTATAGGTGTAGTATATTATATCAACAGCATATCAAGATAAAAATCTTGTTTAACGAATAAACAGGGTTTAAGAAATTTACAATAAAGAAATAAGGTTCAGATACTTGCCTGAGCGTAGATCAGTCAAGTTATGTTATTCAAATCATTAATGAATACCTACGATGTTCATATATATAAATCTAACACGTTAGTATTAATAATAATACTCAATTATAACATTTACATATGATCGGGTTAGATTAATGGTGTTCAATGTCTCTATCGAATATTAAATAAGTTGATAAATGGACTAAATTTTATTTATAAAATTTATTGTATTTTTATATAATTTATATCAATTATAATAATTTTTAGAAGTTTTAAAACATCTATTTATCCTTTAAATGATTTTTAAATCATTTATTTCTATTTTTAGGTAATTAATATTTACTAAAATTTTTACAAAAACATTGTTTATTATTTTTAAATAATTTATAATCATTTATTATGATTTTATATCATTAATAATATTTTTCAATAATTATTTAGTATTTATAAATAATTATTCTAATTACTTTATTATTAAGTTAATTATTAATAATATCCAAATAAAATAAAATCTTTATTGAATTTATGTAAAATATCAAAATTAATTATATTTATTTAATATAATTTTTAAAACTATTTTTGTATTTATTTATATTTATTTATTAATTATTTCTAATTTTTATAATTTAATTTTTAAAAATCAATTTATATCTGTCGCTAAAGCCCTTCAAAGGATGTAAAGTGTCGTTATAGGTGTTCATGAGTTTCAAGCAATCATTTTGGGTCATGGTCGAGTTACCAGTTTGACCACGAATTATTTAGCTACTGTTTATGATTTTGGGTTCGATCAAGTATTGATGTTATAGTACTCTTACATTATTACAACATGAATCAACTTTCAGGCTTTAACCTACATATAACAAGAAGTTATAGAGGCTCAAAGTCACTGTCAGAGCTGTTCTTGAGTTTCTGGGCAACCTGAATAAAGTGGTCGTAATTAGATTCAACGGTTTTGTGGCTTTAATATCTTTGATTCTGTGTATTTGATGTGTGTTGTGTTTGTTGTAGCATGTATTATATATGTCAGGGTACTTATATATAACACTAACGTGAACAAAGAATAATTCTAAGGTCTCTAATTATGTTGGTCAAAGTACAGCCAAACGCTGTTCTTCGTGTTCTTCTGTTTTCTGGGTAACCCAGAAAACTTGGTCAAGCTCGATCAACGACTTTTGACCGTTAATTCTAGTAATCCTATAAGTTGTTTAAGCAATTTAAGATCGTAGATATGTAGAACATATATCAGAGTGTTAATCTAAAACAAAACATTACAAAAACAACAAACAGAAGGCGATCAAAAAGTTGGTCAAAGTAGCCGGTACAAACTGTTCTTGAGTTTTCTGGGTAACCCAGAAAACTACAATTTGTGAACGGTCAACGCACTTTGACCACTTATAACTTGCAATCTATGGTTCTAATGAACCTGTTTTCTTTTCCAGATTAAAGGCCTACTAACAAACTACAAGTAACATACAATTAACAGACCAAAACATAAACACATATGAAACTACAAGCCCTGACATTCGGCTGTCAGACTAGATTTTTAAATTTCCAGATTTCTAAAAACACTTAGTTAAGGTATCTAGATGTTATGAAAACGTGTTCTACCAATCTAACATACTTTCTAACATACTAATACATATTTCTAAACATTTAAACAACAAAATTAACAAAGGATCAAAGAGCTAATTATGAATTAGGGTTTGCACCTTTTTGATTGATTTTTGATTCTAGCTTCTAATTTTGTTGCTGCTATCACCCAGGCTTGATTTGGTAAGTATATAAGTGTATCTTGGCTTAGAAATTTCGTGAGTTTGCTCAGCCCTAGGGTTCCTATTTATAGAATTCTTCAACTTGGCTTTTTGGACATTTTTAAGCAACTTGCCTCCAAAAATATCTGATCTGATGATTATTATCATGCTTGGAAGTTACAAGCATGTCATGTGAAGCCTAGGAACTTGCAATGGTGACTCCTAACCTACTTGTGAGCTAGTTAGGTTAGTTTAGTAGCTTAATTATGCCCTAATCTTCACTAATCTTGATTAGGGTTTTGTTTTTAATGATTATGATTGTTAAATGATATTAATTAGTACCTAATTGAAGTTTACTAATCATGATTAGGTGTTAAGATAATCTAATTAGGGTTATATTAGCTTATTAGGGTTAGGTTTCCAAATTAGGGTTAGGGTTTTACTGGTTAGGCTTTGTTAATCTAGGGTTACTAACCTAGATTTCTCACTAATCTTAACAAGCACTGTAACATTCCAGAATTTTAAATTATAATATTAAATATTTATTGATTTATATAAGTATTTAATGGATATATTTATTGTTGAATAAATAATTGTTCAATTTGAGTTGATGTGGTTTAGTTAATTATTTGTTAAATAAATAATTAAATATTAAATATTTGTTTACCATATTAAATATTTATTGAATTATATAAGTATTTAATGGCAATTTGAGTTGATGTGGTTTAGTTAATTATTTGTTGAATAAATAATGAAGGAGCTAAGAAAATTAATTGTTATGAGATTATATACTAATTTAATTTAATAATTAAGTTAGAGAGCTAATAATGATTAAATGAATTATAATATTCTAATTGGAATTTGTGATTTAAAATAAAGTGTTAGTTGGATTAAATAAAAGTGTGACAAATAACCTTGCTATAAAGGAGTTATGAAAATAAATTAAAAGAGTTTAATTTAGTTTTTGCCAAACATGTCTTATTGCATAATAAGTCTTTAATCTAAGGATGTTTTAGCAAACAAGGTATAAGGATTTAATCCATTTGTTTTAATTAGGTTTACCAAACAAGGTGTAAGGATTAAAGGGTTATTTTATTAAGCTTAGCCAAAAGAAGAAGAAGAACACAGAGAAAAATTTGAGAAAACTCTAGAGAGAAAGTGAGTGATTCTAACAGGTTTTTGAGAAAGGAATTGGAGAGAAGAAGCTTGAGAATAACTATCATCTTCTTAATCAAAGGTAGGAGCTTAACCTTTTCTTTAAAAAGTTAGTTTTCTTCTTCTTCCAAAAAGTTCTCTGTGAAAAATTTTATAAAAGATAAATTGTTGTTATGTATATAATTTTGTATGATTATTGATTATATGGTTATTTCATGAGTTTATGCATGATTATAGAGAAATTAATTCATGTATGTATGTGTTTTGTGAAGAAAATATATTACAGAGTGTTCATATGAAAAATATATTAGTATGACTTAATTTAAAATAGAAATTAAGGTTTAATTAGTTGTTAGATTGATAAATTGATTATGGAAATTGATAGAGTATGTATAATCATAACTATGTGTTTTGAAATTTCTGTTTTGATTGAAAAACAAAATCACAGTGTTGATTTTCATTAAAAATGTCAACAATGGAGTTTTTGCCAAAAATATTGAATTTGGGTATTCTAACTTTGATGTTTATGTTATTTTATGAGTAGAAACATGTTAGAAGTCTTCACAATATGTTTATATGAAGTCGATATGTATTACATGTTAATCACTATTAGATTCGAGCTTTTAGGCCAATTTGGCTTTTGTTCACATGCTGTGCCGAGCTTGGTCGCAATTTAGAAATCAGCACGCAGTGGCGCTTGCCAAATAAAGATAAATCTCATGCGCAGTCACAATAACGAATGCTTTGTGACCGAGCCGCAAGGTTAACTCGTTGTCAGATCCGAACCACGTTGTAAATCGTAGGCGCATGATCTTGAGTTAGCGATGAGGTTTCGACAGCTTTTGTTTAAGTATACCAATTTTGAAAATAAATGTTATGTGTTAATAATATGAATGTTAAATGATGATTTCAATAGTATTAAACTATGAATGAGCATGTTATCAAGAGTTAATTAGTATTAACGTAGTTGATTATGTGAATTGGTAATTTAACCTACATGTTGTACACATTTTGTTTATATAGATATAAAATATTGGTAATGACTAATTATGTCATGATGACATATGTATAGGGTATTGATTCAAGTTGTAAGGTTTAGCTTGTGCTAAAGGCAAGTTTTCTAACTCTATTTTATAATTGAGCAAGTTCTCTACCTCAAAAATTTTATTGTGCGAGTTTAATTTCATTTGGTACATTATTGTTTTTAAATTCAATTACAATTGTTGTAAGTTGCTACCTCTACACTTTCAGAGAGCTAGATTGCCTATTATTGAGTAAGTCATCAGATCTAGTTGCTCATGATTTATACAAGTATCCCAAATCTTATAGTTTAATCTTGAGCAAGTTTTCTAATCTATTATCTTGTTAATTCAGTTACTGTTTTCAATTCGATTACAATATAATGATGTAAGTTATTTGGAGCAAGTTATTCTTGTATTTAACTTGTAGTTTAGCACGCATAACTATATATGTTATGCATGCTTATTATTCAATTCTATTTAACCTTGGCTTAGTGTTGTTCAAGCAAGGTATGCTATAGTTATTCAAATTGTATGTTATTAGATTATTCCTAATGCATGACTTTAGTTTACTATAATTGATTCAATCACTATTATTCTATAGTATAGTGTTATTGGTCTTATTCAACTACTCCTTAGTTGATGTTCGTTAAATTCCAAATTTCCTTGAAAGCTTATCCAAACCAAACTTACTTTGGTGCGGACTTGTATTCTAAATACTGAGATGAACAACTCTTTTAATAGAGGTTTACGCTTAGCGTTGAAATGGTTGTGCACAATACATTGTACGAAGGGTTGATCCCCCTAAGTATGTGGAGTCCTTATAGTCTTATGACTGTTAAAGTTAAAGTTGAAAGATTACTTATAACTGTGGAAATGATTCGTGGTCATTAGACCCTCAGTGAATGTTATAATTTTTAGAAAGTTAATAGAATATATTGTTCAGTTCTATTGAGCCTAATATTGGAAATTGATGTAAAAGTTTAAAGATTTATGTATTGTTATTTCAAGTGGGCCTTGTTTGCTCACTCTTTTGCTGTAAAATTTCTTCTGACTAAAGTTGAAACGGGTGACGATACCTACTTTTGAAGAAGGCAAAGGAAGATGAATAAATATTGAAGACTTGTAATAGTTTTGATAGTTTATTTTCAGACTTTGGTTTAAAGATTGTAATGAAATTTATTTAAATTTCCGCATTTGAATGATTGTTGTTAAAGGTTAGATAACCTGGGAGATTTTTATTTGAGTTTAATCCTGTATGGGCAGGTTTTTATTATTCAATTTTATTATAATTGGGTAGTTAGAAATGAATGTTTTGATTATATGAACACCAAATCTTGAGGAAATGAAGTACCAGGATTTGGGGGTGTTACAAGCACGACAGAGCGTTTTGTCAGTGTAAGCACGACAAAGCAACTTGTCCCAACAAATATACCGAAAAGTCTGTTTTCGAAAGAAAATTTGAAGCACGAGGTGTCAAGCATGACATTTTTCGGATAAAATTTTATTTGACCAAATTTGTTTAACAAAGTATATATTAACGGCAAAACTAATGATTTGGCCACCAAAGTTGGCACGTTTTATTGAATACCCGATTAAACTTTTAATTTTTCAAATTACATCACTAAACTAATTATTATTTTACAATTAAGTCATTCCGTTAAAATATATTGACAGACATTAAATAAATTGACATAAATACCGACTTGCAAAAAAAAAATAAAAAATAATGCTGACGTGGCAAAAAAAATACATAATACTCATTTTAAAGTTTTAAAAATAACAAAAATATAATAAAATAAAACAGATTTATTTTAAAAAAATAATTTTTAATAAAAAACAGATTTTTTTAATAAACATAATTTTTTTTAAAAACATATTTTTTAAAAAAATATATAATTTTTTAAAAAAAATGAACTTTTAAAAAAACATAATTCTTTTAAAAAAAATAGATTTTTTAAAAAAAAATAGATTTTTAAAAAATAATTTTTTTAAAAGTAGATTTTTTTAAAAATATATAAATTTTTTAAAAGCGGTATTTTTTTAAAAAAACTTTTTTAAAAAAACATAATTTTTAAAAAAAGCGGAACTTTTTAAAAAATATTTTTTTTCAAAAACTTTTTTTTCAAAACGTAAATTTATTAAAAAACCTCATTTTTTTCTAAAAAGATTTTTTTTTTAAAAACATAATTTTTTAAAAAGCATAACTTTTACATAAATTTTTAAAACTGCTTTTATTTAAAAATTACTTTTAAAATCTAGCTTTTTTTTAAAAATTATGTTTTTAAAAATCTATTTTTAAAAAATCTAATTTTTAAAAAAATTATGTTTTTAAAGTTCCGCTTTTTAAAAAATTTATGTTTTTTAAAAAATATATATATTTTAAAAATTTACGTGTTTTTAAAAATTATGTTTTTTAAAAAGTCGCTTTTTTTAAAAATTGTGTTTTTTAAAAAAATTATGCTTTTTAAAAACATATGTGAATGATATTCCTTTTAAAATCAAAGCAAATTCATAATTTTAATATCATTCCTTTAAAAAGTACAATTCATAATTTTTTTTAAAAAGTAGATTTTTTTTAAAAAGCGATTTTTAAAAACATATTTTTTAAAAAACATAATTTTTAAAAAATAGCTTTTTTAAAAAACATATTTTTTAAAAATAATGTAAATTTTTTAAAAACATATTTTTTTAAAAACATAATTTATTTTAAAAATAGTTTTTGTAAAAAGCAGATTTTTAAAAAACATAATTTTTAAAAAAAACGGATTTTAAACGTACTTTTTTTAAAAAAACAGATTTTAAAAACTTACGTAAAAATTATGCTTTTTTAAAAAAATTATGTTTTTTAAAAAAATCTGTTTTTTGAAAAAAAATGACGTGTTTTTAATAAATTTACGTATTCTAAAAAAATTACGTTTTAAAAAAAAATCTGTTTAAAAATAAATTGTTTTTTTAAAAAAGTTCCGTTTTTTAAAAACAATTATATTTTTTAAAAAAAAGTACGTTGTTTAAAAAAATTACGTTTTTAAAAAATTTTATGTTTTTAAAAAAAAAAAAGCTATTTTTTAAAAAAATTATGTTTTTTAAAATCTGTTTTTTTTAAAGAAATATGTTTTTTAAAAGTTCCGCTTTTTTAAAAAATTATATTTTTTTAAAAAATATGTTTTTAAAAAAATTATGTTTATTTAAAAAATCTGCATTTTTTATTAAAATTATATTTTTAAAACAAATGCATTTTATTTTATTATGTTTTTGTTATTTTTAAAACTTTAAAATGAATATTATGTATTTTTTTTGCCACGTCAGCATTATTTTTTTATTTTTTTGCCAAGTTAGCGCCATGTCAGCAATTATTTAACGTCTGTCAATATTTTTTAACGGAGTGGCTTAATTGTAAAATAATAATTAGTTTAGTGATGTAATTCAAAAAATTAAAAGTTCAATCGGGTATTCAGTAAAACGTGCCAACTTTGGTGGCCAAATCATTAGTTTTGCCATATATTAACACAACACATTCAGAACGAAGAAATTTTATTGATATAACTGAATTTTACATAACTGAGTCTTATTAGGGTTTTGGGTTTTCACACCATCACCTTCGGTACAGTCTCCCCCTGATTTACCGAATGGTTCCCCTGACTATCTCCAGGCATCCTATATTAAATCAAGGACACAACATCAGTACTATAATAAAATATATTCATTGGTAAAATGAAATGATATTTTATTACTCACAACACATACTCAATGAATTTCCACAATCTATCTCCTAACATACTTTATAAGAGTTTTCTTCTAAGGTTATAACCTAGGTTTCGCATTCCTAAAGTCTATAACCTACAGCTTTGATACCAACATGTGACGCCCCCAAATTCAGGTTCTTCAAACTTGGATCTAGTGATCACGATCCATCTATAACATGCACATTCTATATCTATCGCGGATTAATCAACATACTTTGTTCATACATAGTCTCAAGGTCTATTAACCTTCACTTAAACGTACCTTTAATATAATAAAGAGTTTACATAACCAAATATCATTTAAAGTAAACTAATACATAAGCTTTTTCATTTAACTACTCTTGCACCTTCCATTATCCTTCTTGGACGTCTCGCGCTTAACTGAAATAAATGTCATGATATAGCAAGAGTAAGTAACTAATTTTCTTAGGAAGTTTAAATACAAAGGGGATATATCATAATTAGAAAGGAATTTAGCTTTCAATGTTCAACAATAGGATATGATTGTGAAATAACATGAATTAATTCTCCATAATTGAATAATAGATGCTGAGTGGTTTGAAATAACCATGAACATATACGAAGGTTGTCAGTATTTAAATTGGTCCTCTCAATAAGTTTTGGTAATCAAGGGGATCAGTCTTTCATACCCGGTGACTTATGCATAAACACTCAAAATCGAGCAACAATTGTTTTCCAATATCATGCTTCAATAAAATTATCCTTTTTCTCAGTCAAGAGTTCTTACCAATCCAATTGATTAAGAATAGCTCTTCAAAACATATTTGATTTAACAAATTTAACATGTTTGATCTAGCTGATATAACTAACATAGATCTATCTCATAAACAGTTCATGAATGAAAGAACTTAAATAAATTCACAGTTCAATAATAATAGAACAGGAATTTGATTGCACAAAGTGCGATTAACAATAATCATTAAGGATGTGGAGAAATCAACAACAATTATTCCCTAACATGCTTCGAAAATAATAACTCAAGTTTGAGTTAGGAAACTTGCCTCGTTTGCAATCTATTGCTACGAAATTAAATTTATCCGGCTAAGCAATTTAATCTATCTTCCTTTGAAAGACCTAGGATTGATCTTCAAATTAGTAAATCATATAATATCATTACTCTTTATTAAATTTATTGAACATTTAGTCATTGCATTAATTCTTTAGTAATATTATCATCCCTTGATCATATTACTATTACGTAAACATTATCTTAAATTCATCTAATATTATTACCCTTAATAATAATTTATTTACCTCTTAGTATTATTAATCAACTAATAATACTTTATTCACTTACTAATATTATTAACCTCTTATTATTTTAATCAATTCCTTATGTTCTTAACACTTACATCCTTTTACGAATAATATATCACTACTACAAAACAGTAAATAGATAACGCATAAAAAACGTTGCGGTTTCTATCAGAAAAACGTCGTGGTTAAGGGTGTTATCTATTTGATACACTTATACAACATTTTTAAAATGTTGTAGTTAGATACATTATACAACGTTTTTTAAGAAAAAAACGTTGTAGATTTGTTTTCTATAAATTAGTAGCTAGATTCTTGAAAACGTTGTAGAATGTATGATTCCACAACGTTTTCTGGCTTAAAATGTTGTAATTTAATATATCAGACAACGTTTAGGCACATTTACACAACGTTTTTAAAATGTTGTAGATTGACTTGGAAAAAAAAAAGAAAAAAAGTTGTGGTTCACTTATATTACCAGTGCACCTGCAATCTGCTAATGCCATGATATATAGCTAAAAAAGGTCTAAATTATCATTTAAATTTAAAGCCAAAATGTATCAACCATTCAAAATACATCCCAATAATACCATTCGTTTACAGTTTCAAATTACTACATCCACAAAATATATACCAAACTATCCATATATGCATCTCAAATTCATTTTTTAATATAAATTACTACTATATTGAATTATGAATTTGATTACATGCATCCACAAAATAAACCAAACTATCCATAAAATTAAGCTACTACCTAAGCATGTGCAAAAAAGCCTTCCACCAAGGGTAACAACCATCTGATTCTCCAAGTAATTTCTGCTATAAAGCCCAGATTCGAGCCTCTCTTCACTTGGAGTGAAAAAGGTGGCCGTAAGGCCACGGGAAATGATGGATATCTTGGCTACTGGATCATATTCAGACATAAGTACGCCAACTAAAGCATGCCCAGCCTCTGCACATGGAGGTAAACATGCACAATTAGAGCTAAGAAGACAACGAGAACATGTATCAGGAAGAGAAACCTTGTTAAAATGATGCATTTTACAAAGGAACAAGGGCAAAAGTAGAGAATACAGAAAGTAATATGTCACTGTACACATAACAAAGGAGAAAATAGAAGCCAATTACAATATAACAAAGGTTACAAAAAGAATTCATCGTGGGTGAAAGTTGAAACAGTGGGGCAGTTATCAACCCAGCAGTATAGAAATGAGTTGCAAGCATCAAGTTGTCCAGAATGTAAGCACACTTTATTAGGCAACTGAGAGTTGCAAAAATTTAGAATGAAGGCAAAAAAAATTAGCGAGAGGTTGACACCCAAATTGCCAGGAAATGCATGTTGATGGAGGCCTAAATGAAAAAAAAAAGTACCAATTATAACTAGCAGCATTTTACCTGCTGCCTTTGCTGCAACACCTTCTTGAAATATGTCGGTTACAAATAAAATCTCTGATGGCTCATGCACTCCAAGAGACTCTAAAATTTTGAACCCATTTATGGCGAACCAGCTGAACCATGCCACCACTTCCCTTGCCAATGACTTTTATTGTTTCAAAATCTTCCAGTGAGAATTGAAGATCTATCTCCTTAGCATCAGAAGGTTGTTCAAACCAAGTACAACAGATCAATAGTGGTATTTGCAAGAATGTCTCCTTAGCAAAAGACTCAGCCACAAGAAGCTTATTCAACTAGTAAAATGCACTAACATTCAAAGCAGACAATATTTAACAAAATGTCTATCAACCAGAATAAATATGTACCATGAGAAAGACATTGGAAGTTGAAGTTAAATTCAAGCTCACTCCACCAAATCTTAATGACATTAACATCACCTGAAAATATGAAGAAAACTGGACTTAGCACATTTTTGTCATTAATTGTCTGTAGTAAAGAACTAAGAACTGCACTCGCTACTACTGCTGCTTACCACTTTTTCATTGCTCTCACTAAACTCCTTCGAAACAAAGGTATTGGGGTTTAGATGGACATTTAATGAGATCATTTTGGTTAAGCAGTTTCTAGCATATTGGGCATGGCCCAGTTGCTGGTGTCTGCCAGCTTGAGAGAAGGCATTCCCTGCACATCCGAGACTCCGTGAAATTGCTTCAGTTGATGGACAAATAAAAATTTATCCAATTGTTTTAATTATTTGCATACCTGAGGATCTGATCGAAGAATTGTTTGCAGAAGAAACAAATAATCAGGTGTATATCCAACCAATATCAAGAAAAATATAATATTTCACTCTTTAGAATTGTAAAGTAATAAAATAAAGACTTCTTTAGAGGGCCCGAGTAAACAATATGTACTCAATATAAGTTATTGGAAAATATTATAGCTTACTGCATAAACATATCACTAACCTTCTTGGAGTATATGAGAATTTTTTTCAAATTCCCTTCGTTCAGCAAAAAGTTGCAACAACTTTTGGAGTTGCTCTTGCTTTGATATAAATTTTTAACACCAGATCATTGTCCACAGTCTGCAAAATGAAGCATTTTACTGATGTCAGAAAGGTGCTAAAACAGTTTGAATACTCAGCAGCATGATGAACTACGTGTTCATAATTTCACTGACTGCACAGATGAGTAATCTAATCAAAAGAACTTAAAACTAAAGATGACCAACAAAATAAATGTGCACTGAACAGTATGGTTTGGTCAATCAGTTGTATGTCAAAAAGAAATCAATTGCACTGATAAAAAATAAATAAGAAAAATGCATATTTAAGAACATATAGTCCAAGTACCCACAGTAGTCAGTTGAGGACGCATTTGCTGCAAAGCCGCGGACATGCTCCCAGAATTTCTACTTGGAAATATGTTTGTTAACATATGTATGTTAACAGTTAATGAGACAACCACCGGGCATTATGTATGTTAACAGTTAATATATATGACAACATCAAATTAGCCTATGATCAGACAAAAGCCAATTCAAAACAATATATCTAAAACAAAAGTCAATTCAAAACAATATAAGCTAAAAACAGTAGAGGTCATCATCCACCACAATGCACTCACAACTCGACACCACCTTTTACTCCAAACTAGTTGGTATTCCGCAGAAATGTTATATTGGAAAATTTACAAAAGGATATGTTAGTTCCCAATAGGCACAATAGATCTAGAGGGGGGGGTTGAATAGAACCTTTTTAATTTCAAATATTTTTCTCTTTTATTTTGTATTGCTATTAAATTAGCATATGACAAACATAAGAATCTTTTCAAGCACAGCGGAATAAGTAAAAGATCCCCTTCATTGATATATTCATAATCATACATACATTGTTCGTAGAGTTAGTTTAGTTGTAAGTAGTTAAAACATACATAGCAGTTAAAGCAGTTAATAGACATAATGTAAATGACATAATATAAAGACACAAGGGGTTTTAAGTGGTTCAGAGACTCAAGCTCCTAATCCACTCTTCTGCTTTCAACTAGCAAGATTTCTACTAAGGAAGGGCAGCACCCTGAATCACTAAGATTCCTTCAAGGCCAGTAGCCTTGGGACTTCAGTTCACTAAGAACTCTTCAAGGCCAGTAGCCTTGGAACTCCTCTAGTTCCCTAGGAACTCTTCAAGCCCAGCAGGCTTGGAACTTCATTTAGTCCCTCCGGACAAGGACCCCTCAGGCCCAGGCTTCTATTGAGTTGTTTGTTTGTTTGTTGGAGTTGGTCTTTGAAATTTCTTTGAGATGTCTTCATGCTCGAACATCTTCTCGTGCTTAGCGACTTGGCGTGATCATCCTTGAAGTGCAGTTGAGTGTTGCATGATGCTCAGCTTCTTCAGTTGCTCAACCACTTTGGATGATCCCTTGATGACTGCCTTGAAGATCATTCCTCTTGATACATGATGGCTGCACATGATTGGTTTCTAAGATGACTGTAAGCTCTTCTGCTAGGTACTTAGGAACTTTCTCATGTTTGCCACCATGATGACGTTTGTGATCTCCCTTCCTGATGCTTGATGCCTTCTCATGATGGACTTTCTAAGATAACTGTAGGCTCTTCTCTCTTGTACTTAGAGTCTTCCCATTATGGACATCAAGATGACATGATGCTCTTCTTTCTCTCGGCAGTTCAAAACTCTTACTTCTACATTGTAGAACTCTCACTTCTACTTCTTTCTTTGTTTGACTCTAAGTGTTCTTGGTGGATCGTAGAGTGAGCCTTCGAACTCACTATCTTACATGGTTTAGAACAGTCCACCGTTACTCCAAACTCGGCAACTCCAGCAACCTTCGATCAGAGATGTCACTTTAATGTCTTGGGTAGGTCGAAGACTTTATTTCCTCCTTCTGATTTCTCGATCAGAGGTTGTCCTTTTGCATCGATGCTCTCAATAAGCTCTTGTCTGAATATTACCCTTCAGATTGAACCATTGACAATAATGCTTCAGTCTTCAGCTATTCGAACTCTACGATTCTGATGCATGTCTTCATGGACCTGATCGTAGTATCTTGTTGACTGGTAGAGACAACACTACAATCTTGAAGAGTGTTGATTGGATCTTCAATGTAGAACGCCTCTTCCTTTTTTAGTGTAGTGCTTCAACACTTCTGTTTGCCTCAACAACTCTCAGATACTGATGGCTTGACTTCTTTGTTTTGGCCCCTTCTGAATAACAAGACACTTCAGATTTGTGGCGTGTCCAGCTCGCTTTCTCCTTGTGATCTCCCGTTCACTTATCATCAATGGACTGACCCAATGCTTAATCACTTTAGCCTTGTTCTTGAAGCTGCCCACCAGTATCTCTGTATGCACTCCATCAGTTCTTTCTTTGTTTGGCAAACACTACGATCCTGGTAGCTTCCAAGATCGTCGTCTTCTCTGCTCACTTGATACTCACACTTATCGACTTTTCCTTAGTCGACCGCCATTAAAATCTTCTTCTGACCTCCTTGTGGAAGACTTCATCTCGAATGGCTTCACAACTCAATCTTGATGCTGATTGGGTTGGTGCTTAGATCTTCTGTTAGCTTGCATGCCATTCGTTGAGTGTTCTCTGGTTTCCTTGGATGTAACATTTCAGTGCTAACTAGAGGCTTTGTTCCTTTGGATATTCTGGAAGTGCTCATTTGTTGAGAATCATATTTGCTCTACGATTCTGCCTTGGCATTGTGAGCACAACAGTTGAGGTCGTAGTTCGCGCAGACGTGACGATTTGGATTTAATGCAGACACTACGACTCCTAGATCAGATCTTGACACTCTACGATTTCTGCCTTGTGCTTGTTGTCTTCATCTGATCTTTCTCGACTATGATTTCTACATGTAATCAATAGACTCTCCGACTCAGAGTGTAGTCTACGATCCTTTACTTGGCTTCGGCATTAGTAGACTCTACGACTCCGAGTGTAGTCTACGTTTCTGACTTGGCTTCGGCAGATGTTCGTTCGGCTCGTAGGCAGGTTGTCTCTACGATTCTGAACATGACTTCCTCAGTAGACTACGGTCCTGAGGAAGTTCTCCTCGACACACTACGATCCTTTCCTCGTCTCTCTTGGCAGTCTACGAACTACGAGATCTACTATCTTGCAGAATACGATTCTGCCTCGACAGCTCTCGAGTTTTCCTTGACTCTCCTGGTAGACTCCAATTTCTGGTGTAGTGCTCGACGATCAGACAAGCCTATCTATTACATCATAAGATCAACCTAACATGCTTGATCTTTTTACTTTTATAGTCCTTGTATATCATTTCTTTTTAAGGACTTTACAAAGCTTTTTTGCTTATGTAGGATCATCCTAACATATTTGATCAATTTATTCTAAGTCCTTGTACACATGTTTTCTATTATCTATCAAAGGACTTTACAGCTTTTGTTAATGCAAGCATACTTGCATATTATTCATTCATATATATATCATAATCAAATCATATGTAAATAGGAATATCATTCAGATGAGTATTCCTGACAATCTCCCCCTATTTGATTATGACAAAAATAAGAAGTGCATATGCATGTTATGAATGAATCTTATATATAGTGAGCAGCTGTATTTCTAAAACAGATAATCATGAATGTCATTTATAATGATGTGGCAATTTATACATTAAGACATTTTACATCATGGATCCAGAACATACCTAACTAGTTAGAGATGTACCTCTTTGGCTCCATGTATGTTTGTCTATTGATCAGTTATTCATCTGTTTGTTCTTCTTGCTCTTGCTCCTTTTCAGCTTCTTTCTGAACATGTTCCCCCTCAAACTCCGCGATCATTTGATCATCATCTTTTGGCTCCCCCTCAGATGATGACTCTGCCTCGTCTTCTACTGTCTGCTTCTTTGACTTCTTCTCTACTATCCTTTTGCTCTTCTTGCTCTTCTTTGAGTGCCTCTTGGTCTGCCTCTTTTTCTCCCCCTTTTTGTCATTAATCATTTGGGAGAGCTACTCCATGTGGGACATAAGCTATTCCATTAGGTAGGAGGAGTTGGCAACTTCAAACTTGAGTTCCTGTTGGCCTAGCTCAAGTTGCACTGAGAAAGACTGCTTAATGTCGTCAATCTTGTCAGAGAGGGCGTGGATCTGCTCTTCATTGGCCTTCTGTGCTCGTAGAACTTCTACCTTTTGATCTTGTATGGCCTTTAAATAGATGTTATCTCTCTCTTTGATTTTGAGAGATACATCAGCCATTGCAGTTTGAAGTCTGTTCTGAAATGAATTATCTCTTTTTGTTGTCAACACCATTTTTGACTCTTCATTAATCTGAATATCTTCTCAATCAGCACATTTGAATTCTTCATTAGTTCATGCTCCACAAGATTTTGATCATTTGGTTGTGTAGCTTCGGGTTGAGCATCAGATTGAACTCTACGATTTTCATTCTTGAACAGATTTTCGAAAGCTTGGAGAATCTGAATAATCGTTGAGTACCAATTGCTAATTGAGGAAGAGGGAATGTCAGATAGTAGTGTTTGGGCTGTTGGAAGCTTCTGATTTTGAATTTGAACAGTCTCAGCAATAGAGTGACCAGACTCTGCGATCACCTCCTTGGTCATAATCCTTCTTCCTTCAGAGTCCACTCTACGATCGTATGGGATATAGTGATTGCCAGACTATCGATAGACTTTGAATTGGGGCTGGTCTTTGATCATTTTGTTTGCAAACTTCTTCACCCTTGGGAAGTTTTCGAGCCACCACTCTGTGCTTGAAGCGCTTATAACACCAACTGAAGTAACTTCCATCTCTTTCAGTGTGGGCCTTTAGCCATGGCATCCATTGGAAGAACCATCTCATTAGCAGGTCATCGGGATTGTAGAGAATGGTCGTGCAGTCTAGTTCCATGTTGTTCCAGTTTTTAAACACCTCAAACGCAGTTATCCTTACTACCTTGAGCTGTTCATTTCCATGATTTACCTATCTTTCAGGAGGTGCCTCTGGTAGTTCATTTGAGACTTCCACCACTATTCTTCTGTTGAATCTTGCTGGTGAAGGGACAGGATAAAATTCTGGTTCCTCTGATTCCTGATTTTTAGAATTGGAATCATTCTCCATTTCTTCTCTTTCGGAGCCTGAACCATCTTGATCATTTCCAGCAGTGAATTCTTCTTGCTGCATTTCATTCCCAGAGCCTTCTTCAGGAAGATCTTCCTCTGATTCATCTTCTTCATTGCTGGTCCTATCCTCATCACTTTCTGCCGGTGATATAGACTCATCATCACTTAATTCAATGACGGCATTTGATTGATCACTGCTCCTTTTGGGGGAAAATTTGGCTTGCAGTCTGTAGCTCTTCCTTCTTCTTGGAGGTTCAGTTTTGGGAAGGGCAGTCCCTTCTTCTGTAAACTCATCACCCTTTGAGCCATCATAGGGACTTTCAGGATTAGAAGGGACATGTTCTTCTTCTTCAGACACAACATTACTTGACCCATCATCTTGGCTTGTTGGGGAGTTGTATTTGGGGATTGAGTTTGGTCATCTTGAATCTCTTCTTCATTCGCAGAGTGACTACTCTGAGAATTAGCCATGGGGCTTGAGCATTCTTCTTCTTTATCAGCAGATGTTGAATTTTCATTCATTAATCCAGCTTCACCTTCACTGTTGGATTTGGTCTGTGGGGACTCAGCCTTGAGATTGTCAGTTGCCTTCTCTTCTTCTGATTCTACATCCTTCTCTTCATTAGATATAATGTCTTGGGAAACTGAGGCTGGCTTGATTGTCACCTTAGCTTTCTTGCTGGATGGCCCTTGGAGTAACCTGTTACTTCTCCTTTTAGTTGTTTCTGTCGTCAAGCCCTTTTCTTCTTCATTTTTATCTTTGGTGGAGATTCTTCTTGATGGGGTCTGAGCTTTCTTTACATCACCAGCTTTCTTCACACCTCTGGATTTCTTTCTGGCTGGTGTGGCTGATGCTGGTACAGAGTCATTAGACTCAGAGCTTTCTACCTCTTCTGTCTTCCTCTTCTTTACAGAGGCCCTGCTGCTGCTCCCAATTGTCAACCTTTGGTTCTCCTTGGGGTTTTTCTTCCAATTCACAAATAGTTGTGGAGACATCACTTTGTGAACATTCAAAGGCTCTCCTTCATCATCCTTGATCTTGCCTCTTAGCTTCTTCTTTATTACAATTCTTAGTAGTCTTCCATGAAACACTTTTGTCAGAGGTTTTTATGTAGACTTCTTTAGCTCAGCCTTTTCTACCCACTAGGAGATTTGGTCAAACAGGATAACTCCAAAGTTAATATGTTTCATCAGAGCTATTGCTGACATAATCTTCAACTGCTGATCAAGCACAATATCATGTGCAGTATCCTTGCACAGTATGCATTTTCCAACTATTTCAGCAAGGAACTCGTACTCTTCTAGAAACTCCTTCTTTATGTCTTTCAGACTAGGGTTTCTTTGGTACCCCATGATTTCCTTTGCTTGTTCTGTATTGACATCATCAAGGCTCTTTAGTCCTTGGTTAGGAAAACCTAGGCATTGATTGAGGTCAGAAGATTTCAGCTTTAGAGACTGACCTTTGACCTTGGTAGAAAGGGTTCCGGAGTTTATGGAAGCATTTGAGTAGAATTCTTTCACCAAGTCAACATATACTCGAGTGCTAGCCTCAAGGCATTCTGAGAATCCAGCTTTCTTTACAAGCTCGAGAATATCTCTGAACTTCTTTTCGGATTTCTCAAACGACTTGGTTCCGAGCTGAATGTCAGTGATTACTCGCCAGATTTCCATTTAAGCAGTTCGAAGAATATGGGTATTTGATTTAGATAGGTTTATGAGAGATGGCTGATAGTGATTTGGTAAGGCTCTAGAGTGTTAACCTATTTTGGCTCTTGAGAGGATTTTAGGGCTTGAAAATGGGAGGGAGAAAGGTTCGATAGCTTCTGAAAACTGTTTGCAGATTTGAATTTGTCTTTATGGCAGTTCCTTCTAACTTTGCATAACCAGTGATGTGTCAACCGACCATAGGTTGCACAATGCCTAGTAATGAGCTGTAACTCCCCATAACTTTTAAGTTAGATATTTTCTTTTAGAAGAGTAGACGTTTAATCGACGTAGCTTTGACCGTTGACCTTTTGATTCGTAGATTAGCATGGTAAGGCAGCTATGGACTCTATGTTTTCCTTTGATGACTCAACGATCAACTTTTTAGAGATGCTGCAGTGGATGGCTTTGACTTTTATCCTCATTTTGATGCAACATAGCTTGATCACTGATATATTCGAACTTATCTTCTCATTTTGAATGGTTGAGCAATTGTCCCATTTTCCAAGCTCCTTGTAAACTGGAGTACCCTTTGGTAGGACTGTGATCGTTGAGTCTGCTTCTACGATTGTTAAGGTTGCACTACGATCGTGGAGTTCTCTTCTACCTCGACTCTACGATCGTTGACTGACTTGGTCCTTGAGATGAACTTTACTAAGTATTCCTTCTAGGTCAAGGTAGCTCAGGAAGGGCCAACCTCTTAGAGTGAGCTAAGGGTCAGGTTTTTCCCTGAGGCGCTTTCCAGATGAAATACTATAGAAGTGATTTGCAATGATATCTCATTCGACCTTTTCTGGTGGGGAGGTCCTCTACCTACTTTAGACAATTGCATTACTGAAATCGTGGTGTCCTCATGCTCTTACACTACGATCATGTGTTTGATCGTAGGCACTTCACGATGTTGGGTTGGGTGGCTGAAAGGTTATCAGTAGTACGTTTTAAGATGTTCCTACTGACTATGGATCTTCGTTTGGTTCATCAGCCACAAAGTTTTGGGACTCTGTAGCTGGTACATTTCTTCATAGTATATCTCAGTACTGTTGCTTCTTAACAGATCACTGTTCCCCCATTGTTGATGTTGTCTTCTAAGATAGATGTGATTCCATTTACTTTAGGTTCATTTGAAGGCATCCTTGCATATCTCCTTCTGACTGGAATCACCACTATCACTTAAATCTCCTTGTATCGTAGACATGGATATTTTCAGAACTAAACACTCTACGATCTTTTGACAGCACTACGAACGTAGTCTTCATTGACAGTCTTGTGTTTGAGAGGTTCTGCTTCCGTATTGAGTTCCTCTCGACTGATGGTAAATGATCCTCTGATGTGAGCTTCCTTTAGGATTCTTCTCATATTGTTTGCTTTGCCTGATTTGAGCATATAAGACCCTTTTCATCTTTGGTTGCATGGCCTGCTTCCATATACAGATTAGCAGCCATGTGAGCTTCATTCAGTTTAGCTCAGTGGGACTTCGAGGATAGGCTTGGACATATAGGAATTTTATCATAATCATTTCTGAACAGTCCTTAGCCTTCTGCTGGTTGAGTCTTCTTGACTGAAGTCTTCTGCTTCAGCATTCCTTAGTGTGGTCAGACAGACCAAGTACCTGCAGGTTAAATATATTTCAATTTTTGGTACCCACAATTAAATGGGTCCTGATAGGTTAGTTTTCTAAACCCCTGTTCCTCTTGTATTTGGATAATCATCACATTTATCACCAACATCAAATTCATGCATAAAACTAGTTTTAGATAATATATTTTGATATGCATGAAGGTGAGTGTGTGTACGATTTGACATTTAATAACACACTCCTTATCTTTGATGGTTTCATCATTTGATGGGTTATGTTCACAATGTTTAAGTGTTCACAGAGTGAGAATCAACTCTACGATTTAGGAGTATCTAGTTGATTTATGGAGGTGATCAGTTTCTACACATCATCAAGATACTCTTTTAGAACTGATCATACTATGTGTGTTATCAAACGCTTAGAGCTAGGATTTGTACATACATATTAACCCACCAGCAAAGATTACTTTACATAGAATTAATTTGGCATGTGATGCTCTTATGACCCATTTCAGGTTTCCTTCAAGGTGTCATCTTCAACCTAAAACTTGGATGGAGTGAAAGTTTATAGACATTTGAGTTTTCATCCTTAGGGTACTTTCTCTCTTCACCTTTTTAGGTAGATTATGACTTCTTGACAGAATACTATTATGGTTCATACGAAGGTGCATTTATGATGTACACATGTATAATAGTGAGGAACCGTACCTTTTTACTGTCAGTTACTTAACAGTCATTTATCTTTAATGTACTGAGTTTAGGCATTGATGTGCATAGATTCACATTTGCTCCTGACAGCTTGTTGCTCCAGTTGACCTTCAATCAATCAGTCGTGATCTTGAAGATGTAGGCCAAGAGAATCTCAGCATTTTTAAATCTTTGACATCCTTTAGTTTACAAAGTTTGCACCCAGCTGCTGGTTGGCCAGACATAAGTTTGAGAAGATCTTCTTTCTTCTCTTGATAAGCATTTCTTAGCATGTATGGCCTTTTCATTTTTCAGACTGGTGGATGCTTGACTCTTTTTCATTGATGTCTCTTGAGCTCTCTCGCCTGATCTTCAGACTACAAGATTGACTGCAGGCAAGGATTGGTCTTGTTGATGTAACAATCGAGAACATGAACCAATCTGAGCAGCTTCAGGTGTATATACACATTTAACCTATACACAATATTTCCAACATGTGAGCTCATCTGCATATTATAAGTTATTTACTACTAAACTAAGTTTAGAACAATGTTTGTGCCTGGGATTAGACTCAAAGCGATTAGCTTTTGAATATAGCATGAGAACTTGCTCTGATACCAATTGTTAGTTCCCAGTAGGCACAATAGATATAGAAGGGGGGTTGAATATATCCTTTTTTATTTCAAATACTTTTCTCTTTTATTTTGTATTGCTATTAAATTAGCATATAACAAACATAAGAATCTTTTCAAGCACAGCGGAATAAGTAAAAGATCCCCTTCATTGATATATTCACAATCATACATACATTGTTCGTAGAGTTAGTTCAGTTGTAAGTAGTTAAAACATACATAGTAGTTATAGCAGTTAATAGACATAATGTAAATCACATAATGTAAAGACACAAGCGGTTTTAAGTGGTTCAGAAACTCAAGCTCCTAATCCACTCTTCTGCTTTCAACAAGCGAGATTTTACTAAGGAAAGGCAAGACCTCGAATCACTAAGATTCCTTCAAGGCCGCTGACCTTGGGACTTGATTCATCGAGAACTCTTCAAGGCCGTGAGCCTTGGAACTCCTCTAGTTCCCTAGGAACTCTTCAGCCAAAGAGGCTTGGAACTTCATTTAGTCCCTCGGGACAAGGACCCTCAAGCCTGGGCTTCATTGAGTTATTTATTTGTTTGTTGGAGTTGGTCTTTGAAATTTCTTTGAGATGTCTTCATGCTCACGAACATCTTCAGACTTAGCGACTTGGCGTGATCATCCTTGAAGTGCAGTTGAGTGTTGCATGATGCTCAGTTTCTTCAGTTACTCAACCACTTCGGATGATCCCTTGATGACTACCTTGAAGATCATTCCTCTTGATACATGATGGTTGCACATGATTGGTTTCTAAGATGACTATAAGCTCTTCTACTAGGTACTTAGGAACTTTCTCATGCTTGCCACCATGATGACATTTTTGATCTCCCTTCTTGATGCTTGATGCCTTCTCATTATGGACTTGCTAAGATGACTGTAGGCTCTTCTCTCTGGTACTTAAGAGTCTTCCCATGATAGACATCAAGATGACATGATGCCCTTCTTTCTCTCGGCAGTTCAAAACACTCTTCAAGTAGTAGAAATCTCTCTTTTACATTGTAGAACTCTCACTTCTACTTCTTTCTTTGTCTAACACTAAGTGTTCTTGGTGGATCGTAGAGTGAGCCTTCGGACTCACTATCTTACATGGTTTAGAACAGTCCACCGTTACTCCAAACTTGGCAACTCCAGCAACCTTCGATCTTTGAAGCTCTAGCAGATTTATACTCCTTCCCAATCCTTCTGTTGGAAAGTAGCCATTAAAAGCTATTTAAATGTCTTCACAGATCTCGAGTTGACAGAGGTAGACTGCTGATGTGACAAGTCATACTTTCTCTAACAATGCAGTCTACTATTTCACCTACCCATCAGAGATGTCACTTTAATGTCTTGGGCAGGTCGAAGACTTTATTTCCTCCTTCTGATTTCTCGATCAGAGGTTGTCCTTTTGAATCGACGCTCTCAAAAATCTCTTGTCCGAATATTACCCTTCAGATTGAACCGTTGCCAATGCTTCAGTCTTCAGCTATTCGGACTCTACGATTCTGATGCATGTCTTTGAGGACCTAATCGTAGTGTCATGTTGACTGGTAGAGACAACACTATGATCTCGAAGAGTGTTGATTGGATCTTCAATGTGGAACACCTCTTCCTTCTCTTATGTATTACTTCAACACTTCTATTTGCCTAAACAGTTCTCAGATACTGATGACTTGACTTTCTTGTTCTGGCCCCTTCTGAATAGCAAGACACTTCAGATTTATGGCGTGTCCAGCTTGCTTTCTCCTTGTGATCTCCCGTTCACTGATCATCAATGGACTGACCCAATGCTTAATCACTTTAGCCTTGCTCTTCAGAAGTTGTCCAGTATCTTTGTATGTACTTCATCAGTTCTTTCTTTGTTTGGCAAATATGACGATCCCGGTTGCTCCTAAGATCGTTGTCTTCTGTCGGCTTGAAAGCTACTGCACTTGCTGACTTTCCTTAGTCAGTTATTGAAGTCTTCTTCTGATCTCCTTGTGGAAGACTTCATCTCGAATGGCTTTAAAACTCAATCTTGATGCTGATTGGGTTGGCGCTTAGATCTTCTATTAGCTTGCATGCCATTAGATGAGTGCTTTCTGGTTTCCTTGGATGTAACATTTCAGTGCTAACCAGAAGCTTTGTTCCTTTGGATATTCTAAGAGTGCTCATTTGTTGAGAATCGTATTTTCTCTACGATTCTACCTTGGCATTGTGACCACAACGGTTGAGGTCGTAGTTCTGCACTCTATGATTCAGCTTTGGCTGTGCAGACACTACGACTCCTAGATCAGATCTTGACACTCTACGATTTCTGCCTTGTGCTTGTTGTCTTCATCTGATATTGCTCGACTACGATTTCTGCATGTAATCAATAGACTCTCCGACTCAGAGTATAGTCTACGATCCTTGACTTGGCTTCGACATTAGTAGACTCTACGACTCCGAGTGTAGTCTACGTTTCTGACTTGGCTTCGACAGATGTCTCGTCGGCTCGAGAAGTGTTTGTCTCACGATTACGAACATGACTTCCTCAGCAGACTACGGTCCTGAGGAAGTTCTCCTCGACACACTACAATCCTTTCCTCGTCTCTCCTGGCAGTCTACGAACTCTGAGATCTAGTATCTTGCAGACTACAATTCTGCCTCGACAGCTCTCGAGTTTTCCTTGACTCTCCTGGCAGACTCCAATTTCTGGTGCAGTGCTCGACGATCAGACATGCTTAATCTTTCTACTTTTATAGTCCTTGTACATCATTTCTTTTTAAGGACTTTACAAAGCTGTTTTGTTTATGTAGGATCATCCTAACATATTTGATCAATTCATTTTATGTCCTTGTACACATGTTTTCTATTATATATCAAAGGACTTTACAGCTTTTGTTAATGGAAGCATACTTACATATTATTCATTCATATATATATATATATATATATATATATATATATATATCATAATCAAATCATATGTAAATAGGAATATCATTCACATGCTTATTCCCTGATGAGGATAATAAGAGCATTGATCATCCACAAAAGACACCAATCAATCGTTCCATCATGCCACTTCTGGTAAGCATGGGAAACTTCATTGCTTGAGAAAAATAAACTATTAGAGATTATAAACTATATATGTCACCTATCAAATGCTCCTCATTTCACATATGAAGTACTCGATTGGGCTTAGTATCATCAATGTTTAGCCTAAGTTTACGAATAATCGAGGTTCTGCGAGAATTTCTTGGATTAAGCAAAGATACCTTGGCATTCCTCCGTCTCTAAAATACTACTGCATCAAGATTTGTATTGCTTTCATACAAATGCAATCCTCACTATGAATCCTCACTTTCATAATATGTATCTTTGACCCAATGGTACACAAATGCAATCTCTTCAATAGTTAGACAAAGTGGAGAAAGAAAAAATCAATTAATGATAATGAATGTTATGAAAAGGCTAGAAATTACTTCAAAGATTTACTGAAGCATTATCGAGAGCATGATCAAAGATCATGCCTCAAACGAAAGCAAATGCATGTCATTCATCGAATCAGTATTTACCATCCAAATTTGTCACCAAGAACATAGTCTTGATTTTTCTTTCTTTGGATGTCATAACAGAAACATGCATATGTAACATATTATTTATCATAATTCTATAAAGTTAAAACATATAAACACACATACAAAGATACAAAGTATCATATGTAAATTTATTCAGCTAGCAAGACTTAATATTATCTGAAAACCATCAAATTTTATGCAAGGCCAAATCAACAAGAATTTCAAGCGGTTATTTCTACAGATACCTCAAATGGGTATCTATAATATACCTCATGGTAATCGATGGTACCAAAGATAATCGATGATAAAGTTGGAATGAAAACCCTTTTCTTAACTAAGTCTGTGAATACACCCTCGATGATTTGGGCTTCTACAGATGTTACCCCTGCATACATTTTGGCTTCTACAGATGTTACCTGCATACAACTAGGGCTTCTACAGATGTTCATAAGGTTATATTTAGGGAAAATTGGGGAATATTGAATTGGGAAAAGCGTATCAAGCTTGAGAGAGCAATGACAGGAGAGGCGGTGGACGGTGGAAGAGAGAGGGACAATGACGGGAAGAGAGGCCACGACAGCGGCGATATCCTTAATGGCGATGGCGAGGAAGAAAGTAAAACCACGGCAGAGAAACAAAGAAACAAAGTTGAGATTTCAGATCTGGCCTGGAGACTGGGAGCGGGCTAGGGCAAAATGGGAGAAAAATACTGATAAAGTGATAGTTATTATAAAATTATTTCAAGTTTTCACTTCCGCGAGATTTTTTTAAGCTCCGTATTTTTTAGATAGATAACGTGTTTTAAAGAAAACGTTATCTAATTAAAACTAAAAAAATACTCTTTTAAATAGATAACGTTTTTCATATATATCTACAACGTTTTGTAAAAAAATGTTGCGAAAAAAATACCACAACGTTTTTTATAAAAACGTTGTGGTATAAGTGTTGTCTATTTACTACTTTATACTAGTATATCTTAACCCTTAACTAATATCATTAATTATTTAATAATATTTTATTACTTTACCACTATTATTAACCTTTTAATAATATTTTAATCATTTACTAATATTATTATTCATTTAATAATATTTTATTCATTTACTAATATTATTAACCTTTTAATAACATTTTATTTAATTTCAAATATTATTAATTATTTAATAATACTTTAATTTAATATTATTAATCTTTTAATAATATTTTAATCTAATATTATTAATTACATTAATAATATTTTAAACTAATATTATTAGTCATTTAATAATATCTTAATCATTTATTAATGATTTAATCTAATACTATTAATCATTTAATAATATTTTAAATTTAATCTTGATCTAGAACCTCTATCTTAGAGGTTAGAGTTAACTTTCTCTATGCACTTTGCTTAGTTATCTTTCTCAAGCTCGCATTCTCAGCCTCAAGGTTGGCAAAAGAGGCAGCACTTCGTAAAGTAGTTTCCAACTCTACGAGAGCTTTCTCTTTTTCTTCTTAAAGAATAGAATAGTATCATTAATAGAACCCTGAACCATTTCATATATTAATGCAGATCCACAATTATATCATGTAATGCAGTTCTAAGATCATCAATATCTATATATGGAGAGTTAAAATCAAATACATCATTGATTTCTCGACTATTAGTGGACTTGTTAGAAACTTCTTCATTTGCTTTAATAGCCATCAAATAGGGATTTTCCTTTTGAGGTGCTTCATTATCACTGGATTGAGAGCTTGAATCATTCTCTAAATCACTCCATGATCCCCCAGCTATAAATTTTTTCTCCTTATTGTGATACTTCTTGTAGCTTTTTGAACTCCTTTTGGATAGGACTTCTTCTTGTCTTTCTTTAGATCTTTTTACAGAGGTTTGGTGCACTCTGCAATATACTAACCAGGCTTCTTACAATTATAACAGAGATCCTTTTCTTGATCTCTGCTACTACTTCCTTTGTTGTATTAGTTTTTTGGTTTCCAGCTTCTACTTTTGCGCATGAACTTCCTCAGCCTTCTTCCAGGCAAGGCTAAGTCTTCATCATCATCTTCATCAGCACCATCATCATCAAAATCTTCTCTTGTAGGAGCTTTAGAGATTGTTGCTTCTGAAACCTTTAGGACAACTCCTTTATATTTTATGTCACTCTATGAAGTAGTCTATGTTCACTGATTTAGTTCCAGCTCATAGGGAAGGAGATTACCATAAAGATTATGTATGATCAT
Source organism: Panax ginseng (assembly GCA_020205605.1). Lineage (NCBI taxonomy): Eukaryota > Viridiplantae > Streptophyta > Magnoliopsida > Apiales > Araliaceae > Panax > Panax ginseng. The sequence continues at coordinate 55,667,883 of CM035145.1, forward strand.
TTTATGCAGATTCTTCGATTAACGAATAACAATGGTTTTGGCATCCCACTTTCTTGGAAGTGCACTCATGAACTTGATCTTGAGATCCTTATTTGGATAGACCTTTTCATAAGCTCTTAAGGAGTTTAGAAAAATGGTGAATCTTTCATAGGTAGTAGTTATGTTCACTTCTGGAGTATGAGAAAACATTTAATACTGCTAGGTTATAAGAGAATGTTTTTTCTCTTTAACTTCTTCAGTTCCTTCATGCATGATAAACAAAGCTTCCCATACTTCTTTAGCTAGAGTGAAATTCATTACATTCTTAAATAGCTCATCTTCTAAAGCTATGAGCAGGATGTTCTTAGCCCTTTTATCCAACTGCACCAGCTTCTTCTCATTGTCAGTCCATTCAGCTATGTGCTTGAGTATCATCTTGTTTGGATCACCAAAGGTTGGAGCCAGCTTTATTGGAGTGTATGGACCATTGATAACTGCATCAAATAGATCTTCATCTATTGCATCCATATACGCCTGTAAACGAACTTTTCAGTTAGGAAAATTTTCCTTGTTTAGAAGGGGTGGCTTATTCCCACCACCAATCTCAGAACCGGATTTATTGTGTGCCATAAGATCAACTAAAAGTGTAAGCTTAAAATGTTCGTGAGAACCTAATCTAATACCACTTGTTGTTTCCAGGAGGCACAATGGAGATCTAGAAGAGGAGTTGAATAGATCTTTAAAACTTTTGCTTGTTTAAAGATTTGTTCCCATATAATTAATTAGTTCAATTAATCTTACCATATCAGAATATTAGTTTGGAAAACTCCCCTTAAAGATTTAATGAAATCTCAATTCTAAATTTAGTTCTATGGATGTTAACCATTAAGAAAATATAACATGTATAACATTTATATCAGTTATATGATTGGAAGTAAATAACTCAACATATTTTTAAGTGGTTTGGAGTACAAACAACTTATATTCCACTCTTTTACTTCAACAAGTAGGATATTCACTAAGGATGGGTCATAAAGATCAAATCACTTAAATCTATTACAACTGAACCACTAAGGTTCTTTCGAGTCACTTAGTCTCGGCAATTTGGTCACACAAACTAGGACACTTAGTCATCTATAAGTCCTTAGACTTGAATAAAAGTTACTAGGACAATTAATTCCAGTTGAATGAAAGTTATTTGTTGTGATGTTAAGCATTGAAAATAAGTCTCATTTCTTTCTTATACTTAGCATCTTGAACACGATATTCAGAATCGTAGAGTAGAGCTTGAATATGATCATGCAGAGTTTCAACTTTTTGTATATTTTTGTGTGTACTTGGATTTGAATCCTCGTACTCCTTTTAAAGACATTTGAAGATTGTCCCATTGGTGCATTTAATCATCTGCACTTTTGATGTTTTTATGTTAACTTATAGACTGAATACTAGACTTGTTTTCGGCTCAGGCAAGGTCACATCAGACTACAGTCTCATATACCACATGTTAGTGGTGTTACATCTTTTATCTAGCAGTTTAGACTAACCACTCTTCGATCTTCTAATCTGAATTTGAAGATGGTGAGTAACAACTTGGAATCTTCGCTCTGAGACTCTCTAAAATTGTCAGTTTGAAGATAGTTCTGACATGCTCTACGAATTTGGTTGATGGTAGAGTGATAAGGAACGTAGAGTCTGAGCTCTACGATCTGCTCTACGATTCTCTGCTTTCTGGTCTACGAATTAGTACTTCACGATGCTTGGGAAGACTATGTAGACTTCTCTGAATACTTCAGCAACTTTACGATGCCGAAGATAGCTCTACAAACTTGATGTCTATTTGTAGTTTTACTTTTACCCAACTGCTGCTCTACGAAATCTAAAATACTCTGGTAACATTATTTGACTATACACAATGGCAGAGTAACTTTACGATCTTTTAATAATATTATACGATCGATTTGATCCTATTACATGTTCATTTAATCAACTCAAAGGATCAACCTAACAAGTTTGATCGTTCTATTTCTAAGTCATTGTACATATATTTCACAGATAAAGACTTTACAAAAACTACTGAATAAGTATACATTATAATAACATCTATCAAATTTAAATATGCAGGACATAACCATTCCTAACATGGTCTATGATCTTTGTCTTGCCTTACGATCTTCAATAAGTTTTACGAACCTTTGGGAGACTCTACGATTCTTCTGTAGACTCTGTGATCTTGATTTAGCTTTAAAATTTCATGGCAGACTCAGCGATCTTGAACTGAATGATCTACGATAGTTTGGCTGACTCTACGATCTTTAATAAACTTTATGATTTCTTAGAGCAACTTTACAATCGTTTTATCAACTCTATGATCGTTTCATTTCCTATAGTCTATACATTCAATTCTTTTAATAGATCACCTAACATATTTGATCTTCTAGTCTAAGTCATTTTACATCAATTATATTCTAAGGACTTCACAAAAACTACTACTTACAAATCAATACTTTATATATAAAGACAGTAAGAACGATCCTTATAATTTGATAAACGGGTGAGTCAACTCACTTAATTTGAAAAATAACTATCTTTCAATTTGAAAATCGGTAGAGTGTCAATTAATTTGAAAAAATGTGTGATTTATAGAGACTGCAAGCAGTAAGACCAAGAAAGTAGGGCCAAAATGGCCCGAGTTTTGGTGAAATTTGAAAATTGACTGTGGTTCAAGTTACGTTATTTACCGCCCATGGGCTTTTTAAATTTTTTTTTAAAAAATCAGTAAACAAGTGAGAGGATACATAAAGTAAATCAAAATTAAATGTCGTAAGGTAAAGCCCTCTCATACATATAGTAAATTGCGGTCCCTAAGATGCACATTACTCTGTGCATTCTTATCTATCTTGTCGCGTCTTATCTTCACCGACCCATTCCCTCACCGAAGTTTCTTGGTGATTCCTCGATGCCAAGGTGGTCATCGTAATGACCAAAGAACATCTCTCTCCAACGACCTTATTCTCTCTTCTCCCATCGACACATACTAACAAGTTAGCTTACTAACTTTTAGCTTCCATCTCATTTGCAATATAATAACAGGTGTAAACATGTATTTCTTCATTTCCATAGCTAAGTGAAATTATTAACTATATGCATACTAACCGATTTTGAAAATAACCAAATCACGGTTTACACCTTATACTAATTGTTTTTGCAAATCTAATATAATATACTAACTTGTTTTCGAAAACCAATTACCAATCTTTGCATATTCAATTCCCATAACTTGATAGCATAACATAATCATTATCAAAACAAAACCCATAATTAATTCAATAGATATTATACTAACAAATAAACAAACCCATCTCTGTTAGCTATCTTTGATAATTTCCATATATCTAACTATTTTGCATACATATAACCATATGACTGATATGAGCTAACTTCCAATTTAATTACCATACAGATAAATTGCTTGCAGCTAAACACAAAAACATATAATATCATAAACCCACAAATATAAATCGATAAATTCTAGATCTAGTCTAATCCGGTTCATAAACCCTTAAAATATCTTATTGAAACGAGAGCGAAAAATACCGAGACATGAGATGAGGACGCCGAGGAGAATAGAGTAGGGTTTTAGCCTTTTAGGGAGAGGAGGAAGCTGCCAAGTGCCGAAGCTGTGAAGAAGTGAAGTGAGGTCGAGGAGAATAAGCGTCGATCGATCGAAGTGAAGTGAATTGAGGTGGTGTCAGATCGACTCTACGGTCTCGGACTCTCAATCCCTTACTCCCTTTATTATGTCGGTATTTAGCCCTCACCGAGGAGTCAGGAGATTAGAGATAGAGATAGAGATAGGGTTTTTTTAAATGATTAGTGGTTTGGGACGCACATGGTAGTCGCCATTGGACCCAAGCTAAAATTGAGTCGGGCCAAAACGGCTGATTTTTGATGGACCAAAAATGAAGCTCATGACCCGGTTTTTTGGCGACCCGCGGACTGAAATTTGATTTTAAGGTGTCTAGTGACGAATGTGGATTAAAAATTAAATCAATCGATTCCCTTTCGCAATTCTTTCATATGGCTTAAATATCGTATTCTGAATTCCAAATTTCATATACAATTGATCGGTTACTCTTCCATTTCTCTTCATCTCTTTTCAGATTTCCCATCTTTTTCCTCTTCTCTTCTTCTTTCTTCTTCTTCTTCCACTTTCAGTCGATTCCTTCTCCGTATTTTTCTATTCTTTCCGCCCTTTAGTTTCAAGTATCAGATCTCTTCAAACCCCATTATCACAAACCTAGAAGTCCCAAATCAACAGACATCAACACCTCACCTCCATCATACTGATCTTAGCATATATTTTGACTGCTCAAAGTAATCCTTCAAACTCAAACGTTCATATTCCTCTGAAGAAGCCCCAATTGGCGACAAAGCGGCCTGATAAGCGAAGTTGATTTCGTATTTGACTGAGCAAAATCGCTTTATATCTGTTGGGTCGTGATATTTCTTATTTTTAGGCCGGTTACATTGGGCCTATTCACATAAACAATCTATGGGGCCTCTATTATTAATCCGTGAAAGTCACCGGCCGACCACCATATTATATCCGTTTAAACCTTTAAGTCGAATTCGGTCCAAATTGGGTCAACCCATTAGATATTTTAATATCTGTTACTTTGACTTGTGATGATGAAAAAGCATGACGGTTGACCAAGGCTCCTGCCATGCATTAATGAGGATGGGATCATAGCCGGCCGGTGGTAGAAAACAATGACAAAAAGCAGTGGATAAACCTTATACAGTCGGCAGAGCCCATCAGGTCAGAGGGGGTGTCAGGTAATAGTGGGTGGCACAGTAATCCAAGCAAAGATAGTATAACCTAGCAAGGAAGCCATCGTCTAGAGGTACGTTCTCATACATATCATTTTTCAGATTCCCTCACATATATATTACTGAGAATTATTATCTCTCTCTGGACATTAGACAATACATTCCTCCATTGTTAACCTTGTGAACACATACTAATTCTCACGCCTGAGCTATCCCCCGACGGAACCGCCGTCAAGCTTGTGGTGTTTACCGTGTTTACTGTGCAGGATCAGGACGTCTTACGTGATTGGGACGTGGCAGAAGATCCTGGCGTTAACATTGGCGCTAGAAGGAGGGGTTTTTCTAGTGTTCTTGAGTTATCAATCACAATATTTTTAGTTGTTATACATCGGAAGTTATGGCACAAGTTAGGGGGTTCTCGTTCGAGATCCCCCGGCGAAGCCCGAAGATAGTTGGTCTTTGCTGTTGACAAAGAGCATGATCATGGCCAAAGGCAAGTAAAAGGCATCCCGCCTTGAACTCGGCACCGAAGTGGTCAGGCTGATGAAGATGGTGGACGAAGCAGATAGAGCTTTGGAGGTTCTCTTGGAGTGGAGCAAGGATGTAGCTGTGTAGAGCGAGGATGTAGCTGAGGAACAAAGCATTCAATTATGTCCAGTCTAAAAGACGTGGTACGCCTAAAGATGGACAACCGTGAATTGGAAAGCAGTCTATATACTTTAAAGACATGTCTCGAGGCCGTCCTTGGGATCGGAGCAGACCCAACAGCCATTTTCCTGATTAATTGACTGAGAAGGGTATTCCGCCCTATTGGTCTTCGGGATTATGGTCGAAGCAGAGTAGATGAAGACCCAACAGCCATTTTCCTGATTGATTGACTGAGAAGGGTATTCCTCCCTATTGGTCTTCGGGATTATGGTCGAAGCAGAGTAGATGAAGATCCAACAGCCATTTTCTTGATTGACCGAGGAGGGTACTTCACCCTATTGGTCTTTGGGATTATGGTCGCAACAGACGAATAAACTGATCCAGGGAGCATGCACCTCATAATACAAATAAGGCATTCTGCCTTGAGTATCCTCACCACAGTGACAGAAAGTTTCACCGAAGTAGATCCAGAAATCACACTCCTGAGAATCCACCGAGGCACACACCGCCTCAGAGACACTTGTCTTCTGGAGATGCCCAACTAAAGGTCATGTCGGGGCCAGATTCAAGACACAAAATGCACCCATATTCCTAAGCATCCGAAGAAGGTACCTCATCCTAGGGGTTCTCGGGACTATGGGCGCAAGCAATGACGAGGAGTAATCCAAGAATATATTCACCCGAGAACACAAAAAGGCACTCTGCCTTGAGTGTTCTCGCCAACAAATAAGGACTCGTCACCAAAAAGAGATCTATAAGCCGCACTCGAAACCAACACTTAGGTAAATATTTCTAAGGTCGATTGGCATTGTGGTCCAAAGCTGATAATAGTTAAAGAGAAGCTGAGGAGTCCAACAAAGCCGTTACAGTTCTTCAGCAGAAGCAGAGTTCGTGGATATTGCATGCAGATGGATATTCTATTTCGGTCATCAGTACAGCAGACTATCAAGGAGTCGATCACAATAACAATTCCACCGCCGGTGCATTATCAAAGCTGGCCACTACAGATGCTTGTAACTTCGATGGCAGATGGCGTCTTTCCTTCAGATCAGATGCTGGAAAAGAAGATCAAGTACAAGAGTGTCAATTTTGTTCTCATTGATGAAAATCTTTGTCGAAGGACCTTTTTCGTCATCATTGCTTAAACATTTGGTTCCATCCGAAGCAGAGTATGTTCTTCGGGAAGTTCACAAAGACATTTGTGGCAATTATTTGGCCCGAAGTTGTTGACCTACAAAGCACTTCGGCAGCGATATTCTTGAAAGAACTGGGGATTCAAGATGAAAGAAGACTTCGGTGGCTCACCTACATTCACTTTTTTCACTATTGGTCCTGGTCCTATTTGTCCTATGGTCACTATGGTGTAAGGAGGTATGGTAGGACTCGCTGGACATTCGATGGCCGCCCATTTGTCGTTCTACCCCGAGTGGTAGACGAAGGATCCTATATTGATTTTACCAGGGTGGTAAATCAATGGTCACTATTGGTCCTGGTCCTATTTGTCCTATGGTCACTATGGTGTAAGGAGGTATGGTAGGACTCTCTGGCCATTCGATGGCAGCCCATTTGTCGTTCTACCCCGAGTGGTAGACGAAGGATCCTATATTGATTTTACCAGGGTGGTAAGTCAATGGTCACAATTGATCCTTATATCTTGGTCCTTATATCTTGATCCTTATATCTTGGTCCTTATATCTTGATCCTTATATCTTGGTCCTTATATCTTGATCCTTATATCTTGATCCTTATATCTTGGTCCTTATATAATTGTTTCACCTCGAGTGGTAAACAAATGACCGATCTCACACTTCGGAGCCGATGAGTATGTGTTACTTTATTTTTATTTAAGTGTTGAGTTCAGTCCTTTCAGTTCAGTTAAGTTAAATTCTGTCCATGAAATTCAATTCACTTCATCTCATACATTAACTATCATATGTCTTAAACTGATTCACTGTTTAGGTTCATCTTACTGATATTGAATTATTGACAAGAAACTAATCGAAAACATAATTCACAATTAAGGAAATTGCAGATTCATCAGGAAAACTAAAACATTCATTCGATCTATTCATTCATGAACAAAAATACACCAATATAGAAACAGTGACAAACTTCCATATATAAAGTTTTCAAAATGATCCCGAAAACATAAAAAGTTTAAACAAATAAATTTTTACATAAGTCAGAATGAAAGCGGGAAGAACGCCCAGCACCACCTTCGCTCTTCTTGAGTTGAGCAAAAAGTGGATCCAGTTGAAGCGAAGAGATGCTTTTTTCTTTGTCTCTTTCCCTAGCCTTCAGAAACCTTCCGAGTAGACTTTCATGATCTCGACGTTAAGCTCGTCCGAATCCCTATATTACTCAGATTCGCTTTTCGAGCTCTTGGTCAGAAGAGGACCCCTTCCCTCAAGCTCCTTTATTTTAAGACGAAGCTTGTGGCGTTTGTTCTTATGTCTCCGTCCTTCATCCTGGGCCTTTGATTGAGCCTCGCCAAGTTGAATAGCCAGGCTTCGGTTGGCCGAAGAAAACTCCTCATTCTTGGCCCTCAGGATCAGGTTTTCTTCGACCAAGCCGGCGTTCAGATCGGTTAAAGTTTGTCAACTGGCTTCGAAGGCGGCCAACCCATCTCTTGTGACCCTTAGTTCATCATCAAACGTCTTCAAGTCCATCTTAGCTCGATCCAAGTTTCGTTGGAGGCCATCGATGACATGAAGAGCGTCTTCTCGATCGGCCCTTTCTCGAGCCAAGGTCGATCTCAGCATATTGATCTCCTGTCTCATGAAATCTTCCTCGGCTTCCCCATTTATGTGTCTTGGACGCAAACGTCCAAAGACAGCATTGGCCTGCATATGTCCAAACAGTGCTCAAGTGAATACCCAGATATCCAATTAAGAACAGAAAGACAGAAAAATAAGGAAATGATTATTTACCTTAGCCAGATAGCTCATCCCTTCATCAAGCAGATTCTCGTCCGTATGATCACTGAACCGATGATCGTCAGCGTTCCTTACGAAGGCCCCGAATAGGTCGAACGGAAAGTTAGCATTGAATCTAGGCCACAGAGTTGGAGATCCCACGGCCTCGGCATGATAACCCTGACCTGAAGGACCGGGTCGTTCAGGCGAGGGTCTTGACCTTTCTGGGGAAGGAGCTGGTTGCTCATGAGGAGTAGGTTTGAGTTCACAGATACGGTCTCGGGAGAGGGAGATTTGTTTGGATTGGGTTCTTGGAGAGGAGTGACCGATGCAGAGCTTGGGTGGCTGTCAGGTGTGCGTTTCCTCTTTCTGGACAGAGTTTGGACAGCTACATCCTGATCACCCTCTTCGGCAATCTGTATTTCTACAGGCGGTACGAAGGGGGGGATGGTCGAAGATTGGGGCACCCTAAGCTCTTCGGCGGTCAAAGGCGTTATTTTACTTTTCAATTTTTTGGTTCGGAGGATGCTTCTTCGGTCAGGGCGATCGAGTAGGCCTCCTCGTCGAGGGACGGATGTGGTAGTTGGCTCAACTTCCGGGGTGACTTCGAAAGGGCTTGGAAAGGGTGTTGTTCTGGGTTTTCTGATTGCCCTCCTCTTCTGGCGAGGACGGAGGGTCTCTTCCGAAGCAGGAACCTCATCGGCTTCTGGTTCGGCTCGGTTCCGGAACTCGCTCTGTATGTTTCAGGATTGGTTCGGTTTGGGGGCAACCTCACGCCTAAGTTTCAACGACCAAGGCCTCCCAGACAAAAAATCTTCGAACTCTTTTATCTCTAAAGAGCTCGGTTTGATCAAAGATACTGCATAACCAATACAACTCTGTGTTAGAATCCACAATATAAAAGCATTTAAAAAAAAAATCGTATACATATAAAACAGATCGATACTTACATTTATGGTCATATAACCATGCTTGCTTCGAGAGGAGTCCGTACTTCCACTCCTCCTTGGGGAAATTATCAAAAAGTTCCATCATTTCTATTTCTCTTTCTTCAGAAATGTCTCCAAAGTCAGCAGAGATCTTCTCGTCAGTGGCCCAGTTCGGTAGGGAAGAGATTTCGGGGCCTTTGACGTAGAACCACTTTTCATGCCAGCCCTTGTTGCTCGAAGGCATGTTCACCAGCGAACGCCTCTCGAACTTCTCTCCTGACTTCGGAGAATGCTTGCTAATGGCCTTGAACCCCTTCTCCCTAGATTGTACTATTTTGTATATTGTGAAGAAGGAGTCCAGGGAGGGCTCCACGCCCAATTCATGGCAGAAGGCCACGAAGGCCAAGGTGTGAATGTATGAGTTTAAGTACTAGTCAGGCTTAACCCCACCCCGTAAACCCCAAAGAAGGTTACTATGAAGATATGCAAAGGGAAACGAACCCCTTCTCCAACAGAGTCACCAGAACCGGCCGTCCAACCTTCTGCCCATGGTACAACCTTTTTAACCGAATCAGGAACCCTAGCTGCATGGGTATCCGGGATGTGGTATCGAGACCGAATCCTCTTTAGTTCAAACCTCTGTGACGATCGAGGAGTATTGGCATACGAGAATCTTTCGGTATTCTGTAGTATTGAGAGGGGTTTTGGGATTTTTTTGAGGAGGGTTCTTATCAGATTTCGACCCCTTTGGGTTCAGTGTCGAGGCTCCTTCATGAGCAGCAGTGGTAGGATTTGGTGGAACGGCTGTGAGCGGGGTTACCAATATAGGAGAGCCTTGTGTAGAATCCTGGGAAGCCATTGTTGATTAGTTGCAGAAGAAAGGAGAAAGTTCAGAAAGTCAGAGAGTTCAGAAGGCGCTCGAAATTCAAATGGGCAGGTAAAACTATCAAAATTGGTAAAGTTACCTTTTATACTGACGGTTACACGGTGTTCAAGGCCACTCATTAAATGTTAGCAATGATTTGGAATTTGAATGGGAAGGGTCCGGTTCCGGGTTCATGTATTTATTTGATAGGGCTTTTCTGATTTGGGCCTCCATTCTATTTTCCTTTCATTTCGTGAACAGCAATTGGGTACACTTCAATTATCTCCTGCTATGGACCTTTAGTAAATTATCTTGGGCCATTCATAGTTTTCTACTAAACATTCTGTTTAACAAAAAACTAGGGGGCAATGTTGGGTCGTGATATTTTTTATTTTTAGGCCGGTTACATTAGGCCTATTCACATAAACAATCTATGGGGCCTCTATTATTAATCCGTGAAAGTTACTGGGCCCAGTCACCATATTATATCCATTTTAAACCTTTAAGGTCGGGTCGGTCCAGTGGGTCAACCCATTATATATTTTAATATCTGTTACTTTGACTTGTAATGATGAAAAAGCATGACGGTTGACCAAGGCTCCTGCCATGCATTAATGAGGATGGGATCATAGCCGGCCGGTGGTAGAAAACAATGACAAAAAGTAGCGGATAAACCTTATACAGTCGGCAGAGCCCATCAGGTCAGAGGGGGTGTCAGGTAATAGTGGGTGGCACAGTAATCCAAGCAAAGATAGTATAACCTAGCAAGGAAGCCATCGTCTAGAGGTACGTTCTCATACATATCATTTTTCAGATTCCCTTATATATATATTACTGAGAATTATTATCTCTCTCTGGAAATTAGAATACATTCCTCCATTGTTAACCTTGTGAACACATACTAATTCTCACGCTCGAAGCTATCCCCGATTTTAATCCGGCCGTCAAGCTTGTGGTGTTTACCATGTTTACTGTGCAGGATCAAGACGTCTTACGTGATTGGGACGTGGCAGAAGATCCTGGCGTTAACAATATCATATTGAGATTTAGAAGATGGAGCACTAAATTTGGTATGTGAACTAACTTTTAATTGTATTGATTAGTATGATTTGTTTCTTTTGTTGCAGTTGAAATTTAGGAGTGTGTAGTGTAAGGAGTTGCGGGTAAGAAGAAGAAATTTGTCACCCACAACGGCATGTTGTGGACAGAAAATTAATACCACAACGTATATACTTCTACGGCATCAATTTGCAATTGAGTTTCTTTATATAAACCCTCTGATTTCTTATCTCAAAGTTGTACCTTTGTGGGTTTGGCATGATCCAAGTTAACACACCTTTTTTTGCTATGTATTATAATTTAAGAATTACTAATTTGTGAAATGATTTTGAGGAGTTTATTTTTTCAAGTATTTTTCACTTAATTAGTGGCATGGTGCATCTTAGATGTTTGATTAAGAACTTCCCACGACATAGTTTGGCTGCACTCCAGAAAAAGGTCAGTGCAAAGATGATACAAAGCAACATTTTTTGTAACTCACCCAATGGTATCATATCTCATTGTAGCCTTTTCATTTTCTACCAGTGGACATCCTGTTTATACCATAATTATTATCCAATTGATTGTTTCTTACTAACATGTCAAGCTCTGGTCATATTCAAATCAAATGATGAGGCAGAATCAGCTATAACTAAGTTAAACAAAAGATACTAAATTCTAGGTGATCAAAGGTCTTACTTTTTCCTTTCCACATGTTGAATATCCTTTGTTATGTAATGTGGCTTTTGTTTGTCCTCTCATTTTTTCAGAGTTCTACATCAATTTTAAAAGCCCTCGCACATTTGGGCTGTGTGAGAATTAATAAGAATGGAAAGTTTATACCAAAGTGAATTCACAAGAAAATGTAAGAATACGAAAAATAGTATAGTTCAGTTTGAGAAGTCTAAATTATAGCTCAAGTAGTTTAGTTTGAGAAATCTTTAAGGAGTATTTCATTTTGTAATGTGCTATGATATTTGCTTGCCAGCTGCTCTGGTATATAAGACCAGCTGAAAAGAAAAATCAATTTCACGCATTTGAAGAACTTATTTTGGTATATAAGCTAAGTTCATTTCGTATTTGGCTGACCAAATTCGCTTTATATCATATTGACATTGAGAAGATGGAGCACTGAATTTGCGACTTATTATTATTATTATGCAAAATTATGTGAGCTAAATTTTAATTGTATTGATTAATATGATTTGTTTCTTTTGTTGCAACTGAAATTTAGGAGTGTGTAGTGTAAAGAGTTGTGGGTCAAAAGAAGAAATTCGTCACCTACAACGACGTGTTGTGGCAGAAAAATTAATACGAAAACACATATACTTCTATGACATCAATTTGCAATTTTACCTTTGAATTGCGAGTTTCTCTCTATAAACCCCCTAATTTCTTATGTCAAAGTTGTCATAAGGTAGAGTTTAGAGGATTTAACTGTTATCTAATAGGACATGCAAATTCACAAAATAAATGTTATATGGTGAAAGACCAAGTACACATTCTAGGGATTTTATTTATAATTTTTTTATGCTTACTGTTAAGAATTTTAGTAGTTTTGATTGTTTTGATATCACATATATGCTTCGTTTTCCTTAAAAAAGGTTGAGGAGTAGTTTTGATTATTACCATTACCACTTTATTCATACATGGAGTCGGGGAAAAATGGATTTTTTTTTATTTTACAAATGGGCATGCTGGATCATACTTTTATCTATATATACGTATAGAACGACCAGTAGATTCACACTCGAGATCTTTCTACAAATAGTAGTGTTATATCAACGTTCAACTTTGAATTTCTGTGTTGTCTGTTTAATTTTCATTAAAGTGAAAATCAATTTAGTTATATTTATTGTCTAGATTTAAGAAATTGCAGCAACTTATTTAGTATTTCACAACAATCAGGATATTTTTACAAATTTGGTTGTTGAAGCTATTAAGGCTGCATTTAATGAAGAATTTGGAGATGAATATTAGGTTAGTTATTGATGAATAGATCTCATTTAGTTTGGGTGGATGTATTTCTTTGTTGATTATGTTATGTGTTATAAAGTATGTGTGATGCAGGTGTTTGTTACTGATCTATGAACGGATCATACTCCTTGGCCATTTAATCAATTGCCAAGGAGTTATAACTTCTTGGTGAAACATGGGTCCTTATGGAAATGACATATTATGCTTTTGTCCCTAAGTTTGTCCATTAATCTAATTTTGCAGCAACGTTAACATTTATAGCTCGGTAAGTACATCTTCTAATTTTTTATATATTATTTTTTAATCTTTTTTGTTCTAGTTATTTCCCTGTCATTAATATCATATTCCATTGGTTATCAGTGTCATATTTTAGGGCTTATTGTGCAACTTTCTACTAATAAAACTTGAACATTGCCATTTATGATTTTGTACTTCAGTCGAGCGGCTAACTAAAAAACTTTTTCCTTGGGTATCTTTGGTATGAGAATTGGGATGAGCTGAAAGCAGCATTTCGTACTTCGCCTTTGTTCCGCTTTGATTGGTTTGTTAAGTCTCACACTAATCAGGAGCTTGCAAGAAGATGTGATGCACTCATTCGTTTGGTGGAAAAGGAAAATCAAGAATTCGATGAGAGGGAAAGATAGACACGTAAAGAGAAGAAGCTTGCTAAGGTTAGATTGCAAATACCCCCAACTCCAATCCCCATAGCATATCTCCCATGAACTATTGAATTTTAAGTAGTAGATTTCCTGTTATTTTTGATCATTTGTTGTGTTGTTTCTTGCTTGCTCTTATCAATGCTTTTATTTAATATTTTTGTTAGTATTAGTTGTTTAGGACATCTGAAATGATACGGTTTATTGTTGTTTCCCATGTTGATATATTATATGCATTTCAAAGAGGTTTTTTTATTATTATTATTTAAGCTTCTGTTAGGTTTTGTAAAAGTTTTAGTTTTACTGTGTATTTAATTCCTGTAAATGAGAATGACAATTCTAGGAATAGTGGTACTTATTATGCAAATTAGCCATAGAAAATTTGTTTTTGCAATAAAATTGTAAATAAGCCATAGAAATTTAGTTTTTACAATAAATTGTTTATTCCTTCTTTTTTCCTCCTTTTGTTTTGCTTCATTTTTTTGTGATGAAATCATGTTAATCTTTAATCCCCCTAAAAGGCATAATTATCAATTCAAGGTGACGCGAAATGCGATGACATGATTATTTTTAGTAATGGCTCTGTAATATTGTTCAAACTATTTTGTATTGATGATGTAACAAATTACACTATATCATTCAAGTGCTAATTGATTTTATCCACAGACTTGCATTATCGTGAGATGCAACACTGAGAAGTTCTTTGATTTGGCTAGGTGTTTCCGAGGATCAAAAGATTGATTCGTTCCCAGAAATTTTAAGAGATGAGGCAGCGGGAAGACTTTATGAGCTTGGAATGGTATTTAATAGAGTTTATTCTTCACATTTATACCCTTTGACTTCAGGTGTTGTTTGGACAAAATTTAATAGTAAAGAAATTGTAAAAACTGAAGCTTGATATATAGTTCTAAATTTTGAGGATAACCTTAGAATGGCTACTACTGTTTTTCTTGAATAGATTATTACATGAGTGCCATTTGAGGGGCTTAGCTGTGTTCTATTTGTCTGTTGCTGATTTTGGTTTTTGTAGGGAAAGAAGAGGAAATGAGATTGAAATAATTATTTTCCCTTTTTCACTAGAACTGTTGATGTTTAACCAGAAGCATCATTATGCAGGGTTGTTTTGATTTTTTATCAAAGTTTACAACTTGCCATTAGCCTTAGATTATTCATCCTGGCAGGGGAAATCTGTTAATTTTGTTCTAGAAAAAATAACATGTAGTATGAAAGTTAGCACTGCGGTTGTATAGATGAAAAATAGAATACATCTCACAGATTATTAATAGTGTTTGAGGTGGGATTATCTGGATTGTTTTAGATAGTATTAAAGATTATTGTATTTTATAGTCTTTTTTCAAGACCTAGTATTTATGTTTTCTCCCAATTACAGAGGGCTCAAATCCAATTTATTCATCTGTAACAGAAGAGGTGAATACCATTATGAATCAGAATGTTTTTTCACCTATTGTGTAAAAAGAAGATTGATTTGAAATTGTGTGATATGACTTAACTTTGGTACATAAATTGTGTAGTACTTTCGGTCTTTTTTTGACATGATCAACTAGTATACATTAATTGTCCTAACAATCTCCAAATATATTATCTCATCATCATCAATTCAAATATGCAATTGCTAACAAAATATTTTTTTTAACCGATTAGGTGTAAGATATATGTATTATGAGTAAATATGCAATAAAAATATATTCTTAAAGTTTGTAAATTTTACAAATGGGATTATTTTTGGGGTTAGTATTCATAATTTTAATAGTAATTGCTCATTATATATTAAAGTCAAAATTCATAGCATAAAAAACACACCCATTTATAAAATGAGGCTGGTGTGCCTGCATCAACCCACCAACCAAAACAGTGACCTAGGAATTTAATTTATTTTCAAAATCGACTAACAATATATATATATATATATATATATATATATATATATATATATATATATACTATGCACAAAAAAATAGTGAAAAGATAAAATAATTAATATTTTAAATATAAATTATATCTTTATATAAATTATATAGAAAAATAGTTTATATGCTAGTTTAATATGTTGCAACTAATGTGTATATATATATATATATATATATATATATATATATATTGAGATGATTCATTTAAAGTTGTGAAAAATAAAGTTTACAATGAGTAGTACTTGGTAAATTATTTAAACTTTTCATCATTATATTTATTAAAATTAAAAGAATTCATGTCAATTTTAAGTTTAAAAATATTTTAATGTGAATTTAAAAAAATTAATAATTCTCTTATATTTTGGAACGGGAAGAATATATAAAATTAAATAGCATTTACTTTGAGAGAGAAAAATTCAAAATATTTTGGTGTGATTTTTTGTAGGTAGTGGATTAAGAATCAAAAGAATTCAATTAAAACTTTATATAGAATTGTTTGGAGACAAAAATGACCTTTTAAAGAAGAATATAACCATTAAAACTTAACTAACCTGTTTTTAGGCAAGTGGAGTAAGCTCTCTATTAATATGGACAAAAATAAGTTAATTTGTTATGTTTATAAAATTACATGTAGTCAAAAGTTCATTTTTAAACTATAGATAACTACAAGTAATTATTTACAATTTACTCTATTTTTAAAGATCTCAAATACTAACATAATAAAATCCATTTTACAGTAAAATTAAATAGTAAAATAACTGATTCATGGGTTTGGTAGAACGTAAGAGCATATGTTACTTAATTAGTTGAACTAAATATTATATTCCATTAAACTTTGTAGGTCTCTGTTTGAACTTTACTTTTAAACCTTACATAAAAATATATCATATATATGATTAACTTGTAAAGTAACTTTGCTTTTGCTCACTTATGCTTGTATTTCATTCTAATAAATATTATAAATATAATTGTAAATACGTGATTGCAACGTTATTATATAAAATATTGAATTGGTGGACGTGACGGTGTTGTGCTAATCCATTAGATAATACAATACACAATTTTTTGTTTTGAACTCGAAAAGTAAGAAGTGTAATACTCAAGAAAGTATGAAATCTCTAACAAATAGTAAATTTCAAACTAGTATTAAACTCATTTTAAAAATTCTGAAACGAATGCGTAAGAGTGATCCTTTGGATCTACCTTCTGTGTTTGTATTAAAGAAATTGATATTTTTATATAATTTTTTGATATTTTTACATGAAAATCATCATTATAGATCTCATACCAATTATTTTTACCGTTATTATACATCTATAGCGACACTTTTCATGTAGAAATATCAAAAAGTTATATGAAAACATCAATTTTCTTATATTAATACTCTCTAGACAATCAATACCTTATATATAAATACAGTAAAAGCGATCCGTTCAATTAAAGGACTCAGCTTTCAATTGAACAACTCGCCGAGTCAACCCTTAATTAATTAAGAGTTAACTCGCTTATTTCCCTTCTCCCTTAAATTCAATCTCTTCATCTTAACTCACCCATATACAGATCGTCTCGATTTGATTCTCTTCCTCTTCCTCTTCCTCTTCCACTCCCCTTCAATTCCAATCAATCCGTCTGCTATTATTCTTCCGATCAACGAAAGATGGTTGAACCAGGCTAAGCTCCATCCTCGAATCGTCCTCTACCTTCCCCTTCTTCATCTCCTCTACCTAATGACAAACGATCAACGATTGATTTTGGTTAGGGTTTATCTAAATTCCCACAAATTTCTATACGCCAATAAGGTGTGAGTCATATCCCAGAATTTCCTTTCCTCCTCCTCTTCAGTAAAATCCTCCAATTTTCATTTGAATCCTCTCTCAATTTCAGCGATTCATCTGAAAACACCGAAATCTTCAAAATTTTGCAGAGACGGAGAAAAGAGTGATGGAGGTTCAGAACGACAGAGATGATCAACATCGTCATCAACAGCCCCAACAACCATCGCCAACTCCAACTCCTTCAAAATAGGGCAAGGCTTCTCCGAATCCCCCATGGATACCAATTCCATTACTCAGAGTCAGTTTCTCGATCTATTTATCCTATTTTTGGTGTTGTTGTTGTTGGTAATTATTGGTTTTATGAGTGGTAATGAGAAGTGGGTGTTCATTGATTTTGTGATTAATAATGTATTGTTTATCTGATCAATTAATTTGAATTGAATTGGAGTTATTTGTATTTTTTTTGCACATGTTGATGTGGGAAGATTGATTTTGCAGAGGAAGAGTTGCACAATGTTTAAAGGGGATGGATGGGGGAAGATCCTGTCAGAAAAGCATTCAGTAAAATGTCCATCCAATTATATAATTATGGATTTAATAAGTTCAAAGGGAATAAAAATGATGAAAATGAGAAGAAAATCTTATTAGTATATTCTTCTTTATTGGGTGAAATTTGTTGAAGAGGTTGATGGGAAAAGTTGCTTCTGATAAGTGTCATAAATGGGTGTTCAAAGAGCCTTTAGAAAGTGAAGCAAATATTTCAAACTACTGGCAGAGTTGTTTTGATGTTGTATGAATAACTTATACAGAAGCCCAATATTAATCTCAAGGGTCTCTTGATTAAGCAAGAAAATGTTAAACCTTACCTTTTTTTTAGTTACCTGAGCTTCTTTTACCACAACCAAAATTTATGAATCTATTTCCTTCAAATTTATTAATTGCAGATTCCTCCTGAATGGATGATCGATTTGAGTCGAGCAATCGTCATCAACAAATCCCAACCACCATCACCAACTCCAACTCCAACTCTTTCGAGCGAGGTATTAGGCCTAGAATCCAAAGGATACCAATTTAGTTACTCGGAGATCGGTTTCTCGATCTATTTATCTTAATTTTATGTTTTCTAAACTTCATTTCATCCGAGGTTTTTTTAATTTCACCAAAAGTATTTTTCGGATAGAAAATATCTTGCATTTTCGTAGTGGTTTTTTTTCCTTTTCTCTATCTCGCTTTTAGTTTAATATGTAAAAACCTATTATGGAATTGTTGTATCATTTTTCAAAAAACTTTTCATATTAGAAACATATGAAAGGTTTTAAATCAAGTTTGGTTGAACTTTCTTCCATGTGTATTAAATTTTTTACCTTTTTTACTTCAAATTATTTCAAACAGAAGATCTTACTCATTGGATATTTGTCTGTCTCAACTCTTTATTGAATTTTCATCTATATCTTATTAGCTTTCTAATGAACTAATTTGGTGTTTCAGATACAAACACCAATATACTGCTTGTCTGCCATTTAGGTGTTGTCTTGAAGGATAGGGCACGTCACCGCTGATGTTCCACATCCAAGGACACCAGCCTATAATGTAAAGGGTTGTTTCATCCGGAAAACATTCTAATTCTTCCACCTAAAATTGAGCTCTATGTTGATAAATTCGTTTACATTTATTTTGTTAGTTCCCGGTAGGCACAATAGATCTAAAAGGGGGGGGGTTGAATAGATCCTTTTTAATTTCAAATACTTTTCTGGTTTATTTTGTATTGCTAATTATTTAGCATATGACAAACATAAGAATCTTTTCAAGCACAACGGAATAAGTAAAAGATCACATTCATTTATATATTCATAATCATACATATATTGTTCGTAGAGTTAGTTCAATGGTAAGCAGTTAAAACATACATAGCAGTTATTGCAGTTAATGTACATAATGTAAATGACATAAAGTAAAAGACACAAGGGGTTTTAAGTGGTTCAGAGACTCAAGCTCCTAATCCACTCTTACGCTTTCAACTAGCAGATTTCCACCAAGGAAGGCAAAGACCTTGAATCACTAAGATTCCTTGAAGGCCAGTGACCTTGGGACTTGATTCACTAAGAACTCTTCAAGACCAAAGCTGACCTTGGAATTTCTCTAGTTCCCTAGGAACTCTTCAAGCCAAAGAGCTTGGAACTTCATTTAGTCCCTGGGACAAAGACCCCTCAGCCCGGCTTCTTGTTCTTTGAGTTGTTTGTTTGTTTGATGGAGTTGGTGCTGAGCTGCTAAGATGTCTTTATGCTTTGAACATCTTCTGTACTTAGCAGCTTGGGGTGATCATCCTTGAAGTGCAGTTGAGTGTTGCATGATGCTCAGCTTCTTCAGTTACTCAACCTCCTATGATGATCCCTTGATGAACTGCCTTGAAGATCATTCCTCTTGATACGTGATGGCTGCACATGATGGGTTTCTAAGATGACTGTAAGCTCATCTGCTAGGTACTTAGAAACTTTCTCATGCTTGCCACCATGATGGTGTTTGTGATCTCCTTTCTTGATACTTGATACCTTCTCATGATGGACTTGCTAAGATGACTATGAGCTCTTCTCTATGGTATTTAAAGTCTTCCCATGATGGACATCAAGATGACATGACACTCTTCTTTCTCTCGGCAGTTCAGAACACTCTTTATGTAGTAGAACTCTCAGTTCTACATTGTAGAACTCTCAATCTACTTCTTTCTTTGTCTGTCTCTAAGTGTTCTTGGTGGATAATAGAGTGAGCCTTCAGACTCACTATCTCACATGGTTTAGAACAGTCCACCGTTACTCCAAAAATGGCGACTCCAACTTTTTACAATCTTTGAAGCTCTTGCTGATTTATACTTCTTTCCAATCCTTCCGTTGGAAAGTAGTCGTTGAAAACTATTCAAATATCTTCACAGATCTCGAGTTGACTGAGGTAGACTGTTGATGTGACATGTCATACTTTTTCTGACATTGCAGTCTACTGTTTCACCTACCCCATCAGAGATGTCACTTTAATGTCTTGAGCAGGTCGAAGACTTTATTTCCTCCTTCTGATTTCTCGATCAGAGGTTGTCCTTTTGCATCGATGCTCTCAATAAGCTCTTGTCTGAATATTACCCTTCAGATTGAACCATTGACAATAATGCTTCAGTCTTCAGCTATTCGAACTCTACGATTCTGATGCATGTCTTCATGGACCTGATCGTAGTATCTTGTTGACTGGTAGAGATAACACTACAATCTTGAAGAGTGTTGATTGGATCTTCAATGTAGAACACCTCTTCCTTTTCTAGTGCAGTGCTTCAACACTTCTGTTTGCCTCAAGCGACTCTCTCGACATTGATGGCTTGACTTCTTTGTTTTGGCCCCTTCCGAATAACAAGACACTTGATTTGTGGCGTGTCCATTTCGCTTTCTCCTTGTGATCTCCGTTCACTTATTATCAATGGGTGACCCAATGCTTAATCACTTTAGCCTTGTTCTTCGTGGAAGTCGTCCAAGAACTTCTGTATGCACTCCATCAGTTCTTTCTTTGTTTGGAAAACACTACAATCCTGGTAGCTTCCAAGATCGTCGTCTTCTGTCTACTTGACAGCTACTGCACTTGCTGACTTTTCCTTAGTCAGTTACTAAAGTCTTCTTCTGACCTCCTTGTGGAAGACTTCATCTCGAATGGTTTCACAACTCAATCTTGATGCTGATTGGGTTGGTGCTTAGATCTTCTGTTAGCTTGCATGCCATTCGTTGAGTGCTCTCTGGTTTCCTTCAGGTGGGATGTATCTATGCAGTGCCAACTATAGGCTTTATTCTTTTGGATATTCTGGGAGTGCTCATTCATTGAGAATCGTATTTGCTCTATAATTTGGCTTTGGCATTGTGAGCACATCTGTTGAGGTCTTAGTTCTGCACTCTATGATTCAGCTTTGGCTGTGCAGACACTACAACTCTGAGATCAGATCTTGACACTATGATTTCTGTCGTTGTGCTTGTTGTCTTTATCTGATCTTGCTCGACTACGATCTTTGCCTCTGGTATGATCAGTAGACTCTACGACTCTGAGTGTAGTCTACGATTCTTGACTTGGCTTCGGCAGATACTCGGTCGGCTCGTAGGCAGGCTATCTCTACGATTCTGAACATGACTTCCTCAGCAGACTACGACCCTGAGAAAGTTCTCCTCGACACACTAGGATCCTCTCCTCGTCTCTCCTGACAGTCTACGAACTCCAAGACTACTATCTTGCAGACTACGATTCTGCCTTGATAGCTCTCGAGTTTCCTTGACTCTCTCTGCATCACGACCACGATTTCAAGTGCGGTGCTCAGCGATCGAGACAAGCCTATCTATTACATCATTAGATCAACCTAACATGCTTGATCTTTCTATATTTATAGTCCTTGTACATCATTTATTTTTAAGGATTTTATAAAGATGTTTTGCTTATGTAGGATCAACCTAACACATTTGATCAATTCATTCTAAGTCCTTGTACATATGTGTCTATAATCTATCAAAGGACTTTACAACTTTTCTTAATGCAAGCATACTTGCATATTCATTCATATATATCATAATCAAATCATATGTAAATAGGAATAACATTCACATGCTTATTCTTGAGAATCTCCCCCTATTTGATTATGACAAAAACAATAAGTGCGTATTAATGTTATGAATGAATCTTATATACAGTGAACAGCTGTATTTCTAAAATAGATAATCATGAATGTCAGTTATAATGACGTGGAATTTAATACACTGACATTTTACATCCTGGATCCAGAACATTCCTAACTAGTTAGAGATGTACCTCTTTTGGCTCCATGTATATTTCCAGGATGTCTTTTGATCAGCTATTCATCTGTTTGATTCCTTTGCTCCTGCTCCCCCAGAGATGTAGAGCTATTCATTTCTTCTTCTTCTGGTTCTGGCTCTGTGATAAGTGGATTTTATATCCATGAATTGATGTCCATTTCAAACTTAATCGTTGTTAATTCTTTGCATTCATGTTCATTCTTACTTGTTTCTTGTTATTTCATGTGTAGGGTGGTTGGTGTGGCGAATGATGTGAAAAGAAAGCAACTTGGAGACCATTGAAGATTCAAAGTAAGAGCAAGGAGGGAGTTTCAAATCTACAGACAATAGATTCTATCTTCTCATCTTCTTCTATCTTTATCTTTTAACGATTATTCAATTGTGGATTCTTAGTTTTAATTCAATAATCATGAACTAATTCTTTGTATAATATTACAATGGATCTTAATGTGTAGTTTATTTTAATATGTTTCACTATCAATTATTATGTTCTATTGTGAGGATTGTCTATTGTGATTTGGACTTAATTGCTTAATTGCCTAGCTAACAATTACCGTGATAATCTATATGAACTCGAGAGATGAAGTATTGATTTAGATCTTATCATGATAGCATGTGTTTATGATTTCTCCATAGATGGAATTCATGATTCTTGTTTACGATAGAGACATGCCTTTACGCCATATGTAATCTTATAGAGAACTTGTGCTTTAAATCCTTTTTAATTGTAATTCACATAGAGATATAGTAGATTAGTTAACTAGGGTGTCTTGCTTAATTCTATCATTTATGGATTTAAAGTGAGTATGGGTATTATGCATCGAGAGGTGGTTTTATCTGCTTTAGTGTTCTTGATTAACAATTCAGGATAGAAAATAATTGATGTGAAGTGTGTTAACTTAAATGAAGCAATAAGTGAAGTTGTGATCTTAAATCTCCGTAATTTGATTTTTAATTAGTGGTAATTAGAATTAGTTTAATTAAATAATTTAATTCATAATCTTAAATTGATTGTTTAAATAAAATTGGTTTGGTTAAGAGTTAGTGTTTGGTAATTTGTATTAATAATTCCTCGTGGGAACGATACTCTACTTTCACTTTATTACTTGTTGACCACGTATACTTGCGTGTTGTGCGTAATTAGATTTTATCCAACAAGTTTTTGGCGCCGTTGCCGGGGAATTAATTTAATAATTATTTACTAATATTAATTTCAATCAAATTAGTCTTAATTTAAATATTTTTATTTTTATTTTTAATTCTCTTCCTATATTTCTCTCTTTTCAGGTACTATGGATGACTTTGCGTATCAATGGTCATACACAAACATGACCCAACCAAGGGAAACAGAGATTGATGGACTTAATGCAATTACTACAGAGCTAGTACAAATTGAGGCAAATTCGAAAACGTTGGAGGTTATCGCAGCCCAACAGAGGCAAAGGATGGCAGTTACATGTGACTATTTTGTTGGCAACCATCAAAGTCATCAATGCACCGTCAATTTTGAACCGATCCAATATAGTGGTGATTACCTCAATAACTATGTTGATCCTAACTATCACCAAGATTGGGGGTATCACCCGAATTTTTCATGGAGCTATAATTATGATGACCAACATTACGCTCTAAATCCATCATACACACAAAAATTTTCATGTCCACCTCCAGTGTCACAAGAGACAGATAATTCAAGGTTGGAGGAATTGTTTTCCAAGTTCGTAGCAGCGAATGAGGAGAAGATGAGTAATCAAGCGAGGTCAATTCAAAATCTTACGGATCAGATAGAGCAAATGACCAAATCCATAAGAAACCTTCCTCTAGATACTTGTCTTTATGACATGGATGACGAAATTGACGGAGAACCCGAACCAAATATGCGACTGGATGAGCCACAAGATATCAAAAGTGTGGAGACAATTGGGGATAATGAAATAGAGGTCGACGAAGATCTAAATGGGTCTCCATCAAAGATCAAAGAGTCAGTCAGATTTGCAAAAACATGCCCACTTGGTAGTCATGTCATCGGCGAAGCTTTTGATGACAAAAGAGCGAGTACAATTTTGAATCCATGGTGGGACGAGACAGAGAAGATAGACGAAGAGCCCATTGTGTGTGACAAGCTTCCATGCCCCAAAATAATCACATACACAATGGAGAAAACACCTAATTGTGGGACGTTGTTGATTGAGATCATACCAAATCAGAGCATGCTAAGTGACTTTAAAGCAATGGCTATCACAATTGGGAACTTACCAAAAGCTACATTATTTTCGATGGATGGAGGGTTCCTCAATTATCGAAGAGGAATTGGATAGTGTTGACTAGACAAAGTCAGACTGAAAGACTATAATTCAAGCGCTAACTGGGAGGCAACCCAGGAATTTTTCTATTTATTTGCTTTACTAGTTTATTTAGTAGATAGGAATTAATTTTCTTATTAAGTTCTCTTACCAATCCAAGTGCTATTCTAATCCATGTTGTCTCTTTTCAGTGTAGGTATTGGAGGTTCAATGGACAGGCAAAAGATTATGAAAAGGTTATTCAAGTTAAATTCAAATGTGGTGCCCAATTTGTTCCATGCGCCTAATCTATTCTCCAAACTTAGCGGACAAGGAGGAGGATTGCTATATTTTTAGGGAAGTCATCTGCTTTACTTTTTTCTATTTCAGCCATTGAGGACAATGTCTAGTTTAAGTTTGGGGGCATTTTAGTGTCGTATTGCATATAGTTAGTTATTTACATTGTAGTTCATATAGTTACATTTAGTTTTTGTATTCACTTTCTTAAAAAAAAAATCAAAAATCAAAAATCAAAAATAATAGTTAGTTACTATGTTCATCTTGCATTAGTCCAACTGTTTGATAGTTTAAGTTTATTTTGGCCAATGATGAGATTGGAATTGGGTTGACAAGTATAGTACTGACCATTAGAGCTTTGATGTGATTTCTTGTTATGAATTGAGTCTTTTTCTGTTTGAAACTAGTATAATAAGGATAGCACGGTAAAAATAACTTGTTGAATGATTGAGTTTAAATTGATACATAAAGGACCTCTAAAGGATAATGCTAGTTTAAATAAGAGAATGACAAGAATAGGCGGTGAAGACGAAGAATTAGGCAAGAATCTACGTTTGGGGGAAAAAGTGGGGTATATAAGCTTCTAAAAAAAAGAGTCTTGTGCTGGGTCGAGAAGAAGCGTGAAATGCACTCCTCATAAACACAGGCGTGAGATGGAGCGTAAAACACACTCACTATCCAAAAAAAAAAAATTTAATAAAAAATAAAAAATAAAAAATAATAATAATAATAAAATAAAACGGGAAATAAGAGAAAAAAGCCCCCGTGGATGAAAAATAAAGCATAAGTATCCCATGTTAACCCTCGATATTGGTAATTGTTTGATTTTAGTTGGATCTAGCTTGTTTTTGGATTTCTTGAGTTTACACCGTATGATGCCTTCGAAGAGACTTGTTATGTGTTAAATTTGATTTTATATCAGTTAACATTGTTGTGGAACACAAACGCACTATATTAGTGATAACAGTCTAAGATTTGATGATTGATTGGGAAGTTATTGATGAGTTTTGATATGATGTATTATCGTGTTTACTTGATTTTTCTAAGGCCGGTTGGATAGACTTGTTTCTGTCATTACTGCTGGATTCGTAGGCATGTAGATTAGTTGCATTGCATAGCATGTGGTTTGTTTTGTGCTCAAGGACTAGCACGGTTTAAGTTTGGGGGATTTTGATAAGTGGATTTTATATCCATGAATCGATGTCCATTTCAAACTTAATCGTTGTTAATTCTTTGCATTCATGTTCATTCTTACTTGTTTCTTGTTATTTCATTTGTAGGGTGGTTGGTGTGGTGAATGATGTGAAAAGGAAGCAACTTGGAGACCATTAAAGATTCAAAGTAGGAGCAAGGAGGGAGTTTCAAATCTACAGACAATAGATTCTATCTTCTCATCTTCTTCTATCTTTATCTTTTAATGATTATTCAATTGTGGATTCTTAGTTTTAATTCAATAATCATGAACTTATTCTTTGTTTAATATTACAATGGATCTTATTGTGTAGTTTATTTTAATATGTTTCACTATCAATTATTATGTTCTATTGTGAGGATTGTCTATTGTGATTTGGACTTAATTTCTTAATTGCCTAGCTAACAATTACCGTGATAATCTATATGAACTCGAGAGATGAAGTATTGATTTAGATCTTATCATGATAGCATGTGTTTGTGATTTCTCCATAGATGGAATTCATAATTCGTGTTTAGGATAGAGATATGCCTTTATGCCATATGTAATCTTATAGAGAACTTGTGCTTTAAATCCTTTTTAATTGTAATTCACATAGAGATATAGTTAATTAGTTAATTAGGGTGTCTTGCTTAATTCTATCATCTGTGGATTTAAGTGAGTATGTGTATTATGCATCGAGAGATGGTTTTATCTGCTTTAGTGTTCTTGATTAACAATTCAGGATAGAAAATAATTGATGCAAATTGTGTTAACTTAAATGAAGCAATAAATGAAGTTGTGATCTTAAATCTTCGTAATTTGATTTTTAATTAGTGGTAATTAGAATTAGTTTAATTAAATAATTTAATTCATAATCTTAAATTGATTGTTTATATAAAATTGGTTTGGTTAACAGTTAGTATTTGGTAATTTGTATTAATTATTCCTCGTGGGAACGATACTCTACTTTCACTTTATTACTTGTTGACCACGTATACTTGCGTGTTGTGCGTAATTAGATTTTACCCAACAAGTTTTTGGCGTCGTTGCCGGGGAATTAATTTAATAATTATTTACCAATATTAATTTCAATCAAATTAGTCTTAATTTAAACATTTTTATTTTTATTTTTAATTCTCTTCCTATATTTCTCTCTTTTCAGGTACCATGGATGACTTTGCGTATCAATGGTTGTACACACTCAAAATTTTACATCATCGTTACTAACATTGCGGGGAGGACAAATTAAGTCTTTAAGAGAGAACCACGAAAGACAATCCAAATCCATACTAGGATACTACCGGAAGTTCAACATCAACCCCGGATCGCAATCTGGGAGTAACGATTTCAACCTCGGATGTAACCCCGAGGCCTGCAGATACAATACCGACACCACCGGAGAAGACCGATTAATCTCGGAGATAACCCCGAGGTATCCAGTCTCAGTCCCAACCATGGGAATAGCCACTAACCTTGGTGATAACCCCAAGAAATGCAGTTTAGACGATAACCCCGGAAATGCTTGTTTCAAATGCGCCCAACTTCAATCTCAGCGCTCACAACGAGATACACTGCACCAACCCGACAATAACATCGGGGAGGCAGGCACACCTCAAAGATGACAATAAGGACCTTCAACAATTGCAGCAGTCCAATCTCAACGAAGTTTGAGCAACGTCTGCTTTATCAGCCCAATCCGGCGATAACACCGGTGAGGGGAAACATCGTCATCTCGTCAAAACACGATGCCACATCACGTCTCTATGCAACGATGTCCCACAAGGCTAACCAATCCCGAGTGACTATTGTGCGGGGTAACGGATGAAAGTTGAAGCTTGAAGACCGGAGGGCATCGTCCCATCTTCAATGACTTCATACAAACTCTAATCCCATGCCATCGTACAACTCTCAACAACGGGGGTCCGAAATAGGTCCTGTATACCTCAAACGGATTCCCGAATTGCACTTCTGAAAATCCGAGTGGACATTACAGTGCCTGAGTGCACGTACTTTGAGATGACCCGATCCGACAAACCCAGGCCAACCCGGGTTGCCTCTGGTACACCTGCGGCTAATATGCCTATAAATAGAGGGCTTGGGGTGCTGATTTTCTAAGAGAAAAGACGGGAAACCACGCTGATTAATTCTGCCAGCACTCGCCCATCTGATTGTATTTTCCCACTTTTAAACACACGAGAGCTCATATATAGCCTCTTTTGTACCCACAAAAGCCAAAGTGTTTACCCACTCTAAAGATATAGAAGCCTTTTTTATCATTCAAATTGTAAGCCTTCTCACACACTTTAGAGTCTTTCTCTTCATCTTTGCACACACCTTTTACACGTTGAGAGTCGTGTTGCTTGCTGCTTTTGTCCAGGACTTGATTAGTGGTTTCATTCGATCTGTATATATATATATATATATATATATATATATATATATATATATATATATATATATTTATATATATTAATCGTATGTGTCGAACTTTGTTCGATGAGCCTGAACTTGATGCAGTGCGTTTACTAAGCTTTATATATATATATATATATATATATATATATATATATATATATATATATATATATGAACTGTGGTAGGACTTTGTTCGATGAGCCTAGATTTGATTAAATCGTTTACTCGCTTATATATATATATATATAGCTGTGGTGGGACTACATTTGATGAGCACTGGATTTTTATATTATTGCATTTATTTACTCGCTTATATATATATATATATATATATATATATATATATATATATATATATATATATATATATTTATATATATATATGAGCGTGGTGAACTACATTCGATGTGCTGAGATTTTACATCAGAATGCGTTTAATGCTTATATATATATATATATATATATATATATATATATATATATATATATATATATATATATATATTTATTTTAAATCCCGCTTGGAGTTTCCTTCGTGGCGGTTGGCCGTATTCTGACTTTATTTACGTTTTGTCCCGCTTGGAGTTTCCTCAAGTGGCGGTTAATAACTTCTAACAACTTTATTTACATTTCGATCCCCATGGAGGTGCTTCGTGGTTGGTGATCCTGTCGTATATATATATTCTGACTTTTATATATATACGCTTGCCATCGCTTTCATACAAATTGCGGCGATTTCATGTGCCTAGGAATCATGTGATCACAGATTCATCCCATTGGATCTAGATTCGGTTCCGTGATGGACATTTTCAATTTATAAGCGACTTTGTAAATTATTCTGCAGTGTCTGAATTTCCTCAGATGGTTTCCATACCCACGAGGAAGTTGGCATTATTTTGTATATTGTTTTCGTACAGATGCCTCACATTCGTCAAATAAAATCAATCCAGCCGCTCACTTAATAAAAATGGGAGTGTAAAAGGTCTCAATTCCTATTGAGCGTCAGGGTTTGAAAAACCTCTTTTATAAAACATCACTGCCATATCTTGTTAAAAACTGAATTTTTACGTAAATTCAAACCCTGTGTATATAGGTTCGAACGATGCCTCATACAACTTCCATATAATAGCACATTGATTCACACACACACACACACACACACTCAGATAATAGTTTCTTGAAAAGAGACGGTCAACGTGGTAACACGGATGTCGGGGGGTGCCTAACACCTTCCCCCCGCATAATCATGTCCCCGGACCCTAATGAATCTCGGTTTCACCGACCCGTTTAGTAGTGCCACATCACTGGGTCAATGTGCAAACCTTTTCTCGGTTGTGTTGGTACAACCATTTAAAAAACCAACTGGCGACTCTTAAGAGTCCATCGTCGACATTATACATGTCGGACCTTTTTCACTTGTTTTTTCAAACAAATCTCACCTAAAATGAGAACACCAAAGAACAAGTAATGGAAAGGACACCCAAAAATCCCGCGTCGACGGTGGCGATTTCTGCTTTGGGACTCCAGTAAGAGGACTTAAGCCGCTATTACAATCTTTTCAAAACTATTATCTCGCTTGTGTGTGGATGTTGCATTTACATTTAATGAATGTGTATGAATGCATTTCCTTATTGCACTTAGTGCTTCGCACCATAACTGCTTGTGATGCTAGTGCTTCGCACCATAACTGCTTGTGATATTAGTGCTTCGCACCATATCTGCTTGTGATATTAGTGCTTCGCACATGTCATCATTTTCATGCGGTGAGACGCGATGTATATGAATGTATGTTGTGTGGTCCCTCCACCAGGAGGCTATCCCGTCGGTGTTTGATTACTGGACTCGTGAGAAGACTAATTCTCCGAGGCTCAGGAAAGGCACCACCCAAATTCACTCCAGTTGAAAGACCGGATTAACTTCCCGTCAAGTAGATTACGATTATTTAGGAACCTTCATGCCAAAAAGCCGCAAGAGTAACCTAAGATAGGTTAGCCTCTAATAAACCCAAAACGGAGGAAAGTCTCTTCATGCTCTCATTTCAATTACTTGTAAACACAATTACTTGTAATTTCATTCCATATCTATCTCCATGTAATGAGAAATATGAAGAAATGTGTATACATATATATTAACATGCTATAAACAGCTAACACCCATTGTGCAGGATAAAAACTCCTAAAAATGGACACATCACATAGCATGTTATTATATACATCCCCTAAAGACTAAACTATGCCAGTCTTTCACAAGGAATCAATCGGACCTACTACCCGTTCAAAGTCCAAAAAGGCAACAGGCCTACAGTCAATCATGTCGTCATCCAACCAGACTGAACTTAATCCATTTCAAAGAATTCGACGGATTAAGCAAACAAATCTAAATTTGGGTATTGTTTCTACTCAAAGAATTACACCCGATCTACGGGGTCGAGAAAATACCAGATATGCTAAATCCTCCACACGAGGAGGAATCCAGTCATTACCATATACGAACCACGATTGGATACGACCAACAAAATTCATGATGTTGCCCATCCTTTGGAGATCCGAGACCTTTGGTGACATCAAAAGAAAGTCCTCCAAATGGAAGAGACCCTTGCGCTTATCAAAGGAATTGGAACACATGGGAGTGTTTCATATCTTCGATCTGTGTATTTTTCACGGTGTTCATTACCTAGAAAAATTTAAAACTCGACTTTGAAAAATATGGCGAGTTAGGAGATCTTTATACACATTTAAAAGTATTTATTGGAGAACTTGGATCCTATGTAGAGGATGAAAACTTCGTAAATGCGATTGTTCCAAAAGAGTCTAACTGGAGAAGCAGTTCATGGTACACAAGATTAGACAACTCCAAAATCCATAGCTGGGAAGAGCTAGCACATGCCTTCCTCACTCAATACAGTTTTCAGACTCAGATGGCTCCTGATCGGTATCAAATTACCAAGATCAAAAAGCAGCCTAACGAATCTTTCAGAGAGTATGCTCAAAGGTGGAGACGTCTGGCTGCCCAAGTTAGTCCTTCCATGACAGGATCAGAAATGGTCATGACTTTCATAGACATATAAGAAGCTCCCTACGAGAGAGAGTTTTAATGGCATCAAACAAACCATTTTACGAAATGGTCAAGCATGGGAGATGGGTGAGATGGGATTGAAGTCGGGAAAGATTCAAGACCTATTTGCAGACAAAGTCTGTTGTGGATTTCATCCAATCTGGAAATTATGGGAACAACTTCTAGAATCCATAAAAAGAAAGAGGAAGATGTTTCCGACGATCTTGTAGGGGCAAAAAGGCAATCAAAACATACCTATTCAAAGGAAAAAACTACACTCCCTTTCCAGCACAGTCTACGAACCCTCCAATACCAAAAGGTGGAGAAGTCAAACGCCTTCGAGTGTTTACACCCTTAGGGGATACCCTCGAGAACATTCTTAATCTTCTAACAACACAGAAGAAAATTACACATCTTCTTCCACCAGCTAGCCCTAATGGACAGGGTTTCAATGCTACTAGGAAATGTGCTTATCATGCCGGGGCACTTGGACATGATACTCAGGATTTTTGGGCCTTGAAACACAAGATCTAAGACCTAATAGACAACAAGGAGATCGTAGTCACCAAACCTGATCAGCCTCATGTTCAAGATAACCCTCTTCCTCAACACAAAGAAGAGGTCAACATGATTAATTGGAGCAGTGGACAGAGTTCCAACTTCAGCTATGATTCTTCCCAGACCATCAAAGACGGTGATGACAGATGGGATTATGCCAAGTTCCAGTTCACAATGGAATGAAAGATGAAAGCTCTCTGCAAACAGATTGAATAATTGGCGGAACTGGTGACTTATCAGCATCAAGTGACTCGTCAATTAATCAGCCAGGAGCATGCCAGTCTTCTACCTCTTATCATGAATATTCCCTCGTCACTTTCAGAAAATGAAATGCTGGAAGACAAAGTGACGAGGAGAGCAAACGCCAAAGCCCGTCGGGATTTCGCCAATAAAAGGGAATTTACCTATCTGGGCCAACCTATGGAGGAAATCCTTCATATGCTAATCAATGAAGGTAGGATCAGTTCCCTTATACCTCCAATCAACCCCCGTTCAGGACGGTACAACTCCGATGGAGTATGTCAATATCACTCCCAGTCTCGTGGTCACAACACAGAAGAATGCTGGGCACTCCGCCACCTTATTCAAAATCTAATCGACAGTGGTGTCCTGCGCCTAGCAGACGACGATACTATGTTACGTGCAAGTGAGGATGCAGGCCCTACTAAGTGGAAAAGTGTGGTAGCAGTTATATCCACTAAACTGATGGGATTAATACATTACTCACAACGTCAACAATTCAACTCAAGGGAGGAAACAATCCTTTGAAAGTAGTCGCTCCCGAGCCAATCAACTTGCCATGTAGAGCACAATATCCTATTGCTAGCTTGCGCAAGGTTCCGTGGAATTATGGAGAAGGTGAAGAATCCACCTCACATACAACTGTTGCAGTGTTGAAGGAAAATCCACTGTATCTCCCCCATCGGGTGATGAAGTCTACCACCAAATCAAAGGGGAAAATATCCATGGAGAAGATTGAAAAATTCCTCTGCGCAGTGGGTCATAATGAAGCTACGGTGGTTTTAAGCTTGAAAGAAGCTCCACAACAAATATCAATTTTGGACTTGGTCCTAACCTCCGAGAATCACCGGAAGGTCTTGTTAAAGGTTTTGGAAGAAGCCTATCTCCCGATATCAGTGGATACGAAAAAGTTTCAACACATGGTTGATCACATTTTCAACAACAATATGATATCCTTCACTGATGATGACATACCGCCCGAAGGGACCGGTCATTTCAAACTATTGCACATTGCGGTCTTGTCCTCCGGATATATGGTAGCTGGAGTCTTAATAGACGGAGGTTCCTCTCTGAATATCTGCCCATATGCTACCTTGGTGAAGATGAACATCAATCTCAACCGAATTAGGAGTAGCCATACTATCATCAAAGCTTTTGATGGAGCCCGCCGTAACTCGGTCGGAGTAATTGAGCTGCCAATTGAAATTGGTCCTCACACATTCTGCGTATCTTTCCATGTGCTCAAGATAGATTCGGGATACAACCTGCTCTTGGGATGACCATGGATTCATATGGCTAGGGTAGTCCCCTCCACTCTTCACCAACAGTTGAAATACATCATCAACAATAGCCTGGTCACAGTCAACGCTGAACCGGAGATTCCTCAGCACGGGGACATGCCGTTCATTAATGCCAATGAGGATGTTGAGCCAATTAGTTTTCATACTTTGGAAATAAGCAATATCCAATACCATTCTATTGGAGCGCCATTTCCCGAACCCTAGATTTCTGCCGAGGTGATGTCAGCCACTCAAGAAATGATGTCGTTAGGTCATAAGCCGGGACAAGGGTTGGGTAAAGATTGCCAGGGTATCAAGTACCCAATTAAGCTTGACTGTGCAATTTCGAATAGTCTAGCTAGGCTATTCTGCTAGTTCTAGTCACAGGAATCCTCATAAACATCAGCAGATTCCTTCAGCTTCAACCATGTGGCATTTAGCTTCGCCTTCAAAATCTGAGTCCGCACAACCTCAGTAAAGGTGCCGACCAATGTAATGGCTATGTTATGTCCCCCAAGTAAGCACCGATAAAGGGAAAGAAGTCTTTGTTCCAAATCCCGCAGTGGAAGAAGAGGAACGAAGAATCAAGCAAGACGTCATACGGATGATGTCCGGTATACGCATCATCGTTCATGATGAACATACCAACAGATACACCCCAGACGATGATTGCCCAGACGTAATGGCCATCATTCGAGATAGGGAGGATGATGACAATCCCTCCATCACTGCGGTCCACCCAGACGTTGCCCTTGCCAATTGGAACAACATTCTGTGCTTTGGTCAACGACGGTAAAGCAGGCGTAACTCTTTACGCCTGTAGATATAATAGCGCTTATTTTTTGCATACAAGTATTAGCGGTTTATTTTGCCGATATATGCTAACACTGTGTATGATCAACGCATTTCATATATAGTAAGTGAAAGCATATTTTGTTTCAGGACTCTGAATTTAAATGTGCCGTGCATTTCACGATTCTATTGCCTCTTCTACATAGGGATTGTACCTTTGATGTAGAGATGAATTCACCTTGATGGATATCTGAGGATGACATTGAGGTGCCTCGAGAAATTCAAGAATGGGTCAAAGACAAACCCAAACCCAACCTTGATCAAACCACTTCTTTCAATCTCGGAACCTTAGAAAGCCCTAAGTTAATCCAGTTGGTTCGAGACTCTTACCCCAAACCAAGCGGAATGATATGGTTATGCTATTAACCCAATTCCAGGATGTGTTTGCATGGTCTCATGAAGACATGGTGGGTTTATCCACTGACATTGTCCTTCATCGCCTTCCCATTAAAGAGGATTTAAGCGGTCAAGCGAAACTTCAAAGCGATCAAAACTCGAGTGGAGTTTAAAGGTGAAAGAAGAAATTGTGAAACAATTTCAAGTTGGCATCATAATGGTGTCTACATATCACGAGTGGATATCCAACATTGTGCCGTGCCTAAACACGGAGGAAGGTGCGAGTTTGCGTGGATTCTTTGGGACTTGAACAAAGCTTGCTTAAAAGATAGCTTTCCCATGCCATTTATCCACATTCTCATTGACAATACCGCGCAATACGACATGTACTCCTTTGCTGATTGCTTTGCGGGGTATCATCAAATCATGGTTGCCGAGGAAGATCGTGAGAAAACTGCTTTCATTACTCCTTGGGGAACTTTTTGCTATAGACGGTTGTCATTCGGCCTCATCAATGCCGGAGCCACCTATCAATGAGCTATGATGGCTCTTTTCCATGACTTAATGCATAAAGAGATTGAGATCTATGTGGATGACATTATTGTCAAGTCCCGGAAGGAGGATGACCATATAGACCATCTCAGAAAGTTGTTCAACAGGTTGCGTAAGTACAACTTCAAGTTGAATCCAGATAAGTGCGCCTTTGGTGTTAAATCAGGCAAGTTGCTAGGATTTCTAGTCAGCCACAAAGGGATTGAGCTGGATCCTGTAAAAATCCAAGCCATCACGAAAATGCCCATTCCTCAGACAGAAAAGGAAATACGGGGATTTTTGGGAAGAATCAACTTCATTAGCAGGTTTATCTCCCAACTCACAGCAACCTGTGAGCCAATCTTCAAGCTATTAAGGAAGAACTCCTCCATGAAATGGAATGATGAGTGCCAAAATGCTTTCCTTACAATCAAGAAACAGCTAGTCAAAGCTCCCGTGTTGGTACCACCCAGGGATGATGTTCCCCTGTTCATGTACCTGTCCATAAGTGACAATGCCATGGGCTACATCTTTGAGACGGGATGTAAGGACGATAGAGGCCAAGAACGAGCTATCTATTACCTCAAAGAAAAGGTTCAAGAAGAATGAACACAAGTACACTCGATCGAAAAGACGTGTTGTGCTTTAGCATGGGCTTCCATGAGGTTACTGAGATTACCTCCATGGTCACACAACCCACCTCATATCCGCGTGGATCCTCTCAAGCACGTGTTCAACAAACCCATGTTAAATTGCCATTTGTCCGGATGGCGGTTTATCCTACAACGATTTGACATCGTATATGTGACTCGAAGTCCATCAAAGGTCAAGGAATCGCGGATCAATCGGGTCAGCCGACCTTCAGGGGATTTCAAACCCTTAGAAACATATTTCCCCGATGAAGGAGTAATGACAGTGCAACAACACCATCAGTATGATATGCGCCAATCATGGAAGATGTATTTTGATGGAGTCATTAATATGGAAGGTTACGAGCTGGGCAGTTCTAGTATCGTCTGGGGGAGCGATATCCGTCGCCGTCAATTTATAGTTTGTCAGCACCAACAATACGGCTGAATATGAAAGCTGTCTCATGGGGCTAAAAATTGCCCGTTCAATGGGCATCAGGCGGTTAACTATCTTTGGAGATTCGGAGTTGGTAATCAGACAATCCACCGGAATCTATCAAACCAAGGAACTACATTTGTTACCCTACCATCGGCAGGTTTTGAAGATGGCTTTGGAGTTCGAAGAAATCTCCTTTCTACACATTCCTCGTAATAGGAATGACTTTGCGGATGCATTAGCAACTTTGGCCTCCTTGATTCACATATCAGACAAGGAACACTCGAAAGCGTCACAATTTCCTGCATAAGGCCCCGCACCTATGGGAATTACGTTGGAGAAGTATCGGATGAGCTACCTCCCATCTAACATCCTTGGTATCAGCATATCAAGGAATATCTGCGAGATGGATCTACACCCGCTGAGGCGAGCCCGACTGAGAAAAGGCGGATCCATTGACTTGCTATGAAATTCTACCTGAGTGGAGATGCGCTCTACAAAAGAGATGCATGACTAGGTCTCCTCAGATGTTTAGACAAAGATCAAGCCCAAAGGCTTATGGATGAAATCCATGGCGGAGTCTGTGGCCCCCACATGAGTGGCTCCCTCCTTGTCAAGAAAGTCCTCAGGACGGGACATTATTGGCTATCCCTCAAAGCTGATTGCAATGACCATGTCAAAAGATGCTATCAATGCCAAATTCATGGGAATGATATACACGCCCCTCCACGGGAACTCCACAATATGAGTTCTCCTTGGCCCTTCTCAATGTGGGGAATGGACGTTATCGGGCCCATTGAGCCTAAAGCCAGTAATGGTCATCCGTTTATCTTTACCATGATCGACTACTTTACCAAGTGGGTAGAATCAGCCTCCTTCCCCAGGGTTACTAAAGAAGTCATCATTGCTTTCATCAGAAACAATGTCGTTTGTCGATATGGACAACCAGAGGTGATTGTGTCAGACAATGCCAAAAACCTCAACAACAAAATGATGGAGGAATTATGCAGTAAATTCCACATCAAACATCTCAACTCTGTCATCTATCGTCCGAAGATGAATGGTGCTATTGAAGCGGCTAACAAAAACATCAAGAAGATTATGCAAAAGATGCCCGCCAACCACAAAGATTGGCCTGACCTATTGCCTCTGACTCTGTTAGCCTACATAACTTCAATGCGTACTTCAACTGGGGCAACACCCTATGCTTTAACCTATGGGATGGAAGCAGTGCTCCCCATAGAAGTTGAGATGGAATCTCTCAGAGTGTTGATCGACGCTCAGCTGGATGAAGACCAATGGGTACAAGACAGGTATCACTAATTGTCTCTCACAGACGAAAGGCGAACCGCGGCTACCTTCCATGGTTAGTTATATCAGCAAAGGATCGCCAGATCCTACAACAAAAAAATCCGGCTATGACATTTTAAACAACATGACTTGGTTTTGAAGAAAATTCTTGACAACCAAGATCAAGCTAAAGGAAAATTCGCTCCTAACTGGGAAGGCCCGTTTATTGTCAAGGAAGTATTGACAGGAGGCGCTCTCAGATTGCAAGAAATGGACGACGATGAATTTCCACAACTCATCAACTCAGACACCGTGAAACGGTATTATGTTTGAAGTAACCAGCAAACACCCTGGTGCATCATCATCAGGTCACCAGTCATTCCGGTTCTTTAACCCTTCACCACATACAACTTATCTACACTTTGCCCCTCATGGAAACGTACTCTTCAAGCCAGTGATCTGGCTTTCTCTCTAACGTTCCTACAACTTAGGTCATCCCACCATGGATTGAACCTCTTGCGTTATAGATTTGGCTACCCTTACTTGGGATCAAACTTCTCGTACTCTACGATTTATCCTCAACCTAGGATTAAACTTTCTCCTCCCCCGCACTCGACACCGCACATGGGATTACGCTTTTTTCTTACCATACGAGGGCGAACTCACGCCGACCTAATCTCCTCTTCAATAGGAATACGTAGGCAACCATGTTACATGGCCCGGTCACAATAAAACAAAAACAACAAAAACATTTCTACCCTCTTCTCCTTACAAAAACAAAAACAACCAAAAACATTCCTACACCATTTCTACCATATCTGAGATTAAACCTCTTACACGAGGTTCAAAACACGAGACTGATCTCCTCTTCAATAGAGTACGTGGGTGACCATTCATGGTGCGGTCTCACCCCCTACCAAAACATAAACCATTGTCATCTGGTACTGGGATCATCCTTCAATCCAATACATTTCATTGGCTTCAGACCAAAGGGATGGAATTACCTGAACTCCCCCCAAATAGGAGATTCAACGACCATCTAAGTTGCGGTCATACCTTGAAGAGCAACACCAATCCATAAGAGATGGAATTAAC
This sequence comes from Panax ginseng, assembly GCA_020205605.1. Lineage (NCBI taxonomy): Eukaryota > Viridiplantae > Streptophyta > Magnoliopsida > Apiales > Araliaceae > Panax > Panax ginseng. Next base: position 55,706,718 of record CM035145.1, read on the forward strand.
TAGGCTTCTCCTAAATAGAAGTACTGGCGATCATCTGTGGTGCGGTCAATCTCAAAGAGGAAAGCCACACTCCTCTTCACATTTCCATTCAGAAATAAGTCCCAAGACACCAAAGATGGTAGGGATACACATAAATCAATGATCCATTCTGAACTATCCAGAGACAACTCAATGTCCATCCACCCAGGAAGAATTCAGAATACATCAAGACCACAAGCCTTGAAGCAGCAGGCAAAATATCAAACAAATAGCAAGGCATATCTAAAAGGGAAGTGATCCAAAAATATATTCCCTGTCATATATAATATTGTTTGATATATATACGAAGTAAATCATACATGACAAAATGGCTAAGCTAATGCATGCGGTAAATACAAGCTCATCTACAAGTCGAGGTATATATGCAAGCTAACAAGCCCAACATGGCGCGCCCCTCTCGGAAGACAGAGGCGGTTGTGGTCTCTCAGATGAGAATATCCACACGACCCAAAAGATCGTAGCCATCCGCATGGTGACCATATGATCATCGATATACGCGCATCATCTCGTAATCATGCCGGTGGTAAGGGACCTCACTCTGATCTTATCGGTGATGGCTACATCCCCAGCGAGATATAGCCTCATCCCGCTCAACTATCATTTGCATCTCTGGTGATATAGCCTCATCCGCTCAACAACAATGCAGCATTTCTGCGATCTAATGCCTCGTCTCTCTCCAATAGAGCTGGCGTCCCTCATGTCAAGAGCGATCGACATCATAGATCGAATCTGGTCTCTCTCAAAGGTCATCGATGAAGACTCGCTCTGAAAGGCATTGTCTTTGAAAGTCTTTGAATCACAAAAATATCGGTACTAGGAGAATCCGAGAAGAAATGTCGGCAACCTAGCAATGGCTCCTCCTCGATGATGATGGTATCAATGTCCTCCATGGGCTCTGCATCGTTTGACTCAATATCCGGTTCTGCAGATACTACTGTAGCCGATAAAATCTCTGTCTCCATCCATGCGGAATACTCAGCAGAATAACCTGAATGACTTATAGAAAAAGAAGCTATCTCACGCTGATCCCAGCAAGCATACACAAGGGATCGGTCCTCTGCTGATAAATATCGAGAAGCTGAACGCTGACCTATCGCCCCCTCAAAAGGATAAAAAGCCTGGAACTGGTCGAACTGCAACATCACGGCTAGTGGGTGATAAGTAGTCACACCCCTCAAGCCAGCCAGAGGGAGGAAATCCATGCCTGGAGCGTGAGTAATGAAGCTATATGGTGAGCAAAGTCCCGAGCACAGCAATATGCTAAATGGATCTCTGATATCTGCCAAAAATGCGGGCCAGGACAGAGCATCTATGCACTCTGATGGTTGAAAGGAGTATGACATAGCCACATCATGGGAGAAGCAATACCCTTGCCATCTAAGGGTACCAACTGGTCGCAAGTGTGACATAAACCACACACATCTGACATGACCGAACTCCCGGTGAACACGCTTTGACGGTAAGTAATCTGTGATGGGATGTTGACCGCAGAGAGTCTCTGCTATAATCATAGGCACAATGGTACGACCCTCCACGAGAGATCTCACGGCCATGATACGCCTTATATATCTATCTCATCCATATACCATGCATGTACACATATGATGGTACATATATAGCATCAAGACATCAACTCGCCAAACGCCATGATGATCCTCTCGATTTGTGAAATCCGGAATGTCGTGAGTAGCCATCCTCCGCGCCAAATCATCATACTGAGAAAATCTTTGAGAGATCACGTGTGGCGGATGTCACTCATCACCGCACTACTTCTGCGCCTCAATCCTGTGAGAGTCATGAATCGTCTAAGCATGTCTCCCAAAGCTAGGTGCATGCAAGGTCTGTCTAAGGGCAGCATTGTCAAACGTGCATACTCCTCTAGAGTAGGAGTCAACTCGTGGGTGCCAAAACGGAATACCTGCCTATCAGGTAGCCAATGCTCTAGCATCCCGTCTATAAATCCTGCAGGAACCTAAAATGCCAAAAGGGACATGGTATGCTGCAGCAACAGATCTACAGTCACCCTGTCTGGTGGTGACATGTTATCGTACCACGATCGCATACCTAATACCACACTGACGGTGGGGTATGATCTATACGGCTAACTATCAAAGAAGACATATGTGCGAGCCGTGTCATAAGACCATCCAGGGGTTAATGCCGAATATCTCTGGACGTACATACATATGCATAACATGATACATGCATAACAGATAATGGATGGCAATATGATATAGGGAATGAAAAACGGTGCATACATTCTTAAATATATCATCATCTAATACATCATCTCTGTACAGCTACAAATACAAGGAGATGGGGCACAACCGCCCTACTACTAACAGAGGCCTATCAAAAGATATAGCGAGAATGGGGAACAACCACCCAATATCTAACAGAGGCTTATCAAAAGATATAACGAGAATATACATCAGAAGAAGACCAGGGTCTCGATGTCCACGTCCTCAATCCTGTCCACCTGATGTAACTCCTCCTGAGTCACTGGATCTCTATCAATAGGGATATCAGGCCTATAAAGAGGAGGATCTACGCCGGCAAAACCAAATGGGTCGTCTGAGGGGCCAGCACCTGAGCTGGAAGGAACAAATGACTCCGCCTCTGTTGGATCTCTGCCCAAATGCCGGATAAATATGTGTGCTTGATCCAACTATCGGGTCAAGCTATCAATCTGGGTCAGATGAGTCAGAGCTCGGACACAAGCTACCCAATCCGTCATCATCAAAGATCCTGGAACCATGTCCCCCATAAACTGTGTGGCACGGGACTGGGCTCCGATAGTGCGAGGGAACCACCAACGCTGGAACGTCTCTTGAGTACATGGGCCCTCTGATAATGAAAAGCCGTCAACCCCCAACAATGGGATATCAGTGATGGGTGATTGTGATACAGGCCAACGACGCCTGGCAGGAGGCAAGATCGGTATACGGATCTCCCCTGTGGTGCTCCTAATAGCACGATCTCCTAAATAAAGCTCCCAGCCTCCATCAGTGAAGAGAGGAACTCTCCTGGTAGAGATCAAATACTCGACTCCAGTGGGATGTCCATCCTCAAAGCCGATGGTCAAATGCTCCCCTGAATAGGGAATCCATGTAATGGTACCCACCGTCAGTAACTCCGGTGCATGCAGCGGTGGTGAATCCCTGAGAATCTGAGGGACCTCCGACAAAATAGAATGGTGCCATCGTCGTCCTCGTGGATAGGTATCTAAACCTAACACACTCACAGGACGTAAATATGGGAGCCTCTCATAGGCCCAAAACTGCTAACACAATGGCAAAACATCTGCTATCAGTAAACACTCTTAACCTATGAATGGGAAAAGACAAGAGAAATACTCACTAGCAGAAATGGGTAAAATCCTAGCCAAGCCTCGGTCAAACCCTGTGAGCGCATATGCATGCCCCGGAGGAAATAAGCAAAGGTGTAAGAGCCCCAATCGTACTCTCCAATACGGTCCACATCGCGTGTGGCACTGACCAAAGAGAAAGATACCGTGGAAGAGTTGTCTACTATGAAGCAGCCTCGAATGATCATCAGGAATAATCGCTGCAGAACGTGATCCCTGATCCTGACATCATCAGGCATGGGCTCACTCAATAGCCCGCTCATAGCATCTACGCTCAAAGGGCCTGAACGGACATTCCTGCCTTTGAGCGCCCCTGCCGGAACTCCTAATAAGGATCTGACGGCAGTAGGGGTGATATTCGCCATGCAAGGCACTGGCTCCCCTCCAAACTCCATACCTGTGATAAATCGCCAGTCCATAGACGTCATCATCACCTCGCAATCCAGTAAATGGAGTGACTGAGTTTGATGAAACCATCGCTCAGACAATTCCCTGAGGTAACCCCAGGGACAACGACGGGGAAGGATGGAGAAGAACGCCCCAAATCCCCACTCATGCACTATCGCTCTGTAGTCAGGATGAAGCGCCTGATACATGGAATGAATGCTAAACCAGTTCCCTCGAGGCTGTGTAAATCCTGGAACTTGCATGAAATACAGATCAACATCAAAACCCTTTAATCCTAATCAATAGGAAATAAGGAAGATCAAAGTCTAACGCCACACCTCGTTAGCATGCAAGTACATCGATGGATGTCTGCCCAAATCACCCAGCAACTCTGGGTTCACCACCTGAATGCTCGGAAGCTCCCTGCGAGGGAAATGTGCAGCAGGAGCGGGATCCTCAATCGAAATATCCGCTTTCTCATCCTCAAAGTCTGGAACATCTACCTGGACAGGACGTATCATGGCCTCCACCAACCGACGAGGCTGTCTGACAGAACGGGGACGAGGCACTTCAGAAGCCCTCCGCCGTACGCCAGAAGCGATCCTATAGGAACTGATCGGCTGATCCGGATCCATAATATCTGGACAACAAGTCTCCAAATCACCTCAAAAAGGGTGTGGTATTTCCTTACCTAGAGATTTCTAAAATGCATTTTATGACTATATGCATGCATGCATTTACGTTAACATATAATAGAGTTAGAATGCATGACTACCCAATGCCTACATTTGGAAAAATTTTGCCATAGTCCCCTTTGAAAATAGGACTATCCACATGCACAAAGGCATGTCTAGGTAGCCATTCAGTAGCACACCTTCCCCAAAGTTATATACATAATATATGCATTAAAAATTAAAATCATCATGCACAAGGCCAACCTCAATGCTAGGAGTACTTTGCCTTTCTACCTTTTGCTCATTGGACCTCAAATAGGACAAAAAAATAGAGGAAAAGGTGCCAATTTGATTTATCTCAAAAGTCAAATTTTTCACATCATTATGTTCAAAGATGGTTTAATACTAACATTTACTATGTTGAATATTTTTTATCAAGTCATTTATGCATACATAATCACTACTAAGTGTTTAGATGCATTTTGTGCGATAACTCACAATCTAACGGACAGAAATTGGAAAAAAGTACATGCATACGTTACCAGGATAGTGTAGAACACTTGTACAGTGATAGAATTTATGAAAGAATTTCAACTCAGCAGATCTGAAGATGGCTCGTGGTTTTTTCTAAGTGAAACAAGTTGAAAGTGACTTGTGAAGACCAAACCTCTGGATTTATAATCCATGTTCGTCATGAGAGCCCACTGCTACTGCGCAGAGATGCACCTCTAGCACCCCTTTGTGGGTCCCACCCCTCCGGCTTGGTCCAGTTCGAGTTGAAACGGAGTTCTTACGGACTAGAAAGGTCAAATCGAGAAGAAAAATGCCACGTGATTGAGCAAAACTGCATACATTCCTGGTCCTCTCAGATGAGACTTTGAATCTGTACATCGCTCATTGGTAGTCACCCGAGCACGAGGTATACCCTGCCAATGATCTTAGTTGTCACAAATCACATCCGACAATACCTCGTACAGGTCCGATGCCGCCAACTCTGGGTCGTTGCCCTAAATAGGTTCCCGACGGGGGTTACAACGTAGGTCCCCGACGGGGGTTACAACGTAGGTCCTCGATGGGGGTTACAACGTAGGTCCCCGACGCGGGTTACAACGTAAGTCCCCGACGGGGGTTACAACGTAAATCCCCGATGGGGGTTACAACACGTTCATCCGTTGACATGGCTATTAATGAAGGTCAAGCAGCCTTGACGTTATTTCAGCCAATGGCAGGTAAACCCATCGAAGCATTGAGGACTGTTCGATAGTTGCGTACGTACTCATGAGTTCCTAGTAGATCCCCGACGGGGGTTACAACGTATATCTCCGGCGTGAGTAACAATGCATGCTCAGCCGTTGACACACATATCAACGAAGGTCAAGCAACCTTGACGTCATTTCAGCCGATAGCGTTTAAACCGATCAGAGCTCTCAAGCTATTCGAGGTTTTCATACCCAACTGATCGTATTCCCCAGCGGATCCTCGGTGGGGGTAACAACGCAATGCTCCGTTGATCTACACGACAGTGGAGGTCAAGCAACCTTGACAATCTACCCATAAAGTTTCAGCCGTTGATTCACATGTCAGCGAATGTTAAGCAGCCTTGACAGTATATCCCATAGGATTTTTCAACCGTTGATTCACATGTCAATGAAGCACACGTCAACAAAGGTCAGGCACCCCTGACAACATTTGATGTTGGCAGTAAATCCAGCAGGATCTTGACATGTTCTGGCGATACCAACCAGAAAAGGTCAATGTTATCAAATAGGATAGATGATGGAATATGTTATACACATCCTCAAATAGATCAAGCTTTATCCCCACAGATCTCTTACACATAAGAGGTACATCTTCAGGATCAAATCATTATCAAAGACACAGGAAGTTGGTGATAACTCCAACATCAATATCCTAACAGATTCAACTTACACATCAGATCTGGTCAGTATTGCCAATCCCCAGTTGAAGCAATAGGGATCCTGCAATCATCCCCAGCATGTTGGGCTACAACCCCATACACATGCATCATACATTTGCAGTATTTTTGCTACCCATAGTAGTACGTTCGTCTTGTTGCGTTTCAATTGTCTAGGATACTTTATCCTACCCATGCATCGCCATGCATGAGTATGATAAAGAGGGCATCTGTAGACACTCAAAATTTTTCAGATCATTACATTATTAACATTGCGGGAGGATGATTCGTCTTTAAGAGAGAACCACGAAAGACAATCCAAATCCATTCCGGATACTACCAGAAGTTCAACATCAACCCCGGATCGCAATCTGGGAGTAACGATTTCAACCTCGGATGTAACCCTGAGGCCTGCAGATACAATACCGACACCACCGGAGAGGACCGATTAATCTCGGAGATAACCCCGAGGTATCCAGTCTCAGTCCCAACCATGGGAATAGCCACTAACCTTGGTGATAACCCCAAGGAATGCAGTTTCGGCGATAACCCCGAAAATGCTTGTTTCAAATGCGACCAGCTTCAATCTCAGTGCTCACAAAGAGATACATTACACCAACCCGACAATAACATCGGGGAGGAAGGCACACCTCAAAGATGACAATGAGGACCTTCAACAATTGCAGCAGTCCAATCTCAGCGAAGTCTGAGCAACGTCTGCTTTATCAGCCCAATCCGGCGATAACACCGGTGAGGGGAAACATCGTCATCTCGTCAAAACACGATGCCATGTCACGTCTCAACGCAACGATGTCCCACAAGGCTAACCAATCCCGACTGACTATTGTGCGGGATAAAGGATGAAAGTTGAAGCTTGAAGACCGGAGGGCATCGCCCCATCTTCAATGACTTCGTACAAACTCTAATCCTATGCCATCGTACAACTCTCGACAATGGCAGTCTGAAATAGGTCCTGTATACCTCAAACGGATGCCCGGATTGCACTTCTGAAAATCCGAGTGGACATTCACGATGCTCGAGTGCACGTCTTGAGATGACCCGATCCGACAAACCCGGCCAACCGGGTTGCCTCTGCACAATACACATGCTGGCTCAACCGCAGTACATCTCATGACTAATATGCCTATAAATAGAGGCGTGGGGTCTTTGATTTTCTAAGAGAAAAGACGGGAAACCACCACAATTATTCACGACTCGCCCATCTGATTGTATTTTCCCACTTTTAAACACACTGTGAGCTCATATATAGCCTCTTTTGTACCCACAAAAGCTAAGTGTTTACCCACTCTAAAGATATAGAAGCCTTTTTATCGATCACGGTGTAAGCCTTCTCACACACTTTAGAGTCTTTCTCTTCATCTTTGCACACACCCTTTACACATTGAGAGTCGTGTTGCTGCTTTTGCCCGGACTTGGTCCATGGTTTCATTTCAATCTGTATATATATATATATATATATATATATATACTATATATATTTATATATATTGACTAACATTATCGAGTTATGGCTCGATTGAGCCTGAACTTTGGTCTAGCGTTTATTTACTTTAATATATATATATATATATATATATATATATATATATATATATATATATATATTTACATTTATATATATTAACTGTGTGTCTAACTTTATACGATGAGCCTAGACTTGATGCAGTGCGTTTACTTGCTTTTATATATATATATATATATATATATATATATATATATATATATTTTTATATATATGAACTGTGGGTGGGACTTTGTCGATGAGCCTAGATTTTGATGCAGTGCGTTTACTCGCTTTTATATATATATATATATATGAACTGTGGTCGGACTCTGTTCGATGAGCCTGGATTTTATATCTGGTGCATTTACTCGCTTTTATATATATATATTTATACTTATATATATTAACTGTGGTCGAACTCTGTTCGATGAGCCTGGATTTTACATCCGGTGCGTTTAATGCTTTAATATATATACATATATATATATTTTTATTTTAAATCCCTTTGGATTTTCCTTCGTGGTAGTTGGACCGTATTCTGACTTTATTTACGTTTTGTCCAAATTTCGAGTTTCCTCCGTGGCGGTTGATAACTTCAATGACTTTATTTACATTTCTAATCCCCCATGGAGGTGCTTCATGGTTAGTGATCCTATCTGTATATATATATTTATAGCTTTTATATATATACCTGCTTACTACTTTCATACAAATTAAAAGATTCATCAGCCTAGGAATCATGTGATCATGATTCATCCCATTGGATCTAGATTCGGTTAAAAGTGATGGACATTTTCAAATTTATGTAGCGACTTTGTAAATTATTCTGCATGATGTCTCGAATTTCCTCAGATGGTTTCCATACCCACGAGGAAGTTGGCATTATTTTTGTATATTGTTTTCTTACGGATGCCTCGAATTCGTCAAATAAAATCAATTCAGCCGCTCACTTAATAAAAATGGGAGTGTAAAAGGTCTCAATTCCTATTTAGCGTCAGGGTTTGAAAAACCTCTTTTATAAAACATCACTGCCATATCTTGTTAAAAACTGAATTTTTACGTAAATTCAAACCCTATGTATATAGGTTCGAACGAGGCCTCACACAACTTCCATATAATAGCACATTGACCCACACACACACACACACAGATAATAGTTTCTTGAAAAGAGGCGGTCACCGTGGTAACACGGATGTCGTGGGGTGCCTAACACCTCCCCCGCATAATCAAGTCCCCGGACCCTAATGAATCTCGGTTTCACCGACCCGTTTAGCAGTACCACATCACTGGGTCAATGTGCAAACCTTTTCTCGGTTGTGTTGGTACAACCATTTAAAAAACCAACTGGCGACTCTTAACAGTCCATCGTCGACATTATACATGTCAGACCTTTTTCACTTGTTTTTTCAAACAAATCTCACCTAAAATGAGAACACCAAAGAACAAGTAACGAAAAGGGACACCCAAAAATCCCGATGTCGACAATGGTCATACACAAATATGACTCAACCAAGGGAAACAGAGATTGATGGACTTAATGCAATTTCTGCAGAGCCAGTAGAAATTGAGGCAAATTCGAAGACGTTGGAGGTTATCGCAGCCCAACGGAGGCAAAGGATGGCAGTTACGTGTGACTATTATGCTGGCAACCATCAAAGTCATCAATGCACCGTCAATTTTGAACCGGTCCAATATAGTGGTGATTACCTCAATAACTATGTTGATCCTAACTATCACCAAGATTGGGGGTATCACCCGGATTTTTCATGGAGCTATAATTATGCTGACCAACATTACTCTCTAAATCCATTATACACACCAGAATTTTCATGTCCACCTCTAGTGTCACAAGAAACAGATAATTCAAGATTGGATGAATTATTTTCAAAGTTCGTAGCAGCAAATGAGGAGAAGATGAGTAATCAAGCGAGGTCAATTCAAAATCTTACGGATTAGATAGAGCAAATGACCAAAGCCATAAGAAACCTTCCTCTAAATACTTGGCTTTATGACATGGATAACAAAATTGACGGAGAACCCGAACCAAATATACGACTGGATGAGCCACAAGATATCGAAAGTGTGGAGACAACTGGGGATAATGAAATAGAGGTCGACGAAGATCTAAATGGGTCTCCGCCAAAGATCAAAGAGTCAGTCAGATTTGCAAAAGAATACCCACTTGGGTAGTCATGTCGCCGACGAAGCTCTTGATGACAAAAGAGCGAGTACAATTTTGAATCCATGGTGGGACGAGACATAGAAGATAGACGAAGAGCCCATTGTGTGTGACAAGCTTCCATGCCCCAAAGTGATCACATGCACAATGGAGAAAACACCTAGCTGTGGGACGTTCTTGATTGAGATTATACCAAATCAGAGCATTCTAGGTGACTTTAAAGCAATGGCTATCACAATTGGGAACCTACCAAAAGCTACATTATTTCCAATGGATGGAGGGTTCCTCAATTTTTAAAGAGGAATTGGATAGCGTTGACCAGACAAAGTCAGGCTGAAAGACTATAATTCAAGCGCTTAATCGGGGCAAACCAGAAATTTTTTATATTTATATGATTTACTAGTTTATTTAGTAGATAGGAATTAATTTGCTTATTAAGTTCTCTTACCAATCCAAGTGCTATTCTAATCCATGTTGTCTCTCTTCATTGCAGGTATTGGAGGTTCAATGGAAAGGAAAATGATCGTTGCCGCCGTCGCCACCATCACCTCATGCTTAGCTGATTACAGGGAAGTTCTCTTCTACTTAATGCTTTATTTTACAATGAGGATATTGTAATTGTTAAGTTTGGGGGAGTTAATTAGTTTAGTTTTGCATGTTTAATGTAGTTGTTTTAGTTTTGAATAAGTTATCATGTTTGTTTAGTTTAGGATTATTATATGTTTGCATTCATGTAGTTTAAGTGCATAATAGTTTGCATAGTAGAGTAGTTGTAAATAATTTTTATTTATGTTTGAAAAAAAAATCAAAATCAAAAATATTAGTTAGTTACTATGTTCATTTGCATGAATCCGGTTGTTAGATAGTTTAAGTTTATTTTGGCCAATGATGAGATTGGAATCGGGTTGACAAGTATAGTACTGACCATTAGAGCTTTGATGTGATTTGTTGTTATGAATTGAGTCTTTTTCTGTTTGAAACTGGTATAATAAGGATAGCACTGTAAAAACAACTTATTGATTGATTGAGTTTAAATTGATACATAATGACATTCTAAAGGATAATGCTAGTTTAAATGAAAAAATGACAAGAATAAGTAGTGATGGCTAAATTTAGACAAGAACCTAAGTTTGAGGGGAAAAGTGGGGTATATAAGATTAAAAAAAAAGAAGAAAAAAAATTAATAATAAATAAAACGGGAAATAAGAGCAAAAAGCCCTCGTAGATAAAAAATAAAGCACAAGTATCCTATGTTGACCCTCAATATTGGTAATTATTTTATTTTAGTTGGATCTAGCATGTTTTTGGATTTCTTGAGTTTACACCGTATGATGCCTTCGAAGAGACTTGTTATGTGTTAAATTTATTTTTATATCAGTTAACATTGTTGTGGAGCACACACGCACTATATTATTGATAACAGTCTAAGATTTGATGATTGATTGGGAAGTTATTGATGAGTTTTGATATGATGTATTATCGTGTTTACTTGATTTTTCTAAGGCCAGTTGGATAGACTTGTTTCTGTCATTACTGCTGGATTCGTAGGCATGTAGATTAGTTGCATTGCATAGCATATGGTTTGTTTTGTGCTTGAGGACTAACACAATTTAAGTTTGGGGGATTTTGATAAGTAGATTTTATATCCATGAATCGATGTCCATTTCAAACTTAATCGTTGTTAATTCTTTGCATTCATGTTCATTCTTACTTGTTTCTTGTTATTTCATGTGTAGGGTGGTTGGTGTGGCGAATGATGTGAAAAGGAGGCGTTTGGAGCATATTTGGGGCAAGTTTGGAAAATGGCACCGATCAACTATCATGTCTATGCATTTGAAATGAGCTATTTTTATATATATACCCGCAGGAAGTGGGATCCCAAATTTACCCAGGCGGTCGTGGCCTTGTTCAATTCTTTGGAGGGTGGACTTAAGGACTTGGCATGGTACATGGACTCGATATCGCTCGTGTGAGACCCCATATTTTATGAATAAATATTTAATTTTCTCGAAATAATTTTTTAATATTATGGTGTGGATTTGATATAATGTTATAGTTGTTGATAGTATTTATAAATTTTGAAAAGTATGCAAGTTGTTGTATAATATTTGATTGGTCGGAGAATATTCTTTTTGTCAGGGAATATCCGTACAACGGTACAATCATTGGTGGACCCTGCAACGGAATTATTGTCGGATGGAGAAAATGACAAAAATATTTTTATGAGAATAACGATGGAAGTTTTACCGTTAAAACTATTGAACTACTTTAGTAAAGTAAAGATAAATAATGCTCTGGTTGCATAAGTAGTACACCGGTATTGATTATTGATGTTTACGTGATAAGTCACTCGGTTTTGTTTTATTAGTATTATTAATGTAATAAAAGCAGAAAAGCTTTTATATAAAATGTAATACTTTTATAAAGTTATTCTATAAATAGAATATATTATATTCTATTATGCATAGTATTTTGTATAGTAAAATCTTTTTATATAAAACATAATACTTTTATAAAGTTATTCTATAAATAGAATATATTATATTTTATTATGCATAGTGTTGCATAGTGTGTGCATAGTATTTTGTATAGTAAAATCTTTTTATATAAAACAAAATACTTTTATAAAGTTATTCGTTTTATTAGATTATAAATAGAATATATTATATTTTATTTAAAATATTTTGCTTTAAATATAGGCCAAAATCGATTAAAAGTAAATCAACTGTCACTGTTCATGAATTAGTTACTATGAAGTCCATTCTTCTATAAATAGAAGCTCATTCCTTCATTATTTCTTATGAATTCTTTGAAACTCTGAGAGAGAAACTATAGAGAGAAAGAAGAAAAGTGTTTCACTATTTCACTACTCCTATATCCAAGATTTCTTTCAAAGGTAAGGGATATTATTTGGTGTACTCATAAGGGATATTATTTGTTGTACTCGTAGGGATATTATTTGTTGTACTGTAAGGGGTATTCTTTCTTTTGTATTCATGAAGAGAACTTACATTATTCCATTCTTTATTATTACGTTGGAATAACTCAGATACTGTGAGCTACCCTATACTTGGTGAAATTCTTACGTTATTCCATTCTTTATTATTCTGTTGGGATAACATGCATGCGGTCTATTGTATGCTGGTGAATTTCGTAGTTATTCCATTCTTATTATTACATTGAATAACTGTTTATCACAATACCGCATACATGGTGAAATTCTTCTAATATTCCATTCTTTATTATTCTATCGGAATATCCTGTCTCATGCGTTCATCTTTGGGACTGGTTCCATTTTTTTTATTATTCGCCGTAATATCATGTCATGCGTGCTACGCGTGGGACTGGTTCCATTATTTATTATTCTATGGGAATAACCTATCTCATGCGATCTATCGCACGCATGGTGAATCTTCGTTATTCCATTCTTTATTATTCATTGGAATAACTTTTATACATGTGGATTACCACATGCATGGTGAATGATCCTTTGTATTCATTCCTTATTAAATTATGGAAATGATCTGTATACGTGGATTACCGCATGGCGGGTGAGAATCCATTTGCAGTTTCATATATTCTATTATACTCAATTGGTTAAAATTTTGGCTTCTATACTCCATGAAATTAGTGGAATATCCTTGATATTTGCGCTTCATCCAATATCTTTTCATGGAAATATTCTTCTGAGCATTCTTGAATTTTACTGCACAAACAGTATCATGTTGACAATTTGGACGTTATTGAGTTCAGGATAAATTAACTTATAAATCTTTAAAATTTATTCTTGAACTTGTTATATTGAATTGTCATTATCCTCATGTTTATATTATGATGAAAGTCATCTTTGGCTTACGTGCATAGATGGACTTGGTATGATTATGACCAGGGATTATTTGGTATAATCATGACCGTAATATGACGAATGATGTAGTAAAAGTCCTCATTGGCCTGTAGTTCATTGGTGGACAGTTGTTGGTATGATTATGACCATGGATTATTCAGTATAGTCATGACCATTGATGATTACATGAATATCATTGGCCGTGGAGCAGGGATGATTCGATTTTATTTATTAAGATGAGTCTCAAATGATAAAAGTGATGAAAACCTTTTAAATCATAGAAGATAGTAGATTTTATTCTCTACTTGACTCTTCTAATGGATTGCTTGTTCACCGCAGATTAAACTTGATGTTTATTATATTTTATCGCTTTAACACCGTTGAAGGCTAATGATAATTTATTACGCATTATCTTAGTCATAATATTTCTTACTAGGCTAGTTGAGCTCACCTTTTCCTTCTTTATTCTCTTCGTGAAATGAGAACGTGAATGGGACTAGTCGGGGAACGCAGTAATGGTCCTAGATGTTTGCATTAGTAGTCCTCACTATTCTGTGAAATAGTGTGATAATAATTGTAATGAGGACTCCTTTTGAGTTTTTATACTCTCTAGTAGACAATATTTGTATTCAAACTCACAAGTTATGTTTTGTCGTATTGTACACGATAGTTGTATTATTAAGTTGTATTTGAATTCAGTACCTTGTATCTGGCGACCCAAGATGGGTGATGTATACCTGTTTTGGGGGCGTCACAGTTGATATCAAAGCTTAGGGATATGATCCCTGGCTGAGATGTGAGACAAAAACTAGGAGGGGAGAGACGGGAAATTCCTTCGCTAGTATGACCTACCTAAGTTTATTTGGTATTTAATTGGTCGGTCAGAGTATATGGATACTATGTGACATGTTAATTAACCTTTGTTTTGTGGCAGTATTGGAAAATGGCATCCAAAAATGTTGAGATAAGCAATGAAGCACATGAGATCGTGGAGGCACCTCTAATCACCAACCAGGATAATGTGATGTCAGGCGAAGAAGGGATTAGAGACATCCATGTGGTGAGTGAAGAATTGATAGTTACACCCGAGATAGTCGCAGAGGTAGCAGCTGAGAGTGAGGAAGAAGAGGAACCTGAGGAGAATTTATTAGAAGAACTTTATGATCAAAATGTAGAATTGCAAAATCGTATTCATGAGTTAGAAGAACAGGCTGAAGAACGACAGGCGGTCGTGGAGCAAAGAGATGTAACAATTCAAAATTGTGTTACCCGATGTGCGATACTTGAACAGAAGCACTCTTTGCCAGAATATAAGATATTAGAGCTAGAATATAATAATGCTATGATCAAAGTTCTGATGAAAGAAGAAAGAACTAAACGAATGAGAATAGAGGATGCATGGGTAAAAGTCGCACGACGCGTTGATATTGTAGAAAAAGACGTTCGATCCAATAAATCCAAAATAGATGAAATAGATTTTGCTTTTTGGACAGCAATTGGTAGAATCCAACATCGAGTTCGGAATTACCCTGTGCAGAGCGGTCAACCCAATTCGATATGGATCAGAGAGTAATGATTCAAATCATGGATCAGGAATGCGACAAAGAAATTAATGGTGGAATGTCATCTATAGCAAAGTCAAGTCTAGCTGGGATGGTGACGCCAAAGAATGTCCCAGACAAGTCAAAATCGATAGTTTAAAAGAGAGCATTTTTTGTGACAAGGAACACGAATGAAGTTATCACGGGTTAGTTAATTATAAATTCTTGCGAAGTCTATATCTTATTAGATACCGGTTCTACCCATTCTTTTATCTCTCTTGCTTGCGCTCAACGTTTAAATTTGACCCCAGAGAAGTTAGACTTTAACTTATTGGTCTTTAACTTATTGGTTGAAACTTCGTTAGTAGAAACCTTCGTTACCTCCACTGTTTATAAATCTTGTTGATTCAAATCGACACTTTCACGTTACCTGTCGATCTTATCTCTTTGAAAATACTTGCCTTTGATGTGATTTTAGGGATCGATTGGTTAACTACTCATCAAGCTTTTCGTAAGGTTGTTAGCTTTCATATTCCTAACCAACCTGTTATGCGAATTCAAGCAACCAAACCACTAAAGTCAATCATTGTCATATCAAGCCATAAGTAAAGAGCCTGAGCCTTTATCTGGTGACTTCCTTGTGTAGAATGTACTGAAGCTAGACTTTCTGTAGGCGACGTCGTGAATGATGATGACAAGTTGATAGGTATCAATGTGACGTGCTATCCAAGTCTTGGATGAGAGTCACAGTTTTGAATGATATTTCTATTGTTAATAAATTTCTGGACGTATTCTTGAAGACTTCTTGGCCTACCCCAGAGCGTGAAATCAAATTTTGTATTGACCCCAATACAAAACCCTTAAATATTTCTTCAACCAAAATGAACGTATAACGTGCCAAAGACATTGGCTCGAGCTGTTGAAGATTACGATCGTACCAAGCAATATTATCGTAGGAAAAACAAACATGGTAGCTGACGCGTTGAGTAGAAGATTGTATACGGTTACAAGTGCGAATATACGAACCCACATAAAGATAACAAATATACGATTAGAATCGACTTTAATTGATAAAGTTAAAGCTGCTCAAGCTATATACTCAGAGCTGATGAATGTGAAGAAGAAGGTTCAAGAGGGCGTTATTCTAGAAGCAAGAATCGATGAAGAGAGGAAATCTCAACCCTTGATTTTATTGGCCCATTTGAAATCCTCGATCGAGTAGGAACTGTGGCCTATAGACTCGTTTTACCGCCAAGTATGTCGTGTGTTCATAACGTTTTTAACGTATCGATGTTACGTAAATATGCGGACGACCCGAACCACATTATTAATTTAGAACTGGACGAGATAGCAGAAGATTTAACATATGAGGAGATACGTGTTAACATCTTGGATAAGAAGGATCATATTCGACGCACAAAGGTTATACCTCAAGAGTTAGAATTTGAAGTGAAGTCAAGGTATCCTCACCTCTTCGACATACCAGGTACGTACGTAAATTTCGATGGCGAAATTTCATAAGGAGGGGAGATTGTGAGACCCAAAATTTTATGAATAAATATTTAATTTTCTCGAAATAATTTTTTATTATTATGGTGTGGATTTGATATAATGTTATAGTTGTGGATAGTATGTATAAATTTTGAAAAGTATGCAAGTTGTTGTATAATATTCGATTGGTCGGGGAATATTCTTTTTGTCGAGGAATATCAAATGCGATGGTACAATCATTAGTGGACCTCATGAACGGAATTATCATTTTCGGATGGAGAAAACGACAAAAATATTTTTATGAGAATAATGGCGAAAGTTTTACCGTTAAAACTGTTGAACTACTCGGTAGTAAAAGTACAGTAATACGCGTGGTTGCATAGTAGCACACAGTATTGATTATTGATGTTTACGTGATAAGTCACTCAATTTTGTTTTATTAGTATTATTAATGTAATAAAACAAAAAATCTTTTTATATAAAACAGAATACTTTTATAAAGTTATTCTATAAATAGAATATATTATATTCTATTTTGCATAGTGTTTTGCAAAGTAAAATCTTTTTATATAAAACAGAATACTTTTATAAAGTTATTCTATAAATAGAATATATTATATTTTATTATGCAGTGTTGCATAGTGTCTGCATAGTGTTTTTTATAGTAAAATCTTTTTATATAAAACAGAATACTTTTATAAAGTTACTCGTTTTATTAGATTATAAATATAATATATTATATTTTATTTAAAAGATTTTGCTTTAAATATGGACCGTTCGATTAAAAGTAAATCAATCTGTACCGTTCATGAATTAGTTACTATGAAGTCCATTCTTCTATAAATAGAAGCTCATTCCTTCATTATTTCTTACGAATTCACTGAAACTCTAGAGAGAGAAACTATAGAGAGAAAGAAGAAAAGTGTTCTGCTACTTCACTACTCCTATATCCAGTACTCTTCTTTCAAAGGTAAGGGATATTATTTGTTGTACTCGTAAGGGATATTATTTGTTGTACTCGTAGGGGATATTATTTGTTGTACTCGTAAGGGGTATTCTTTCTTTTGTATTCATGAAGAGAACTTCTGTTATTCCATTCTTTATTATTCTGTTGGAATAACCTGTATACGCGGGCTACCCTATACTTGGTGAAATTCTTCTGTTATTCCATTCTTTATTATTATTACATTGGGATAACTCGTTCATGCATGCGATCTATCGCATGCCTGGTGAATTCTGTTGTTATTCCATTCTTATTATTCTGTTGGAATAACCTGTTTATGCGAAGTACCGCATACATGGTGAAATTCTTCTAATATTCCGTTCTTTATTATTCTGTTGGAATATCCTGTCTGTGCATTTACGCCGAACCTGGTTCCATTATTTATTATTCTGTCAGAATATCCTGTCTGTGTATTTACGCCGGACCTGGTTCCATTATTTATTATTTTGTTGGGAATAACCTGTCTGTGCAGTCTATCGCACTCATGGTGAATCATTCTGTTATTCCATTCTTTATTATTTTGTTGGAATAACTTGTCTATGTGGATTACTACATGCATGGTTAATGATCCTTTGTATTCATTCCTTATTAAATTATGGAAATGATCTGTATACGTGGATTAATGCATGGCGGGTGAGAATCCATTTGCAGTTTCATATATTCTATTATACTCAGTTGGTTAAAGTTTTGGCTTCTATACTCCATGAAATTAGTGGAATAACCTTGATATTTGCGCTTTATCCAGTATCTTTTCATGGAAATATTCTTCTGAGCATTCTTGAATTTTCTTCGCACAAAAAGATCATGTTGACAATTTAGACGTTATTGAGTTCAGGATAAATTAACTTATAAATCTTTAAAATTTATTCTTGAACTTGTTTTATTGAATTGTCATTATCCTCATGCTTATATTATGTTGAAAGTCATATTTGGCTTACGTGCATAGATGGACTTGGTATAATCATGACCGTAATGTGACGAATGATGTGGTAAAAGTCCTCATTGGCATGTAGTTCATTGGTGGACAATTGTTGGTATGATTATGACCGAGGTTTATTCTAAGATAGTCGTTTGACCATTGATGATTACATGAATATCCTTGGCCGTAGGAGTAGGGATGATTCAATTTTATTTATTAAGCTAAGTCTCAGCGATAAAAGTGATGAAAAACCTTTTAAATCATTGAAGATAGTAGATTTTATTCTCTACTTGACTCTTCTAATGGATTGCTTGTTTCAACTGCAGATTAAACTTGATGTTTATTATATTTTATCGGTTTAACTAATCGTTAAAGGCTAATGATAATTTATTCGCATTATCTTAGTCATAATATTTCTTATCGGGCTAGTTGAGCTCACCCTTTCTTTCACCGTTCTCTTGAAATGATAACGTGGTGGGACTAGTCGGGAATGAGAGTGATGGTCCTAGATGTTTGCATTAGTAGTCCTCACTATTCGTGAAATAGTGTGATAATAATTGTAATGAGGACTCCTTTTGAGTTTTTATACTCTCTAGTAGATAATATTTGTATTCAAACTCACAGGTTATGGTTTGTCGTATTGTACATGACAGTTGTATTATTAAGTTGTATTTGAATTCAGTACCTTGTATCTGGCGACCCAAGATGGGTGATGTATACCTGTTTTGGGGGCGTCACAGCTTGGGATTTCGACCAGACTTCAGGGGAGATATATATTCATCACGCAAAGTAACTAAGGGAGATTAGATTAGATTGGGGAGAGGATTCCATTAGATTAGATTAGAGTAAAATAGGAGAAAACACTAGTTCTAATGAGTTTTGGAGATTGAAGCAACTTGGAGACCATTGAAGATTCAAATAGGAGCAAGGAGGGAGCATCAAATCTACAGACAATAGATTCTATCTTCTTATCTTCTTCTATCTTTGTCTTTTAATGATTATTCAATTGTGGATTCTTAGTTTTAATTCAATAATAATGAACTAATTCTTTGTTTGAGATTACAATGGATCTTATTGTGTAGTTTATTTTAATATGTTTCGCTATCAATTATTATGTTCTATTATGAGGATTGTCTATTGTGATTTGGAATTAATTTCTCAATTGCCCAGCTAACAATTACTGTGATAATCTATATGAACTCGAGAGATGAAGTATTGATTTAGATCTAATCATGATGATATGTGTTTGTGATTTTTGCATAGATGGAATTCATGATTCGTGTTTAGGATAGAGATATGTCTTTGCGCCATATATAATCTTATAGAGAACTTGTGCTTTAAATCCTTTTTAATTGTAATTCACATATAGATATAGTTGATGTGACACCCCCAAATCCGGTACTTCCGTTTCCACAGGATTTGGTGTTCACTGTACAAACATCATCCATCTATCTACCCATAAATAAATGCAAACAATGCAATAGATAGAAATAATAATAAATCTCCCCTTATGGGGTTACATCAACTACATAATAAATAAATCCAAAAGTTACTCTAACCTTAAATCATCATCGTATGAAAACATAAATAAATAAGTCTTAAGTAACATCAATTCTAATTATCATTACATAACCACATAAATAATCAATCTTCATTACTTGCTAAGCTTGCCCTTGCCTTTACTAGTGGAAGGATCGTCTGCTCTTTCGTTCTTAACTGCAATGTTATTAACGCAAGAGTGAGCACGATTGCCCACAAGTATAACAATATAATAATGAAATAATAACATGCGAATAAATCAAGGACTTCTGAAATAAAAGCTCAACTTTTGAATCAAGAATGAATAACAAGAATCAAAAGATTTCTGAGGGTCATAAGACCTTGAACTATATCCTAGGTTATCAAGGGTTATACTTGAAACCTTTAACATTCATAAGACTATGGACTCTTCTTCTCGTACTTAGGGGGATCAGCCCTTAGTACCATACTGTGCACAATATATTAACGCTAACGCATAAGTAATCCCCTATACAGGGTTGTTCATCTCAGTTTGACATCCGAGTCCGCACCAAAGGAAGTTTGGTTTGGATAATTCATCAAGGGTTCTGAAATTTAGAACGCTCATCAACTATGGACTAGTTGAATCATAAAGGGTTCGCTAGTCTAACAAGGTTTAACAATAATTGATAACTTAACTTGAATAGAATCTCAAAAGGTATACAATAGAATAAGTATTGTATAAGAGTATCATGCTTGAAAGATTAATAACTTGAATATACAAGACAGACTTGATCAATAATAATTAGAACTTTCTCAATGTAGAAAGGTGAATTAATCAACTTATATAACGATAACAAGTAGGGTAAGGAAACTTGCCTCGTGCGTAGATTACACTTTAACTAAACTCGTTCTTTGATTTAAATCCTACATATCAATTATGTTCACAATACCAGTCAATAATAACGTACTAAACATCATAATTTTACTCTTTGTCCAACTCGAATTCATGACTATACTTAGTCAGTTACTACACTTATTCTCAAAAATTAAGACTTCACGAACAATAAGTTAACCATGCATTCAATCAATTAATTCACACTTAGTTGTGTTATGGACGTGTTAAGAATTTATTTTAACAACTCATTATATGTCTAACAAGTTTTTATGATCATTAGACTAAGTTGCTATCACATTTCTATACTTGAACACTTAAAAAACATTTTCAGACATTACGCTAAGTGGTACTGCATTTCAACATTGGATCGATTCAGATCTTAGCACTTGGGTATGGTGGCATTCTTGACTTAAGGTGTGCTCAAGGCCATGTATGCATGGTATTCATGGCATGAGTCTCGAGCCTAGAGTTGGAGGCCATGACGACACTCAGATTCTGAATTTCCAGTTCGCGAAGAACACAGAATCAGGCGAAGTGAACATAACATAAACATTAATTTCACCAAATTACACATACCCACATGTTATAATTCTTATATAATCAATACCCAACATTTATAGAGTGATTTTAACCCATAAAACACATAATCACATAATTAAATTATGCAAATTGTCTTTGCGTTTGATGTTCTTAAAGGTTTTTGAACAAAAACATAGAATTTAATACTACGGATTAAGTTATAAGACCAATTCCAACCATTCAAGTTT
The DNA here is from genome assembly GCA_020205605.1 of Panax ginseng. Classification (NCBI taxonomy): domain Eukaryota; kingdom Viridiplantae; phylum Streptophyta; class Magnoliopsida; order Apiales; family Araliaceae; genus Panax; species Panax ginseng. The sequence goes on from CM035145.1 coordinate 55,728,764, forward strand.
CGTTTTTGTTCGCTTTTTTAGCATGCATAATCACATATAAGTGGAAATTTTGTAGAAAAATTTATGGTTGACATATTAAAGTTACATTATAAGGGCCATATGGCCATATAACGTACTACTGTAATTTTTTGAAATAACAAGTCATAATGTTATGAAACTTATGATATGGAATCATATAAAATACATATTAAACATGCTACTATGACATAAAATCACGTATATAACCACATATTCAATACACTTTCCAACCACAGAGAATTTTACAGAAATTGGAGAGCCATATTTTATAAAACTAAATGACGTAGAAAAGAATTGGGTTAAAGGGATTACCCAAGCGTAGAATTAATAGAAGATGAATTCCTTCTCAGATGACTCTCACAATCCTCTTAACAATCTCTGAATTCTCAACTCTTTCTCTATATCTCTCTCTGTTATGCTTTCTAGACTTAGGCAAAAATGAAGAAGATGGAAGAAGACGTAAACTAAATAAGGAACAACTGATGCGTTGGTTGTCAGTTACCCAGTCATGGGTTAATTGCCCCCAACTCCCTTTAGGGCCATGTTTGGCTAGCTAGAATAGGTTTCAAAAATCATTTAATTTAATAAACCTTATCATATAGTTTGAAATGTCACACTTCTTATAAAATAAATCCAATATTTTATTTAATTTACTTTAAATAAAATATAATAAATTCTCATAAATTCACACAAATACATAATTAACTTTCTCATTAATAAATAATGTCAAATTATTAACTCTCTAATTAATAATTAAATTAATTAAAATACCAATAGGCTTATTAAATATTTCTTTTAATACAATAAGCTCACATAATCACATACTTGATAATAAAATTCTCCACATTAATTTAATAAATGTAACACATATAATTAAATTAATCTACCTAATTTCATCAATTAATTATTTAATCTAATAATTAATTCATCAAAAAATATTTATTCAATCCAATAAATATTAAAATTAAATACAAAATCTCGGTTGTCACATCTTTTCCCTCTTAAAAGGATTCTGTCCTCAGAATCACAACTCAAACAATTCGTCCCGTTACATTCTCCCCCCTTACAAATATTTTGTCCCTAGAATCGCTTACACATAATTTAAGTAAATAAATGAGGGTAATTCTTCATCATATTCTCTTCGAGTTCCCACGTAGCTTCTTCAGCGTTGTGGTTCCTCCAAATTACTTTAACATAAGGTATACTTTATTTCTCAGAACTTGTTCTTTTCGGTTGACAATTTGAACAGGAATTTCTTCGTAAGATAAGTCTTTGTCGAAATGTAGGGGTTCATATTCAATGACGTGCTTGTAATCGGGTTTGTAAGGTCGTAGGACTGAGACATGGAAAACGTTGTGGATATTCTCTAGAGCTGGAGGTAAGGCTACCTCATAAGCAACTTCTCCGACCCTTCTCAGAACTTCAAAGGGTCCAATGAATCTTGGGCTTAATTTCCCTTTCTTTTGAATTCGATCTTTCCTTCCGTGGAGAGACCTTTAAAAACACATAACTACCCTTGGTTCAAATTCAACATTCTTTGATTGTGGATCAACGATTTCTTCCGCATCATCTTGAGTCTGCTACCAATTGTGCTCGGATCACTTTGACTATTTTCATTGCCTTCATTGTACTCAATTTCGGGCCTAGTAATTATCTTTCACCAACTTCATCCCAATAAAGTGGAGTTCTGCACTTTCTGCCATATAACGCTTCGTAAAGCGGCATGCCTATACTAGCGTGGTAACTGTTGTTGTAGCCGAACTCTACTAACGGTAGGTGATCATCCCAATTTCCTTTAAATTCCATCACACAAGCTCTTAGCATATCTTCAAATGTCTGAATCATTCTCTCTCTCTGTCCGTCTGTTTGAGGGTGGTATGCTGTACTCATTCGCAATTGTGTTCCCATGCATTCCTGTAGACGTTTCCAAAAATTCGATGTAAAGCGCGGATCGCTATCAAAAATAATTGACACCGACACTCCGTGCCTCGAAACAATCTCTTTCACATATAACCTTGTCAACTGATATAAGTTGAATCTGATTTTGATCCGAAGGAAGTGTGCGGATTTCGTCAGTCGGTCAACGATAACCCATACTGCGTCGTAGTCTTTCTGATTTGTCGGAAGGCCAACCCCAAAGTCCATTGTAATATGTTCCCATTTCCATTCTGGGATCTCCAACGGTTGTAGCAATCCACTCGGTCTCTGATGTTCTGCTTTCACTTTCTGACAGGTCAGACAATTGGCAACACATTCTGCAACATCACGTTTCAAATTCGGCCACCAGAAATGTTGTTGAAGATCTTGGTATATCTTGGTACTACCAGGGTGAATCGAATATCGTGAACTATGAGCTTCGCTCAAAATGTCTTCCTTAATCTCTTGTACTGGCGGTACCCAAATTCTGCTCTCAAATCTCAGTATTCCTTCCTTATCTATCTTAAATCTTTGTTCGGTTCCTTCAGATATCTTTCTTATCACCTTTTTGCATTCCTCGTCCTGAAGTTGAGCCTCCTTAACTTTATCCAGTAGGGTTGTACCAGATTGCATCTGAAATAGCTTCTCATCAATCTCCGTAAGATACTTCACTTCCAATTCTAGTTTCTCCATTTCTGCAATTAGCTCCTCCTGAGCAGTCAACATCATCAACTTCTCCCGACCTTTTCTACTTAAGGCATCGACAACGACATTCGCCTTACCCGGATGGTATAAAATCTCACAGTCGTAGTCCTTAATTAACTCCAACCACCTTCTTTGACGCATATTTAAGTCCTTCGTGTAAAAATATATTTGGACTCTTGTGATCTCAGATATATTTCACACTTCTCCCCGTAGAGATAGTGCTTCCAAATTTTCAAAGCAAAAACAATCTGCAGACTAACTCCAAGTCGTGGGTGGATATCCTTCTCGTAATCCTTCAATTGTCGTGATGCATACGCAATGACTTTGCCATTTTGCATCAGCACACAACCAAGTCCTTTATGCGATGCATCACTATAAACAACAAAATTTCTTGTATCGTCCAGAAGAGATAATACCGGTGCTGAACTTAACCTCTTCTTTAATTCTTGAAAGCTTTCCTCACACTTCTCCGTCCAAACAAATTGCACCGATTTCCTAGTCAAATTCGTCAACGGAGTTTCGATCTTGGAAAAATCCTAAATAAACCTTCTGTAATAACCCGCTAATCCAAGAAAACTTCTTACTTCTGACGGTGTCTTCGGCTAATGCCAGTTAATCACAGCTTCGACCTTGGAGGGATCCACCAAAATTCTGTCCTTATCAATCACATGTCCTAGAAATTGTACCCTTTCAATCCAGAATTCACATTTTGAAAATTTGGCATACAACTTCTCCCTTCTCAATATTTCTAATGTCATCCTCAAATGCTCTTCATGTTCTTCCTTGGTTTTCGAATATACCAAAATGTCATCTATAAATACCACTACGAATTTGTCCAAAAATGGCTTGAACACTCCATTCATTAGTCCCATAAATGCTGCAGGAGCATTCGTAAGACCAAACGACATTACAAAAAATTCGTAGTGACCATATCGTGTTCTAAATGCTGTCTTCGGTACATCCTCTGGTCTCACCTTCAGTTGGTGATAACCATTTCTCAAATCTATCTTTGAAAATTATCTTGCTCCCTTTAACTGATCGAACAAGTCGTCGATTCGCGGTAATGGATATATATTCTTGATCGTGACCTTATTCAGTTCTCTATAGTCTATGTAGAGCCGCATTGTCCCATCCTTCTTCTTTACAAATAAAATCGGCGCTCCCCACGGCGATACGCTTGGTTGAATATATTTCTTGTCCAGTAATTCTTGTAGTTGGACCATCAGTTCTTTCATCTCTACCGGTGCCATTTGGTACGGTTCCTTTGATATTGGAGCTAGTTCTCGGAGCCAAATCGATCACTTAATTCAATCTTTCTATCCGGAGAAGTCCGGCAAATCATCCAGGAAATACGTCGCAAAATCTCTCACTCTCTGGTATCTTATCTATTTTTGGATTCTCTTTACGACTATCGACTATGTAAGCTAGATATCCTACATGCCTTGCCTTAACAACCTCCCCGGCTCGCATCATCGCCGTCGGACAACTCGCTTGTTCAGGCGACTTTTGCTACCATAAAACACAACCTTTAACGGAGTCATAAGGTTAATACGCTTCTTCTAGCAGTCAATTACTGCCCCATAATTGGATAACCAATCCATACCCAAAATAACGTCAAATTCCCCAAGTCAAATAAGGATAAGATCTACGTTCATGATATTACCCTTAATATCCACTCTACAGTTCTTATGCACGTACTTAACATGGGTTATTTCTCTATTCGAATTTCTATGTTCATGGGGTAATCCAATTCATCCTTAGGCAAATCTAAATTCTTAGCAAAGTCATCGGATATAAAGGAACAAGTAGCACCTGAATCAAATAAAACATAAGCATTAATTTTATTGATCGAAATGATACCTGACATCACATCACGAGATTGAACTGCATCCTGCATCGTCATGTTGAAAGTCCTAGCGGTCGATCGGTTTGTTGCGGTTGGTCCGGTGATAGTTAAGGTATTTCCACTGTTGTTTCCCCGGTTTCTTCCTGATCCTGACCCTCCCGATCCCTTCTTAGGACAGTCTCTTGCCAGATGGTCCTTCGAACCACAAGTGAAACAAGTACCCTTCTTTGGATTTGGACAGTTTGGTGCTGTGTGGCCTTCCTGACCACAATTGTAGCACACTTGCCTCCCTTTCATGCAAACTCCCAAATGAGCTTTTCCGCAACTTGAGCACGCTTCGATCTTCTTCTTCTGCTCTCCTTGTTGACTTCCAAATTGACGAGAGTTATCCGTCCACTCTTCTTCCGATTATGACTACCCCAGTCGCTACTCCCACCATCTCTTGTTATTACCTTCATTCTCACTCTTCTTCTTCTTCTTCGCTCTTGATTATACTTGGTCACCGTGATCGCTTCCACCTTCAAATGAGGATGGCCTTTTCCAAAGACTCTCAACAAAAGTGTTTATCTGAAACATTGATACCTTACTATATACCCAAGGCTTTAGTCCTTGTTCGAATCTTCTGGCTTTTCTCTCGTCCGTGTGTACTTGATACGGGGTGAACCTCGCTAACTCGTTGAATCTAGCTGCATAATTAGGTACGCTCATATTTCCTTGCTTCAATTCAAGAAATTGAACATCCATCTAGTTCTGTGAGCTGGTCAGGAAATACATCTCGAAGAACATCTCCTTAAATCTCTCCCAAGTAATTACACCTTCACCTCCACGAACTTTGTTTGCTTGCCACCAATAGCTAGCTTCAGACTTCAGCATAAATGTTGCAAAGGCGGTCTTCTAGTCTTTTCTAACCCTAGCAACATCGAAAACCTTCTCCATTTCCATAACCCACGTTTGAGCCTCGATCGGTTCATGGAACCTTTAAACTCTGGCGGTCCCACTGCCTTGAAATCCTTAAATGTAGTATTTGGTGGAGCTTGAGGTTGATTATTCATTGCTCCAGCTAGCAAGTTAACCAATTGCTGAACGGGATTAGCATTGGCATTATTGTTGTTATTCGTAGACTCTTCCTGAGCTGGTTGACGTTGTTGTCTTCTTCTTGGCGGCATAATTCTGTTAAAATATATGCTTATTAAATCTCTATTAAATCCTCTAAATAGTTAAGACTTAACTCAACAATTTAATATAATCATTTAGCACATTATCTCAAACAACTTGATATATATTCATTCAAACTAAAAGTTTTAACATTAAACGATAGCATCACTGCTATTTACATCATCTATCCTGAGATAAAGAATCTACAGGATTAAAAATATTAAAATATTCCTTCGTTCATAAACACATAGGAATTTACATCTAAATAATAGATAAGTTATTCACATAAGTAAACAAATTCTATCACTGTCTATTAAGGCGCTGAATAGCCTTGCTACACTCCTCTTCCATGATGCGAGACATCATCCTGCGATCCAGCATGTACGATGGAAGTCCTTCAAACTTGATGGGGTACCTCAAAACTCGATCCTGGGCCTCATCCATTACATGATTAAGTGTGGAGTATGTCTCCCCAAGCTTCGCCTTCTTTTTATAACCATCCTCTTCCGCACGATCAGCACGACGTGACTCTCTTACCCAGCCTTCCTCTGCTATGATCAATTTTTCAGAACTTTCCTTCAGTTCCTTCTTCAACTTTTCTATCTCTGCGGTCTTATCTTCGGTTTGACCCTTCTCGTGGACCAAATTCCATTCTACATTTCCCAGTCGTGAGTGAAGAGTCGAAATCTCCCTCTCCTTCTACTCTAGAGTAATCTGCTGAATAATAGCTCGCTCAGTCAGATCATGCACCTCATCTCGTAACTCCACGTTATGGTCGTATAATGTGTCATACATCTCAGCATCAACGGTGTGCTGTGAAAACTCCTCTTCTTCCTCTTCCTCATCAAATTCCTCCTCAGGATCAGTCTCAGGTTCATGCTCCTGACCAACAACGGTGATCAATGGAGATGACTCCCTCTGTACCAACTGTTCCCTAACGATATGAATGTCTCGGGGTTCCTCCTCTTCAGAGGTAATCAGAGGTACTCTGGGGTTTCTCCTCCCCGCTTTCGACTAGTTCCTCCAACGCCCAACATCCCCGACAATAAAATTTCAAGTTTTAGTTACTAAGTCGTACTAGTGAGCACATAATTTAACACATAAGCACATAAAGTCTTTTATTATCTTCGATGAATTACAAAAATTCATTTCCTAGAACTCGATAAGAGTTTTCCATCACTATGTTCTTTCTATAAGGCTACTACCTAAGGTTGTTTCCCCACATAAGGTTCATAACCTCTGACTTTGATACCAACCTCGCGTGACACCCCAAATTCGGTACTCGTTTCCACAGATTTGGTGTTCATCAGACAAACATCATCCATCTATCTACCCATAAATAAATGCAAACCATGCAATAGATAGAAATAATAATAAATCTCCCCTTATAGGGTTACATCAACTACATAATAAATAAATCCCAAGTTACTCTAACCTTAAATCATCCGCAATGAAAACATAAACAAATAAGTCTTAAGTAACATCAATTCTAATTATCATTACATAACCACATAAATAATCAATCTTCATTACTTGCTAAGCTTGCCCTTGCCTTTTACTAGTGGAAGGTTAAATCGCTCTTTTCGTTTAAGCGCAATGTTATTATTACGCAAGAGTGAGCACGATTGCCCACAAGTATAACAATATAATAATGAAATAATAACATGCGAATAAATCAAGGACTTCTGAAATAAAAGCTCAACTTTTGAATCAAGAATGAATAACAAGAATCAAAAGATTTCTGAGGGTCATAAGACCTTGAACTATGTCCTAGGTTATCAAGGGTTATACTTGAAACCTTTACGATCGTGAGACTATGGACTCTTCTTTCTCGCACTTAGGGGGATCACCCTTAGTACCATATTGTGCACAATATCTTAACACTAACGATAAGTAATCCCCTATCTGAGGTTGTTCATCTCAGCTTTGACATTCAAGTCTGCACCAAAGGAAGTTTAGTTTGGATAATTCATCAAGGGTTCGAAATTTAGAGCGGCTTATCAACTATGGACTAGTCGAATCATAAAGGGTTCGCTAGTCTAACAAGGTTTAACAATAATTGATAACTTAACTTGAATAGAATCTCAAAAGGTATACAATAGAATAAGTATTGTATAACAGTATCATGCTTGAAAGATTAATAACTTGAATATACAAGACAGACTTGATCAATAATAATGAGAACTTGCTCAATGTAGAAAGGTAAATTAATCAACTTATACAACGATAACAAGTAGGGTAAGGAAACTTGCCTCGTGCGTAGATTACACTTTAACTAAACTCATTCTCTGATTTAAATCCTACATATCAATTACGTTCACAATACCAGTCAATAATAACGTACTAAACATCATAAGTTTACTCTTTGTCCAACTCGAATTCATGACTATACTTAGTCAGTTACTAAACTTATTGTCAAAAATTAAGACTTCACGAACAATAAGTTAACCATGCATTCAATCAATTAATTCACACGTAGTTGTGTTACGGACGTGTTAAGAATTTATTTTAACACCTCATTATATGTCTAACAAGTTTTTATGATCATTAGACTAAGTTGCTATCACATTTCTATACTTGAACACTTAAAAAAACATTTTCTGGACATTCTGCTAAGTGGTGGCATGCGGTGCATCTGTTGTCTTCGATCTTTTCTTGTTTGCGGCCATGGTAGCGGTGATGGCAACTATGACCGAAGTCTCGAAGTTCAGAGTTGGCGCCGCGACGCGACACTCCAGATTCTGAATTTTCAGTTCGCGAAGAACATAAAATCAGGTGAAATGAACATAACATAAACATTAATTTCACCAAATTACACATACCCACATGTTATAATTCATATATAATCAATACCCAACATTTATAGAGTGATTTTAACCCATAAAAACACATAATCACAGAATTAAATTATGCAAATTGTACTGTTCTTGATGTTCTTAAAGGTTTTTGAACAAAAACATAGAATTTAATACTACGGATTCGTTATAAGACCAATTCCAACCATTCAAGTTTTGTTTTATTCATTTTAGCATGCATAATCACATATAAGTGGAAATTTTGTAGAAAAATTTATGGTTGACATATTAAAGTTACGTATAAGGGACATATGGCCATATAACGTACTCTGTAATTTTTTTGAAATAACAAGTCATAATGTTATGAAACTTATGATATGGAATCATATAAAATACATATTAAACATGCTACTATGACATAAAATCACGTATATAACCACATAGTCAATACACTTTCCAACCATAGAGAATTTTACAGAAATTGGAGAGCCATATTTTATAAAACTAAATGACGTAGAAAAGAATTGGGTTAAAGGGATTACCCAAGCGTATAATTAATAGAAGATGAATTCCTTCTCAGATGACTCTCACAATCCTCTAAACAATCTCTGAATTCTCAACTCGTTCTCTGTATCTCTCTCTGTTATGCTTTCTAGACTTAGGCAAAAATGAAGAAGATGGAAGAAGACGTAAACTAAATAAGGAACAATCGATTAGGTTGGTGGTGGGTTACCCACCATGGGTTAAGCGCATAACTCCCTTTAGGGCCATGTTTGGCTAGCTAGAATAGGTTTCAAAAATCATTTAATTTAATAAACCTTATCATATAGTTTGAAATGTCACACTTCTTATAAAATAAATCCAATATTTTATTTAATTTACTTTAAATAAAATATAATAAATTCTCATAAATTCACATAGTCACATAATTAACTTTCTCATTAATAAATAATGTTAAATTATTAACTCTCTAATTAATAATTAATGCTTGCTTGATAACTGTTGTTGTAGGAAAACTCCACCAACGGTAAAAACTTGTCCCAACTTCCCTTGAAGTCAAGGACACAAAGTCTTAATAAATCTTCTAGAGTTTGAATAGTCCTCTCTGATTGTCCGTCCGTCTGAGGATGATATGCCGAACTAAATCATAAATCCGTGCCCATAACTTTTTGCAAACTAACCCAAAATCATGAAGTGAATCTTGGGTCTCGATCAGAAATTATGGATACTGGCATACCATGCAGTCTTACAATCTCTTTTATGTACATACGAGTAAGACGTTCAAGTGTATAAGTTTCTCGTATTGGTAAGAAGTGAACAGACTTGGTCAATCTATTAACAATGACCCAAATCGCATCTATGCCTTGAGAAACTTTGGGAAGACCGGTAACAAAATCCATGGTAATGAGCTCCCACTTCCATTCTGGAATATCAAGTGGTTGTAATGGACCTTTTGGTACTTGATGCTCCGCTTTAACTCGTTGACAAGTTAGACACCTTGAGATAAACAACGCTATATCTCTCTTCATATTTCTCCACCAAAATGTATGACGAAGATCATGATACATTTTAGTACTCCCAGGATGGATTGCAAACAGTGTGTTGTGCACGTCCATCATGATTTTATACTTTAAATCAGGTTCGTTAGGAACACAAAGTCTGGAGTTGACTCGAAGTATTCCTTCTTCATCGATTCTTGCTTCTGACATAGCACCTTCTTGCACTTTTTTCTTCATACGCATCATCTCTAGGTCTGTAGTTTGAGCAGCTTTAACTTTATCAATTAAAGTCGGTTTTACTCATATGTTCGCCATCATCACATGGGTCCTTGGAGTCTTTAACTCTATTTCCATCCTTTGCAAGTCACACAAAATGGGCCTTTGCGTTGTCAATATTGCACTCGTACCCGCATATAATCTTCTACTCAATGCGTCAGCTACCACGTTCGCTTTTCCAGGATGGTATTGGATGGTATGATCATAATCTTTCAACAGTTCAAGCCAACGTCGTTGTCGCATGTTGAGTTCCTTTTGAGTGAAGAAATATTTGAGGCTTTTATGATCCGTAAAGATCTCCAGTTTCTCCCCATACAAGTAATGCCTCCAAATCTTTAGTGCGAAGACAACAGCTGCCAACTCTAGATCATGAGTAGGATAATTCCTCTCATATTCTTTAAGTTGTCGTGAGGCATAGGATATGACTTTCCCATGTTGCATGAGAACACATCCTAACCCTTTGCCCGAAGCATCACTGTAGATGATAAATCCCTCCGAACCAGATGGTATTATCAGAACAGGTGCTGAAATGAGTCTCCTCTTAAGTTCTTGAAAACTCTTCTCACATTCCTCGCTCCAACCGAACTTTGTATCTTTTCGAGTCAGCTGAGTTAGTGGAGTAGCGATTCGAGAAAACCTTCTACGAATCTCCGATAATAACCAGCTAAGCCGAGAAAGCTACCGTACTTTGGTCACTAATTTAGGTTGCTCCCAGCTTTGAATAGCTTCAATCTTTGCTGGGTCAACAGATATTCCATGACTTGATACCACATGCCCAAGGAATGCTACTTCCTCAAGCCAAAACTCGCATTTCTTCAACTTAGCATAAAGCTTATATTCACGAAGCTTTTGGAGTATCAGCCTCAAGTGTTGCTCATGATCTTCACGGGTTTTGGAATATATGAGGACGTCATCAATAAAGACGACCACAAAGTGATCCAAATATTCCTTGAATACTCAGTTCATCATATCCATGAAGGCAGCAGGAGCATTAGTCAATCCAAAAGACATGACTAGGAATTCATAATGTCTGTACCGAGTTCTAAAAGACGTCTTTGGAATGTCATCAGTTCTAATATTCAATTGGTGATATCTGGAACGAAGATCAATCTTTGAAAAGAATTTGGCTCCTTGCAACTGATCAAACAGGTCATCAATACGTGGCAATGGGTACCTATTTTTGATGGTGACATGATTCAACTCCGATAATCAATACAAAGTCGCATACTTCCATCTTTCTTCTTCACGAATAGAACAGGAGCACCCCAAAGAGAAGTACTAGGATGAATAAAGCCAATGTCTAACAATTCCTGCAGTTGGGTCTTTAACTCCTGAAGTTCAATAGGAGCCATTCGATATGCGGCTTTGGAAATAGGTTTTGTCTTAGGGTTCAAGGTCGATACAAAATTCAATTTCACGCCCTGGGGTAGGCAGGAAGTTCTTCAGGGAATACGTCGGAATTTATTAACAATAGAAATATCATTCAAAATCGGCGTATTTTTGTTTAGATCCGTGACATGAGCTAAAAAGCTTGACATCCATTTTTCAATAAGCGAATAGCTTTATGGCTTGAAATGACATTGATTGATTTTAATGGTTTAGTTATTTGAATTCGCATAATAGGTTGGTTAGGAATATGAAAGCTAACAACCTTATTTAAAATAATCAATTTTTGCATGATGAGTAGTTAACCAATCAATCCCTAGAATCACGTCAAATGCAAGTATTTTCAATGAAATAAGATCGACAGGTAATGTGAGGGTACCAATTTGAACCAAACAAGACTTATAAACAGTGGATGTAATGAAGGTTTCTCCCAACGGAGTTTCCACAGATAAGTCAAAGTCTAATTTCTCCGGAGTCAAGTTTAATCGTTGAGCGCAAGTAGGAGAAATAAAAGAATGGGTAGAACCGGTATCAAATAAGGTATAGACTTCGCTAGAGTTTATGATAAGCTTACCCGTGATGACCTCGTTCGGGTTCCTTGCTTTCTGGGAGGTCACGACAAATGCTCTCCCTTGCACCACCGGCTTTGACTTTTCTGGGACGGCCTTTGGTACCTCCATCCTAGCTGAACTTGTCTTCGATGAACGACAAAATTGGGCTAGGTGACCTTCTCTTCCACAATTATAACATGCTTTGGATGGCATCGCGCAGTTTGGACTGATATGTCCCTCCCCTCCGCATTTGAAGCATATGATAGGTGGTCGTTCTCGTTCCTTAACCACAGTTGCTGGTGCTGACGTCTTTCCATCATTGTTGAATCTCCTTTTCTTGAAATGTCCATTTTTACTGTCTTAGCCATGATTACCACCGAAGTGGTTACCATTTCTGGCATGTTGATTCCCTCCACGTTTGTTGTCACCGCTTCGATGACTGATACCACTAGTATTTTCATGTTACCGGCTGCTTTCTCTTGGTTGCGTTGACTCGTTACCACGCTCCAATAACTGAGCCCTATTTACAACATTTGAGTACAAACTAAGTTTATGAGAAATAAGATATTGACGTATCTCCGGTTTCAAACCTCTTAAACACATTCGCGTCATTCGCTCCTCATTATCGACCAAATGGGATGCAAATCGGGATAACTCTGCAAATTTAGCCTCGTATTGTGACACGGTCATATTATTTTGTTCCAACTTGATAAACTCCACCTCTTTCATGTGACGAATACTCTCGGGAAAGTACTTGTCGTTGAATAGCTCTTGGAACTTCTTCCAAGACATCTTGAAAGTCGGCCAGTCGGAGTACGTTTCTGATTCCCACTAATGAATCGCCTCTTCATGCAACATGAAGGTGGCGAAGGGAACCTTTGCTCTCGAGAGCATCCCAAGACATCAAATATCTTGGTGATCTGCTTTATCCATGCTTCCGCCTTAAGTGGTTTTGGCTCTCCAATAAACTCCGGTGGTCCCAGCTCCTTGAACTGCATTTAGCGGTGACCGTCCGAGAGTTTCAGTGTTTCCACCTAAATTTTGGATGAAGCTGGCTCTACCGATGTTCGCATGAATTGCATAAAGCCTCCGAACAATCCATCATTCATCATTTGGTCAATGTTGTTGTTTGCATGAGGATTGTCGCCTTCCTGATGCACATTCTCCTGATTATTGATATGTGGAGACTCAACGGTCTCCTGTGCTCTATTGCTATTCTCAATATTCTCGGATGTCATTTTCAGATACTGCCACAAAACAAGGGTTAGTTATCATATCACATATTATCCCTATACTCTAACCGACCAATTAAATACCAAATAAACATAAGTAGGTCATACTAGCGAAGGAATTCCCCGTCTCTCCCCTCCTAGTTCTTGTCTCACATCTTAGCTAGGGATCATATCCCTAAGCTCTGATACCAACTGTAACGCCCTCAAAATAGGTATACATCACCCATCTTGAGTCGCCAAATACATGGTACAAAATTCAAATACAATCTTTAATATACAACAAGAGAGCTGTGAGTTTTAATACAAATACTGTCTTCTAGACAATATTCACTCTTAGAATAAGTCCTCATTACATTTATTTTCACACTGTTTAACAAAATAGTGAGGACTACTAGTTAATACTATCATCCGGACCACCACTCCGTTCCTCGACTCATCCCAGCTACATTCTCATTTCCTGAAGAGAACAGTGAAAGAAAGGGTGAGCTCAACTAGCCCAGTAAGAAATATTATGACGAAGATAAAGCAGAATAAATTATCCTTAGTCTTCAATAGTGTTAAACTGATACAATATAACAAACATCAAGTTTAACTGCAGCGAAAACAAGCAATCCATTAGAAGAGTCAAGTAGAGAATAAAATCTACTATCTTCTATGATTTAAAAGGTTTTCATGACTTTTATCATCGAGACTCAAATTTTAATAAATAATCCACATCATCGAATCACCCCTGCACTATGGCCAAGGATATTCTTTAGTATCACGACCACAATTATCCATGCACTACGGGCCAAGAATATTTGTGTATTCATTTAATGGTCATGATCATGCCAACAACTGTCCATCAATGCACTACGGGCCAATGAGGACTTTTTCCACATCATTTGTAACATTACTACCATGATTACAATCGAATAATCCTCGGTCATAATCATACCAAGTCCATCTATGCAATTATAGGCCATGATGACTTTCAACAAAATATAAACATGAGGATGATGACAATGATATAAGAATTCAATAAAACAAGTTCAAGAATTAATTTATCCATGAACCAATAACGTGCAAATTGTCAACATGATACTGCTTTGTAGAGTAAAATTCAATAATGCTCAGAAGAATATTTTCATGAAAAGATACTGGATGAAGCGCAAATATTAAGGATATTCCACTAATTTCATGAAGTATAGAAGTCAAAACTTTAACCAACTGAGTATAATAAGGAATGGAATAACAAAAGAAATCACCGAGTGCGCGATAGGCGCGCATACGCGAGTTATTCCAACAGAATAATAATTAACAGAACCGTGTGCGGCGTAAAGCGCATGCACGGGATATTCAATGAGAATAATAAAGAGGCGGAATCGGTCCGGCCAGAAATGCATGAGAGATGTGATATTCCAGCGAGAATAATAAAGAGCGGAATCAGTCCGGCGTAAAACGCATGTATATGATATTCCAATGTAATAATAAAGACAGATCAGTCCCGCGTAAAACGCATGAGATAGGATATTCCAATGAATAATAACGAATGGAATAATGTAAGAATTTCACCAAGTATAGGGTAGCAGCGTATCTGAGGTTATTCCACGTAATAATAAATAATGGAATAATGAAGTTCTCTTCATGAATACAAAAGAAATAATACCCTTACCGTAAAAGCTGGATATAAGAGTAGGGAAGTAATGAGAATACTTTTCTATAGTTTCTCTATAATTTCTCTCAGAGTTTGGTGAATTCGTAAGAAATAATGAAGGAATGAGCTTTATTTATAGGAGAATGGAAGGGTACTATTCATGAACGAAATAATTTTGCAGATGAGTCACGGGCGAAAGGAAAATTTCTTCAGACGCAAATTAATTATCCCACATGTAAATTTCCTCAAATTCAACGACAACTTATATATATATCAACATGTTGGCCACTTCTATTATATATATATATATATATATATATATATATATATATATATATACCCCATTTAGATTCCACCTTCCCACTACAACATTTTCCCCACCAATATCAATTCATAATAAAACAACTAACATTTCACTTTTCCACCAAAAACTCTACTTTTTCACCAAAATCCATTATCATATATATATAATAAAGATACTTCCTTCCTTCCTACGCCACTTCTCCTCCCCCATATTTCAATCTATGTGACATGTTTAATATATAAATATATATATATATATATATATATATATATATATATATATACACATGTATATATATATATATATATAAAACAAAAACTGAGATAATTTTTCACCGATACTTTTAAAAATGGGTAAATGGGAGTTCATATAATTACAACAAGGACTTCATAAAAAATTTTCTCAATATTTTTAACAACATTTATCATTATTATTATAATTCACAATATTAATCGACCAAGTCGTTCCCAGGAAAGAGGGGGCTTTCCAATAAGGATTTCTCCCTATTGGCGTGCAATTAGGTGACCAAACCTCTCCTCAGCAGAACTTCTAGACATCGTTAATATTGTAATTTATAATATTAATAACTCGTCATTTTAATTATTGATTTAATAATATATAAAATATCGACAATAATTGAATCAAATAACGTGAGATATTATGCAACAATTCATCGTAGTAATAATTGAACAAAAGCGAGTGACTTCTCACGTAAGCATCAATAATCAATATCGTGTCTTCTTTATGCAACTACACAGACATTATTGTACTTTTAACACTTGGGTGTTTCAACAGATTAACGGTAAAAACTTCCGCCGTTATTTTTATAAAGTATTTTTGTCGTTTTCTTAATCCAAATAATAATTACATTGTGGGGTCCACCAATGATTATCTTGGTTGTACGAATATTCCCTCGTTAAAACGAATATTAAACCAATCGAATATTATAAAACAACTTCATGACTTTTGCAAAATTTATAAATATTACCCACAACTATAACATTATATCAAATTCATTCCATAATATTTAAAAATGATATTTATAGAAAATTCATCTTTATTTATAAAATTTGGAGTCTTATAACATCCCCTTCTTATGAAATTTTGCCCTCGACTTTTACATCTTTGTACATTTGCACTCAACTTTTATTTACCCAATTAGTAGTAGATTCTAATTTAGTTTTGGGGGATCTATCTTCCTGTGAGCTTTTAATGCTACACAACTAATAAATTACTTTTCTCAGCTTATATGAGGAAGATGAGCTGAGTCGTTCCTTCTTTTTCTTTTTCTTTTTCTTTTCTCTTTTTTTATTAGATTCTCCCTTCTCTTTATGGAGCTGTCTTTATCTCTGGTAGGAAGGTCATGTGGACATGTGATTTTTGTGCTCGAGGGATATGAATTGATTTGAATCAGTTAGCTAAGCGATGCTAAGTTCTGAGTTCTTTGTATGAGGTTAGGTGGTTGTAGCATTACATAAATGGTGGCTCAATACTGAATGATGTTAGTGCACAATCACAGTTCAGGTGATAATTATTTCTGAATTAAGAAAGGAAGTTAACCATATATTTACCTTTCTTGGAATTTTAAGATTTAATGACCATTGGTAGGAATAATTGTTTGCGTAAACCATTATCTTAATGAATTCTTCATAGTTGTTCAAAGGCATATATTTTGTTTTCTTTTTTACTAATTGTACTCTTTAATTCAAAATGTTTGATGTATTTTTATACCAATACAGACTACAAGAAATCAAGTCCTTGCTCATGGGTGGCATCATACAGTAACAGTGTTAAATGGACGAGACTTAGGAAGAATGATATTACAAGAAGTCAAAAAAACAAAAGGAGAACAAGTGATTAAAAATGCTATTTAAATTTTAAATTCAATTTTATAATTTGTTTGAAGCTTCATCTCCGTAATTTCTTATGACAATTTCTTTTGAAAAAACTTATACTACATTACTGCAAAAGTGTCATTTGAAAAAAAGACAGAAGATATTAAAGTGGTAAATTCCTATTAACCCATCAAATTATGTTCATTGCTCCTTTTATCCTATATTTCAAATATTTATATGTTATCTTTCATGTATAGTTTTTCAAGCATAGTCAGCGATGGCCCCAAAAAACAAAATTGAATAGGACAACTCATTTTGTAAAAATGCAACTAGGTATAAAATGTGACGCTCCCAAAATAGGTATACATCACCCATTCTGAGTCGTCAAATACATGGTACAGAAATAAATACAACTTCAGTAATACAATTGTCGTGCATAATACGACAACGCCTATACTGTGAGTTTAAATACAAATATTGTCTAATAGACAGTATACAAACTCAAAGGAGTCCTCATTACAATTATTAATACACTATTTTATAAAATAGTGAGAACTACTAAAACAACTATCTTGAATCATCACTCCATACCCCGGCTAGTTCCTGCTAAATTCTCTCCTCCTGAGAAGAACAATAGAACAAAAAGAAAAAGGGTGAGCTCAACTAGCCTAGTAAAGAATATTATGACTAATATAATATACAACAAATTATCATTAGTCTTTAACAGGAAAAAATCTGATAAAATATAATAGACAACAAGTTTTAGATCAACAAGCTGCAGGTGAAAAATAAAGAATCTATTAGAAGAGTCAAGTAGAGAATGAATTCTACTATCTTCTAAGATTTAAAAGTCCATCATCAATATTTTATCTCTGTAACATCAATCAATATACATCTTGAATCAAATATTCATCTTTGCACTACAGGCTAAAGATATTCATTTGTATCACCAGTTGGTCATGTTCATCTCAACACCTGTACATCTTTACACTACGGGCCAAAGATATTCATCAGTTAATCATTCATCTTTGCACTACATGCCAAAGATATTCAGTAATATCATCATTTAGGACTGAGGATGATGAAAAAATCTTAAAGAAAACGGATCCAGTGAGATAAAAGAACAAATATTAGGAATTTGTATTACAGTTTATCCAAGTTCAATAATACTCCATAATATCCAATTGTGAAGTAGAATTCAAAAATAAAGATCAAAACATGGATACAATCAAAGATAGTAACCATAATAGACATCTTGGACAAAAAGAAAAAAAATTTATTTTTCGGTTAATAGTGTCGTATTCGTGAATAGTATCGTATACATGAATAGTGTCGTATACGTGAATAGTAACCTCGACACAAAAAATTCCAAATTAGATAAAAAGCTCAGACCAATATTTCGGCATAATGATATTGAAAGAAATAATATCATTTACGAAGAAAATAGCATCTCTTACCTCAAAATGATAGTACTTCTGTTCGGAATATCGGATATAAAGCCGAAGGGAACTTGCACTGAATAGCAACTCTCAAAGTATCTAAATACTCACAAAAATACGCTTGGCAATATAGAGAGAAAGAAAACTTGTTTACGGTGTGATTTTCAATTCTAACCTAATACCTATTTATAGGAAAAAATACTAGAACGCATAAAGGAGACTAAAATAATAAAATATTATTATTTCTTTTCTAAATTCTACGCATACCTTTGGAAAATTTAAGCATGCCATCTTGAAAGAAAAAAATAGCAGCCCACATATTTTTAAACAAAAGTGGGTCTCACCCACAATTTAATAAAAATCATTTTATTTTCCAAAATTTCAATAATTCATAGAAAATAGCCCGTTTATCAAAAAAATATGAATTTTATGTCCATTCCACACGAAATCGAATTATCTACAAATTTGTAGCTTTAAGTTTTTCCAAATTCCAGATAGAAAATATCCGAAATCCACAAACGGATGATTTTCAACACCTCTTAAAATTCATAACAAATCATACGTTAATTTTTAACGGTTCAAAATTTGTGGATATATACTCAACTTATATATGTATAACATATCCAAAAATCACAACGATCCAACGGTCTGATTAAAATTATAACTCACGCAATAGAGCTTTAAGAACACCGATTTGATCTTTTAATACATCCAATCCGACAAAATACTGATAAAACGCCTAAACATTAATTCCTTCATTATAACCACATAAATAAATCCATCATTTATATCCGCACCAAATAAATATTTTCTTATCATATAAATCAATAATTAATTATTCACAAATAATATTACAGAATCATAATTATGACAACCAGATCGTTTCCAGGAAAGAGGGGGCTTTCCGATAAGGATATATTTCTCCTTATTGGCACGCAATTAGGTGACCAAGCTCCTTTCCTAGACAGAACTTCCTTAGACATTGCCAATAATGCTATCTAATAATATTATTCAAATAATATGAATTATTGATCTGATAATGGGAAATACTGTGCAGTGACAATTATTGAAACAACAATAATATAAAATATCAACGTAGAAAATATTGAATCAATAAAATAAAATATTGAACAGTAATTAGTGTAACAATTATTGAGTAGTGTCTTCTTATGTAAGAATCAATAATTCAACAATACTGTACAATACCATGTGTTATTGTGTAACCACGCGTATTATTGTATTTTAACCACCAGGTATTCCAACAGTGTTAATGGTAACAACTACGCCGTTATTTATAAAAACTCAAACTTTGTCGTTTTCTTCATCATCGACAGCTTATTACATTATGGGGCCCATAAATGGTTGCTACCGTTGCATTTAATATTCCAAACAATAAGAATATTCCACGACCAAACGAATATTCTCCGACAACAATGAATATTTTATAACCACTTGCTTATTTTGTAAAATTTGCGCATTTCACCCATAACTAAAGTATTATATCAAATTATCACCTTATTATTCACAATAATAAATAGAGGAAATTTGATTTTATTTATAATAAGTTGGGGTCTTACATAAAATAACTTTTATTAGTCTACCAAGTTCAACATAATTATTCTGTAAGATACTTTGACTATTTGCAGGTGTATTGCCGAATCTGCGTGTAAATATTTGGAGTAGTCAATTTTCAGTTGGCGCCCAAACACACCTTAGCAGAGCAATTACTGCAAGTGCTCGAGTATGGTGTGTTGTACGACAATGGTGGCCAGTCTCTTGGTTTAAGACTACTGTAATTTACCTTTCTCTTTGATTTTTGAGGTATTAAAATGTGTTCTTTTTCTTCTCGGAACCAAAAATCAATTAATAGCAGAGGTTAATTTTCTTTGGGGTTTTCGACTTTGAAGTATTATTCAATTTTTTTCTGCTATACGTTTGTATGGGCATTTGGGTGGAATAGTTTTGTGGGGGTGTATTGAGGGTTTATCGAGTTACTGAATGATTACACACATGTATACAAAATTTACAAATAATTTATACACACAAACACCAAATTGATTAATTAGTGTTTGGTTTGCTCCATATTTGGATTTCAGAGGTGTTCTATGATCAAAGTTGTATAGTCTTTTTGTTTTTGATGTATATGTCGTGCAAAAGGAGTTCAACCACCTCCCCCTTCTTGGTGGGCAATTTAGTACAAATATGATTACTTATAATCACACACAGATATATATTGATAAGTTTATGTTATTTAAAATTTTTTGAAAGATTGACTAATTCTTGGGATATGCTTATTGCAAAGTGGATTCACAATAACTAAAGATTTGTCTTTTATAGATTTAATTGTTTGTTAATATTTTTGATCAGATTTTTTGAGACTCAAATCTAAAAGTTGAAATTTATGGGAAACAGGTTTTGGGGGCCATGCTAACCCTGGAGAAGCATGAAAGCACTGAAGGTGATGTTGCACTGCAGGAATTTGACACCTTTCTTTTTGGACTGTCTCAACAAGATGCCTCAAGAAATCCTTATATTGCCTCGATGGGCGTCTGTCTGTAGAACTGATATCCTTCTAAACAATCTGAGATGGAAGTATCCTTCATGCAATGACTTTGAATCTGAAATCATTCCTTCTGCTGTTAGGAATTACTACAACATCATGGCCTCCGGTTTGAAGGACTATAAGATCGAAATAATATATATATATAGGGTCTCCATCCACAGCAACCGGTTGTTGGGAGCAACCCCTTTTGGCCTAGCCGCTACAACCTGTAACGGCTTATAAAAAAAAAACTAAGTAACAAGAATTCTACAGTTGTAGCAATGGGCCAAAAGGGGTTGCTCCCCAACAACAGGATTCTTCATGAATGGAATCCATATATATATATATATATATATATATATATATATATATATATATAAGAGACTAAAAGACAATTTGCACCCCAAACTTTACACACCTTGTTGATTTTTTCCACCCCAAACAGAAAAAAGGTGTCTAAGTACACCCCAAACTTTATTATACGTAACAAAACGCACACTTTCTTCACTTAACCGGTCAACAGTGACCGACTAAGCCTGTAACACAAGTTTGGGGTGCAAATTATCTTTTAGTTTTAAAAATTGGCAAAAATAATTAATTTTAAATAAAATAAAATAATTTAAAAATAATTAATTTTGAAATAAAATAATTAAAATAATAAAATTAAAATAAATATTTGGAATTAATAATTAATTTTTTTAAAAATAATTTTTTTTAAAACATAATTTTTTTGTAAAAAATTATGTTTTTAAAAAAAAAATCTGTTTTTACAAAAAAAAATTAAAAACAATTACATTTTTATAAAATTATAAAATAAAATTGTGTTTTACAAAATTGTAAAATACCATTTTTTTTTACAAAATTGTATTTAAAAATGTAATTTTTAAAAAACTTGTTAAAAAATTTCGCTTTTTAAAAACAAAAAAGAATTTAAATTTTGTTTTTAGACAATTGTTTTTTTAAAAATTTGTTTTTACAAAAAATAAATTTTATAAATTACTGTTTTTTTACAAAAAAAAATTAAAAATTACTGTTTTTTTAAAAAAATTGAAAATGTAATTTAAATTATTTTTTGTTTTTAAAAATAGATTTTTTTAAATCATAATTTTTTTACAAGTTTTTAAAAAATTTGCTTTTAAACACAATTTTGTAAAAAAAAGAATTTTATAATTTTACAATTTTGTAAAACATAATTTTATTTTATAATTTTAGTAAAAGCAGAAATTTTTTAAAACAAATTGTATTTTACAATTTTACAATTTTGTAAACACAATTTTATTTAAAATTAATTATTTTAAAATTATTTTATTTTATTTAAAATTAATTATTTTTGTCAATTTTTAAGACTAAAAGATAATTTGCACCCCAAACTTGTGTTATAATTTTTTATTTTGATCACTTTTGACCGGTTAAATGATGAAAGTGTGCGTTTTGTTACGTATAATAAAGTTTGGGGTGTACTTAGACACCTTTTTCGGTTTGGGGTGCAAAAGTCAACAATGGTGTAAAGTTTGGGGTACAATTGTCTTTTAGTTTATATAAAATCATTATCATCTCATATTTGACATTATTTAATATATTCTTCAAACTAACCAGTGCATTGCACGGGCTATCTCCTAGTACAATATAAATATGTGAGTACATAAAAATGTGATGATCTTACCGGCCAGTCTTTTGGACCTCTTTATATGCGTCTAGATATGTTATGTACCATGAATTGGGCGTTAGGGAGTTACGTCCTTGAACACAACCTTGTTGTGATCTGAACATCTCATGATTTGACTCATGAATCACACATTGGGTTAGATCCTTTGCCTGGTGTGGAGCATAAAAGATCATGGCTTTAAATGTGCTTAGGATCAGTGTGTGCTTGTAATAACCCATTTTTTTTAATAATTAAGTATTAATTGATTTTATTTTATACAATTGGAGTTAAATTGAAAAAGGTAAATGATTCTTTTTTCCCTCTTTTCTTCCTTGTTTTGTGTGAAAAATTAAAGCCTTTTAGTAAATAATTAAATAACTGATTAAATTAAAATTGGGGAAGATAATTCCTTTTGTTAAAGTCTTGTGGTAAAATCATTCAGAACGAGAAGCTACTTGGAAGATAGAAAAGTCTATTCGAGCGGAGTATCCGCATCTTTTTGATAATTAGCTACGTTCATTCTTTTGATTCCGGGGATGGAATTCTTTTTAAGGGGTAGGTGATGTAATGCCCGGTAAAAAAAATAAAAAAAATAAATAATATTTAAATCCATATTTTAATTGGGCTCTTCTTATGTTTGGGTCAAATTGTATTTAATTTGTGTAAACTATAATAAATATGTGATTACATTAATTTGGGTATTTAAACTAATTGGGACAAACTAATTTTTTTAGTAAAGGTTTGGGCTTGTTAAACTATTTGAGCCCAAATTAAGGTGATGGGTTTATAAACCAAATTGGAATAGGAGTAATATATTAGGTTGAATTCCTTCCTAATACATATACTGACATAATCGACTAAAGAGGTTTCTAGCGTAGCGAGAAAGAGGCGGAAGAAGAATGAGGAGAACGATGAAACGTGGCTGGAATTAAAAAGGGTTTGAGAGCAAGACCATTAAAACTTTATTCATCATATTCTTCTTCTCAAAGGTAATTATTGGACTATTCTTGAATACAAAATAATTATTTTGCTGCTGTAATTACAATATAATTTCTTGTTGTGTTTGCAATCTATTTTAAAATATATTATGTAGTTTGATTAATTGAATTTGTTAATAAAATTTTAATTTATAATAAGGATATATGATATATATATATATATATCAAATATATTATATCTTTTTTTATATATCGATTAAGTTATATATATATATATATATATATATATATATATATATATATATTTATGATTAGATTAGTTATATATATATATAAAAGATATACAAAAAATTTTAAAAAGGGAAAGTGATAAATAAATTATAATATTGTTATTATAATTAAAATGTATCTTTTAATTACAAAGTGAATATAGTATATTAAAATTATTGAATTTATGAAAATATAAACTATATAAGTTCATAATTTAATTATATGTATTCTATTTGATTTTGATAATTAGATCGGATTGAGGGAGTCTAGCGGGTGATATTTGGATTGGGGAATTATTTTGGTATTATATTAAGGTCTGATTTGCATTACTCTTTCAGCGATACTTTTGTTAAATTTGATTTATTCGTTTTGTTCCTCGTTTCAAATTCTGTTATTATTTCACATAATTATATCTTGTGAAATTCATATATTTGTTTCATTTTGGAGTTAACACATTGGACTCGTATTTGTACTCTTTGAATTAGGATATCATGTTTAGTATTTATTTTGATAATTGTAGAGCGGTACATGTTGCTACCTTCTTTTTGAGACCTTGTGACTATAATTTGATTTGGTTCACATGTACATATAGAACCCTTTTGTTGGTATTATGTCGAATGTGTTGTGTGACGCCCCCAAAATAGGTATACAACACCCATTCTGAGTCGTCAAAATACATGGTACAGAAACAACTACAACTTTATTAATACAACATAAAAACTGTGAGTTTAAAAACAAATATTGTCATCTAGACAATATCCACACTCAAATAAGTCTTCATTACAATTATTGATACATTATTTTACAAAAATGGTGAGAACTACTAAAATGACTTTCTAGAACCTTCATTCCATACCCCATTTAGTACTATTTACATTCTCGCCTCCCGAGAAGAAAAATGAAACAAAAAGGAAAAGGGTGAGCTCAACTAGCCCAATAAAAGAATATTATGACTAAGATAACATAGAACAAATTATCGTTAGTCTTCAACAGGAAAAATCGATAAAATACAATAGACAAACAAGTTTCGGATCAATATTCGCGGTGAAAACAATAATTCATAGAAGAGTTCGTAGATAATGAAATCTACTATTAGCTATGAATTTAAAAGTCCATCATCAATAATTTATCCCAGTAACATGAATCAATATATATATCGGAATCAAATATTCATCTTTGCACTCTGGTGCCAAAGATATTCACCGATTGGTCATGTTCATCTAAACACACTGTTCATCTTTGCACTACGGGCCAAAGATACTCATCGAAATCATTAATCTTTGCACTACATGCCAAAGATATTGATAATATCATCATTTAGGTGAGGATGATGAAAAATATTTTAAAGAAAAGCGAATACAATTGAAACAAAAGAATAAATATTAAGGATTAAGTATTTGACTATTCCATGTCCAAAAATACCTCATAAATAATCATAGTGGAGTAAAATTTAAGAATGATCAAAACATGGATACAATCAAAGCTAGTATCCATAATAGATATTTTGGACGAAAAACAAAAATTTAATTTTTCTGTGAATAGTGTCGTATACGTGAATAGTAACCCCGGCACAAAAAGTTCTAAATTTGATAAAAAGTTCAAACCAATATTTCGGCATAATGATACTAAAGAAAATAATATCATTTAAGAAGAAAATAACATCCCTTACCTCGAAAGATAATACTTCTAGCTGAAATACCGGATATAATGCTGAAGGAAACTTGCAACGTATAACAATACTCAAAGTCTCAAAATACTCACAAGAATACACTCGATGAAAGAGAGAGAAAACTTTAGTTTCTGGTGTGATTTTCAATTCTAACCTAAGCACCCTATTTATAGGAAAATAAATGCTTAGAACACCAAAATAGAAAATTCTTATGCACACCTTTGAATCTTATTTCAGCCATTGAACACATTTATATCACATGTGGAACACTCACCAAAAACGTTTTTCTTTAGAAAAATAATTAAAAGTTCAAAAATCAATTATTCTGGAACTTCAGAACTTCAATAATTCATAATAAATAGCCCTTTTTATCAGAAAAATTTGAACAACATGACCTTTTCATAGAAAATTTCATTATCTACAACTTTGCAGAAGAAATTTTTTCCAAATTCCAAAGCAGAAATTGGATGAAATCCACAAGCAGGCGATTTTTTACATTTATAATCAAATTTCTGTCAAGAAATGGGGTCCACCGACACACAAAACATGTGTTTGTCATTTAATGCAACAAAAATACGCTTCCTCCTCATATAGTCATATATCCCACATTCATTGTAAAAATATCACCATTATTATATTATAATAATATAATAATATATTTAAATGAATTATTTTATCAAAAAAAGATAAAATATTAATTTTCAACAATTGTCACATTAAAATTTTTCTCCATCTTTATCCACATAAAATCAATATTTTCCTCATCATATAAATCAATAATTATTTATTCACAAATAATATTACGAGAATCACAATCGATGTGACGCAGCTTCCTCGGGAAAGAGGGACTTTCTAATAAGGATCTCTCTCATCTTGGTATGATTAGATGACCAAACCTCTCCTTAGAGCGGAACTTTCTAGACATTGCCAATAATGTTATCCAATAATATTATTCGGATGATATGAATTATTGCTCAGATAATGAAAAATCTTCGTGTAGTGACAATTATTGAAACAACGATAATATAAAATATCAAATATGACAATTATTGAATCAATAAAATAAAATATTGAATAGTAATTCTTCGTAACAATTATTGAGTAGTGCCTTCTTATGTAAGAATCAATAATTGGTGCAATAAGTGTCTTCTTTGTGTTTTAACCAAAAGTATTTCAACAAGTGATTAATTGGTAACAACTATCTAGTTATTTATAAACAACTTATATTTGTCATTTTCTTCATCCAATCGCTTTCCAGTTATGGGGCCCACAAAAGGTCTGTGCGTCATAAATACGAATATTCTGAAGCGGTAAGAATATTCCACGACCAAATGAATATTCTCCGATAAAAAGGAATATTTTATAGCCACTTGCTTATTTGAAATATTTGCGCATTTTACCCATAACTAATTATATTAATCAAATTAACCCTTACTATTTCAAAATAATAAATAGAGGAAATTTAATTTTATTTGTAATAAGTTGGGGTCTTACAACCTCCCCTCCTTAAGAAATTTCGTCCTCGAAATTAACGTACGTACCTGGTGTTTCGAAAAGATGAGGATACCTCGCTTTCATTTCCTTTTCCAACTCCCAGGTCATTTCTTTAATAGCATGGTTCCTCCACAAAACTTTGACTTGTAGTACGACCTTTGTGCGTAGGACATGCTCCTTCCTATCCAAAATCTTGACAGATACCTCTTCATACGTTAAGTCTTCGGCTATCTCGTCTGGTTCTAACTCAATAATGTGGTTCGGGTCTTTCACATATTTACGAAGCACAGATATATGAAAAACATTATGAACACGAGACATACTTGGAGGTAACGCGAGTCTATAGGCCACATTTCCTACTCGATCAAGAATCTGAAATGGACCAATAAATCGTGGATTGAGCTTTTTTTTTCCCGAATCTTGTAACTCCCTTCCATGGAGCCACACGCAACAATACATGATCCCCACTACTAAATTCCACGTCCTTTCGATGAAGATCCGCATAACTCTTTTGTCGATCCTGTGTCGTTTGTATACGTTGTAGAATCATTTGGATATTTTCCGTAGTCATACATAACAACTCTAATCCCAACAACGTTGCTTCTCCCACCTCATCCCAACATACTGGAGAGCGACACTTTCGTCCATACAATGCTTCAAATGGAGCCACACCTATACTTGCCTGATAACTGTTGTTGTAGGAGAATTCCATCAATGGTAGGTACTTATCCCAACTCCCTTTAAAATCTAGGACACAAATTTTAATAGATCTTCAAGAGTTTGAATAGTCCTCTCTGATTGTCCGTCCGTTTGAGGATGGTATGCTGAACTGAATCGTAAATCCGTGCCCATAGCTTTTTACAAGCTAACCCAAAATCTTGAAGTGAATCTTGGGTAACGATCTGAAACTATAGATACTGGCATGCCATGCAACCTCACA
The DNA here is from genome assembly GCA_020205605.1 of Panax ginseng. Classification (NCBI taxonomy): domain Eukaryota; kingdom Viridiplantae; phylum Streptophyta; class Magnoliopsida; order Apiales; family Araliaceae; genus Panax; species Panax ginseng. The sequence continues at coordinate 55,756,856 of CM035145.1, forward strand.
ATCTCATTCACATACATACTAGCAAGACGTTCAAGGGAATAAGTCTCCCGTATCGGCAAGAAATGTGCAAACTTGGTTAATCTATCAACAATAACCCAAATAGCATTTATGCCTTGAGAAAACGTGGGAAGACCCGTAACGAAATCCATGGTAATGTGTTCCCACTTCCATTTCAGAATCTCAAGTGGTTGCAATGGACCCTTAGGCACTTGATGCTCCGCCTTTACACATTGACAAGTTAGACACATCAAGATAAACTTTGCAATCTCTCTCTTCATATTATTCCACCAAAATGTATGTCGAAGATCATGATACATTTTGGTACTTCCAGGATGGATTGCAAATGGTGTATTGTGTGCCTCCATCATGATCTTGTACTTCAAATCAGAATCGTTAGGAACACAAAGTCTAGAGTGGACTCGAAGTATTCCTTCTTCATCGATTCTTGCCTCTAGAATAACACCTTCTTGTACTTTCATTTTCATACGCATCAGCTCCGGGTCTGTGACTTGAGCAACTTTAACTTTTTCAATTAAAGTTGGTTCTATACGTATACTTGACATCATTGCATGGGTCCCCGGAGTCTTGAATTCTATCTTCATCTTCTGTAAATCACACAAAATGGGCCTTTGTATTGACAACGTCGCACTCATTCCCGCGTATGATCTTCTACTCAATGCGTCGGCTACCACGTTCGCTTTTCTAGGATGGTATTGAATGGTATGGTCGTAGTCTTTCAATAGCTCGAGCCAACGTCGTTGCCGCATGTTGAGTTCTTTTTGGGTGAAGAAATATCTGAGGCTTTTATGGTCTGAATATATCTCCATTTTCTCCCCATATAGATAGTGCCTCCAGATCTTTAGCGCGAAAACAACTGCTGCCAACTCTAGATCATGAGTAGGATAATTCCTCTCATATTCTTTAAGTTATCGCGAGGCATAGGCTATAACTTTCCCACGTTGCATGAGAACACATCCTAACCCTTTGCGAAGCATCATTTGTGAGATAACAAATCCATCGAACCGGATGGTATTGTCAAAAGCAGTGCGAAATGAGTCTCTATTAAGCTCTTGGAAACTCTTCTCGCATTCCTCACTCCATCACAATTTTGTATCCTTCCGAGTCAATTTGAGTTAATGGGGTAGCGATTAGAAAACCCTTCCACGAATCTCGATAATAACCGGCTAAGCCCGTAAAGCTACGTGACTTGATGGCCACCGTCTTGGTTGCTCCCAACTTTGTATTGCTTCAATCTTGGCCAAGGTCAATGGATACTCCATGTTTTGACACCACGAGCCCAAGGAATGCTACTTCCTCAAGCCAGAACTCGCATTTCTTCAACTTGGCATATAACTTGTTTTCACGAAGCCTTTGGAGTACCAGCTTCAAATGGTGCTCATGATCTTCATGAGTTTTGGAATATATGAGGATGTCATCAATAAAAACAACAACGAACTGATCCAAATATTCCTTGAATACTCGGTTCATCATATCCATGAAAGCCGTAGGAGCATTAGTCAATCCAAAAGACATGACTAAGAATTCATAATGCCCGTACCGAGTTCTAAAGGCAGTCTTTGGAATATCCTCAGTTCTAATCTTCAGCTGATGATATCCAGAATGAAGATCGATTTTTGAAAAGAATTGTGCTCCTTGCAACTGGTCAAACAGGTCATCAATACGAGGTAGCGGATACCTATTCTTGATAATGACATGGTTCAATTCCCGATAGTCAATACAAAGTCGCATACTCCCTTCTTTCTTCTTTACAAATAAAATAGGAGCACCCCAAGGAGATGTACTAGGACGAATAAAACCGATGTCCAATAACTCCGTCCGATTTGTACCTTTAACTCTGAAGTTCAATAGGAGCCATTCGATATGGGGTTTTAGAAATGGGCTTTGTGCGGGTTCAAGATCAATAAAGAATTCAACTTTACGTTAGGGGTAGATCGGGAAGTTCTTCAGAAATCGTCGGGAATGTCAATAACAACAGAATATTATTCAAATCTGACGTGTCTTTATTCAAATCCATAACATGGGCTAAGAAAGCTTGACATCCATTTTTTAATAAACGAATAGCTTTATGACTTGATATGACAGTGATTGATTTTAGTGGTTTAGTTGCTTGAATTCGTATAACAGGTTGGTTAGGAATATGAAAACTAACAACCTTACGAAAACAATCAATTTTGGCATGATGAGTAGTTAACCAATCAATCCCTAAAATTACATCAAAAGCAAGTATCTTTAAAGAGATAAGGTCAACAGGTAATGTGATGGTGCCAACTTGGATCAAACAAGATTTATAAACAGTGGATGTGGTGAAAGTTTCTCCTAACGGAGTTGTCACAGATAGGTCAAAGTCTAATTTCTCCGGAGTCAAATTTAAACGTTGAGCACAAGTAGGAGAAATAAATGAATGGGTAGCACCGGTATCTAGTAAGGTATAAACTTTGCATGAATTTATGATTAGCTTACCCGTGATCACCTCGTTTGGGTTCCTCGCATGTTGACCAGTCACGACAAACGCTCTTCTAGGAATCATTGACTTTGACTTTTCTGGGAAAGCCTTTTGAATCACCGTCCCCGCTGAACTTGGTTTCGCTACCATACAATCTCGAGCGATATGTCTTTCCTTTCCACAATTATAACATACCTTGAACTATTGTGGGCAGTTTGGACTGATATGTTCTTCTTTCCCGCATTTATAGCATATGATCGGTGGTCGTTCTCCTCCCTTGGAACCGATTCTTCTTTGGTCTTTGACGTCTTCGCATTGTCATTGTTGAATCTCTTTTTTTAAAATCTCCCCCCGACTCGCTTCTTCTATTCTCATGGCCATGATTACCACCAGAGTGGTTGCCGCTCTTGTCCATATTCTTCTTTCTCCGCTGGTTATCGTTGTTCTGATGACTACTGTCACCGGTATGATCCTGGTTGTGGTCCCTCGGTTGACCGTACTCGTCATCTCGTTCTAATAATTGAGCCCTGTTGACAACATCTGAATAGAGAGAAAATTTATGAGAAATGAGATATTGACGTATGCCGGGTTTCAAACCTCTCAGAAACATCCGCGTCATACGTTCCTCATTCTCCACCAAATGAGGTGCAAACCTGGATAACTCTGCGAACTTCGGCTCATACTGGGACACCATCATATTGTTTTGTTCCAGTCTAATAAACTCTACCTCCTTTATATGACGAACACTTTCAGGAAAGTATTTGTCATTGAACAGTTTCTGAAATGTCTCCCAAGACATGCTGAGCGCTGCTGGGTGGGTACACTTCACAGATTCCCACTAGTAATCTGCCTCATTACGGAACATAAAATTAGCGAATAGAACCTTCTGTTCCTCCGTGCATCCCAAGACATCGAATATCTTGATAATTTGTTTGACCCACGTCTCGCTTTAATCGGATCGGCTTTCCCCGAGTGCGGTGGTCCCAACTCTTTGAAGCTGCTTGCATTTTGTGACCGGTCATTGCGTTGCCATTGTTTCTTCCTACATTTTGAACAGGAATCTCCTTCGTCTGGTTTTGCATGAACCGTAAAAATTTTAAACATCTCATCGTTCATCGTCTGCTCAGTCGTGTTGTTTACAGGAGGAACATTGCCAGCCTGTTGCACGTTCTCCTCGTTGGTGAGTACATGCGTCTCCACGTTCTCATTTACTCCAATGTTAACATTCTCAGTTGTCATTCTTAAATACTGCCATAAAACAAGGATTAATTAAACAAATTAACAAATCACATAATACCCCTATATTATGACCAACCGACAAATAAGTTTAGGTAGGACACACTAGCGAAGGATTTACTCGTCTCTCCCCTCCTAGTTTTATTCCCCGATCTCCGCTTGGGAGATCATATCCTAAGCTCGATACCAACCTGTGACGCCCCCAAAATAGGTATACAACACCCATTCTGAGTCGTCAAAATACATGGTACAGAAACAACTACAACTTTATTAATACAACATAAAAACTGTGAGTTTAAATGCAAATATTGTCATCTAGACAATATCCACACTCAAATAAGTCCTCATTATAATTATTGATACATTATTTTACAAAAATGGTGAGAACTACTAAAACGACTTTCTAGAACCTTCATTCCATACCACGACTAGTACTCGCTACATTCTCGCCTCCGGAGAAGAAAAATGGAACAAAAAGGAAAAGGGTGAGCTCAACTAGCCCAGTAAAGAATATTATGACTAAGATAACATAGAACAAATTATCCTTAGTCTTCAACAGGGAAAAATCTGATAAAATACAATAGACAACAAGTTTCAGATCAATATTCGCAGTGAAAACAATAATTCATAGAAGAGTTACGTAGATAATGAAATCTACTATTAGCTATGAATTTAAAAGTCCATCATCAATAATTTATCCCTGTAACATAAATCAATATATATCTGGAATCAAATATTCATCTTTGCACTATAGGCCAAAGATATTCACCAGTTGGTCATGTTCATCTAAACACATGTTCATCTTTGCACTACGGGCCAAAGATATTCATCAGAAATCATTAATCTTTGCACTACATGCCAAAGATATTCAGTAATATCATCATTTAGGACTGAGGATGATGAAAAATATTTTAAAGAAAACGAATCCAGTGAAACAAAAGAATAAATATTAAGGATTCGTATTTCAGCTATTCTATGTCCAAAAATACCTCATAAATAATCATAGTGGAGTAAAATTTAAGAATGATCAAAACATGGATACAATCAAAGCTAGTATCCATAATAGATATTTTGGACAAAAAACAAAAATTTAATTTTTCTGTGAATAGTGCCGTATTCGTGAAAAGTGCCGTATACGTGAATAGTAACCCCGGCACAAAAAGTTCTAAATTTGATAAAAAGTTCAAACCAATATTTTGGCATAATGATACTAAAGAAAATAATATCATTTAAGAAGAAAATAACATCCCTTACCTCGAAAAGATAATACTTCTAGCTGAAATACCGGATATAATGCTGAAGGGAACTTGCACCGTATAACAATACTCAAAGTATCAAAATACTCACAAGAATACGGTCGATAATATAGAGAGAGAAAGAGAGAGAAAACTTTAGTTTCTAGTGTGATTTTCAATTCTAACCTAAGCACCCTATTTATAGGAAAATGCTTAGAACACCAAAACAGAAAATTTAATATAATAATATTATTTTTAATCAAAATTCTTACGCACACCTTTGAATCTGATTTCAGCCATTGAACACATTTATATCACATGTGGAACACTCACCAAAAACGTTTTTCTTTAAAAAAATAATTAAAAGTTCAAAAATCAATTATTCTGGAACTTCAGAACTTCAATAATTCATAATAAATAGCCCTTTTATCAGAAAAATTTGAACAACATGACCTTTTCATAGAAAATTTCATTCTCTACAACTTTGCAGAAGAAATTTTTTCCAAATTCCAAACAGAAATTGACTGAAATCCACCAACGGGCGATTTTACAGGCTATAATCAAATTTCTGTCAAGAAATGGGATCCACCGACACATAAAACATGTGTTTGTCATTTAATGCAACAAAAATACGCTTCCTCCTCATATAGTCATATATCCCACATTCATTGTAAAAATATCACCATTATTACATTATAATAATATAATAATATATTTAAATGAATTATTTTATCAGAAAAAAATAAAATATTAATTTTCAATAATTGTCACATTAAAATTTTTCTCCATCTATATCCACATAAAATCAATATTTTCCTCATCATATAAATCAATAATTAATTATTCACAAATAATATTATAGAATCACAAATCGACATGACAATCAGCGGTTCACAGAAAGAGGGGCTTTCAATAAGGATCTCTCTCTTCTTGGCGCGCAATTAGATGACCAAACCTCTCCTTAGATAGAACTTTCTAGACATTGCCAATAATGTTATCCAATAATATTATTAGGATAATATGAATTATTGCTCAAGATAATGGAAAATCATGTAAGACAATTATTGAAACAACGAAGTAATATAAAATATCAACGCAAAGCAATTATTGAATCAATAAAATAAAATATCGAAATAAGTAATTCTTTGTAACAATTATTGAGTAGTGCCTTCTTACGTAAGAATCAATAATTGGTGCAATCACAGTAATCTTCTTGTGTTTTAACCATAGAGTATTTCAACAATATTAATTGAGAATAACTACGCTACGTTATTTATAAACAACTTATATTTGTTGTTTTCTTCATCCAATCGCTTTTCGTTATGGGCCCCACACAAGGTTTGCTGCCGTAAATGCATTTAATATTCCCTAACAGTAAGAATATTCCACGACCAAACGAATATTCTCCGATAAAAATGAATATTTTATAACCACTTGCTTATTTGAAATATTTGCGCATTTTACCCATAAATAATTATATAAATCAAATTAACCCTTACTATTTCAAAATAATAAATAGTGGAAATTCAATTTTATTTATAATAAGTTAGGGTCTTACATGTTGTGACATTGTATTTTTGTTAGAATATATCGTAGGGTATACCTGAGCTATAACCACCTGTGGGGGTACCACAGGCATGTCGTCTTGGCACGAGAGGCATGACACTTTCCGTGGCGGTGTGATTAGTCCACGGCGTCTCCGTTTTGGGCTCCTAAGGAAGTGGGTCATTTGGTGTTTTGTTGTGGGAGGCGTATGGGTTAACCCTAGTTTTTTGTTCTACGGATTTGTGATGTTGTGCCAAACACACCTGTCCGATTTGCATACATTTGGATTCGCGATCCAATGTGTGATTTGCCTGTGTGGCATTATTTTGGTTGTCTGTGTGGCATCATTTGATTTGCCTGTGTGGCATTATTTTGACTTGACTGTGTGGCAATGTATATTTCTGAGCTCATTCGGTATGAAATAACACCCAACCATTTGATTCTGTGACGCCCCCAAAATAGGTCCATTCCACCCAACCCATTCTGAGTTGTAAAATACATGTACAGAAATAACTACAACTTTATTATTACAATAGTAAAACTGTGAGTTTAAATACAGATATTGCCATCTAGACAATATCCACATACAAATAAATCCCCATCATAATTATTGATACATTATTTTACAACAATGGTGAGGACTACTAAACAACTCTCCCTAGAACTTTCATTCCATACCCCGACTCGTACTCGCTATATTCTCGCCTCCTGAGAAGAAAAATGGAACAAAAAGGAAAATGGTGAGCTTGACTAGCCCAGTAAAGAATATTATGACTAAGATAATATACAATAAATTATCGTTAGTCTTTAACAGGGAAAAATCTAATAGAATACAATAGACAACCAGTTTTAAATCAACAACTGCAGCGGAAACAACAATTCATTAGAAGAGTTAAGTAGAGAATGCAAACTACTATCTTCTATATATGAATTTAAAAGTACAACGTCGATATTTTATCCCTGTAACATCAATCAATATATATACGAATCGGATATTCATCTTTGCACTATAGGCCAAAGATATTCATCGATTGATCATGTTCATCTAAACACTGTTCATCTTTGCACTACTGGGCCAAAGATATTAATCGATCGGTCATGTTCATCTCAACACTGTTCATCTTTGCACTACGGGCCAAAGATATTCATCGAAATCATTCATCTTTTGCACCTTCTGGGCCAAAGATATTCATCGAGAAATCATTCATCTTTGCACTACTGGGCCAAAGATATTCATCATAACTCATTCATCTTTTGCACTTCTGGCCAAAGATATTCAATAATATCATTATTTAAGGCGAGGATGATGAAAATATTTTTAAAGAAACGAATCCAAGTGAAACAAAATGACAAGGATTAAGGATTAAGGATTAGTACTTTGTTTTATCCACGTCCAAAAAATACCTCAAAAATAATCATAGTGGTGTAAAATTCAAGAATGATCAAAACATGGATACAATCAAAGCTAGTATCCATAATAGATATTTTGGACAAAAAGAAGAAATTTCATTTTCTATGAATAGTGCCAGATTCGTGAATAGTCTTAGTATCGTGAATATAGTAACCCGACACCAAAAGATAGAAATTTCACAAAAAAACATCTTCACGCTTCGTGAATAGTACTCGTGAATAGTAACTTCGTGAATAGTAACTCATGAATAGTAACCCCGACATGAAAAAGTTCCAAATTTGATAAAAAGTTCCAACCAATATTTCAAAGATAATGATATTGAAGAAATAATATCATTTGAGAAGAAAATAACATCCCTTACCTCGAAAGGCAAGTACTTCTAGTCAAAACAGGATATAAATTTGTGACTTGAACTTGCACAAGTATAGCAATACTCAAAGTATACTCAAAATACTCACAAGAATACGTTCGTTAATATAGAGAGAAAACTTCAGTTTACGGTGTGATTTTCAATTCTAACCTAAGCACCTATTTATAGGAAATTGCTTAGAACACCAAAGCGTAAAATTTAATATAATATTATTATTTATAATAATAATTCCCTACTTACACCTTGAATCAATTTCAAAGAACTTGTCATGTGTTAATTGAGGGAACCAAATGAAAAAACCGTTTTTGTAAATAAAATATTTTAAACTTCCAAAATCAATTATTTTGAACTTTGAACTTCAATAATTCACAATAAATAGCCCTTTTGCGTAAAATTCAAATCTCACGTAATTTTTATAGGAAAATCAATTCTCTACAACTTTACTGAAGAAAGTTTTTCCAAATTCCAAATGTAAATTGACGAAATCCACAAAATAATTTATTTTACTGTGCTATAATCAAATTCGATCAATAAATGGGGTCCACCAGCATGTTTAACATGTTTTAAACATTTTTGGTAACAAAAATACTCCTCCTCCACATATACTCATATATCCCACATTCATCGTAAAAATATCATCGTTAATATATTATTAAAATAATATATTTAAATGAATTATTTTATCAGAAAAAGATAAAATATTAATTTTCAACAATTGTCACTATAAAAATTTTCTCCATCTATATCCACATAAAATTAATATTTTCCTCATCATATGAATCAATAATTAATTACTCACAAATAATATTACAGAATCACAATATTGACAACGGTAGGTTCAGGAAAGAGGGGCTTTCAATAAGAATTTCTCCTTCTTGGCGCGCAATTAGGTGACCAAACCTCTCCTTAGAGCAGAACTTTCTAGACATTGCCAATAATGTTATCTAATAATATTATTAGAGATAATATGAATTATTGGTTCGATAATGAAAAAAATATTGTGTAATGACAATTATTGAAACAACAAAGAATATAAAATATCAACGCAAAGAATTATTGAATCAATAAAATAAAATATCGAATAAATAATTCATCGTAACCATTATTGAGTAGTGCCTTCTTACGTAAGAATCAATAATTGGTGCAATCTGGCGTCTTCTTGTGTAATAACGCCAGACATCGTGTTTTAACCACGGGTATTCCAACAAAGGTAAAAGCAGAATAACAACTACTGTAGATTATTTTTAAACAACTTATTTTTGTCGTTTTCTTCCTCCAATCGCTTTTTCAAGTTATGGGGGGCCACATACATGGGCTGTGCAGTAAATGCGAATATTCCCGACAAAGCATTTAAATATTTCACGACCAAACTAATATTCTCAAACAATAATGAATATTATATCACCACTTGCTTATTTAAAATATTTGCGCATTTTACCCATAACTAACCACATTAATCAAATCCACCCTTACTATTTCAAAATAATAAATAAAGGAAATTCCTTTTATTTAAAAAATTTCTGGTCTTACAACCTCCCTCCTTATGAAATTTCGTCCTCGAAATTGACGTGACGATACTGTGTGTTTGAAAAGATGAGGATACCTCGCTTTCATTTCCGTTTCCAACTCCCAAGTCATTTCCTCTATAGCATGGTTTCTCCACAAGACTTTAACTTGTGGTATGACCTTCGTGCGTAGGACATGCTCCTTCCTATCCAAGATCTTGACAGGTACCTCCTCGTATATTAAGTCTTCGACTATCTCGTCCGGTTCTAACTAAATGACGTGGTTCGGGTCGTCCACATATTTACGTAACATCGATACGTGAAAAACGTTATGAACACGCGTCATACTTGGCGGTAAAACGAGTCTATAGGCCACAGTTCCTATTCGATCGAGAATTTTAAATGGATTAATAAATCGAAGGTTTGAGCTTTCCTCACCTCGCCGATTCTCGCTTTCTAAATAACAACTTCTTGCACCTCCTTCTTCAAATTCATCAGCTCCGGTGTGTAGCTTGAACAGCTTTAACTTTATCGATTAAAGTCGATTATACTCATATATCATCACGTGGGTACCTAGAGTTCATCTCCATCTCTATTATTTGTAAGTTATACAAAATGAGTCTTTGAAAATATCATACTCGTACTCGTATATGATCTTCTACTCAACACGTCAGCTACCACGTTCGCTTTTCTAAGATGGTATGGTCAGAACATGTGCCGAAATGAGTCTCTTCTTAAGTTCTTCGAAGCTCTTCCCATATTCCTTTCTCCATTCAAATTTTGTATCTCTACGAGTCAGCTGCGTTAATGGAATAGCGATTCGAGAATATCCTTCAACGAATCTCCGATAATAACAAACTAAGCCTAGAAAGTTACGTATTTCGATTACCGACTTAGGTTGTTCTCAACTATGACTCATATCCCAACCTTGGATAGACGTTACAATGACACCTATCGATTCTTATCGCACGAATATGGTGTCCCCACGGAGAGTCCGGCGGTGTAATCCACAAAGGAAGTCACCGGATAAAGGCTCAGTACCAAATTCTATAGTTGGGTTGTTAACTCACGAAGTTCAATAGGAATCATTCGATATGAGATTTTAGAAATGGGTTTTTGTATCAATTTAAAGTCGATACAAATTCAATATCACGCTTTGGGAGTAAGCCAAGAAATCTTCAGGAAATACATCAGGAAATTTACTAACAATAGAAATATCATTCAAATCTGACATATTTTTGTTCAAGTCCATGACATGAGCTAAGAAAACTTGACATCCGTTTTTCAATAAACGAATGACTTCATGGCTTGATATGAAAATGTTTGACTTCAATGGTTTGATTGCTTGAATTCGAATATCAGGTTGCTTAGGAATATGAAAACTAACAACCTTACGAAAGCAATTAATTTTGGCATGATGAGTAGTTAACCAATCAATCCCTAAAATCACATCAAAAGCAAGTATCTTTAAAGAGATAAGATCAACAGGTAATGTGATGATGCCAACTTGGATCAAACAAGATTTTGAAACAACGGATGTAATGAAAGTTTCTCCTAACGGAGTCTCCATAAATAGGTCAAAGTCTAATTTCTCCGTAATCAAGTTCAAACGTTGAGCGCAAGCAAGAGAGATAAAAGAACGGGTAGAACCGGTATCTAGTAAGGTATAAACTTCGCAAGAATTATAATTAACTAACCCGTGCTAAACTCGTTCGGGTTCCTCGCATTTTGAGAAGTCACGAAAAACGCTCTTCTAGTAATCGTTGACTTTGACTTTTCTGTATCCGCCTCTGGTGCCAACGTCCCAACTGGACTTGATTTCGCTATAGGACAAAATCGAGCTATGTGACCGTCTTTTCCACAACTAAAACATACCTTGGAAGACTTTGAACAGTTTGACCTTATATGTCCCTTCTCTCCGCATCTGTAGCATCTAGCGGCGATTATTGTTTCTTCCCTAGAATTTGTTGTTGGTCTTTGATCTTTGCCTTAAACTTCTTCCGTCATCGTTAAATCTTCTCTTTTTAGATTGGACATCTCTTTCCATAATATCAACGCGTCGTGCGGTTTTTATCCATGCATCATTCATTCTCACTCGTTCAGTTATTTCTTCTTTCAGCTCAGATTCCAGCTTTATCATCTTATACTCTGCCAAAGAGTGCTTCTGTTCAAGCATCACATATCGGGTAACACAAGCTTGAATCCTTGCATCCTTTTGCTCCACGACTGCCTGCAATTCTTCAGCCTGCTCTTCTAACTCATAAATACGATTTTGCAATTCTACATTTTGATCATAAAATACCTCTAATAAACTCTCCTCAGGTACCTCTTCTTCCTCTTCTTCCTCACTCTCAGCTGTTACCTCTGCGACTATCTTGGGTGCAACTATCAATTCTTCACTCACCACATGGATATCTCTAATTCCTTCTTCGCCTGAAATCAAATTATCCTGATTGGCGATTAGAGGTGTCTCCATGATCTCATTCACTCCATTGTTAACGTTCTCAGCAGCCATTCTTAAAAACTATCTAAAACAAGGGTTAATTAAGGAAATCAATATATCACATAATATCCCTATATACTGACCAACTAACAAATAAGCTTAGGTAGGACACATTAGCGAAGGATTTACTCGTCTCTCCCCTCCTAGTTCTATTCCCCGATCTCCGCCAGAGATCATATCCCTAAGCTCTGATACCAACTGTGACGCCCCAAAATAGGGCCCATTCACCCAACCCATTACGAGGTTGTCAAATACATGGTGCGTAAATAACTACAACTTTATTATTACAATAGTAAAGCTCAGAAAGTTTAAATACGAGATATTGCCATCTAGACAATATCCACATACAAATAAATCCCCATCATAATTATTGATACATTATTTTACAACAATGGTGAGGACTACTAAACAACTCTCCCTAGAACTTTCATTCCATACCCCAGGCTCAGTACTCGCTATTATATTCTCGCCTCCACGAGAAGAAAAATGGAACAAAAAGGAAAATGGTGAGCTCGACTAGCCCAAGTAAAGAATATTATGACTAAGATAATATACAACAAATTATCGTTAGTCTTTAATGAGGAAAAATCTAATAGAATACAATAGACAACCAGTTTTAAATCAACAATCTGCAATGAAACAACAATTCATTAGAAGAGTTAAGTAGAGAATGCAAACTACTATCTTCTATATATGAATTTAAAAGTACAACGTCGATATTTTATCCCTGTAACATCAATCAATATATATCTGGAATCAGATATTCATCTTTGCACTATAGGCCAAAGATATTCATCAGTTGATCATGTTCATCTAAACACCTGTTCATCTTTGCACTACGGGCCAAAGATATTCATCGAAATCATTCATCTTTGCACTACGGGCCAAAGATATTCATCGAAATCATTCATCTTTGCACTATGAAGCCAAAGATATTCATCATAACTCATTCATCTTTTGCACTACGAGCCAAAGATATTCAATAATATCATTATTTAAGGCGAGGATGATGAAAAATATTTTTAAAAAAGCGAATCCGGTGAAACAAAATGACAAGGATTAAGGATTAAGGATTCAGTACTTTGTTTTATCCACGTCCAAAAATACCTCAAAAATAATCATAGTGGTGTAAAATTCAAGAATGATCAAAACATGGATACAATCAAAGCTAGTATCCATAATAGATATTTTGGACAAAAGAAGAAATTTCATTTTTAGGTGAATAAAGGCAAGTATTAAGTGAATAGTGCCAGTATCACGTGAATAGTAACTCGACACCAAAAGATAGAAATTTCACAAAAAAACATCTTCACGCTTCGTGAATAGTACTCATGAATAGTAACTTCGTGAATAGTAACTCGTGAATAGTAACTCATGAATAGTAACCCCGACATGAAAAAGTTCCAAATTTGATAAAAAGTTCAATCAATATTTCAAAGATAATGATATTGAAGAAATAATATCATTTGAGAAGAAAATAACATCCCTTACCTCGAAAGCAACTTTTAATTGAAACACCTGATATAAATTTGTGACTTGAACTTGCCGCACAAATAATACTCAAAATACTCACAAGAATACGCTCGATAATATAGAGAGAAAACTTGAGCTCGGTGTGATTTTCAATTCTAACCTAAGCACTATTTATAGAAATTGCTTAGAACACCAAAGTAGAAAATTTAATATAATATTATTATTTATAATAATAATTCCTACGCACACCTTTGAATCTGAATTTCAAAGAACTTGTCATGTGTTAAATGAGGGAACCAAATGAAAAAAACGTTTTTATAAATAAAATATTTTAAACTTCTAAAAATCAATTATTTCGGAGCTTCGGAACTTCAATAATTCACAATAAATAGCCCTTTTAACAGAAAATTCAAATCTCGCGAATTTTTATAAGAAAATCAATTCTCTACAACTTTAAAGAAGAAATTTTTTCCAAATTCCAAACAGAAATTGACCGAAATCCACAAATGGGCGATTTTACAGGCTATAATCAAATTTCAGTCAATAAATGGGGTCCACCGACATGTTTAACATGTTTTAAACATTTTTGGTAACAAAAATACTCCTCCTCCACATATACTCATATATCCCACATTCATCGTAAAAATATCATCGTTAATATATTATTAAAATAATATATTTAAATGAATTATTTTATCGAGAAAAAGATAAAATATTAATTTTCAACAATTGTCACTATAAATTTTTTTTCCATCTATATCCATATAAAATCAATATTTTCCTCATCATATGAATCAATAATTAATTACTCACAAATAATATTACTGGAATCACAATATTGACAACTGTGCAGGTTCCGTGAAAGAGGGGTTTTTCAATAAGAATTTCTCCTTCGGGCGCCGCAATTAGGTGACCAAACCTCTCCTTAGACAGAACTTTCTAGACATTGCCAATAATGTTATCTAATAATATTATTCAGATAATATGAATTATTGGTTCGATAATGAAAAATATTGTGTAATGACAATTATTGAAACAACAGCAATATAAAATATCAACGCAGCAATTATTGAATCAATAAAATAAAATACTGAACAGTAATTACTGTAACCATTATTGAGTAGTGCCTTCACGTAAAATCAATAATTGGTGCAACATCTTGTGTCTTCTTGTGCGATAACAGCAGACATCGTGTGTTTTAACCGGGTATTCCAACAAATGTAAACCAGTAATAACTACGCCTGTTATTTTTAAACAACTTATTTTTGTCGTTTTCTTCCTCCAATCGCTTTCGTTATGGGGCCCACACATGGTTGCTGGCTGATAAATACGAATATTCCCCGACAAGATTACGAATATTTCACGACCAAACGAATATTCTCCAAATAATAATGAATATTATATCACCACTTGCTTATTTAAAATATTTGCTAGGTTTTACCCATAACTAACCACATTAATCAAATACACCCTTACTATTTCAAAATAATAAATAAAGGAAATTCCTTTTATTTAAAAAAATTTTGGGGTCTTCTGATTCGACTATTATTTCATTGTATAAGTTTTGTTTGTTTACGTTTGATTCAATTCATTGAGTTAGTTATTTTCATTCGTTAGTTCTTTACTCTTTTATTAGTTTCGTTAATTCATTGATTAGATATATTCCATTAAAATCTTGGGAGATTATATTTTTTTGTTAGTATTTATACTTGAGGCTTTGTTCAGTATTTTATCTCGGTTGATTTCGTATATCAGTTGTACATCTTCGTATTATCTATATCCGTACTGGGCAATTGGCTCATGCTGTGTTTTTTTCTGGCAGGTTTGCAGGGGTGATTCAGGGATAGTGTGATGAGAGAGTTGTCTTTGACCATCTAGGTTGTTTTGAATTTTAGTTTTGGTTATTTTGAATCTATTTGGAGAATTATAATTAGTACTTCATTGATGGATCACCACTATTAATATTTTACAGTTATTAGTGCTCTGTTTACTAATTTTGAGGTTTGTTATGCTTTGACGTGACCTCCCTTTCTTTTCGGGAGGGAATTATTCTGAAGATAATGTCGAGCTTAGGTTCTTTCTTGTAGAAAACCTATTTAGGTTTGACCTGTGAGTTGTGGATAAATCACTGGGTAGACGTAGGAGTTCGACTCGATTTTATTCTCTGTTTGGTTGGTCTTGCTTTTGACGAAGTGTCCTCCATTTTTCGAGTTGTAGTTGATTTGAGAAAGGTGAGATAATTTGTTAAGATTATCATTGTTATGCGTTGGAGCAATGATATTAGTTAATAATTATGATTGAATCATTGAGGTAAATAAATCTATACTTTGTGTAGATAAGAAACGATCTTATATGAGATGCGATTATGATATGAGTACTTATATCAGCGAATATTTTATATTGGAGAATTATTTGTTAGAGTTATTTCAGGTATCAATTATTATGAGATCTTAGAATTTAGAATTTGATTTGATTTGGGTTATGCTTTAAATTTTGTTAAGTTTGTGAATAATTTGAGGTATGTGTATCGATGGGATATTATGATAAAGTGAAAGCTATTAAATACAGAGGATCTCTTGTAATTTTGAGGAGTTGTAGAGGTTCAAGGTAATAAGATTAATCTTTTGGAGTAAATCAACTTTTCGGTTATTCTAGACTTTTTCGGTTATTCTAGTAAGATATTAAAATTATTTTATATGAAATTTCTTTGTGATAGTAGGATGAGATTTTGAAATTTTGAAATTTGTTGAGTTAAGGTTTGCACTAAGAGAATGATTGATTTATTGAATGATTAGATATATAATAAGTGATGAATCCAATATATCTTAAGAGATTTTGAAAGCTATAGTTTGCTTATTCAGATAGTAGGATATATGATTTGGAGTTTGGTATGGTTATGGAGAGATCTTTGTAGTAGTATATTTTTGGTGTAATAATATTTGAGAACTATTTTGATTTAAGGTTATGATATTTTGAAACTCTCAAAGACTTAGGAGAGTTGGTGATAAAGAGATATAAGTAGTATATTCTTTGGTGTAATATTATTTGATGAATAGTTCAAATTGAGGATGAGATATTTTGAAGCTCTTGAGGACTTGGGGAGAGTTGGTAATATAGTTTGCAAAGTTGTTTTGTTTATCTGATGTCTTTAGAGTTTTGTATGAATTTATGTAAAATAAAATAAAAATAATTTGTTAGATCTTTGTCATGTGTGGAATATAAAAGTTTTACGAATTAAAGATAATTTTAAATATTTTGGGTATTCAAATCGTATTTAGATGAAGAAAATTTTTGTCATTTCGAATTATGTTCCGAAGAATACGTTTACAAGAATTAAACTCAAAGATATTAGCGACGGGCCGCACAAACGGTGGATCATGTGATCTAATTTGATGCAACGCGAAGAACCTTACCAAGGCTTGACACGGTAGTTGACGAATCTTTTACAAGTACATTGATAATTACGTGGACTGATGACTTATCCGCGTTGATCGTTACAAATGGCGACGCTACGTCGTAACTAAAATTATTTATTTTTTTCTGTAGCTTATTTGAATTCTGAGGACAAAATTATTTTTAAGGGGTGAAAAATTTAATAACCCATTTTTTTAATAATTAAATATTAATTGATTTTATTTTATACAATTGGAGTTAAATTGAAAAAGGTAAATGATTCTTTTTTCCCTCTTTTCTTCCCTGTTTTGTGTGAAAAATTTAAGTCTTTTAGTAAATAATTAAATAACTGATTAAATTAAAATTGAGGAAGATAATTCCTTTTGTTAAAGTCTTGTGGTAAAATCATTCAGAACGGGAAGCTACTTGGAAGATAGAAAAGTCTATTCGAGCGGAGTATCCGCATCTTTTTAATAATTAGCTACGTTCATGCTTTTGATTCCGGGGATGGAATCCTTTTTAAGGGGTAGGTGATGTAATGCCCGGTAAAAAAAATAAAATAAATAAATAATATTTAAATCCATATTTTAATTAGGCTCTTCTTATGTTTGGGTCAAATTGTATTTAATTTGTGTGAACTATAATAAATATGTGATTACATTAATTTGGGTATTTAAACTAATTGGGACAAACTAATTTTTTAAGTAAAGGTTTGGGCTTGTTAAACTATTTGAGCCCAAATTAAGGTGATGGGTTTATAAACCAAATTGAAATAGGAGTAATATATTAGGCTGAATTCCTTCCTAATACATATACTGACATAATCGACTAAATAGGTTTCTAGCGTAGCGAGAAAGAGGCGGAAGAAGAATGAGGAGAATGATGAAACGTGGCTGGAATTAAAAAGGGTTTGAGAGCAAGACCATTAAAACTTTATTCATCATATTCTTCTTCTCAAAGGTAATTATTGGACTATTCTTGAATACAAAATAATTATTTTGTTGCTGTAATTACAATATAATTTCTTGTTATGTTTGCAATCTATTTTAAAAATATATTATGTAGTTTGATTAATTGAATTTGTTAATAAAATTTTAATTTATAATAAGGATATATGATATATATATATATATATCAAATATATTATATCTTTTTTTATATATCGATTAAATTATATATATATATAAATATAAGCTTGTCATTCGAGTTATATATATATATATATATATATATATATATATATATATATATATATATATACATTACGATTCTTATATATATATATATATGTATACGTTTATTATCTATATATATAAAGTCATAGATTAGATATATATATATATATATATATATATATATATATATATATATATATATATATATATATATATAAGATATGCAAAAATTTAAAAAGAGAAAGTGATAAATAAATTATAATATTGTTATTATAATTAAAATATATCTTTTAATTACAAAATGAATATAATATATTAAAATTATTGAATTTATGAAAATATAAACTATATAAGTTCATAATTTAATTATATGTATTATATTTGATTTTGATAATTAGATCGGATTGAGGGAGTCTAGGGGGTGATATTTGGATTCGGAGAATTATTTTGGTATTATATTAAGGTACGGATTTCGTACTCTTTCAGTGATACTTTTGTTAAATTTGATTTATTCGTTTTGTTCCTCGTTTCAAATTCTGTTATTATTTCACATAATTGTTTCTTGTGAAATTCATATATTTGTTTCATTTTGGAGTTGACACATTGAACTCGTATTTGTACTCTTTGAATTAGGATATCATGTTTAGTATTTATTTTGATAATTGTAGAGCGGTACATGTTGCTACCTTCTTTTTGAGACCTTGTGACTATAATTTGATTTGGTTCAACATGTACATATAGAACCCTTTTGTTGGTATTATGTCGCATGTGTTGTGACATAGTATTTTTGTTAGAATATACCGTAGGGTATACCTGAGCTATAACCACCTGTGGGGGTACCACAGGCATATTGTCTTGGCATGAGAGGCATGACACTTTCCGTGGCGGTGTGATTAGTCCACGACGTCTCTGTTTTGGGCTCCGGAGGAAATGGGTCATTTGGTGTTTTGTTGTGGGAGGCGTATGGGTTAACCCTAGTTTTATGTTCTGCGAATTTGTGATGTTGTGCCAAACACACCTATCCGATTTGCATACATTTGGATTCGCGGTCCAATGTGTGATTTGCCTGTGTGACATTATTTTGACTTGCCTGTATGACAATGTATATTTCTGAGCTCATTCGGTATGAAATAACACCCAACCATTTGATTCAGCCTATTATTTCATTGTATAAGTTTTGTTTGTTTTACATTCGATTCAATTCATTGAGTTAGTTATTTCAGTTCGTTAGTTCTTTACTCTTTTATTAGTTTCGTTAATTCTGTTGATTCCGATATATTCCATTCAAATCTTGGGAGATTATATTTTTGTTAGTATTTATACTTGAGGCTTTGTTCAATATTTTATTTCAGTTGATTTCGTATATCAGTTGTACATCTTTGTATTATCTATATCCGTACTGGGCAATTGGCTCATCTTTGTGTTTTTTACAGCGAGTTTGCGGTAGGGTGATTCAGGGATAGTGTGATGAGAGAGTTGTCTTTGACCATCTAGGTTGTTTTGAATTTTAGTTTTGGTTATTTTGACTCTATTTGGAGAATTATAATTAGTACTTCATTGATAGATCACCACTATTAATATTTTGCAGTTATTAGTGCGTTGTTTACTAATTTTGAGGTTTGTTGTGCTTTGCACGTGACCTCCCTTTCCTTTTCGGGAAGGGGGTGTTACAGTGCTCATCTCGCCGAGTGCAAATGTAAGGTTGAAATCAAACTTAAGTGATTCAAAATTCGGTTAGAGATCTAGTTTAAAGAGTTCAAACTTAAATTATTCTTAATAATTGACTGAATTAATTTTATTATAATTTATTTATTGTAATATAAATAATCCCGTTCGGATTCGTATATGTCTCACATGTTCATGAGTTGCTCCACAAAAAACAAGTCGATCACGTCGAGTCGAGTCGAATTCGAGTACACTAAAATTAGTCAAATTAAATCTGAGCAAAAATTATATTCGAATTTGAAATGAATCTGAGTACTTTTAAAAAATTTGAAATACAATCTGAAATAGATAATTTCCACCGAGTTAGGATAATTTTTACCAAGGATTCTTCATTTCTCTATTTCAAATAAATGGACTCTTTATTTTATGGTCTAAATTTAAAATGTGTTAAAATGTGACATCATATTGACAAGAGAGAGATAATTTTAAATCTAAACCATAAAATAGAGAGTTTCCATTTATTTAAAATGAAGAGAATTCTAGTCCATACAAATGTACTGATGACCGGATCCCCCAACGAGTTACTTGGAATATAATCTTCGGGCACGGATGAGTAGACGCCCGACCTATGATACCACTTTATCCTAACAAAATGGGATTAAATGCTTTTTAGGTCATTGTACTATAGGTCAACTTACAAATGAGTCATTGAATTTTTTTTTCTTACAATCAATTCACTGAACTTTAGTTTACTAACAAAAAGTTTAATATTCTGTTAAATATGTTGACTTTGATTTGAATTTGCCACGTAAGTCGATGACGTGGCAAAAATTTTCGATGTAAGTACGATCATTATGTGGCTTTTCATGATGTGGAAATGGAGGAAAATTTATAAATATAATAATATAAATGTACATAAAACGCAGTTTTTTTTAATAAAAATTAAAAAAAAACTCAATTTTTTTATAATAAAAAAATGCAGTTTTTTTAATAAAAATAAAAAAATAATTAGTTTTATTAAAAAAAACAAACAAACAACGCTCTTTCTCTCCTTCTCCGTCACAACAACGTAGTTTGGTTTTTAAAAAATAAAACACAATTTTGTTTAATAAAAAATTTATTTTTAATATAAAAAAATGCAGTTTTTTAATTAAAATAATTATGTTTAATAAAAAGTAAAAAAAAAACTCAGCTTTTTTTTAATAAAAAAAAAAATAATAAAACGTAAATTTTTTTTTAAAAAAATGCAGTTTTTTTAATAAAATAATTTTTTTTACTAAAAATAAAAATAAAACACAGCTTTTTTAATGTAGTACGTACTAATATTATTAGATGTGGTTATATATATTACATGACAAAATCTCCCCATAAAATTACTGTAACTATCTAACGTTAGACATTTCATAATTAGAAAATAAATTGAGAGTTAAATTGTACATCTACTCTATACTTAATTCCTTTATAACTGCGTACTATCTAATAATATTAGTACGTACTACATAAAAAAAGCTGCGTTTTATTTTTATTAAAAAAAATTACGTTTTTTTTATTAAAAAATTATTTTTATTAAAAAAATTGCGTTTTTAATTTTTATTAAACATAATTATTTTTATTAAAAAAACTGTGTTTTTTTTATTAAAAAAAACTGCATTTTTTTATATTAAAAATAAATTTTTTTATTAAAAAAAAACTGTGTTTTATTTTTTAAAAACCAAACTGCGTTGTTGTGACGGAGAAGGAGAGAGAGCATTATTTTTTTTTAAATAAAAATAATTATTTTTTTTATTTTTTTATAAAAAAAAACTGCGCTTTTTTTTATTATAAAAAAATTGTGTTTTTTTTATTTTTATTTAAAAAAACTGCATTTTATGTACATTTATATTATTATATTTGTAAATTTTTCTCTATTTCCATATCATGAAAGCCACGTAGGGCTGATCTGTGCTACATCAAAAAAATTTGCCACGCCAGCAGCTTACGTGGCAAATTCCGTCCAAAGTCAACATATTTAACGGAATATTAAACTTTTTGTTAGTAAACTAAAGTTCAATGAGTTGACTGTAAGAAAAAAAAATTCAGTGACCCATTTGTAAATCGACGACCTAGAGTACAATGACCTAAAAAGCATTTAACCCTAACAAAATGCATACTTAGGAGTTAGGATTGCACTAACTAAGAGACCCTTTTTTTTAACTTCTTTTTAATTTTGTGTTTAAAATTGAATTTTTTATCAGTTTATTAAAAGGAAGTAATTTAATTCACATGATATTAAATTCTTTTTATTCATTTTATTATTAACACTATGACGTATAAATTTCCATTTTCTTTTTGGGAATCAAATATCAATATTACAAATGTCATGCATGACCTCTTCCAACTTAATAATTTGGATAAAGCAAACAAATGTGTGACTAGATTGCTTTCTAAGAAATTATGTGTTCTCAATAGTACAAGGATTTCACATTTTATATCTCATAATAAATTCAAATTAGTCCCTATCTCAAGATTGATGACGACACAAAGATCCATTTCATACTTACTAAAAGGGCAAAATCGACATTTATCTTCATAATTGAATAAAGAGCCTTTCCCTTAGACAACACGTAGTGTTTAACCAACCAGCCAACTAACTAACCAAATGACTTTTTTGCTCCTTTTTTGGTCATACAATTTTGGGCTCTTTCCATTGCCCAAATGAAAATCAAAGGCCTTGTTTGTCCATTCCATCAAATAACACGCTTTTGAATTTTAGAGTACAAGAAAAGCTGTTTTCTTAAGGTGGAGCCGTGGAGGGACCTTCCAATTTGGACTTTAGTCACAAAGTATCATGATTTTAGATGCGGGATAAGTTGTCTCTGATATTTTCCCAAATGTCTATTGAATATTCTATATTTTTTTTGTCTAAAAATACTCCTAACGTTATAATTTTTTGAATTCGTTAATGCTCGCTTAATAATAATTCTATTAACTGCATAAACGGATGTTAAATCCTCTATGACGTGGTGACACGTGTAATATTTTGACATGGCAATATTTGTTGATATTTATTTTGTTTATTAATTATTTATTTTGTTTTAAAGAAAAATAAAATAAATAATTAATAAACAAAATTAATATTTATATTTAATAAACAAAATAATTATTTATATTTATATTTAATTCATTAACACAAATAACAAAAATTAAGTCCTCTTAAATTAATTAATACAAAATAAAAATTTTAAACAGTTTTTAACAAAATTTTTAAACTGTTTTTAACAAATTTTTTATTCTGTTTAAACTGTTTTAAATTTTTTTTGTTAAAACTGTTATAAAATTTTTTTAAAAATTTTTTTTAAAGTTTTTTTTATTTTGTTTTAAAAAAATTTATAAAATAATATAACAGTTTAAAAAAAATGTGCTAAAAACAGTTAAAAAATGTATAACAGTTTAATTTTTTTTTTTATAACAGTCTAAATTTTTTTTGTTAAAAGCAGTTTAAAATTTTTTGCTAAAAACAGTTTAAAAATTTATAACAGTTTTTTTTTAAAAATGTTAAAAACAGTTTAAAAAAAAATTATAACAGTTTAAAAAAATTTGTTAAAAACAGTTAAAAAATTTATTTTATTTAAAAAAAAAAAATTTAACTGTTTTAAATTTTTTTGTTAAAAACAGTTAAAAAATTTATTTTGTTTTAAAAAAAATGTAACAGTTTAAAAATTTTTTTGTTAAAAACAGTTAAAAAAATTTATTTTGTTTTAAAAAAAAATTTATAATAGTTAAATTTTTTTTTTATAACAGTTTTAAATTTTTTTTGTTAAAAACAGTTTAAAAAAAATTGTTAAAAAAAGTTATTTTGTATTTTAATATTTTTTTAATCAGTATTTAGTATTTTTTAATTAGTATTTTAATTATTTCCATGTGGCAGCCACGTAAGCAATTTGGACGGATGTTAGTCTATGTGGCATGTCTGTCAATGGCAGGGGCACGAATGACCCAAAAAATATAACGTTAGGGGTATTTTTGGACAAAAAAAAAATATAAGGTGCTCGGTAGACATTTGGGAAAATGTCAAGGGCATTTTTGGACTTTATCCCTTTTAGATGCTTACTTACATGATCAGAAATAATTTATTTATTTTTTGAAAAGAATTATATTACGTTAAAAAGTATCAAATTTCGTATAAATAAACACATTAACTAATCACCTTTGTATTTTTATTAATTTATATCTTTTTGTTTTAAAATTAGAATTAAAATTTGATTTTGAGATCAAATGATGACATATTAAACTTTAAATTGATGTGAATTTATTTAATTTTAATTGATACAATAATTATAATTGTATAGTAGTATATAACAATAACTATTAGTTACAAATTTTATTTATTCTACTTTTATGAATTGTATAAAATTTAAAATTTAATGTCATTATTTAATTTTAAAAGTCAAATTATATTTTAAATTTTAAAATAAAAAGATATAACATAAATATTACTCTCCTAAACAATCATCAATCAACGTACACGTGCCTCAAAAAAAAAGTCAGACAAGTTGACATGATGAAGACAAGCAGAGGAAGATAGAAATAATCCAATTAAAAAAAAAAAAGCTCATGATTTTTTACCAAAAGATTAGAAATATTATTGCATTTTCCAAATGGGTAGTGAAAGTTGATCTGCTCATAATAATGTATTGGGTAGATGGAAATTCTTTAAATTTTATCTGATTAAGACTTTATTTACTTATTTTTTTTATATTATATATAATTTCTTCTTCCTTGGACTTTTTATTTTTGTTTTTTTATGTAGTATATTGCTCTTGTACCAACCTAACCTTACCAGAAAATGGTATTTTTACTATTAGATTGTCTCTCTATATAGTGTATAGGTCAAACCCTAAGCTCTCCACTTGTTCAAAGCCACTTCATTTATTCATATTTTTGTGGGTTTATGTTGAATTGCAGGTTTTGAGTATTGATATGGTCTATGTATCCTAATCTTGAGCTATATCTCTGATTCAGGTACACATATTATAGTAAATGCCTTTGCTTATCTCCTTTGCCTTCTCTTCCTTCTATTGTATATTGGTTTTGTCTTACAATTCCCTTATGAAGACTTCGTATGGACTATAAGTTATGATTGGTGTCTAGCTATGATTCCCTTTTTTCAAATCTTAAATAGTAGAGATTGGATTTTGGTAAATGTTAAACTGTTTCCGTAATTGATTTTTGGTGTAAAAGAAAAAGAGTACTCCAAATTGATCTTCAATACTATGGGAGTATGATGTCAATTGGAGAACTGTTGGCTTGAATCCAAATTTGATTAGTGCATAAGGTTTTTATGCCTTGCCTTTTGATCTGTTTGTGTTGGGTGGGCGGTTGGGGGTGGGGGGTTGTCGTTAAGTGTGTCAAACTCTTTTAATCGATGATATAGTTGCTTGTGGGAAGTTAAAAATTCTCCTCATCCAAAACACCTTGCTTTAGACCTCTAAATAATGATATCCAAACATATATTCATGCATCTGCAGTTGCTTGCTTTTGTACAAAAATTAGTAGATACCTTGGTCAAATGGGGATCGAATATTGTGTGCATCCATCTCTCTGTCTCATATGATTTAGGGATTTATTGTATTTCACGCCCCATATGCTGGTCATATTCTGAATTCAGAGCATTAGAAATTCGTTTGACTACACAGGCAGAATTAAATTACGGAACTTGTGTTCTCTAATTGGCATTGTTACATTGCCTGTGGATGTCACCCTGGCTTTCTAGAACACTAGGCGACGAATCCTTTGTTCAGCTGCACATACAGCACCTGCAAAATCTGTTCTTTACTCTACTTAGCTTATTCTGTTTCTATTGGTGTTAATCATATAAATTTGACTTTAATCTTCACTATAAATAGTTTACTTCTGCTACCTACCTAATTCCATGATATTCTATATTTATGGAAAAGGTCTTGTCCATTTGCATTTGAGCATAAATGTTGAGAAAAAGAGAGTACGATTAGTAATAAGTGAATGTGTAGAAAACTTGCTGTCATTACTTCGCTTTTGCATATATTTCATTTGGGTGAAGAAAAATAACTGTTTGATACTAGGCTTTGAATTGCATTTCTGTTAATAAGTCATTTATGGTGATGTTTCCAACTTAGGTAGCTCAGCTTGTGAAATTAATTTCCTTGCAATCTCATCTATTGAATAGTACCAGTAAGTTGGAGAATCACAACCGTAACTAAATCAAAGAATCTAATAGAAGCTTTTCAGTTTTCCTAGATACTATAATTCTTCCTGCAGCTAATTGCTTTGCTCATATGTCTTGTTAGACCATACGGATGATATGAAGTTAGGCAAAACTATTAAATACAATTTCATTTGGAGTGGTCTTTGGTACATATTAGTTATATTAAGGGTGTTTTTTTATAAAAAAAAATTATGGCCGAGTACTTCCATAGGCCTCTTCTAAAACCCACCCAATTATGGAAGAACAAAATCATATATTTGGAATTATTGTTTCTTCACTTGCTATGACCAGAAGCATAGTATGAGCAGTTGCAATTTCTTTGCTTACATTTGGATTCATCTTCAAGCACGTTAAATTTTCTCCACGGGAAAGGAACGTGAGATTCAGGTCAATATATCTCTTATTGTCTTTCTGACTAGAACTTGTGCTTGGTTAAACTGACTTACATATGTCAGTGAAGAAAGATTGAAGATTTAGTTCACCATTTTAGTTCAGAGGAGGCTGTGCCAACCAACTTTTAAACTAAAAGATGGGAAATGTCATAAACTATCAACTCCACTCAACAATGCACAATCGCACATTATCCTGAACGAAAATGTGATAGACTTTAAGAATTCAGAAACCTTAGTTGCATCTGTTGAGTTTCAAAGGCTGCATTTTAAAGAGTTACTGAAGTTGTTTGGTTGGATGACTCAACTGTAATTATTATAGAAATATTATCTTATTTGGTCCTTGAGATTTATAGGGGTTTTTCTTAGCAAGTTCTTATAGTTGTTCTCTTTCATCTCCAAAAAGATAATTAACATGAAACTTTAGCTAAGTTTATAAGTAATTATGTTGGTCGTTACTGTATGCTTGCTAGTTAGCTCATCATACTTATTACTTAACAGCCTGATAGTATTGTAGCAGACTCTCTCTTTGTATGTATTTTCATAACATTAATAATATTAATTACTTCATTTATTGTCCCTATATATATATTGTAACACCCCAATCTCACATCGAAAGATATCGGAAAAATGTGTCTGTGTATAAGGAATTAAGTTACTAAAAATAGTACATTTAGTCGGTAAGCCTATGGTAAGCTAAGATTACCCAAGAAGATACTATTGGGTTAGTGGTTTAAGGCCTTGTTTGGATGGATTTGATTCGATTTGGACTTGGGATTTGAACCAAGATTTGTTTCGGACTCAGAATTTGACCCGGTTGTTTCATATATATTCATTTCCTCATTTGTGTATGCTTAGTTATCCTAAATGCACCTGTTTTTATTTATTGTTTTTGTTTTATTTTATTTATTTTTTTTGTGTGGTGAAGGTGAAGTTAAACTGAGGCTTTCCGGTAGGCATAGTGTTTAAGAGATTGCAAGTGTGAATAGCCAGACCACATTCTGGTATTTTTGGTTTTTCAATTGAGATTTTTTAAAAAAATTATTTCATTTTTTGGGTAAGTGCCCACGCAGTTTTACTCGTTGAAGAGGTAATTACATAGTTAATGAGTTTATCATTGACTTCTTTTCAGATCTGTCAACAGTTTGTGACACAAGTACACCATGTCATTAGTTCGTCCCGCATCATCGTATGGAGATCGTAAGCTTTTCCCACTAAATGGAAGCAACCAGAGCTCGGCCTTGTCCACATCAACAACCGATTCTAACAAGCATAGCATCACGTATGGTACTGAATCTTACAGCAGCAAGAGTTATGATCCTAAGTATTTCCTTGACTCCCCAACTGATGAACTTAATCCCCAATCTAGCTCTAGCCGGGCGCAAGGTGCCTCTTCATACCAGCTAATGGCTGTCCAAGAACCATTTGACTCCTCTTATATGGCCATGAGAGATTCTGATGCCTATCAATCAAATTTTGAGCTAGAATACTTGGAAAGTCACAGTCCAGAAGCAATAGACTTCGATGACGATAAGATGAGATTAAAGCTTCAAGAACTTGAGAGGGTACTTCTTGACGGAAATGATGAAGATGATGATTCGGTGATTGGCCCTGATCAAAGCATGGAAATTGATGGTGAATGGGCTGACACGGTCCAAAATGTTCTGCTCCATGACTCGCCTAAAGAATCTTCATTCTCGGATTCGAACATCAGTAGTATCAGCAGCGACAAAGAATTATCACTAGTTTCAAGTTACAGTCCCAAGCAATTACTTTTTAACTGTGCTGCCACGATTTCAGATGGAAATGTTGAAAATGCATCGTACATGATAAATAAGCTGCGGCAGAGAGTTTCAATCCAGGGAGAACCTTCTCAAAGAATTGCAGCATACATGGTAGAAGCACTCGCAGCTCGAATGGCTACCTCTGGCAAAGGTCTTTACAAAGCTCTTAAATGCAAAGAAGCCCCCTCCACTGATCGTCTTTCGGCCATGCAAGTACTCTTTGAGGTGTGCCCTTGTTTTAGGTTTGGATTTATGGCTGCAAATGGTGCAATTATAGAGGCGTTTAAAAACGAAAAAAGAGTACATATAATTGATTTTGATATAAACCAAGGAAGTCAATATATAACACTCTTGCAAACACTTGCTAATCATCCTGGTAAACTGCCTTTCTTGAGATTAACCGGGATTGATGACCCTGAATCCGTTCAACGTGCCACTGGAGGCCTAAAACTCATTGGGCAGAGGCTTGAGCAACTGGCTGAAGCACTTGAAGTGCCATTCGAGTTCCAAGCTGTTGCAGCAAAAATAGAAGTAGTAACTCCTGCAAATCTAGACTGCCGCCCTGGAGAAGCACTTTTAGTGAACTTTGCTTTCCAGCTGCACCACATGCCTGATGAGAGCGTTTCAACCGTAAACCAAAGAGATAAGCTTCTCAGGATGGTTAAGAGCATGAATCCGAAACTTGTAACTGTTGTTGAGCAAGATGTGAACACCAACACTGCTCCATTTTTACCGAGGTTTGTTGAAGCATACAATTACTATTCTGCTGTCTTCGAGTCTCTCGATGCAACTCTCCCAAGAAATAGCCAGGACAGGATGACTGTGGAAAAACAGTGTTTGGCACGTGACATAGTTAACGTTGTTGCGTGTGAGGGGGAGGAAAGGATTGAGCGTTATGAAGTGGCCGGGAAATGGAGGGCGAGGATGATGATGGCTGGTTTCAATACATGTCCTATAGGTCCAAATGTCAATGATGCGATTCGGAAACTTATAAAGAAGTACTGTGACAGGTTCAAGGTGAGGGAGGAAACAAATGCACTTCATTTCGGATGGGAAGACAAAGTCTTGATTGTTGCTTCAACATGGAGGTAATGGGCTCATTTAAAACAGTGAAACTGTTGAGGTGTAATGTTATTCAAGCCTTGTTTGCCTTTGTAATTTTATAGTATTTCTATTGGAATTAGATTGCATTAGATTGTAGATTTTGGTCCTAGTGGAGGAGAATTAAGTTGGTGCAATTCCCTTTTTCATGAAAACTTGGTACTTCTAATGGCTATGCATCTCATTCTACACGTATATACATTTTCCTATATATGTCATTCTTTATTTAACTTGTTTTTTTTCCGGATATGAGATTTTAATTTATTAATTTGGTCGAGTGGTTCATCAGTATGTTTTGGTATAATCATTTTTGTCTCTGTTCCTTGGATCCTTGGTGCTTGACATGGCTTGGGTGCTGCTCCGATGTTGGAGTATGTAGGGGTCAATTTTTTGAATCACTTAATTGACTAGAAAGCAAGTAAAAATACTTTCGAGGGGAATGAGTTTAAAGTCTATAAATAAGAATTGTCATGATGGAAATCAAACCTAATTGACTCGATATTCTAAGATCTAGGTTCAAAAGGACAATTAAATTGTGAACAATTCAACCAAATCACTATGAAGAAATTAATTTTTTTTGCTCATTTTTATGATACGTGATAATGATACATGCAACGGTTACAAGATAAACTCTGTTTTTAATGATTCTTAAATCTTGATAAACAAGTTGGGTATGGCAAGATACCGTTATTAAGAATCTCCTATGTGAGTTTGAACTGTGCCAATTCTATGAGAAGAATAAGGTTATACTTCTCTAAAGCAGTCATAAATCCGGGATTGTTTAGGGCCGAAATGAACAAAATCATGAGAACCAAATAATGTTTGGAAAGACTGTATGAATTACTATTGTGTCAATTTACACAAACGGTTAGATAGTTCAAGACATCATGTTCACTGGACAACTAGTAAATCAGATAGTCTTTCATAAGGGAAGGTTCAAAGTCAAAAGTCATATTTCTCTATACAGATGATTTTAAATTAAGTCTCTCTCACAGAGTCTGCATAAAATTTGCACAAGGCTGGCAGTCAATTTCATTCACGTGGAGGAATATTAAAAATTGAGCCAAATTTGAAATGAGTTTTATTAATTATTTGAAGTGAATTCACATATCAATGTATTCTACTCCATGAGTAGAATAAAGTAAGTATTTGTAAGCTCAAATCCATGGAGTAATAAATGAGAAATTAACTCTCAAAGATCACCTTTGAAAATGATAATAAATACTTGTGGATAGCCAAGTCCCACATCGATTAAGAACTAAAGTATTAATTGATTTATATACAATAAAATTGCTCTTGGGTTTGGGCCCCAAGGGGTACCCACTTTTGTGGAAGGGAGAGAAACTAGCCAAGGTTTGGTTTGAACCCACACGTGCACCGCCGATCGACCGGCCTGGTTGGGCTCGCTCTCATGGTTCTGGGTCCTTGTATATAATTCTTTGGACAATTTATTTTATTTAGTTAGTTATATTATCAGTACTGTGTCATTTTGATAAATATTATTTTTTATTATACTATGTCATTTTGGGAAGCATTATCTGTCGAACGGACGTGTCAAAATTGCGTCGTTTTGGGAAAGGCTATTTACCTGAACGAACGTCCCAAAACTGCGTCATTTTTGTTTGAACGAACGCACCATTTCTACTAAGCCTAAAACTACGTCATTTTTGTTCTGCTAAGCCTAAAAACTACATTGTTTTTTGTTCGAACGGACGTGCTCTTTTTGCTTAGTCTTAAAACTACGTCGTTTTGGCTAAAACAATGCCTTTTCAAGGGGTTGTTGTGACGTCTCCAAAATAGGTCCACACGACCCATTTTGGGTAGCCAAATACACACTATAGAATCCAAATACAAATCTTCTAATTTACAACTATTCAACTGTCGTGCAAAATACGACAACACATAAGCTGTGGGTTTCAATACAAATAACAGTACTCACACTCCAAATCAATGATACTTTACATAAAGGTACAGTCGATAACTGTTTTAGGAATTAAAATCTTTGAAAAATGCTCAAGGAAGCCTTCATACATGGGAGACCATGCATCTAAGTTATAATAGATATCATAGAACTTGAGAATTAACCTTGGTTGGCAAAATAGACCCCAAAGAAGAACGAGAAGATTACTATCATGTTCATTCTAATGGTATGTATCTTCTTGCCATATAATTATCTTCATTGTCTCAAATTAAGGATTATATTCCAATCATACTCCAAGATTATATAGATAATGCTCATAGATATAGTCAGTAAGTGGATGCGCACAACCATATCTTATAATAAAACGAATTTATATGTGGTTAGACATCATGTATGATAGTGACAACACACCCTTTAAGCTCTCCGTACAATTATGTCCTCCTCATTCTAATGGGGACGCTTTTAAAGTCGGGTTCTCATCACCCTATTGTTGTTCACCAAAATTAACTATTAAATGACATATAAAATACGACACACATTTTAAGTCCTCAATACAATTATATATTGTCATGTTGTTTTATAATGTATTGAGAAACTTCAATAGTCATAGACCATCACTCTATTCCCATGTTATCCCCGCTCGACCCAGCTACACTCTTCTTACCTTAAAGGAATTGTGAAGCAAAATGGTGAGCACAAATAGCCCAGTAAAGAATATTATGACTAAAGATAATCAAATTAATTAGATATTTAGACCATATGGTAGATGATAAAAGTGTTCAACCATAATTGCAGCAGAATCAACAATCCATTAGAAGAGTCGAGTAGAACATAATGTCTACTATCTCCTCCAAATTAAAAGTCCATCATTAATATTTCATTCCTGTAATACCCATCAACAGTTCTGTTTTGTACCCAAGACAAAGAGAACTTTCATTACCTGTCTTCACCTGAACCACAAAAGATTATAGTTAAATTCATAATTCATGTTTATAATAATGTAAATCAACAGTTTCTCCTTGCAACAAAGGCATAATAAAACTTTCACTCAATGTCCTTGCCACAAAGGCTAAAGAAACTCAATAATCATATCGCCTTTACACCCTACACTAAAGACATTCAAATGTAACAATAATGATTATGATCATACCAATCAATTGTCTATCTTTGCACTACGGGCAAAAGATATTCAACTGTAATATCAATGGTCATGATAATACCAATCAATTGTCTGTCTTTGAACTACGGGCTAAAGATGTTCAACTGTAAAACCAATAATCAGTAGTCCATCTTTGCACTACGGGCCAAAGACATACAACTTTAAAATCAATAATCAACAGTCCATCTTTGCACTACGGGCCAAAGACATACAACTGTAAAACCAATAATCAATCGTCTATCTTTGCACTACGGGCCAAAGACATACAACTATAACACCAATGGTTATGATTATATCAATACACAATTCCGGTCATGATTGTACCAATACATAATTCTTGGTCATAATCATACCAATCAACATTTCATTTTTGAACTATGGGCCAAAGATAACTTTCCAACACAATTTTAAGTATGAGGATTATAACAATGATATAAAGAATGAATCAAGTGAGATCAATATTAAATATTAGAGATTTATAATTTATTTTTATCCAGAGTTCAAGAATGTCCAAATTATCAACATGAAGATCAAAACATGGATTCAATTTCAAGAATAAGATTCATAAAAGATAACTTGGACAAAGAAAAGAAAATTAAATTCCATTGTGAATATTACTCATGAATAGTATCGTATGAATAATACCCATAAATAGTACCGTATGAATAGTACCCCGAATGAATAGTACCCCGACTTGAGAAGATTAAAATTTCAATAAGAGAGTTTAGACCAATATTCAAGTGAAATGATATTAGATGAAGCACAAACCTCAAGGAATTTTTAATTATTTCAGGAATTATAGAAGCAATAGTAAGTTTAGATTTAGGAATATGAAATGAAATAATACAAGAAACTATAAATAGATTTTCACCCGTCATGCGGTAATCCGCGTAGACAGATCATTTTCATAACTTAATAAAGAATGAATACGAATTGTTATTCACCAGGCATTCGATAGTTCGCGTAGACAGGTTATTCCCACATTAATAAACAATGAATACGAAGGGTTTTTACCAGGCATGCGGTAGTCCGCGTAGACAGGTTATTATTGGTGTAAAATCTAATTACGCTCAGCACACAAGTATATGTGGTCAACAAGTAATATAATGATAAGAAAAGAATCGTTCCCATAAGGAATAACAAGAAATTAATCCTGACAATTACCAGTTTCGTATTAACCCAATTTTATTAAACTAATCGAAATCAATGATTATACCTAATAAAAACTAAAAATTAAAAATATCAATCAATCAACACAACTTAAAAAGCTTAAGTTCAAACAAATAATGGAGACTTAGGCTTTACAATTTCACTTTAAGTATCATTCCAATTATCACACCTTATTCCAGTTTAATTCATTATTTTAGTTTATAAATCAAGAACGCTTATGTATAATTAGCCATTTCTCAATGCACTAAAATCATATTAACTTAAATCCACAAATTAGATAGAATTAAGCCAAACACCCTAAATAACTAATTCACTATATCTCTATGTGAATTACGCTTAAGAAGGATTTAATTCCAAGTTCTTACCAAATTACATGTGATGCCAGACATATCTCTACCCTAACATAAATCAAGATTCCACTAAATCACAGAATTCAAGAACACATGCTATTATGAGTAGGTCTAGATTTATACATCATCTCTCGAATCCATATAAATTCACATAAAATTAGTGATCAAATGCAATTCATAAATTAATCACAATAGATAAACCGAATTAATAATTTATTAAACTCAAATCAATGCATAATAATTGTCATTCAACATTAAAGATCCATTACAAGCCTAAAAAGTAATTTAGTTTATAACTAATGAATTAAATACTGAATAAATAAAAGAAATCATCATACTGATTACACAAATTGAAATTAAAGAAGAATAGTAATACACCACCTTTCTCGTCCTTCAACTTTGCAATCTTCGTGAAATCACATCTCTTCTTCGTTCCTCCAAGCTCTTTCTTTCAGTTATGGCTCTCTAAGTGTATGCTCAATTGTTGGACATCTCCATCACTTAGCATAAGTTAATTTTTCCTTAGCCCCATCATCACCAATTCTAATCCATCTTCAAACTCATCTAATACGAATTCTAATGAAAATCAAACTCCTAATTAAACCCAACAAGTTTTTAAACATAGAATCCCAATTAACATGAAATAACCTCCTTGATACATTCCTAATATAACCTCATTACATAAAGAAGTGATATGTCCTAACACAACTCAACTTCCAGTATAGAAAAGTAACACAACTCTTGATCCGTCCGACCGGCGCTCCCCGCGCCAGGTTTTGTACTATAGCGGCGCGACCCACACTATATGATCAGTATGTTCTTGCTTACAGCGCGCCTCGCGCCGATTCCTTTGTCATCATGGAGCGCCCCGCGCCGGTAATGCAGAATGTCTAAATTTTGCTTGAGCTTTCTTCCAATGCCAACATTTTGATGTGCTCACTTAATATCCTGCAACAAGAACAAAACCTATCAAAAGTAACATGAAATACTCAAAAACTAACAAAATCTCAAGCTAAATTAAGATAAATCGTAGGTTAAAAACCTACTCATCAAATTCCCCCAAACTTGAAACATTGCTTGTCCTCAAGCAAAATGATATGCAATGCAATTAACTACGCTACAACTACGAATCCAGAATTAAGACAGAACATATTCTACTAATACAGCCTTAGAGAAATCATGCAAACACGATAGTAAATCA
Organism: Panax ginseng; assembly: GCA_020205605.1. Lineage (NCBI taxonomy): Eukaryota > Viridiplantae > Streptophyta > Magnoliopsida > Apiales > Araliaceae > Panax > Panax ginseng. The sequence goes on from CM035145.1 coordinate 55,792,129, forward strand.
TATCTAACACTAATCAATAACTTCCCAATCACTCATCAAATCTTAAACTGTTCTTACGGATATAATGCATGTGCGCTCAACAACCATACCAACCGATATAATGCTAAATACAACACATAATAGATCTCTTTAAAGGCATCATATAATGTAAACTCACAAAATTCACAAACAAGCTAGATCCAACCAAAGTCAAACATCCACCAAGTTTAAGAGTCCAAACTGGGATACTTATGCTCTATTTTTTTTTTTATTACGGGGGCATCTTGCTCTTTTTCCGTTTTATTGATTTTTTTTTATTTCCCATGACTGAGCAATGTCTCATTCCATTAGGCTAACCGTGTTACCCCTTAGCAAGCTTTCGACCAACGACTCCCAGACCATTTAGACCTTAGGGCGCTTGGTGTAGAGACAATCCCCTCGGGCGTACTTGCTCAAGTAACAAAGGTCTCAAAACAAAACTAGTCACGTTTTTTTAATGAGCTTATATATCCCAAATTTTCCCCCCAAACTTTTGTTTTTATCTAAGTTTAGCCATCTCCGCCTATTCATGCCTTTTCATTCATTCAAACTAGTATTATCCTTAAGAATTCCAGTATGTGCTAATTTAAATGTTATCAATCAACATAGTTGTTTTTAACGTGCTAACCTGATTATACCAGTTTCAAACAGAAAAAGATCCAATTTCATAACAAGGAGTCACATCAAAGCCCAAATAGTCAATACTAATTTGTCTACACAATTTCAATCTCATCATTGGCCAAAAATAGACTTTTACTATCTAATATCTGGATTCATGAAAAATAAACTACATGCAATTGTTTTTACTATGCATCTATGAATGAACATATTAAACTAAAAGATATGAACAACAAACAATTATAAAAACATAACAAACTAACTAACATGATTTTTAAATCTTCACAAATTAACCAGGTAGAAGCAAACCCCCCAAACTTAAATCAAGTAATGTCTTCATTACGACAAAATAAAGGAAAGAAAAACATGAGGACTTCCCTGAAAGACGAGTCACTGCTCGTTGTCATCCGAAGGAGGGTATGCTGGAAGGACCGGAGGAACTGGCATGGCCATCGGATTAACATTAGGATTGCAGCGAGAAAACGCATCAGCAAGCGTGTTGAAAGCATTTGCATTGTACTGATGCATCAAATCTTGTTGTTGAGCCAACTATAAGAATTGATTCCTTGAACCTCGAGGTGGTTTCTCTTCCATTGGTTCAGCTGTAACCAGGGGTGAGGGTTGGCAAATTATAATATAACCTTCTCCTCTTGGATGTGATCTTTCCCCCTCCCATGCCTTGTACTTCTTAATTATAGCATGGTCGATTATAGCCATCGGTTGTTGAGTAGGTTCAGAAGGATGCCATTGCACCCCAGCTTTGCAGCACAAATCGGTTATGAGGAATCTATGTACAAGGCCCCCCGTAGTACTTCCCCATAGCAGCCGATCAATTGATTCTTGAATGCATTCACCCACATCCACATTGTAGAACACCACTGAATTATTCACCCTATAGTGGTGGTGAACAATCCCATATAGCACCCGCGCCGTTTCTTTAGTTACATCATTTTGGTGGCGTGTGGGTATTAAACGGGTACAAAGGAATGCATACCATGCTTTACCATACCTACTTAGCACTAAGTGAGGAAAACTTATCTTTTCATTTATTTCGGCTCGGGTTACCCATTGTGTTCCCGGTTTGCACAATCGTATAATCAATTCATCTAGGTTAGGCAAACCATCTTCATAGCACCCGTCAGTCGGTGTTTCAAGCCCAAAATACTCATTGATGGCATCGGCATGGAAATACACCGATTTACCCCTTACCATGACTATGTGATCGACATGCTCCATGACGTTGGCATAAAACTCCTTCACTATGTTGATTACCACTGGAAGTGGCTGCTCCACTAACTGAAACCAATTACTTTCCACGATCATCAGTGCCATATCACCTTCAAGTTAGCATCCGACTTTAATCCTCGTTCTAACACCAAATTCTTTTTGTCCACAGACGATTTGAACCTTGCTTAAGCCCCTTCACTAACAAATTTTGTGTGATCATACTGAGCCCGAGCAGTAGAGGTGGATGGGCGTGGTTTCTTATGTGAAGACATGGTGTATTTGGTGAATTATAGGTAAAAAATTTGGTTCAGGAAATTTGTCGAACAGTTGGTGGGAGTGAAGGCTAATTCCCCCAAACTTGGCTTCTTTGAACAATCTCTAACCCAAAATGTGAAATAACACAAAGCAATTCTTGGGCAACCAATTCCCAAGGTTTTCCAACAAATTTTCACGAAAAAGGAAGAAGAAAAACTAAAATGTAGCAAATTAGGATTACCTTCAATAAAAACTTGTGTTTCCCCCTTTTTAGTGATGCCCTTGTTTGTAAGAATTTGTGAAGAAAAGGAATTGAACTTAGAGTTGGATTGTATTACTTATATGTGGAACGGTTGTGGCTGATTGAAGTAGTTGAATTCATATAGAAGAAAGAAAGAATGTGTGTGAGGGAGTTGGAGAGATGGTGGGTTAATGGGAGAAGGAGTTGAGAAAGATTAGAAGATGTGGAGTTTTGGAAGTTATGGAGGTTATGAGAGTTATGGAGGAGTGGGAGAGTTTGTGTGGGAAAAGAAGTTATGAAGACTAAATGTAAGAAGGAGTTATTTGGAGTTAAGTTAGATACGGACACGTCACGAACTCCTGTTAAGAATCTGAGATTTTCGAGACAAGCGTCCCACAATCAGATACATGCCTCGGTGTTTAGTACATACATCATATGGAAAGTAGGTGTTGTTAAGCTAGCGCGCCCCGCGCCATGTATAAGCTACTAGTGGCGTGCCCCGCGCCGAGTGGACAATAGGTTTATTCCAAGATGGCGCGCTACCCGTCAGAATGCAAGATACTATATGCAAGGCGCGCCGCGCAGTGAGAGATCGATAGAGTAATAAGTAATAAGCGCCCCACGTCGTGTACATGCCTTATATGGCGCCCCCCGTGCTATATGGACAGTGAATGGGTGGCTTGCTTTTTTCCTTTGCTTCTTGTAATCACACTGAGACTAAGTCATTATTCTATGAAAAATAAATATCTAAACTAAAACTAAACTATAAATTTATAAATAAATTGATTAGAAAAGGTTTAGAGCTTGGGTTGCCTCCCAAGTAGCGCTAGTTTTAACGTCGTTAGCCGGACGGTGCCTCTTGTTTCATGGTGCATCGGCAAGTGTAATTGCAATTGCTTCATTGTCAATGTCGCCACCCCAGTAGTGCTTTAATCTTTGCCCGTTGACTTTGAAGGTTTCGAGCGGATTTCTACTGTATAGCTCCACGGCGCCATGTGGGAAGACCTTCTTGATAATAAATGGACCCGACCATCTAGATTTGAGCTTACCGGGAAATAATCTCAGTCTTGAATTGAATAATAGTACCGATTGCCTCGGTTCAAACTTCCTCTGCAAGATTTTCTATTCGTGCCACTTCTTGACCTTTTCTTTATACAACTTCGAGTTCTCACAGGCTTGTAGTATGAATTCATCAAGTTCGTTGAATTAAAGTAGCTTCTTTTCTCCTGCTGCTATTTGATCAAATTTGAGCTTCTGAATTTCCTAGTAGGCTTTATGTTGTAACTCCATAGGTAGGTGACATGCTTTTCCGTAGACCAACTGATACAAAGACATCCCAATTGACGTCTTGTATGTTGTCCTGTAAGCCCATAGTGCGTCATCCAATTTTAGAGACCAGTCTTTTCTGTTCGGGTTTACTACCTTCTCTAAAATTTTCTTCACCTCCCTGTTGGAGACCTGAGCTTGCCCACTTGTCTGGGGGTGATATGTTGTTGCAACCCTATGATTTACCCCATATTTTTCCAAGAGAGCTGTGAATGCTTTATTGCAGAAATGACTTCCCTCATCACTTATGATTGCTCTTGGTGTGCAAAACCGTGTGAAGATGTTCTTTTGTAGAAACTTGAGAACAACTTTGGCATCATTTGTAGGGAGTTCTACAACTTCCACCCATTTTGTTACATAATACACATCAAGTAAAATGTATAAGTTATTGAATAAGGGAGGAAAAGGTCCCATAAAGTCCATTCCCCACACATCAAAAACTTCTACTTCCATGATTGTGTTGAGTGGCATTTCGTTTCTTTTTGAGATGTTGCCCACCCTTTAACATCTGTCACAGCTTTTCACGAACTGGTGGGCATCCTTAAATATAGTAGGCCAATAGAATCCTGCTTGAAGTATCTTTGCCGCCGTCCTCTCACTCCCATAGTGTCCCCCGTATGCAGACGAATGACACTTGTGTAATATATTCTTTACTTCGTTGTAAGGAATGCATCGGCGAATCATTTTATCTGCACACTGTTTGAATAAATATGGTTCGTCCCACATGTACCACTTGACGTCATATTGGAACTTCTTCTTTTGCTGACGTGTAAGATCAGGGGACGTATGTTGCTCACCAAGTAGTTTGAAAAATCTGCATACCATGGAAATTCTGCGTTGACCCCAAATAGTTGCTCATCCAAAAATGACTCATTGATTAAACACTTATCTGCCCCATCTTTGTCTGTATTTTCTTACCTTGAAAGATGATCTGCAACTTGATTCTCTGTCCCCTTTCTATCTTTTATTTCTAAATTAAATTCCTATAGGAGGAGGATCCATCTGATAAGTCGAGGCTTAGCATCCTTCTTCGAAATTAAATATCGAATTGCCGAGTGATCCGTATAAACCACCACCTTTGTCCCAATCAAATATGCCCGAAATTTGTCAAAGGTATATACGACTGTAAGTAACTCCTTTTCTGTAGTTGTGTAGTTTAATTGGGCATCCGTAAGTGTTTTACTTGTATAGTATATGACGTGGAATATTTTCTCTCGACGTTGACCCAAAATAGCCCCTACCGCATAGTCGTTCGCATCGCACATTAATTCAAAGGGCATATTCCAATCCAGTGTGACGATCACTGGAGCTGTAGTCAACTTTTTCTTCAATTGCTCAAATGCTGACTTACAATCCTCATTGTAGACACTCAAAATTTTCTGCACACCTATTTAGTACATTTAGAATGCTGATTCAAGATAAGCTCTAACTTACATCAATCTCGACATACGGAAGTTCGGCCTCGACCGGAACAACACACCGATACAGCCCAACCTCGAGAGATAAAGGCATAGCCCAACACCGGAAATCCGAGAAGATGATTAATCTCAGAGATAACCCCGAGGTATCCGGTCTCGGTCTCAACACCGAATTAATATCAACCTTGGAGATAACCCCAAGGAGTGAAGTTCTGGCGATAACCCCGGAAATGCTTGTTTCAAGTTCATATATGTTGCCTCTTTTTTAGTCTTAACAAAAGAGCTCTAACTCATGCAAGCATACATGTGTGTCAACAAGCAATACAGAGCAAGTAAAGTATCGATCCCACAGAGAAAGTTGTTTAATTCAAATCCCTATGCATTAACTAAATCACTATATTTATATGCTAAAACTAATGAATAAGATTGGTTTGGAATAATAACTAAAACAATAATAACGACGGAATAAATCAAATCTGGAAATAATGGGATCCTAACTTCATTTAATATTTCATTTAATCACCACTATCATGCATGACTTGTTCACATATCACAGGAAAGTAGCCAAGAGCACTAAAAGTGTTTTAGCCATTTTTCAATGCACTAAAACCTACTTACACAGCATCCATAGATGATAGACTCTATGTAATCATCAATATAACCAAAATCACTATATGTCTATGTGAAATTGCAACTATATTGAATTTAAGTACAAGCCCTTATTCTAACTCATACGGTGAAATAGTATATATCTATCTGGTTCACGAAATACATAAGCCATATAAAACAACCCCATATACGTATACTATCATGATTACAATCCATACTTGCATGTTCATTGTCAATTCTATACAAGTAGTGAAACGAATGGTGATCAAGCATTCATACATGCAAAACAATCATGATAGACATCCCATATGATATGTAAAACAATTCAGCATTCAAGCATACAATCAAACTACATATTAAAATCCGTTAGAATCCCATAATGGAGTTTAGTTCATGACTGAACCAAAAGCCATTATGGGATCAAATCTAAACATGATTAGTAAGCAACAATTGAAAGATGAAAGATAGAACTATCAAACCCAATTGCTGAATAGAATCCACTATTAATATTCAAATCCGCATAACAATCCAGCAAATACTAATAATAATCTACTCTGCTAGAAAATCCCAAGAAGAAATAGAAAAGTAGAGTTTTGGCCTCCTTCTATGTTGGAATCTCTTCCAGAGAGTAAACCCTAGTTACGCTGGTGAAAAATACGACAAAAGATATCCCTGATACGTTTGACACCAGTCAGATATTGTTTTAATCATTTACAACCATTTTAATTAAAAAACAAAATAAAACAAATCGTGACTTTAGGACTTGCTGGCGCTCCTCCTCCACAGACCTCTCGGCTGGTAGTGAGACTTGCGATGAGATTATGATGTCCAAGGGCTCTCGCATGGTAGCGCTCCCCTAGGCTTGTCATGTTCGCGGCCGCACAACTTGCGATGAGGTATCATTGTCTAATTTGGGTACTTTCATGGCGGCGCGTCTCAAGTTCGTTCATCTGTCAGCTGCATCTGTCGCATGGCTTGCGATTGATGAACTCGGTTCGCTCACGAGTTTGGTTACGCATTATTGTTGCTTCTTCTTGAAGTGTCCTATGTCCATCCATGCTTGTCCATCCATGCTCCACTCAATCCTCAGCCATGCACATTCCAGCTTTTGCCTCGCCTCATGCGTCCATTAGCCTCGTGCCCTATAATACCACCAAATTAGGTCGATTCCTGCACTTATTCACCAAAAGGAGTTTTAAGTATATGCAATGCAAACTAACATGAAATGCAGCTAAAATATACTAAAATGTACTTGAGATGGGCATAGTTCGCATGAATTGGTACTCCATAAGTAGGTATAAAACCCACTTATCAAATACCCCCAAACTTGAACCGTTGCTTGCCCTCAAGCAATGCATACTAATGAACAATGAAAATGCAGCTATTTTACTATGCAACTAAATTATGATGCAACTAATCTCACATTGTTCCAACTATCATAGAAATTCAGTCCAATTTGCCTCAGCGAATTTTTCTAGATTCAAGAATACATATTCAAACCAAACTGTAGGCATAATGTCATACACTCAGATAATTCACAAATGCTGTAGAGATGTTGTGTGTGTGTGTTGTGTTTGCCAAAACTTGATTTAGGCACATAATACTCATGCTATATTGCTCAAAATAGAAAATTATAGCTTAAATCAAGACTTATGTATATATATGCAACCAAGACTATTCCAACATCTTAAAATAAACTAAGGTTCAACAATGGGCTTAAGTGCTTTATTTTTACTCACGAGGGCGACTTTCGCACTTTCCCGCGGTGTTTATTGCTATTTTTCTTTTCTTTTTTTTTTCTTTTTCTACATGACTGTGCAATGTCTTACTCCATTAGGAAACACTGCTACCCCTTAGCGAGCTTTCGACCAACGACTCCCAGACCATGAAAGACCTTAGGGCGCTAGGTGTAAAAACAATCCCCTCGGGCGTACTTACTCAAGTAGCCAGGGCCCCGAAATAAGACTAGCCACGTTATTACTATTTTTCTTTTCTTTTTCTCTTTTTTTTCTTTATACATGGCCTACCCATGTTTTCCCAAAGTTTAAAAATCAATGTTTTATACAGTCTAACTCACTTTTCACATATTTCCCTTTTTAAAACTACATTTTTCTATCGAGCAATGCAACACATACTTCTTATACCTACAAGTGTTTGTGAACACATTTGTGCAAACCGAAAAGCATTTAAATGAGATTATGAATTGCATTGTGTAAAACAATATATCTCAGCTCATATTATCCAAAATACTCAAAAATCATTTAAAAACTTCACTATTATCATTGGCTAGACAAAAATTTCTATACGGCAAGATCTGTGAGATATGAAAACTAAACATGAAACTAAAGAATAGACTACAAAAATATGCAAAAAATAACTATATGATGCAAAAATTTAAAACTAATCATGCAAAAACTAAAAAAGAATAAACTAATCATGCAAAACTACACTACTCCCCAATACCCCCACACTTAGAATATTCAATGCCCCATTGAATGAAGGTAAAGGGTAACGAAAAACTCCCCTAATTATCGGTGGTACCACCCTCCTCGAGTGGTGAATCCGGTGGTGGATATGGCTGCTATTAGAATTGAGGCCACTCTAAGCGTTGTTCCTTCTCACTGCAATAAAAAGCTTCGGTCAAGGCCCTTGTGAGTCCCGTCACAAATGTGCCCAAATTATCGTACATGGCATCGAATTTTTGCTCCAACCTACGGAGCTGGCGATCACCATTGGTGGCACGTGCGTGCTTGGACGGGCCTGCCTCATCTGCCTGAGGGGGCTGCTGTGACGACTCTAGAAAAGTGGGCTGAAGGATGAATCCTAGTCCGCGTAGGTGTGGTACACCACCTGTCCACTCCTTGAACCGTGCAATAACAGCATGACTGATCGCGTGGCTTGGATGCTGCAACTGCTCATTATTCCATTGGACCCCTTGTTGGGTACAGAGCATGGCTACCACCGATGCATGTGGAATAGTCCCCGTTCTGCTCCCTCACATATAACGTAGCATGTTTTGATGAATTAAAAGGCCTACATCAATGTACTTGCCTTTGATGATTCCCCATAAAATGATAGCACGCTCAGTGGTTATTGCATTGTAATGAGCTGACGGAACTAGCTTGGCACAAATAAACAGGTTCCATGCTTGGGCATATCGATTCAATGCTGATGATGGAAACGTTTTTGGTTCAGTTGTCCCAGTCTTATACTTCCATTTGGTGCCCGGAATACACAAATCAGTAATCACAACTGCTAGATCCATTTCTAAATATTCACCTTCTTATCCAATTATCGGACCCTTTGGGTGGTGGTGCATCATATATGTTGAATCTTTGCTACGATCATTTGAAGAATTCGAAAATTCATCTGCTCTTCTCGAACCAGCGTTATGCCTCTTGTTATCATCTCCTCAGTATTTGCATAAAATTCTCTAACAATCCCCATTGGGATAGGCATAGGAGATGCAGTTAAGCCAACCCAATCTCTTTCGCGTATCATATACCAGAGTTGGCCATCCTGCTTCTCAGGTAGAAGTCCCCGTTCCTTCACAAATGATTTGGCCACACTCTGATAATAGTCTTGCTGGGCTTCCATACTGATAGATTTACTCTCGTCCAAGACATCCTCTTCTAGGTTATCGGAAGAAGATTCTGATGAAGAAGAGATGGAGATTGCGCGTGCTCTTTTTGGACCCATGTGTGGATGAGAGAGAGAATGCAGAGGGATTGTTGATGAGCTTACCCTGAAACTTACTGCTACACAACCCAAATAGAACCCTAGATTTATGTCAGGAAAGGGATTTGTGGGTAGGAACTTGTATGAGAGTTGATGAGTATTATGAATATGGGAGAACAGAGGAATACGCTTTTATTATATCAGCTGAGAAACCCAAGTAGACCACGACTCGAATTTTATACTTAAAAAAAAAAACTATCCACGTCTGCTCATATCGCATGCAGCGCGTCCCTTGCAATGGGTTGCGGTAGCATGGTGGCATGTGATGGCAGTCTAGTCTCGAGGTATGTGGTGGTATGCGTATTTGATGGGTAATGTAATCATTGCGTGGCCGCGCGACCCTGCTTTCTGCAGTGTTGAGTTTACTCCCAAACTAATTACATGAGATATCACTTTAAGATTCATGCAGCACACCATTTACCCGTATCAATGTGTGAATTATAGAATAAGCATAAATGAATAAGTGGATTTTATACACTACTAAGACAATGTCCTATGCATACTTTAGTACCTACTTACTTATGCTCACATAGCCTTCTATTACGAATGAAATAAAGGTGAACTAGCTAAATACTACTAACTAAATAAAAAGAAAATAGAGATAGAGATAATGGGTTGTCTCCCATCAAGCGCTAAGTTATAGTCAGTTAGCTTGACTGTCTCGGATGCTCATGTTGAAGAAAGAATTGAGGCGACTTGCTGTCTGTCTACCTCACCACCAAAGTAATGCTTTAAGCGCTGTCCATTCACCTTAAAAGGCTTGTCTGGCAACGTATTGAATACTTCAATTGCACCATGCGGAAAAATTGTTTTCACTGTAAATGGTCCTGACCACCTCGATTTCAGCTTCCCAAGAAAAAGCTTGAGTCTGGAGTTATAAAGAAAAACCCTTTGTCCTGGTTCAAATGCTCTCTCAATGATTTTTCGGTCATGCCATTTCTTCACTTTCTTCTTATCTGACTTGAATTCTCGTATACTGCAATCGAATTCATCCAACTCATTGAGTTGATGTAGGCGTTTCTCCCCGACAGCTTTCAAATCAAAATTTAGTTTTCGAATTGCCCAATATGCTTTATGCTCGAGTTCCATGGGAAGGTGGCAGGCTTTTCCATACACGAGTTGAAAAGGTGACATACCCAACGGCGTCTTTTATGCCGTCCTATAAGCCCATACTGCATCATCCAACTTCAATGACTAGTCCTTCCTCGTGGGATTCACAACTTTCTCCAGGATTCTCTTAACTTCTCGATTGGACACTTCAGCTTGGCCATTCATTTGTGGGTGATATGCTGTAGCAATGTGATGATTCACCCCATATTTAGCCAACAAAGCTGTAAACTTCTTGTTACAAAAGTGACTACCTTCGTCACTGATGATAGCCCTTGGAGTCCCAAACCTCGTGAAGATACTTCTGTGCAAAAATCTGAGGATGACCTTGGCATCATTTATCGGAAGAGCTGCCACTTCTACCCATTTCAAGACATAATCTACAGCGAGCAGAATGTAGAGATTTCCGCAGGAGGAAATGAAAGGCCCCATGAAATCAATTCCCCATACATCAAAAATTTCTACTTCCATGATTGTATTCAATGGCATTTCATTCCTTTTAGAGATGTTCTCCACTCGCTGACAACTATCACACCGCTGGACAAAATTGTATGCATCCTTGAAAATTATCGGCCAGTAGAATCCTGCTTGTAGTATTCTAGCCGATGTTCTTTCACCCCCATAGTGACCGCCATACACAGTAGAGTGACAATCCTGTAAAATCCCCTCGGTCTCGCTATATGGAATACACCTTTTTATAACTTGATCCGAGCACTGTTTAAATAAATAAGGCTCATCCCATATATACCATTTGACATCATGCAGAAATTTCTTCTTTTGATAACCCACCAAATCAGAAGGTAGCATCTTACTCACCAAAAAGTTTGCATAGTCGGCAAACCATGACATGCACTTCCCCTTTCACCACAAACAACTGTTTATCTGGAAAAGATTCATTGATTAAAACCTTGTCATCTGTCTCCCTTTCCGGATTCTAAAGTCGAGATAAGTGGTCTGCCACTTGATTTTCAGTGCCCTTCTTGTCCTTGATTTCCAAATCAAATTCCTACAGTAATAAAATCCATCTGATCAACCGAGGCTTTGCATCCTTCTTTGCCACTAATGTCGAATTGCGGCGTGATCCGTATACACTATCACCTTTGTACCAATCAAATATGCTCGAAATTTATCAAAGGCGTACACCATTGCCAATAACTCTTTCTCCGTGGTGGTGTAGTTCAACTGTGCATCTGTAAGGGTCTTGCTGGCATAATAAATAACATGAAACATCTTCTCTTTCCTCTGCCCCAAAGCAGCCCCTACGGCATAATCACTGGCATCACACATCAGCTCAAATGGAAAATCCCAATCCGGTGCAGTAATAATTGGTGCTGATGTTAATTTCCCTTTTAGGTGCTCAAATGCCGACACACAAGTCTCATCAAAGTTAAAATGCGCATCCTTCTCCAATAAACTGCATAGTGGTTTAGTTATCTTGGAGAAGTCTTTGATGAATCTGCGGTAGAAACCTGCATGTCCCAGAAAGCTGCGAACACCTTTTGCCGAAGTAGGTGGTGTCAATTTCTCTATAGTTTCCAGCTTTGCCCTATCTACCTCGTGCCCCTTCTTCGACACTTTGTGTCCCAGTATGATTCCTTCTTGTACCATAAAATGGCATTTTTCCCAGTTCAGTACTAGTTTTGTTTTAACACACCGCTTCAAAACCATCACCAGATTTTCAAGGCATAGATCAAACGAGTCCCCGAAGACTGAGAAGTCATCCATAAATACTTCCATATTTTTCTCCACCATATCTAAAAATATAGCCATCATGCATCTCTGAAACGTGGCTGGAGCATTGTACAGCCTAAAAGACATCCTTCTGAAGGCAAATATGCCGTAAAGACATGTGAAAGTTATCTTTTCCTGGTCTTCTGGAGCTATCATTATTTGATTATAGCCCGAATATCCGTCCAGTAGGCGATAATACTCATGACCTGCTAATCTGTCCAACATCTGGTCAATGAATGGGAGGGGAAAATGATCTTTCCTTGTAGCTTTGTTGAGCCTGCGGTAGTCCATGCATACTCTCCACCCTGTCACTGTTCGTGTTGGAATCAACTCATTATTTTTATTAGTCACTACGGTCATGCAACCCTTTTTAGGTACACACTGCACTGGGCTCACCCATGAGCTATCTGAGATCGGATAGATTATGCCTGCATCTAGCCATTTTAGTACCTCTTTTTTAACCACTTCTTTTATTATCAGATTAAGTCTCCTTTGTTGCTCAACCGACAGCTTACTTTCATCTTCTATCAGGATTTTATGCATGCAAAATGAAGGGTTGATCCCTTTGATATCCTCTATGGTCCAGCCAATCGCTGATTTGAACTCTCGAAGCACTCGTAGAAGTTTTTCTTCCTAAAAAGATGTTAATGCAGAGGAAATAATCACAGGTAGCTTTGAATCTTTATTTAAAAATGCATACCTGAGATGTTCTGGAAGTTGTTTTAATTCAAGTTCTAGAGGTGTCTCAAGAGATGGCTTTAATTTTACTGATAATTCTCTCGTTTTTGTCAATGGTTAAACATGTGTTCTGAATTTACTAACTTGTGTAGTGGTATCCAGATATTTCACCAGTTCGTCAAGTTCTTCGTCCTCCAAATCTGAATTTTCAGTAATTATTCTCCTTAAAGGTTCATCATCCACTCGACTCTGTACTTCATCATTTATGACCTGATCTACCAAATCAACCAGAAAACATTCCTCTTCATCTGCTGGAAACTTCATAGCTTTAAAGACATTAAAGGTGACCTCTTGATCATGAACACGCATAGCGAGTTCCCCCTTCTGCACATCGATCAGAGTCTTGCCTGTGGCTAAAAATGGTCTTCCCAGTATGATTGGTATATTTTTATCTTCCTCGTAATCCAAAATAATGAAGTCAGCCAGAAAGATAAATCTATCCACCTTCACTAATACATCTTCAACAATTCCCCGTGGATACGTGATGGATCTGTCAGCTAACTGCAAAGAAATGTTTGTTGGCTTTGGATCCGGTAATCCCAATTTATTGAACAATGATAAGGGCATCCGATTTATGCTCGCCCCAAGGTCACACAAACATTTTTCAAAATTCATCTTCCCGATTGTGCACGGGATTATGAAACTTCCCAGATCCTTCATCTTGAGGTAAGGTAACTTGAAATCTTGCCTTTGCATTCTTCATCGAGGCTCTCTTGTCTCAAATTCCTCTAATCTTCTCTTCCTTGACAATATACCCTTTATAAACTTTGCATAGCTTGGCATTTGTTCCAATGCCTCGACAAACGGTATATTGATGTGCAACTTTTTGAATACCTCTAAGAATTTGCTGAACTATTTGTCTTCCTTCTGTTTGACTAACCTTTGCAGATACGGCACTCGAGGGTGAATTGGCGGTTCTGGATTCTTGACCTTCTCCTCTACTTTTGTTTTGTCTTTTTCTTCATGTTGCTCCTCATACTTTTCCAGATTTTCCTTTTCTTTAGTGACCTGCTCTGCATCCTTGTGTAGCGACTTCCTCTTAATATGTAACACATGTGCATGTGGCGGCGCGACTTGCGATGCTGACAAATCTTTCCCAGATCTCAATGTGATCTCTTGACATTGTTCCTTCCCGTCTCTTCTTGGGTTTGTCTCTGTATTACTTGGCAATGAACCCTGGGGCCTGTTAGTAAGCATGTTCGCCATCTGCCCCATTTGAGTTTCAAGATTCTTAATAGCCACTGCTTGGCTTTTGATCATAACCTCTGTGTTTGCCATGCATTTCATCATCATCTCCTCTATTTTCGATTTCTTTTCTGGCTGAGGTGCAGCTGGAGTGTGATGTTGTTGTTGAGAAAATCCCGGTAGAAAAGGTGGTCTAGGATTAAACTGTAGCTGCGCTGGTTGCGTCTGAAACTGATTATTTGACTGAAATTGATTCTGCTGATTCCCTTGGTTATTTGACCAACTAAAGTTTGAATGATTTCGGTTCTTGGGGTGGTATGTGTTCTGAAATTGACCTTGGTCTTTTCTATAGTTGTTCACATACTGCGCTGACTCTGAGCTGATAGCACATTGATCTATCGAGTGTGACCCCGGATAAATCTCACATATGAATGCAACCGTCTTCGTTTTACCTTCCGCTAATGTGTCTATTTTCTTTTCAATGGCGGCCATCTGTGCTGACAACTGCGTGATGGCATCTACTTCCACCACACCTACAACCTTGGGCTGTTGCATCCGAGATGTAAGATTCTGAAAATCGTTTGATGCCATTGTCTCGATAAGGTCATAAGCTTCTTCATAACTTTTTTTTACCCATAATGCTCCTCCTGCAGCTGCATCTACAATCGGTCTCGACTGCCATCCCAATCCATTGTAAAATGTGTTGATTACCATCCAATCTGGCATACCGTGATGTGGGCACTTCCTCAACATTTCTTTGTATCTCTCCCATGCTTCATATAAGGACTCACCCTGTTGTTGCTCAAACTGAGAGATAGATGTCCTTATCTTTGCAGTCTTAGCCATCGGGAAGAACTTCGCTAAGAACTTCTGTGCTAAGTCCTCCCATGTAGTTATAGATCCTGCTGGTAAAGAATGAAGTCAACTTCTTGCTTTATCTCTCAATGAGAATGGGAATAGCCTAAGTCTGATAGCATCCTCCGTCACACCGTTGTATCTGAATGTATCACAGATTTTGATTAAACTCAATAGGTGTTCATTCGGATCATCTGTAGCGGCACCCCCAAACTGCACTGAATTTTGTACCATCTGAATAGTGCCCATTTTTATCTCGAATGTATTGGCTGCTATAGCTGGTCTGACGATGCTAGATTGTAGTCCATTAATATTGGGCATGGAATATTCCTTTAGAGCCCTATGCTCCTCTCTTTGCTCTTCTCCTTGTGCCTCATTTACCCGTATTAGCGTGTCGTACTTTCTAATTTGTGATTGTAAATTTCTACGAACACTCGCTTTCCAACCTCTCCCGTTTATGTTATCCTGAACAGGTGTTAAGTCGGGGTTGGAAGACCGCGTGCGCATAAAAATTTATCCAAATTCCTGAAACAAAAACAAAAACTGAAATGAGATAAGACAAGAATTGTCTAAGTCATACAATATAGCTTAAAACTAATGATAATAATACAAAATTAAATGCCTTTCCCCGGCAACGACGCCAAAAACTTGTTGCCTCTTTTTTAGTCTTAACAAAAGAGCTCTAACTCATGCAAGCATACATGTGTCAACAAGCAATATAGAGCAAGTAAAGTATCGATCCCACAGAGAAAGTTATTTAATTCAAATCAATATGCATTAACTAATTTACTATATTTATATGCTCAAACTAATGAATAAGATTGGTTTGTTCCCGAATTGCGAATAATAACTAAAACAATAATAACGACGGAATAAATCAAATTTGGAAATAATGGGATCCTAACTTCATTTAATATTTCATTTAATCACCACTATCATGCATGACTTGTTCACATATCACAGGAAAGTAGCCAAGAGCACTAAAAGAGTTTTAGCCATTTTTCAATGCACTAAGACCTACTTACACAGCATCCACAGATGATAGACTCTATGTAATCATCAATATAACCAAAATCACTATATGTCTATGTGAAATTGCAACTATATTGAATTTAAGTACAAGCCCTTATTTTAACTCATACGGTGAAACAGTATATGTCTATCTGGTTCACGAAATACATAAGCCATATAAAACAACCCCATATACGTATACTATCATGATTACAATCCATACTTGCATGTTCATTGTCAATTCTATACAAGTACTGAAATGAATGGAGATCAAGCATTCATACATGCAAAACAATCATGATAGACATCCCATATGATATGTAAAACAATCCAGCATTCAAGCATACAATCAAACTACATATTAAAATCCGTTAGAATCCCATAATGGAGTTTAGTTCATGACTGAACCAAAAGCCATTATGGGATCAAATCTAAACATGATTAGTAAACAATAATTGAAAGATGAAAGATAGAACTATCAAACCCAATTGCTGAATAGAATCCACTATTAATATTCAAATCCGAATAACAATCCAACAAATACTAATAATAATCTACTCTGCTAGAAAATCCCAAGAAAAAATAGAAAAGTAGAGTTTTGGCCTCCTTCTACGTTGGAATCTCTTCCAGAGAGTAAACCCTAGTTACGCTGATGAAAAATAAGACAAAAGATATCCCCGATACGTCTGACACCAGTCAGATATTGTTTTATTCACTTACA
The DNA here is from genome assembly GCA_020205605.1 of Panax ginseng. NCBI lineage: Eukaryota > Viridiplantae > Streptophyta > Magnoliopsida > Apiales > Araliaceae > Panax > Panax ginseng. The sequence goes on from CM035145.1 coordinate 55,808,927, forward strand.
ATCCTTTTAATTAAAAAAATAAAATAAAACAAATCAGCAGCTTCAGACTTCGTGCGCGGCTGCGCGCTCCTCCAGCACATTCCTCTCGCGGCCGCGAGACTTGCAGTAAGTTATGATGTCCAGTCGGGCTCTCGCGCGTGCGTGCGTCCCCTAGGCTTGTCATGCTCGTCGCGGTAGCAAGCAACTTACGATGAGGGTACCATTGTCTGGCTGGGTACTTCATGTGGCGCGCTGTAGCGTCTCAATCATCTCGCCGCGTGGCGCGTATGACTTGCGGTTGATGAACTCGGTTACGCTCACGAGTTTGGTTACGCATTATTCTTGCGCTCTTGAAGTGTCCTATGTCCATCCATGCTCCACTCAATCCTCAGCCATGCACATTTCAGCTTTTACCTCGCCTCATGCGTCCATTAGCCTCGTGCCCTATAATACCACCAAATTAGGCCGATTCCTGTACTTATTCACCAAAAGGAGTTTTAAGTATATGCAATGCAAACTAACATGAAATGTAGCTAAAATATACTAAAATGTACTTGAGATGGGCATAGTTTGCATGAATTGGTACTCCATAAGTAGGTATAAAACCCACTTATCAATGCAATTAGCTTCAACCTCGACATTCACACCGAGGCACTCAGGACCATATGCGGAGATAATACCGGGAGGACAGGTACACCTCAGAGATGATACTGAGGACCTTCAACACTTGCAGTAGTCCAATCTCAGCAATAACCCTGAGCAACGTCTGCTTTACCAACCCAAACCGGCGATAACTCCGATGAGGGGCAAAGTCATCATCTCGCCAACTCAAGGCCACATCACGTCCTCTCAACATCTCATACATACATTTCTACACAACGATGTCCCACAAGAATCAAGGAAAACCAATCCTGAGTGACTATTGTGTAGGGTAACAGATAGAATTTGAAACTTGAAGACTGGAGGGCACTGTGACACCCCCAAATCCGGGTTACCTGACTCCTGAGTTTGGTGTTAATGATCTACATTATAATAACATCTAATTACCCATTCATATAGAAATAGGAATACATAACTCATTAACATAAGTTGTTAATACATAAGTCCCAGGTTTGCTAACCTTAAAATTACATACATACCCCTTAGATAAACAAAAAAGGTTTACAATACAACATAATATTAATAATGTTCATTATAACTACTCCAGCATCTTGCCTTTGCCTTTGTTCTTCTTTGACCCGCTGGCCTCTTCGTTCCTAGCTGAAATGTTTTATTTATAGCAAGGGTGAGCAACAAGTTTGCCCCGTAAGTTAGGACATACAATAAATATATACGAACCAATAAGAACAGACTATCTATTTTGATAGAATGAAACCAAAGTTCGGTGAACTTTGAAATAGCTGAACAAATTGTTAATCAATAACAAGTCTTCTCGTATTCTAGGCAATGCAATAATCTGATAATGAAAGAGTACAACGCTTTCAAAGTTCTACGATATTCTATTGAATAATCAAGAATGAATTTTATGCAATAACAAAGTGGAATGTTTTCCAGATTTATGCTGAGTGATCCATTGGATCTAGAACTTCTACTTTCTCGGGTATCTATCAAAGATTTACTTTGATACATACGCAGGAGTATCAGATAACCATAAAGATTAAATCATACCCCTCTGCAAGTACTTAGAGCCGGCCAACTCCTTGTACCCGATATTATGCATAATACTTAGGTCGCGCGCAATGGTCGATATATGACTTAAAAATTTTGTTCCCTATTATATAAAAGGTTGTTCTTCTCAGTCTCAGAATCAAGATTTTGATTTAAGAACGAAATACTATGATTTCAAATTCTACTTACTTATCGATCTAGCCAAAATAATTGGCATCGATCTATCAATAACAATCGAATTCTCTTCTAGAATTTATCAAGTTCTAACAAATGTGTGTCTAGCCAGAATAATTAGCTAAGACATTTCTCAACATAATTTGATAATAAATAGGAATTATCTGTACTGTCAATTTTATCTTCTAGGAATATGAATATCCAACAACAGTTATTCTACAATGGTATATTCTCCGGATTAGTAATTCAATTTGAATTATTAAACATGCACTAACTGCGAATAATCAACAATAAATTCCTTGGACAAGGTATAATTATCAATAATTAACCATAATAATTGAATGAATATAACTCAAGGTTGAGTAAGGAAACTTGCCTTAGCGTTGATTCTGATTATAAACTTACATAATATAATTAATCGCTGCGTTAAGTAAGACCTATAATCAACAATATATCGGCCTCACCATTAGCACAATCATTTATAACACGTAATAATTGTATTTTACAGTCAAACTTCTCCTAGACACATTACCACATAGCCACATTAGTGTTTATAACCTATATAAACACTTAACAAGTCTAACTAGTTGATTATGGGTTGGCCTTGATTCCATTCTCGATTGTTCGGTCACCCTATCCAAACCAATTAACACATTGATTGTCAATTAAACTTGGTCTCTAAGCTTCAATATTATTTTAGATAAGTCAAATATCGATTTTATAATATTTTTCGGAAGCTTTTATAAATTTTCAAACAATTATTATAATTTATAATAATTTTTCAAACACTTAAATCATTTTAAATGATTTAATTATCAAATAATCTTATCATTATTAATATTTAATAATATAAAAATATTAATAACATTATTATCAAAATATTAAAGTTATTTTAATAACTTTATATCATTAATATTCTACTTAAATTGTTTTTTTTAAATAATTAAAATCATTTTAAATCATCACCATTAAAATTGAAATTATTATCAAAATATTAAAAGTCATTAATTATAACTTAAAATACTTTTAAAACATTTTTTCTCATTTTTAAATAATTTTTAAATCAATAAAATCATTTTTAATTTATTTATTTAATATCATAATTAAATAAATCTAATATCATTAATATTAATTTATTAATGAGAATTCTCCAAAATATTGAAAATTATATTTTATAATTTAAAATATTTTCTAGCACTTTATTCTTATTTAAAATGATTTTTAAATTAATAAAATCATTTTTAACTTATTTATTTAATTTAATAATTAAATAAATCTAATATTATTAATATTAAATTATTAATAAAATTCTCTAAAAATATTTAAAGTCACATTTTATAACTCAAAATATTTTTAAATACATTATTCTTATTTAAAATGATTTTTCATAATATTAAATCATTTTTCTCTAATTTATTTAATACAATAATTAAATAAATTAAATACTTTTAATATTTAAATAATTATAAATATTAAAGAAAAATATTCAATTGGTCGGAAATTATTTTCATAATTTAAAATAATTTTTAAAACCGATTTTTGGTAATTTTTGAATTTATTTCTATTTTAAATAATTCTTTGGAATATTGTAAATTCAAAATTAAATAAACCGTCGCTAAAGGGCTTTAGCGACAAAAAGCGTCGCTGTTGGTGTTCTTGAGCTCAAGAACACTGACAAGCCGGGTTGATAAGGGTCAACGTTTGACCGTTCATAGTTTTTAATTTACTGTGTTTCTGGGCTATTTTATGCGTTGATCTTGTAGTATACATGTAGTACTACAATTGTAAATCATCACCAGATCCATAACGTAACCATCTAGCAAGATCTAGCTCTCCAAACTAACTGTCAGATCGTACCTGGGTTTTCTGGGTAACCCAGAAACCCAGGCAGTTCATAGGTACCACTTTCAAGCCCCAATAATTTGATGTTCTGGTGGTTATTTCGTTGTTCTCATGGTCAATATTGGTAGTACACATGACCAGAAACAATAACATAACCTTATATCAATACAAATCTAACACATTAATCAAATAAAGCTCGGACAAACATTGTCAGAAAACTCATGTAAACAGTTTCTAGAAATTCCCAGAAAATGCATCTGTGATCAAATGGTCAAGTTTGACCAGCCACTACATCAATGCTGTTAATGTTTTAAATGATCTAAAACCATGGATCTATATTTCACATTACAGGCTACAAAATAGATACAAACAAATAAGTAAAACACACAAATCCTAACAGATCAAGGCGAGTGAAAAACTTCTCAGACGCTGATTACATTTTCTGGGTTGCCCAGATTTTGACTGGTCGTGTCCGGTCAACGGGTTTTGACCAGGAATAACTCAAACTCCAGACATCTAATGGCTATAATACCATTTGCAGATGAAAGATAACATACCAGGCTACTAATTACAACTTCAAAACAACACAAATCTTAAACACAGAAAGATCTAGAGGGACTGACATTTCTTGTCAGACCACTGAAAATGTTCAAGAACAGATTTTGAAAAACATCCTTTTAAGGCACTTTGATGCTATGGATTCATGATAGATCATCATAGATCTTCATAAAACATCCATTAGCAAAATTATAAACACTTAAACACACAAAATTTCTTAGCATGAAAGATCAAACTCAAGTTAGGGTTTATACCTTTTCTTGCCAAATCTTTTATCTTGTCTTAACAATCTGGTCTAGATGTTTTAAAGGGCTAAAATAGGACTGATCTAGTTGTGATTTTCAGAGCTTTTAGTGAGAGAGAGAGAGAGAGTTGGTGAGAGCAAATTGTCCAAATGAGCAATTTTATGAACTTTCTCTCTCTTAGATCTTATATATATTATGATATGTTGCTAGATTTGATATTGCTGTCACAAGGGGGTTGTTTTGCTGAGATTTGTAATGCCACAAAGTCAAATGGTTAGGTTACCAACTAATGCTCTTGGAAAAATTACAAATTAACTAAATAAAAATCCAAAAAGGGCATTTTGGTCATTTATATTTTATTTTTAATGGCATTCTTGTCAATTAGCTAAACCCTTAGGGTTTAGGGTTTGGGTTAGGGTTTAGGGTTTGGACCCTTTAGGGTTTATAATTTAATTTCTAAGATTTTTGAATTTCGATTTTCAAAATATAAAATTAATATTCCAAAATTATAATTAGGATTCTATAATTATATTAATATTTCCTAATCACAAAATTCAATCTTGCTAATTAGGATTAATATTCCTAATTAAAATTGCTAAATTTAGCAATTAGGGCCAAAATGGTCATTAGGGTTTATAACCCACGAATTAGGGTTTTAATTAGAAAAATAAAATTTCTAAATTACAATTAGGGTTTGTAAAATAGAAATTAAAATAACTAAAATATAATTAGGGTTTTCTAATCATATTAAAGTTTAATACACATATTAGGTTTCCCAAATAGGATTAGGGTTTCCTAATTAGGGTTTTAAGATTCCCGGATTTTAAATTAGGGTTTCCCGTCATACGATTAGGGTATCTAACGGTACGTTAGGGTTTCTAATCCTGAGATTAGGGTTTCTAATCTCTTATTAGGGTTTATAATTTTAAACCTTATCCGATCAATCATTGATCAAAGTTCTAAACAATACAAACGCGTACTCATTAATATAATTATTTTATTTATATTTTATGTCGAATCCCTTTCCAGAAATTAGGGTTAGGGTTTCTCATCTTTTTTAAGCACAACTCTACTCTAATTTTATTAGTCAATACACAAATTGACTTTCTCGAGACTCGTATCACAGATACTTGTCACAAAATTGATAATTAATATTAATATTAGTTAAAAAAAAATTTATTCACAAATTTTTGATTATTCGAAATCTCAGGTTATCACATTCACCCCTCCTTAAAAGGATTCCGTCCTCGGAATCACCGCTTTCTTATTCTCTAAAATCTTTTAAAGTTGTATCATCAATTCATTTTTATCAACACAATATTCATTTGTGTTTCAAATTCTAACCTGTGACTTGAATCTTTAAAAGAAAATAGTTCATAGAATATTCGACTCATATTACTCGCGTAATTAAATTTCTAAATGAAATCGTTACCTGCTACCACCTCCTGTCCTGCATCTTGCGCCGTCATATTGAATGTACGGGCCGTTGGTCTTCCTAGCTGTGTAGGTCCTCGAGTTGCCAAGGTTCCGCTACTGGGTCCCTTGTTGACACTTTCCTTCTCAGCATTCCTCTTTGGACAGTTCCATACCATATGGTCAGTTGATCCACAGGCATAACAACCTTGTATCTTCTTCGGATTGGGACAATTGGGCGACATGTGCCCCTCTTGCCCACAGTTATAACATACTCCCTTCTTCTTCAGGAAAACTCCATCATGATTCTTCCCGTAAGTTTCACATGGCTCCCTCCCTTTCCTATTATCTTCTGTCTTGCCACCTGATTGGGTATTCTCACTCCACTTTCTCTTATTCGGGTTACTACCTCCACTGCTTCCACTATCATTGGTCTTCTTCTTCTTCTCTTGATGAAATTGAGATGCAGCTTCGCTCCCTCCTTCAGCAATTAATGCTTTCTCCATCAAGGCCGCGAACGTGTTAATCTGCAACACAGCTACTTTGTTGAATATCCCCGGCTTTAGTCCGTTCTCGAATCTTCTCGCCTTTCTCGCCTCTGTGTCCACCTGATGAGGTGCAAATCTTGCCAACTCGTTGAATTTGGCAACAGACATTCACATCGACATGTTCTCCTGCTTAAGTTCTAAGAATTTGACTTCCATTCTGGATTACATACTTGGTGAGAAGTAGTTCTCAAAGAACAGTTCCTTAAATCTTGTCCACAACACCATCATTGCATACAGCTCGGCCCGATTAGTCTCCCACCGATGGTGGCTTCTCCTTCATCGATAAGTTGCAAAAGTCGTCTTCGCTTCTTGACCACTCATGAATGATTTAATGCTTTCTCCATCTCCTTCACCCAAGTTTGGGCTTCAATCGGATCTGTGGTTCCTTTGAATTCAGGCGGTCCTACCGCTTTAAAGTCTTTAAAATTTGCCAATCTTTCAGCTGGCTGATTCCTCGCTCTTCCTCTTGCTGGAGCCCTATTTTCCATAGCTTCGGCTATCATATCCGCAAAATTTTGCATTGGGTCAGCTTTACCTCCTTCATTATTTACCGATTGCTTTTCCCGTTGGTTTCGATTCTGTCGTCTAGGCGACATGATCTGATTTAAATAAAAATCTTATATTAATTCTCACATAATCGCATATTTATTCAAATAACACATAGTATATTTATTACTTCACATATTACTATCCCTTTTTAAATCATATCAGGATTATTAACACAACTTTACACAAAAAGTTGCAATTCTCCATTCACACATAATTATTACCAGTTTGTCAAACTTACCACACTTATGAGTTCAGGAACTTGCCACAATTATATGAGTGTATGAACATATCCTAGTCAGACCTTTGGCGTCCATTCGCTGAGGGGTTCAAAACATTTCATATAATTATGAGTCATTAACTTACCATAAGTATGAGTTTTAAGAACACATAAATTAATCTTAATCTTATATTCATATAGAAAATAAGGATTTCATTCATTCATACAAACACACACACACACACACACACACACACACACACACACACACATATATATATATATATATATATATATGCTTAACATCATTCTCGATATTACAATACTTAATATCATAATCTACTACCAAAAGATACTATTACATATATCTAAGTTGTCTAACGACCACTCCCATCACCAATCTTCTTCTTGTTGGGACACTTGTTGAATCCGTGACCCGTTTGTCCACATGTAAAACACTTCCTCAAATTTGGCTTAGGACAATACAGAGAAATATGTCCTTCCTGCTTACAGTTGAAACAGACATTCTTCCACATCATGCATTCTCCAGTGTGAGTCTTTCCACACTTACTACAGGCTTGCTTCTTCTTCGGGCTTAACTTTTCAGAAGTAGGGCTGTCGTTGTCCCTCTTCCTCTTCTTCTTGTCCTTCTTGCTGGTTCCTTCAGATGATCCACCACCTTTAGCCTTCATTCTGTCCACATGCGCCTTGAGCTCATTCCTTTCTTCAGTCATTTCGCGTAACGCTCGTTCCGTCTTCCATAGTTCCTCCAAGAGAAATGCCTTACTCCGGAGTTCTTGAACTTCTGCAGCTAGTTGATCTTGTTCTTCAACTTTAATCTTATTCTTTTTCTCCACCTTAGCTTGCTCAAACTCTGCCTCATCATCTCCACTTAGATACATCTCGGGATAATCATCATGATCACTCCCTAGATTGACCATGGGTTCATCTTCTCCCACCTTCTCAACCGACTCACTTTGCGCTGGCACCTCGGCTTCTGGCATTGGTGCAACAGCCGCTAGCATCTCTGCACTCATTTCATCTTTTCCAGACATCCTACAATAAGTTTAAACAACTTGATTAGTACTTCACCAGTACAAACTTCTCACACTATGTGTCCACTTATCTCACTATTGATGCACTTCGGCAATCCCTCACTTAGAACTCTAAATGAGTTTTCTCTATCTCACATATGGTTATAATATTAGGGTTTCCCCCCACCCCACTTAAGGTTTATAACCTACGGCTCTTCTACCAACTGGTGACACCTTGGTCACTACAGCTTTGATACCAACCTGTGACACCCCCAAATCCGGGTTACCTGACTCCCGAGTTTGGTGTTCACGATCCATATTATAATAACATCTAACTACCCATTCATATAGAAATAGGAATACATAACTCATTAACATAAGTTGTTAATACATAAGTCCCAAGTTTGCTAACCTTAAAATTACATACATACCCCTTAGATAAACAAAAAGGGTTTACAATACAACATAATATTAATAATGTTTATTATAACTACTCCAGCATCTTGCCTTTGCCTTTGTTCTTCTTTGACCCGCTGGCCTCTTCGTTCCTAGCTGAAATGTTTTATTTATAGCAAGGGTGAGCAACAAGTTTGCCCCGCAAGTTAAGACATACAATAAATATATACGAACCAATAAGAATAGACTATCTATTTTGATCGAATGAAACCAAAGTTCGGTGAACTTTGAAATAGCTGAACAAATCATTAATCAATAACAAGTCTTCTCGTATTCTGGGCAACACAATAATCTGATAATGAAAGAGTACAACGCTTTCAAAGTTCTACGATATTCTATTGAATAATCAAGAATCAATTCTACGCAATAACAAAGTGGAATATTTTCCAAATTTATGCTTAGTGATCCATTGGATCTAGAACTTCTACTTTATCGGGTATCTATCAAATTTTTACTTTGATATATACACAGGAGTATCAGATAACCATAAAGATTAAATCATACCCCTCTACAAGTACTTAGAGCCGGCCAACTCCTTGTACCCGATATTATGCATAATACTTGGTCGTAGCAAGAATGGTGATATATGACTGAAAAAATTTTGTTCCCTTTTATATAAAAGGTTGTTCTTCTCGATCTCGAGAATCAAGATTTTGATTTAAGAACAAAAATCTTGTGATTTCAAATTCTACTTACTTATCGATCTAAATAAATAATTGGCATCGATCTATCAATAACAATCAATTCTCTTCTCGAATTTATCAAGTTCTAACAAATAATGCGTCTAGCCGTAATAATTAGCTAAGACATTCTCAACATAATTTGATAATAAATAGGAATTATCTCAGATCATTAATTTTATCTTCTAGGAATATGAATATCCAAACAGGTTATTCTACAATGGTATATTCTCAGGATTAGTAATTCAATTTGAATTATTAAACATGCACTAACTGCGAATAATCAACAATAAATTCCCTGGACATGGTATAATTAGCAATAATTAACCATAATAATTGAATGAATATAACTCAAGGTTGAGTTAGGAAACTTGCCTCCAAGCGTTGATTACAATTTACACAATATAATTAATCTGCGTTCAGTAAGACCTATAATCAACAATGTCGGCCTCACCATTAAGACAATCATTTATAACACGTAACATCTTTGTATTTTACAATTAAACTTCTCCTAGACACATTACCACATAGCCACATTAGTGTTTATAACCTATATAAACACTTAACAAAGCCTAACTAGTTCTTGGCCTCGATTGGACTTCATCCATTCTCAAATTGTTTCAGTCACCCTATCAAACAATTAACACATTGATTGTCAATTAAAATTGGTCTCTAAGCTTCAATATTATTTTAAATAAGTCAAATATCGTTTATAATATTTTTCGGAAGCTTTTATAAATTTTCAAACAATTATTATAATTTATAATAATTTTTCAAACATTTTAATCATTTTTAAATGATTTAATTATCAAATAATCTTATCATTATTAATATTTAATAATATAAAAATATTAATAACATAATTGTCAAAATATTAAAGTTATTTTTAATAACTTTATATCATTAATATTCTACTTAAATTATTTTTTTAAATAATTAAAATTATTTTTAAATCATCACCATTAATATTGAAATTATTATCAAAATATTAAAAGTCATTAATTATAACTTAAAATACTTTTAAAACATTTTTCTCATTTTTAAATCAATAAAATCATTTTTAATTTATTTATTTAATATCATAATTAAATAAATCTAATATCATTAATATTAATTTATTAATGAGAATTCTCCAAAAATATTAAAAATTATATTTTATATTTTAAAATATTTTCTAACACTTTATTCTTATTTAAAATGATTTTTAAATTAATAAAATCATTTTTAACTTATTTATTTAATTTAATAATTAAATAAATCTAATATCATTAATATTAAATTATTAATGAAAATTCTCTTAAAATATTAAAAGTCACATTTTATAACTCAAAATATTTTTAAATACATTATTCTTATTTAAAATGATTTTTCATAATATTAAATCATTTTCTCTAATTTATTTAATACACTAATTAAATAAATTAAATACTTTTAATATTTAAATATTTAATATTTAAATAATTATAAATAATTAGAAAAATATTCCAATTGGTAAGAAATTATTTTTCATAATGTAAAATAACTTTTAAAACCATTTTTGGTAATTTTTAGAATTTATTTATATTTTTAAATAATTTCCGGAATATTTAGAAATTCAAAAATTAAATAAACCGTCGCTAAAGCCCTTTAGCGAGAAAAAGCGTCGCTGTTGGTGTTCTTGAGCTCAAGAACAACGACGGTATTACGACTTGATAAGGGTCAACGTCAATCGATTCATAGTTTTTAATTTACTGTGTTTCTGGGCTATTTTATGCATTGATCTTGTAGTATACATGTAGTACTACAATTGTAAATCATCACCAGATCCATAACGTAACCATATAGCAAGATCTAGCTCTCCAAACTAACTGTTAGATCGCACTGGTTTTACGGGTAACCCGAAACCAGTGCGATTCATAGTACCACTTTCAAGCCCCAATAATTTGATGTTCTGGTCGTTATTTCGTTGTTCTCATGGTCAATATTGGTAGTACACATGACCAGGAATAATAACATAACCTTATATCAGTACAAATCTAACACATTAATCAAATGAAGCTCGGTCAAACATTGTCAAAAAACTCGTGCAAACAGTTTCTGAAAATTCCCAGAAAATGCATCTGTGATCAAATGGTCAAGTTTGACCAGCCATTACATCAATGCTGTTAATGTTTTAAATGATCTAAAATCATGGATCTATATTTCACATTACAGGCTATAAAATAGATACAAACAAATAAGTAAAACATACAAATCCTGATAGATCAAGGCGAGTGAAAAACTTGTCAGACGCTGATTACACTTTCTGGGTTGCCCAGATTTTGACTGGTCATGCCCGATCAATGGGTTTTGACCAGGAATAACTCAAACTCCAGACATCGAATGGCTATAATACCACTTGCAAATGAAAGACAACATAGCAGGCTACTAATTAAAACTTTAAAACAACACAAATCTTAAACACAGAAAGATCTAGAGCGACTGACATTTCTTGTCGACCACTGAAAATGTTCAAGAACAGATTTTGAAAAACATCCTTTTAAGGCACTTTGATGCTATGGATTCATGATAGATCATCATAGATCTTCATAAAACATCCATTAGCAAAATTATAAACACTTAAACACACAAAATTTCTTAGCATGAAAGATCAAACTCAAGTTAGGGTTTATACCTTTTCTTGCCAAATCTTTTATCTTGTCTTAACAATCTGGTCTAGATATTATAAAGGGCTAAAATAGGACTGATCTAGTTGTGATTTTCAGAGCTTTTAGTGAGAGAGAGAGAGAGAGAGAGTTGGTGAGAGCAAATTGTCCAAATGAGCAATTTTATGAACTTTCTCTCTCTTAGATCCTATATATATTATGATATGTTGCTAGATCTGATCTTGCTGTCACAAGGGGGTTGTTTTGCTGAGATTTTTAATGCCACAAAGTCAAATGGTTAGGTTACCAACTAAAGCTCTTGGAAAAATTACAAGTTAACTAAATAAAAATCCAAAAAGGGCATTTTGGTCATTTGTATTTTATTTTAAATGGCATTCTTGTCAATTAGCCAAACCCTTAGGGTTTAGGGTTTGGGTTAAGGTTTAGGGTTTGGACCCTTTAGGGTTTACAATTTAATTTCCAAGATTTTTGAATTTCGGTTTCCAAAATAGAAAATTAATATTCCAAAATTATAATTAGGATTCAATAATTATATTAATATTTCCTAATCACAAAATTCAATCTTGCTAATTAGGATTAATATTCCTAATTAAAATTGCTTAATTTAACAATTAGGGCCAAAATGGTCATTATGGTTTATAACCCACAAATTAGGGTTTTAATTTGAAAAATTAATTTTCTAAATTACAATTAGGGTTTGTAAAATAGAAATTAAAATAACTAAAATATAATAGGGTTTTCTAATTATATTAAAGTGTAATACACACATTAGGCTTCCCAAATAGGATTATGGTTTCCTAATTAGGGTTTTAGGATCTTGGATTTTAAATTAGGGTTTCTCGTCATACGATTAGGGTTTCTAACAGTACGTTAGGGTTTCTAATCCTGAGATTAGGGTTTCTAATCTCTTATTAGGGCTTATAATTTTAAACCTTATCCGATCAATCATTGATCAAAATTCTAAACAATACAAACGCGTACTCATTAATATAATTATTTTATTTATATTTTATGTCGAATCCCTTTCCAGAAATTAGGGTTAGGGTTTCTCATCTTTTTTAAGCACAACTCTACTCTAATTTTATTAGTCAATACACAAATTGACTTTCTCGAGACTTGTATCACAGATACTTGTCACAAAATTGATAATTAATATTAATATTAGTTAAAAAAAATTTATTCGCAAATTTTTGATTATTCGAAATCTCAGGTTATCACAGCCACTGTCCCGTCTTCATGGTTTCGTACAACCTCTAATCCCATGCCATTGTACAACTCTCGACAACGGCAGTTCGAAATAGGTCCTATATACCTCAGCCGGATGCCCAGATTGCGATTCTGAAAGTTCGAGTAGATATTGTAAAGGTTTACTACGTGCTGTCATTCTTGAGACAACACGACCTAAGAAACCCGGGGCAACCACAGGCGACCTCAGTACACTGCGGCTCCCCCCTCTATAAATAGAGGGCTTGGGGTGGCCATTTTAAGAAAAAAGAGAGGCGAGGAAGCCCTGTCAAATTTGCTCCGTACTTACAATATACTGAGTGCTTTCTTATTTTATACACTTGTGAGCTCACATATAGCTACTTTTATCTGTGTGGAGAATGAAGTTTCATCCACTTTAAAGATATAGAAGTCTTCTTTAGCGTACCCAATTTGTAAGCCTTCTCACACACTTTAAAGCCTTTCTCTTCATCTTTGCACACACCCTTTTCACATTGAGAGAGTCGTGTTGCGTGTGTTTGCCCGGACTTTGGTCCGCGGTTTTATTCGATTTATATATATATATATATATATATATATATATATATATATATATATATATGGACTAACATTATCGAGTTATGCCTCGATTGAGCCTGAACTTGATGCGAGGCGTTTATTTGCTTATATATATATATATATATATATATATATATTAATTAATGTGTCGAACTTTGTTCGATGAGCACAGATTTTACATCAAGAGCATTTACTCGCTATATATATATATATATATATATATATATATATATATATATATGAACTGTTGTCGAACTCTACATTTGATGAGCACGGATTTTACATCCGCATACGTTTATCATTATATATATATATATATATATATATATATATATATATATATTCATTCCACACAAGTTTACTTCTTGGTGGTTGATCGTTTGACGACTTTTCTTTACGTTTCGTCTGCACTGGAGTTTACTTGGTGGCGATTGATCGCTTTCTGACTTTATTTACGTTTTCGTCACTTGGAGTTTCCTGTATGGCGGTTGATATCTTCTGACTTTATTTACATTTTCGATCCCCATGGAGGTGCTTCGTGGTGGCTGATCATGTTTGTATATATATATTTATCGGTTTTATATATATACCTGCTTACTGCTTTTATACAAATTGCGGTATCATGTGAGCCTAGGAATCATGTGATCACAGATTCAGCCTATTGGATCTAAATTCAGCTCCCGTGATGGACATTTTCAGCTGTAAGCAGCTTGTAAATTATTCTGTGATGTCTGAATTTCCTCAGATGGTTTTCATACCCACGAGAAAATCGGCATTTATTTTGTACATTATTTTTCTTATAGATGCTTCGCATCTCGAAAATATAAAATCAATCAAGCCGAGCACTTAATAAGATGGAAGTGTAAAAGGTCTCAATTACTATTGAGCACAAGGGTTTGAAAAACCTCTTTTATAAAACATCACTGCCATATCTTGCTAAAATTGATTTTTTACACAAATTCAAACCCTGTGTATATAAGTGCGAATGAGGCATCGCACCATTTCCAAATAAACAACACATTGGACACACACATTCAGATAATAGTTTCTTGAAAAGAGGTGATCACCGTGGTAACATGGATGTCGGGGGGTGCCTAACACCTTCCTTCCGCATAATCAAGAACCGAAACCCTAATGAATCTCGGTTTCACCAACCCGTTTAGCAATGTCACATCACTGGGTCAATGTGCAAACCTTTTCTCGGTTGTGTTGGTACAACCATTTAAAAAACCAACTGACGACTCTTAACAGTCCATCGTCGACATTATACATGTTGGACCTTTTTCACTTGTTTTTTTCAAACAAATCTCACCTAAAATGAGAACACCAAAGAACAAGTAACGAAAAAGGGACAGCTAAAAATCCCAACGTCGACAGGTGGCGACTCTGCTGGGGACTCCAGTAAGAGAACTTAAGCCGCTATTTCAAATTTTTTCAAAACTATTATCTACTTGTGTGTGGATGTTGCATTTACATTTATGATGAATGTGTACGAATGCATTTACTTATTGCACTTAGTGCTTCATACCATATATCTGCTTGTGATATTAGTGCTTCGCACATGTCGTCATTTCCATTCGGTGAGACGCGATGTATGTGAATGTATGTTGTGTGGTCCCTCCACCAGGAGGCTATCCTGTCGGTGTTTGATTACTGGACTCGTAGGAAGACTAATTCCCGCGAGGCTCAGGAAAGGCAACACCCAAATTCGCTCCAGTTGAAAGATCGGATTAATTTCCCGTTGAGTAAATTACGATGATTTGGGAACTTTCATGCCAAAAAGCCGCGAGAGTAACCTAAGATAGGTCAGCCTCTGATAAACCCAAAACCGAGGAAAGTCTCTTCATGCTTTCTCATTTTAATTACTTGTAAACACAAATTACTTGTAATTTCATTCTATATCTATCTCCATGTAATGAGAAATATAAAGAAATATGTGCACATACATATTTAATTTAACATGCTATCCTCTATTATAAACAACTGACATCAGTGTTGCAGGATAAAATTCCTAAAATGGAAACATCACATAGCATGTTAATTTTATACATTCCCTAAAGACTAAACTATGCAAGTCTTTCACAGGGAACCAATCAGACCCACTACCTGGTCAAAATCCAAAAAAGGCTGCAAGCCTGCAGTCAATCATGTCATCATCTGACCAGACTGACCTTAATCCAGTTTTTCGTAAGGAATTCGACGGATTAAGCAAACAAATTACTGATTTGGTTGTTTCTTTGAAAGAACTACACGGTACCTACTCGGGATCCAAAGATACCCATACATGTGAATCTCTACACACCTGGGGAACCAGTCATTACAATACGAAGCTGCGGTTGGATCGACTAACAAAATTCATGATGCCACACATCTCAGGGAGATCCGGACCTAGTGACATCAAAAGAAAGTCCTCCAAATAGAAGAGACCCTTCGTCTTTATCAAAGGAATTGGAACACACGGAAGTGTTTCATATCTTGACCTTTGCATTTTCCTAGTGTTCATTATCCAGAAAAGTTTAAGACTCCTGACTTCGAAAAATATGATGGGTTAGGAGATCCTTACACACATTTGAAGGTGTTTATCGGAGAACTCGGATCTTATGTAGAGGACGAGTAGCTCAGAATGCAGCTGTTCCAGAAAAGTCTGCCTGGAGAAGCCCGTTCGTGGTACACTTGATTAGACAACTCAAAGATCCATAGCTGGGAAGAGCTAGCACACGCCTTCCTCACACAATACTGACTTTCGGGTCTCGAGATGGCTCTCAATAAGTATCAAATTACCAAGGTTAAGAAACAGTCTAACGAGTCTTTCAGAGAGTATTCTCAAAGGTGGAGACGCCTGGCTGCCCAAGTTATTCCTTCCATGATAGAATCAGAAATGGTCATGACTTTCATAGACATACAAGAAGCTCTTTTCTATGAAAGAGTTTTAGCCGGCATCGGTAAACCATTTTCTGAAATGGTCAAACATGGGGAGATGGCTGAGATGGGATTGAAATCCGAAAAAATTCAAGACCTAGCTGCCCTTAAAGCTGTTGTTGTGAGAGCCCCGAATCCGAGATCCCAAATCACCGTGGATCTGGTTCGATCATTCTATCACTATTACTATATTTGCAGAAGATATAAACATAAATTTTTTAAACAATAACTTTACACACTATTCCACAAGGTCGAGTAACCTTAACTTAATACACAAATCATAACTTATTTAACACATAACATTATTATTATACAACTATTACAAATCTAATCGCACACATTAACTTTAAGCCGGAACCGTCTTTAACCTTTCCTTGTATCCGACACATTCGTCTTAATCTGCAATGTTTATCATGATATAGCAAGGGTGAGCATAAGGATTGCCCAGCAAGTTTAAGTTCAATAAGATATATCATGATAGAAAGAGTATAAATAATAAGCTGGCTATAATTCAACAATATAATTGTGAACTAGCAGGAATAAACTTTTGACTGAACAAGTATTATACATGAACAAATATATCTAGACCAAACGGTAATGAAGGTGATCAGCCTTTCATACCTGAATTATACATGCAATATGTACAGAGTACAATTCTACATGGCAATCAGTAATTATTAACCATAAGCATATCTAAATGAAACAACTCTTAGTAGAGTTAAGTAAAAACTTGCCTGAACCGTTGATTACCGCTACACAATTTGTAACGCTTTATCCGAAGACCTAATATTAGTAATATAGATCTCCAATATTAGAATAATATCATCACAATATAATACTTTTATATATATATATATATATATATACAGAATAACCTAAACACATAACACATATGTAAGACACCAACTTTTATGAATAAAGATGAATTTTCTATAATTATCATTTTTGAATATTATGGAATGAATTTAATATAATGTTATAGTTGTGGGTAATATTTATAAATTTTGCAAAGTACGCAAGTGGATATATAATATTTGATTGGTCGGGGAATATTCGTTTAGCAGGGAATATTCATACGACGGCACAATCATTGTTGGACCCCACAACGGAATTATTGTCGGATTGAGAAAATGACAAAAATATTTTTATGAAAATAATCTGGCGTAAGTTTTACAGATTAAGCATTTGAAACATCGGTGTTAAAGAAATCTGATGTCTGGCGTGGTTGCATAGTAGCACACGGTATTGATTATTGATGCTTACGTGAGAAGTCATTCAGTTTTGTTCAATTATTGCTATAGTAATTGTTGCATAGTATCTCACGTTATTTGATTCAATTATTGTCGATATTTTATATATTATTAAATCAATAATTGAGATGACAGAGTTATTAATATTATTATTTGCAATATTAACGATGTCTAGAAGTTCTATCAAGGAGAGGTTTGGTCACCTAATTAAGGCATGATAGGAGAAATCCTTATTGAAAGCCCCTCTTCACCGGAAGCGACACAGTCGATTAATATTGTGAATTATAATAATGATGATAAATGTTGTTAAAAATATTGATGGGATTTTTTTATGAAGTCTTTGATGTAAATTTTGTTTATTATTTGGACCCCCATTTACCCATTTTTCAAAATAATCGGTAGAAAGTTGTTTAGTATAAATAAAAGGGGACCCACCTGTGATTGTGAGATGTTGGTGGGAGGGGAACATGTGGGGCCCACGTTAGAAGAAAAAAAGATGAAGGGAGAGGAATCTTGTAAAGTTGGTCACGGGTGGGGAAAATTGCAATATAACATGTGTTATATATATATATTTATATTATATTTTTTGTTTTACTTGATAATTGAATTCAGCAGATTAGTGCGTATAGCATCCGTGACTTCGTAAATTATTTTGTCTGTGAGAAAAAAATCCTTACACAGTGCCTTTCCATTCTCCTATAAATAGAAGCTCATTCCTTCATTATTTCTTACGAATTCACTGAAACTCTAGAGAGAGAAATTATAGAGAAACTATAGAAAAGTATTCTGCTACTTCCCTACTCTTATATCCAGTTTCTTTTACGGTAAGGGGTATTATTTCTTTTGTATTCATGAAGAGAACTTCTGTTATTCCATTATTTATTATTCTGTTGTAATAACCTGTATACGCGGGCTACCCTATACTTGGTGAAATTCTTTTGTTATTCTATTCTTTATTATTACATTTGGAATATATCACATGCATGCGTTTCTACATTTGGACTGGTTCCATTCTTTATTATTACGTTGGAATATCGTATCATCATGTGTTTTATGCCGGACCTATTTCCGTCTTTATTATTACGTTGGAATATCACATGCATGCGTTTTGTGGGACCGGTTAGATTATTTATTATTCTGTTGGAATAACCTCTGCTGTGTGGTCTATCGCATGCGTGGTGATTTCTTTTGTTATTCCATTCTTTATTATACTCAGTTGGTTAAAATTTTGATTTCTATACTCCATGAAATTAGTGGAATATCCTTGATATTTGCGCTTCATCCAGTATCTTTTCATGGAAATATTCTTCTGAGCATTCTTGAATTTTACTCTACAAAGAAGTATCATGTTGACAATTTGGACGTTATTAGTTCCTGGATAAATTAATTCTTGAACTTATTTTTATTGAATTCTTATATCATTGTCATCATCCTCATGTTTATATTTTGTTGAAACTCATCTGTGGCCTGTAGTGCATAAATGGACTTGGTATGATTATGACCAGGGATTATTCGGTGTAATCATGACCGCAATGTTACAAATGATGTGGTAAAAGTCCTCATTGGCCGTAGTGCATTGATGGACAGTTGTTGACATGATCATGACCATTAATGAATACACGAATGTCTTTGGCCCGTAGTGCATGGATAATTTGTGGTCGTGACACTAAAGAATATCCTTGGCCGTAGTGCGGGGGTGATTCGATGATGTGGATTATTTATTAAGCTGAGTCCCAGCGATAAAAATGATGAAAAACCTTTTAAATCATAAAAGATAGTAGATTTTATTCTCTACTTAACTCTTTTAATGGATTGCTTGTTTTGCTGTAGTTAAACTTGATGTCTATTGTATTTTATCAGTTTAACATTGTTGAAGACTAATGATAATTTATTACGCATTATCTTAGTCATAATATTTCTTCATTGGGCTAGTTGAGCTCACCCTTTCTTTTCTTTGTTCTCTTGAGGGAATGAGAACGTGGCTAAGGACTAGTCGGGGAATGGGTGACGGTCCGGATGATAGTATTAGTAGTCCTCACTATTCTATTAAATAATGTGACAATAAATGTAATGAGGACTTATTTCGAGAGTGGATATTGTCTAGAAGGCGATTTTTATTAAAACTCATGACTCTCTTGTTGTATATTAAAGATTATATTTGTATTCTGTACCATGTATTTGACAACTCAGAAGGTGATGTATACCTATTTTGGGGGTGTCACAGTTGGTATCAAAGCTTAGGGATATGATCCCTGACTGAGATGTGAGACAAGAACTAGGAGGGGAGAGACGGGGAATTCCTTCGCTAGTATGACCTACCTAAGTTTATTTGGTATTTAATTGGTCGGATAGAGTATAGGGATAATATGTGATATGATAACTAACCCTTGTTTTGTGGCAGTATCTGAAAATGACATCCGAGAATATTGAGAATAGCAATAGAGCACAGGAGACCGTTGAGTCTCCACATATCAATAATCAGGAGAATGTGCATCAGGAAGGCGACAATCCTCATGCAAACAACAACACTAACCAAATGATGAATGATGGAATGTTCAGAGGCTTTATGCAATTCATGCAACATCAAAGTAGAGCGGCTCTGTCCAAAATGTAGGTGGAAACTCTCTGACGGTCCACCGCTAAGCAGATTCAAGGATTTGGGACCACCGGAGTTTATTGGAGAGCCAAAACCACTTAAGGCGGAGACATGGATAAAGCAGATCACCAAGATATTTGATGTCTTGGGATGCTCCAAGGAGCAAAAGGTTCCCTTTACCACCTTTTATGTTATGAGGAGAGGTGATTCTTGGTGGGAATTCCAGAAAGCGACGTAACTCCGCCCATGATCGAAGATGACTTGGGAGAAGTTCCAAGAATTATTCAACGACAAGTACTTTCCCGAAAGTATTTATCACATGAAAGAGGTAAAATTCATCAAGTTGGAGCAAAACAACATGACCGTATCGCAGTACGAAGCCAAGTTTGCCGAGTTGTCCCAGTTGCGTCTCACTTGGTTGATAATGAGAAAAGAATGACGCGGATGTTTCTAAGAGGTTTAAAACCCGAGATACGTCAATATCTAATTTCTCATAAATTGTGTTTGTATTCAGATGTTTAAATAGGGCTCAGTTATTGGAGCGCGATAACGAGTCAACGCAACCAAAGAAAGCGGTACGTAGCGGAATAAAAATACCAAGTGGTGCTTGGTCATCGAGCGGTGACAACAAGCGTGGAGGAATCAACATGCCGAAATGGTAACCACTTGATTGGTAATCATGGCCAAGACAATAAGAATGGACATTTCAAGAAGAGGAGATTCAACAATGATGGAAAGACGTCAGCATCAACACCTGTGGTTAAGGAAAGGAGAATGACCACCTATCATATGCTTCAAATGCGGAGGGGAGGGACATATCAGTCCAAACTACGCGATGCCATCCAAAGCGTGTTATAATTGTGGAAGAGAAGGTCACCTAGCCCAATTTTGTCGTGCACCGAAGACAAGTCCAGTTGGAACGGTGACACAAAATACCATCCCAGACAAGTCAAAACCAGTAATTCAAAGGAGAGTGTTTGTTGTGACCTCCCAGAAAGCAAGGAACCCGAATGAGGTCATCACGGGTAAGCTTATCATAAACTCTAGAGAAGTCTATACCTTATTTGATACCGGTTCTACCCATTCTTTTATTTCTCCTACTTGCGCTTGTGACGCCCCCAAATTCGAGTATCTTCCAACCTGACAGATGGTGCTACACGGTACTACAGTTCACATAAACATTCAATTGAAATGCCTCAAAAGAACGGATATGTCTTATATATATCAAAAGAATATTTACATTTTCACAGGTTCTTTATAACCAATACATTGTCTTTGTCATAATATCAATATTATTTCTTACAAAATCTATACTATTACATAAGCAATCTACGGGTTCGCCTTTGCCTTCCCTTAATCCTTGCTGGATCCATCGATCCGTTCGGTCTTAGCTACATTCATATGGTTCAAGCAAGAATGAGCCTAACTAGCTCATTAAGTACAACAATTCTAGGAAAATAGCATGCTTGAAACATAGGAATCATATATCTTCAATAACTGGACAAGAGTTACGAAGTACTATTGAGAATTCAAAATAGCACTTCTTTTCATTTAAAACATTTTACAATAACAATATTCAGTAAAACATCAATTACGGTTCAAGACCGTAAGCATTTCATAAGTACTTTGAAAAGGACATCCCGACACGAAGTCCGTAAGTCCGACATATCTTATGAGCACGTCTAGATGATCAGCCTATAGTACTCTATATTGATCAACACTACATTCATTAAACGTGTATACGTTGAAGTTGTGGAAACCTCACGTGCCTGTCGTTTGATGACAAAATAGTTTAGCATATTCAGTCTACTTTTAAAAACCACAACAATATAAGTTTGGTAAATCCTTATCAACACTTGATAAAATAACATAGCATACGTCTAGCCAAAAAGATTGGCTTTGACTTCCTCAGATACTAACTCATGCGAAGAATACATGAATCACAAAGACTTGTCCAGATCGAACTGGAACAAGGGTTAGAGTACTTGCCTTTAGCGTCTGCTTATAGTTATAACACTTGCACTTTACATCCTTAAGGTCTCTATATTAGATAATAACATCACATAGTACATTAGGTCATAAATGATCATACATGGTTCCTAAAGAATCTTACCCTTCTTCTCAACCTAATTACATACTAGATTTGTTAATTATTGGTTTCGGCTTTCTATTAGGTTATTCTTTACATCATAAGTAATTGACTTAATCTTAACCTTAGGTGAGCATACTTAAGTTTTAATATGTATTAACAATGTTTCATTAAGATCTTGATTATCAATTACTCTTCATGTTCATTTGTAAACCTTCATCACTATCTAGGTTATGAAATTTGTCACTATGTTATGACCATTGACTTTTCGTCTTGTATTTGTTGCATACGCCATATATTATTAAAATCGGGACTCGTGGCATGGCATGAGTCTCTGTGTTTTTTGTCGCGCTGCGGTGTGACTCTCCAGGGGCTGATGGCCACTTTGTCACTTATTGTGGCGCGAGGTTTATTGCCTTGAAATTTGGGGCCATGATGCGACTCTGTGTACCAGAACACTTTGGATGATTTTTCAAAAGTTTGAGATTCCCGGACTCGTAACTTCTTCGTTATAAGTCCGAATTGGCTTGTTCAAAATCCTACGGGTCATAAATTTTGTACTCTATGGATTCATGCAAGAATTTTATCTATTTTACTTTGTTTGCTAAAATTTCACCTATTAGTTCATTTTAACGTTCGTGAACGTTCAACGCTCGTTTCTTCCTTCTAAGTCGGAATCTGGTCATTTTTGAGTCCGCAACTCTATAATGCCAAATATGACTTGTCTCCATCGAAAACCAACATTTACGACTTCAAACATAAAATATGACCTTCATTCCGAGAATTTCATGAATTTGACGATTATCGTCCAATCGTGTGAATTCCGGCGAATCCTCATTACTAATCATTCTAGGTGGATTTTAATCAACATATAAACATTAAAAGTTACTTATTACACCAACTTATCATCAAAGTAGGTTTTGACTTATTTTCATAAGTCAATGACTTGTTTAACTTATTAACGACAAATTCTCATTCTTATGACTTACTATGAACTTAAGTCCATCAATCAACGTTTTCAAACTATTTTGAACATACTAACATCACATGACAAACATATTTCAAGTTCTTCCCAAGTTCATCAACTTATTAGGTTCAAGTTTACTTATTCAACTAATTCGGCTTAAGTTCATTCATCAATGGCTTATGACATGTTCTTAGTATTTAACTTCATTAGATTACACTTCTCTTATCATCCTAATATGATAGAGATAGAGGAGACAATATTATTTACCTTTGATGAACTAGTACTTCTTCTTTAAAAATCTAGCAAAGGTTGAGATGGCTTATAAGTGCATAATGGCTCTAACAATTAAGTTGCTTTTGTAAGGAAGTTGTTGGATGAAATAACAAACAACAAATGAATTAAGAGCTCTCTATTTATAGGCAATCCAAAGTTAGGGTAGAATGGTCTTTATGTCATCCTACCTCCTTAAGCTAACCTCCTTACTATTCATCTACTTAGCCACTAAGTAATCTTGCTCAACACAACACTTGTTCCTCACATAATGTTCTTACTCTCCAAGTTCACCCATGGGTTGCAATATGGATCATTGCTTTACCCATTGGATCCTCCTTTGGGCTTAGGTCTAGTTAATTACTCATTTTCTTGTGGGCTTTCATGCATTTGGTTTGGGCTTCACTTTATAAACCACTTGGGCTTTGTATAAATCCCATATAGGTTTACACCTTATTGATATAGAACTTGTATTTTCTACCATGTTACATTAATTCATTTTATTAGGTTTTAATACCTATATTCTTAATTTAAGTCCGCATGCGAATTATTGCATTTTCCGTACTTAGATTATTATTACATAATGCATCTTGCCTCGATATTCTAACGTTACGTATTTCTCAGAAGTTCAAAAATAATTCCCGAGCGATAAACGGTGAATAGTGTTTTTTTCGTAAACTTTCTTGGAAAACATTTATTTTTGTCTTGGAAATTCAAACACTTTAATTCATTCACGTGGTTCAAATACTACGATCTTCCGGCGTTTCTAGGTTATAGAACGACATACATCTTATTAACACATATAATAACAAATAATATTATTTTATTCATTACTTAATTCTTTCAAGTCTTTTACAAAGGATCCGATTTTCTCGGTCGTTACATTCTTCCCCCCCTTATAAAGATTCTGTCCCCAGAAACTCGTCCTATCTTACTCAAACAAAAGAGGATAATTCTTTCTCATCTTTTGTCCAAGTTCCCACGTTGCTTCCTCCACATCGTGGTTCTTCCATAACACCTTTACTGACGGTATTACCTTGTTTCGTAGAACTTGTTCTTTTCTATCGATGATTTGAGTTGGCATCTCTTCATATGTTAAATCTTTCTCGATTTGGATAGGCTCAAATTCTATCACATGCTTGTAATCCGGTTTGTAAGGTCGTAGCACTGAAACGTGAAATACATTTTGTATTCGCTCTAGGTCTGGAGGTAACGCTACCCTATAATCTACCTCACCTACCCGTTCTAATACCTCAAAAAGTCATATAAACCTTGGGCTTAGTTTTCTCTTCTTTCCAAAGCGTATCTTTCCTTTCTAGGGAGATACCTTTAGAAATACATACGAGCCTACCTCAAACTCTCTATTCTCTCGATGTAAGTCAGCGTATTTCTTCTGTCTGTCTTGAGCTGCGAAGAGATACATACGAATCAACTTCACCACTCCCGCTGTTTGCTGCACCAATTCTGGTCCTAGTATTCGGCGTTCTCCCACTTCATCCCAATACAACGGCGTTCTGCATTTCCTTCCATACAAAGATTCATACGACGACATACCTATGCTAGCATGATAACTGTTGTTATACGCAAATTCTACTAATGGTAGATGATCATCCCAACTACCCTTGAAATCCATGACGTAAGATCTCAACATATCTTCTAACGTCTGAATTATCCTCTCGCTCTGTCCATCTGTTTGTGGATGATATGCCGTACTCAACTTCAACTGCGTCCCCAACTGCTCTTAAAGACTTCTCCAAAAATTCGATGTGAATCGTGGATCACGATCTGACTCTATCGAAACAGGTGCTCCATGTCTGGAAATAATTTCCTTAACATAGAGTGTAGCTAACTGATCTAAGTTGTACTTAATTCGAATTAGAAAAAAGTGAGCCGACTTCGTCAACTGGTCCACTATTACCCTAATCGCATCATACCCCTTCTGAGTCGACGGAAGTCCCACCACAAAGTCCATCGTGATATGCTCCCACTTCCACTTCGGAATCTCCAGTGACTGTAACAAGCCACTTGGTCGTTGATGTTCGGCTTTAACTCTTTGACAAGTCAAGCATTTACTCACATACTCGGCTATTTCTCTTTTCATGTTCGGCCACCAAAAACTCTGTCGAAGGTCTTGATACATCTTAGTGCTATCAGGATGAATCGAGTACCTCGAACTATGAGCCTCTTATAAAACTTTCTCCTTTAATTCTGTGTCATTCGGAACCCAAATTCTTCCCTCAAATCTTAATAATCCCTCATTATCAAGACTAAACCTAATATCTTTTTCAGTGGTTAACCGCTCCTTCATCTGATCACACTCACCGGTTTTGAGCTGCACCTCATTGACTCTCTCTACGATGGTAGACTGAATCTCCATCGCAAAAAGTCTCTGCTCCACCTCACTTGGCAACTTCACCACCAATTCCATCCTAGTCATCTCTGTTATTAACTTAGTTTGAGCTGTTAACAAAGACAACTTCTCCCGAGCCCTTTCTAGTCAGGCGCGCGGCCCACTACATGGCTTTTTAGGGGTGGTGATACAGATTTCACGGTCGTAATCCTTTATCAACTCCACCACCTCCTCATCTCATATTCAACTCCTTCTGTGTGAAGATATATTTTAGACTCTTATGGTCCGTGCTTATCTCAACCTTTTCCCCATAAAGATAATGTCGCCATATCTTTAAGGCAAACACCACCGCGGCCAGTTCCAGATCATGAGTAGGGTAAACTTTCTCATAATCCTTCAACTGCCTAGATGCATATGCAATGACCTTGCCATGCTGCATGATTACGCAACCCAGTCCTTTATGCGAAGCATCGCTATAAACTACGAAATTTCCTATGTCATCGGGTAATGACAAAACAGGCGCTTCACTCAATCTCTTCTTCAGTTCTTGAAAACTGTCTTCACATTCCTCAGTCCATACATATTTCACCATCTTCCTCGTCAAGTTAGTCAGTGGAGTAGCTATCTTCGAAAAGTCCTGAATGAACCTTCGATAGTAAACCCGCTAACCCTAGGAAACTCCGCACCTCAGTCGGCGTTTTTAGTTGTTCCCAATTCATCACGGCTTCCACCTTCGCTGGATCTACTGAAATCCCCTCATGGTCAATAACATGACCTAAAAACTGTACCCTTTCTAACTAAAATTCACACTTAGTGAACTTTGCATATAACTTCTCCTTTCTTAATGTCTCCAACACTATTCTTAGGTGTTCATCATGATCTTTTGGCGTCTTAGAATAGACTAGAATATCATCAATAAATACCACAACGAACTTGTCCAAATATTGCTTGAACACTCTGTTCATGTCCATAAATGCAGCAGGTGCATTAGTCAACCCAAATGACATCACCAGAAACTCGTAATGACCATACCGAGTCCTAAATGCTATCTTTGGCACATCTTCATTCCTAACCTTCAGCTGATGATACCCTGTCCTTAAATCTATTTTGGAAAAATATTTTGCCCCCTTCAACTGATTAAAAAGATCATCGATCCTGGGCAACGGATACTTATTCTTTATTGTTAACTTGTTCAACTCTCGGTAGTCGATACAAAGTCTGAACGATCCGTCCTTCTTCTTGACAAACAGTACCGGTGCTCCCCACAGCGAAACACTTGGTTGAATATACTTCCTGTCCAACAATTCTTGCAGCTGTACCATCAACTCCTTCATCTCCACCGGCGCCATACGATACGGTTCCCTGGAAACTGGTGCCGCTCCTGGCACAATGTCTATTACGAACTCGGTCTCCCTATCCGACGGAAGACCTGGTAACTCACTCGGAAATACATCCATGAACCCAAAACCTGCTTGTTTAGAGAATAAAAATGTTCCTGTCTGCTTTGATTTTATGACCGATAGAAATGGAAACTTTTTTCTTATATGCCCTATCCCCACCCAATTTCTTTGGTAGATCCTAACACTAATTATGTACACAATGAGGATCACAATCATTTTGACTGTTTGGATACCAAGCTATCTTCTCAATAGATTTACAAAAAAGCCTTTGATGTAGTGATGAAATTGTGATACATAATCAATCCTATTTGTTTTGTTCATTACTAAAATGAATCGAATCCTATCAAATCTTTATATTTCTCCTTTGAATTACTCATATATATATATATATCCTATGAATTTCATTTCGCACCTGGAAACTATTCTAGGAGAAGTTGAATCCGTTAAGATTCGGATATTGATCGGTTTTGGTTTGACATGGTTTACGCGTTCTTGGTTCCGGAAGAGTTAATATCTCCATTAGCTAAACCCTTTCTTACCTCGCCTTTGGACTCAGATTTTGTCCAGTACACAATCAATGGAGGCCTCCCCGACATATGTTGCAACGTCTCCAATAGCATGCTCTTACTTCGTCTTTCCCTTAATAAGTCATCAAATTTTGTGCTATTTTCTCCCCAGTTGCTATGGGGTATTTGTTCCATGGTCGCTCCCACTCTCTGGGTATTAACCACGTGACACAAATAGCCTACACACCCCTTCCTCAATAATTTCCTAGTTTGTGTCATGGTAAGACAACACGAACGTCCCGGCGATTTATTCCCGTAAAATATTACATGAGATTGAATTGATGTTTTAATAATTACGCATTTCATTTGACAATCTATAATTGCCCCATGATTTATCAACCAATCCATTCCGAGAATTACATCGAATTCCCCTAACTTTATCGGTATCAGATCTACCGATAATTTACAACCTCGAATGTCTACTCAACATGTGACACCCCCAAAATAGGTATACATCACCCATTCTGAGTTGTCAATACACGGTACAGAAATAACTACAACTTTATTATTACAACAAAGAAACTGTGAGTTTAAATCTGAGATATTGCCATCTAAACAATATCCACATACAAATAAATCCTCATCATAATTATTGATACATTATTTTACAAAATGGTGAGGACTACTAAACAACTCTCTAAAACCATCATTCCATACCCCAGGCTGTACTCGCATTTACATTCTCGCCTCCCGAGAAGAAAAATGGAACAAAAAGGAAAAGGGTGAGCTCAACTAGCCCGATAAAGAATATTATGACTAAGATAACACGAGAACAAATTATCGTTAGTCTTCAACAGGAAAAAAAATCTAATAGAATACAATAGACAACAAGTTTTAAATCAATACCATGATGGAAAATATTAATTCATAGAAGAGTTACGTAGAGGATGAAATCTACTAATATCTATGAATTTAACGATCCATCATCAATATTTTTATCCCGTAACATCAATCAATATATATCTCGAATCATATATTCATCCTCGCACTTCTGAGGCCGAGGACATTCACCGATTGGTCATGTTCATCTAAACACTGTTCATCTTTTGCACTACAGCCAAAGATATTCAATAATATCATCATTTAAGATCGAGGATGATGAAAAATATATATATTTTTAAAGAAAGCGAATCCGAGTGAAACAAAATGACAAGGATTAAGGATTAAGATTCGTACTTCCCGTTTTATCCACGTCCAAAATACCTCAAAAATAATCATAGTGGTGTAAAATTCAAGAATGATCAAAACATGGATACAATCAAAGCTAGTATCCACAATAGATATTTTAGACGAAAAGAAAATTTTCATTTTCGATGAATAGTGCCATATTCGTGAATAAGATCAGTATCGTGAATAGTCTTAGTATACATGAATAGTAACTCAGACACCAAAAGTTCCAAATTTGATAAAAACTTCAGATCAATATTTGAAGATAAGGATATTGAAGAAATAATATCATTACGAAAAAAAATAATATCCCTTACCTCGGAAAAGCGATTATTTAACTAGAATCTTTGGATATAGGCTATAACTTGAACTTTCATAGTATAGCAATACTCAAAGTATACTCAAAATACTCACAAGAATACACTCGATAATATAGAGAGAAAACTTGGATTTACGGTGTGATTTTCAATTCTAACCTAAGCACCTATTTATAGAAAATGCTTTAGAACACCAAAGCGAAAATTTATTAAAATATATATATATATATATATATATATATATATATATATATATATATATATATATAATCTTCATGCACACCTTGGACAATCTGATCTCAGCTCTTTTTCCATGCTAGTGGGCACACCTACCTTGCTAAAAACGTTTTTTATTATTTAAAATAATTTAAACTTCCAAAAAATCAATTATTTGAACTTCGGAACTTCAATAATTCACAATAAATAGCCCTTTTGTCAGGAAATTCAAATCTCGCAAGTTTTTATAGGAAATTCAATTCTCTACAACTTTACTGAAGAAAGGTTTTCCAAATTCCAAGTAGAAATTGGAAGAAATCCACAAAGCAGGCAATTTTGAAATTTATAATCAAATTTCGGTCAATAAATGGGGTCCAATTGACATGTTTAACATGTTTTAAACATTTATTGCAACAAAATACTCTTCCTCCTCGTATACTCATATATTCCACATTCGTTGTAAAAATATCACCATTATTATATTATTAAAATATAATAATATATATATATTTAAATGAATTATTTTATCAGAAAAAGATAAAATTTCAATTTTCAACAATTGTCACATTAAAAATTTTCTCCATCTATATCCACATAAAATCAATATTTTCCTCATCATATGAATCAATAATTAATTATTCACAAATAATATTACAGAATCACAATATTGACAACCAGCAGTTCAGGGAAGAGGGGCTTTCAATAAGAATTTCTCCTTCTTGGTGGCGTAATTAGGTGACCAAACCTCTCCTTGATGAGAACTTTCTAGACATTGCCAATAATGTTATCTAATAATATTATTGAGATAATATGAAGTATTGCTTCGATAATGAAAATCTTGTGTAATGACAATTATTGAAACAATGACAACAATATAAATATCATCAATATGACAATTATTGAACCAATAAAATCTTTGAGCGATAATTACTGTAACCATTATTGAGTAGTGCCTTCTTACGTAAGAGTCAATTATTGTGCAATACTGGTATACTCTTGTGCAACAACGCAGCATCGTGTTTTAACCGGCGGGTATTCCAACGATTATGCTTGAGTAACAACAACTGCTAGATTATTTTTAAACAACTTATATTTGGAATGAATTTAATATAATGTTATAGTTGTGGGTAATATTTATAAATTTTGCAAAGTACGCAAGTGGATATATAATATTTGATTGGTCGGGGAATATTTGTTTTAGCAAGGAATATTCGTTCGACGGCACAATCATTGGTGGACCCCACAACGGAATTATTGTCGGATTGAGAAAACGACGAAAATATTTTTATGAAAATAATGACGGAAGTTTTACCGTTAACTATTGAAACACCCGGTGTTAAAAGTACAGTAATACGCGTGGTTGCATAGTAGAACACGATATTGATTATTGATGCTTACATGAGAAGTCACTCAGTTTTGTTCAATTATTGCTATAGTAATTGTTGCATAGTATCTCACGTTATTTGATTCAATTATTGTCGATATTTTATATATTATTAAATCAATAATTGAGATGACAGAGTTATTAATATTATTATTTGCAATATTAACGATGTCTAGAAGTTCATCGAGAGAGGTTTGGTCACCTAATTGCGCTTGATAGGGAGAAATCCTTATTGGAAGGCCCCTCTTTCACAAGAACGACACTGGTCGATTAATATTGTGAATTATAATAATGATGATAAATGTTGTTAAAAATATTGATGAGATTTTTTTATGAAGTCTTTGATGTAAATTTTGTTTATTATTTGGACCCCCATTTATCCATTTTTCAAAATAATCGGTAGAAAGTTGTTTAGTATAAATAAAAAGGGACCTACCTGTGATTGTGAGATGTTGGTGGGAGTGGAACATGCGGGGCCCACGTTGGAAGAAAAAAAAGATGAAGGGAGAGGAATCTTGCAAAGTTGGTAATGGGTGGGGAAAATTGTAATATAACATGTGTTATATATATAGTTATATTATATTTTTTGTTTTACTTGATAATTGAATTCAGCAGATTAGTGCTTATGGCATCCGTGACTTCGTAAATTATTTCGTCTGTGAGAAAAAAATCCTTACATAGTGCCTTTCCATTCTCCTATAAATAGAAGCTCATTCCTTCATTATTTCTTACGAATTCACTGAAACTCTAGAGAGAGAAATTATAGAGAAAACTATAGAAAAGTATTCGCTACTTCCTACCGTAGTATATTCGATTTCTTTTACGGTGAAAGGGTATTATTTTTTTGTATTCATGAAGAGAACTTACATTATTCCATTATTTATTATTACATTGGAATAACTCGTATCTGAGGGCTACCCTATACTTGGTGAAATTCTTACATTATTCCATTCTTTATTATTACTTTGGAATATCATATCTCATACATTTGACGCTTGAGACTGGGTTCCGTTATTTATTATTACATTGGAATAACTCACTGCGGTTTATCGCATGCCTGGTGATTTCTTTTGTTATTCCATTCTTTATTATACTCAGTTGGTTAAAATTTTAACTTTTATACTCCATGAAATTAGTGGAATATCCTTGATATTTGCGCTTCATTCAGTATCTTTTCATGGAAATATTCTTCTAAGCATTCTTGAATTTTACTCTACAAAGAAGTATCATGTTAACAATTTGGACGTTAATAGTTCCTGGATAAATTAATTCTTGAACTTATTTTATTGAATTCTTATATCATTGTCATCATCCTCATGTTTATATTTTGTTGAAAGTCATCTGTGGCCCGTAGTGCATAGATGGACTTGGTATGATTATAACCAGGGATTATTCAGTGTAATCATGATCGTAATGTTACAAATGATGTGGTAAAAGTCCTTATTGGCCGTAGTGCATTGATGGACAGTTGTCGGCATGATCATAACCATTAATGAATACACGAATGTCCTTGGCCCGTAGTGCATGGATAATTTGTGGTCGTGATAGTAAAGAATATCCTGGTCAGAAAAGTGGGGTGATTCGATGATGTGGATTATTTATTAAATTTGAGTCCCAATGATAAAAGTAATGAAAAACCTTTTAAATCATAAAAGATAGTAGATTTTATTCTCTACTTGACTCTTTTAATGGATTGCTTGTTCACCGCTAGATTAAACTTGATGTCTATTGTATTTTATCGGTTTAACATTGTTGAAGACTAATGATAATTTATTCTACATTATCTTAGTCATAATATTTCTCACTGGGCTAGTTGAGCTCACCCTTTCTTTCACTGTTCTCTTCAAGAAATGATAACGTAGCCGGGACCTAGTCGGAGAACGGAGTGACGGTCCAGATGATAGTATTAGTAGTCCTCACTATTCTATTAAATAGTGTGACAATAAATGTAATGAGGACTTATTCTGAGAGTGGATATTATCTAGAAGACAATATTTATATTAAAACTCATAGCTCTCTTGTTGTATATTAAAGATTGTATTTGTATTCTATACCATGTATTTGGCAACTCAGAAAGGTGATGCATACCTATTTTGTGGGCGTCACAACATAACCCTATCAGTCTATTCAGCACATAAAACTTAGCATCAAGTCAGACTTTTTAAGTGAATCCGACAAAATTCTAACATCCCGACGGTCTAGTCGAACAAAATTTCGATTTTAAGTTCAATTAAACTCTACCTAAACACTTAACAAT
This sequence comes from Panax ginseng, assembly GCA_020205605.1. NCBI lineage: Eukaryota > Viridiplantae > Streptophyta > Magnoliopsida > Apiales > Araliaceae > Panax > Panax ginseng. The sequence goes on from CM035145.1 coordinate 55,842,465, forward strand.
TTTCTTAGACAATTTATTATCAGTCAAATTATTTTTCAAAGGCTTGTAATAATTTTTAAATAATTATTACTATTTATCATGAATTTTCAATCATTAATAACGTATTTATACGTATTAAATATCACTTAATTCCTTTATCATTAATATTTATTTATTATCAAATATTAATGAAATACACGCATAATATTATAATATATTTTATAATATCACAAAGTATTTTTAATACTTTAAAATCACCTTTATATGATTTTTTAAACAATTAAATACATTATCCGATAATTGCTTTTTATATTAAAATATTAATATTTTCATGACAAAATATCAAAAGTTATAAAGTTATAACTTAAAATATTTTTATATCACTTAAATCATTTTTATATGATTTTTAAATCATTAATCCTTTTTTTTTTCCATAATTTATTTAATATATTTATTAAATAAACTAATTATCATTAATATTAATTAATTAATGAAATTCCTCACAAAATATTAAAAGTCACCGAAAATATCTTTAAATATATTCTTATACCATAATATTATTTTTCATGAATTTTCATGTATTAAATTTTTTTTTTAAATAATTTATTTAATATTATAATTAAATAAATTAAATACCATTTATATTCCAAAAATATTAAATATTTATGAAATATACTCTAAATAATTAAAACTATTTTTCAGAATTTAAAATAATTTTTTAGAATTTATTTTGTATTTTTAATAATTAAAATTAATTTTTATCTATTTATTAATTAAAATAATTATTTTCTAAAACTAACTGTCGCTAAAGGGCCTTATAGTGACAGACCAGCCGCTATAGGTGTTCTTGGCTTGTTCTTGAGCCTGCCCAGAAACTCAAAGTCAGTTACGAGGGGCTTGGTTTGACCACATTTAAATCACGGTTATTGTTGATTTCTGAGCATCTTATGGTGTTAGGATTGTGGTACTGATGTAAAACTACAACCAAAAACTAACTTTATGGCCATACAACATCAAATCAAAGAGATCTAAGTCTCCAAACATTCTGACAAGGTTGTTCTTCGTTTTCTGGAATTTCCAGAATTGAAGGTACCTACTTTGGATCATTATAACTTTCATTTTGGGTTTTTTTTGTGTAATCTAATGGTTGAATTTTGTAGTTTAGATGTCATACTGGAGTTCTATAACCACATATCATCATAACAACACCACACATGACAGATCAAAGCTGGTCAACCCTTGTCAGAAAATTCAGCCTTTGAAGATTCTGGGTTTTCCAGAACTTCAACAAAGCAGACGGTCAAACAATGTTTGACCAAGATTAATTCTTATTCTGGTCACGATATCTAAGTAATATAAAAGCAGCATTATTGTGTAGAATACATGTCATGAAACAACCTTAAACAACAACCTGGCAAAAACTAACAAAAGGCAGTAAGATCAGAGGCCTCAAATAACTTATCGGGACTGGTTCGGGTTTTCGGGTCGCCGTAACCCGGGCCGTGAAGCGGTCAACGTAGTTTGACGACCTATATCCAGCGATATAGAAATGATATGTCCATGATTCTAGTTCCAGATGGTATTCCAAATGGCATAGAATAGATCCAAAACATAAAACACAGAAAATGACTAACACACGGATCTAGAGGAACTGACATATGACTGTCAGGCCTTAAAATTAGGGTTCTTAGTCAGTTTTGAAAACTTAATTTTCGTGCCTCTAGATGTTATGGATCCATGATCCAACAACCCAGATCATTAAAAGGTACACTCTAACACATATCTAACCAACAACTAACATCAAAACATAAGATTTACAAAAATTTAGGGTTTATACCTCAATCATGCTTGATCTTTGATTTTGATCTATGGATCTGTTTTTGTTAAGCTATGGCATGATAATGACTTATCTCATTCCTCTATATCAGTCTCACTCCCGAATTTTAGAGAGAGGGTGGGTATGGAGAAAATGAAAAATGGAAGTGGCCCTTTTCTCTCTTTGTAATCTTATAAATTGTTGTATGTAATGTAATGGCTGATGTGTTGGCCGACTTGTGCTTATTTCAGTCACATGCATAGGCTTGGGTTGGTGAACAACAAAAAGTAGGGTTAGATCTACAAGTTATATCAAATAATGCAACAAAGGGTAAAAATGTCATTTTGCACATAAAATTAATAACATTTTGGACATTGGCCAAACCCTTAGGCTTTAGGGTTTGGAAAACCTTAGGGTTTAGAAATCCTTAGGGTTTTAGAAAAAAAAAATCTAGAATTTCCAAATTAGGTTTAAAAAAATAAAATAAAATTAATATTTCTAAATTATAATTAGAATTTTCTAATTATATTAAAATTTCTTAATCATAATTTAAATCTTGCTAATTAGAATTAGTATTTCCTAATTAAAATTGCTAATTTAGCAATTTGGGTCAAAATTGGTCATTAGGGTTTATAACCCAAAAATTAGGGTTTCTAATAGAAAAATAATTTTCTAATTTAGAAATTAGATTTCGTAATTAGATTAGGGTTTTCTAATTACTTATATCTTGAAAATTAGGATTATGGTTTCCTAATTGACAGAAAAATTATTAAATTAACACTTAGGTCTTCCCTAATTATAAATTAGGGTTTCTAATCCAGAAATTAGGGTTTTCAAAATGTAAAATTAGGGTTTGCTAATTAATTAAGCTTTACCCTAATTAATATTATAATTAATAGAACTTGCATTATAATTATCCTTTAAGTTCCCAGATTAGGGTTTTAACTTTCCAAATTAGGGTTTCGGATTTCCAGAACTAAAATTAGGGTTTTCAGAACCGGTTTCTAGGGTTTCTTGTTAATCGCTAGGGTTTTCTAACCGAACGTTGACGTTCTTAATATATACATAGGGTTTGTACAGATATCGTTTATCTGGTCAACCTTTGACCCTTAACCACATTTGAATACATAATTGACCATATACACAGAACATAAACACATATACACTTAATCCTGAATAATTCACCTAAATCCTTCACAAAATTTTGAAATCCTCAAAATTCTATCTCAAAAATATCAAACGCATACACTAATTTTCTGTCTATGTTCTAATATTGAACCCTAAATAAATTAATAATTTTTTTTAAAATATTTAAAATTCTCGGGTTGTCACAGTTGCTGATCAAATCCAATCCGGAAATTATGGAAACAACCCCCGGAGGGTCTATAAAAAAAGAGGAAGATGTTTCCCTGATACTAGAAGGTCAAAAAGGCAATCAGAACATGCCAATCCAAAGGTACACTCCATTTCAAGCACAGTCTTTGAACCCTCCAATACCAAAAGGTGGAGAAGTCAAACGCCCTCGAGTGTTCACACCCTTAGGGGACTCACTTGAGAATATTCTCACTCTTTTGACAACACAGAAGAAAATCACGAATCTTCTTCCACTAGCCAGCCCTAATGGACGGGGTTTCAATGCTGCTCGAAAATTTGCTTATCATGCCGGGGCACCTGGACATGATACTCAGGATTGTTGGGCCTTGAAACACAAAATCCAAGACCTGATAGACATCGGTGAGATCGTGGTCACCAAGCCAGATCAACCTCATGTGACAATCCTCTTCCTCAACATAAAGAAGAAGAGGTCAACATGATTAATTGGAGCAATGGACATAATTCCAATTTTAACGGCGAATCATCCCAGACCACCAAAGATGAGGTTGACAAATGGGATTATGCCAAATTCCAGTTTGCAATGGAACGTAAGATGAAAGCTCTATGAAAGCAGATTGAACAATTGGCAGAACTAGTGACCTATCAGCATCAAGTGACACGCCAGTTAGTCAGCCAGGAACATGCTAGTCTCCTCCCTCTTGTCACGAATATACTCTCGTAACCTTCAGAAAATGAAATGATGGAAGACAAAGTGATATGGAGAGCAAATGCCAAAGCCCGTCCGGATTTCGCCAATAAAATGGAATTTACATACCTGGGCCAACCTATGGAGGAAATCTTGCAGATGCTAATCAATGAAGTAAGAATCACTTCCCTTCTTCCTCTGGTTAATCCCCGTTCCGGACAATTCAATTCTGATGGAGTATGTCAATATCACTCACATTCTCGCGGTTACAGCACAGAAGAATGCTGGGCACTCCGCCACCTTATCCAGAATCTAATTGACAATGGTGTCCTGCAACTAGCAGACGATGATACTGTGCTACGTGAGAATACCTGTCCTACTAAGTGGAAGGTTTTGGTAGCAGTTATATACACTGAGACTGATGGGACTAATAAATCACTCACAATACCAACAATTCAACTCAAGGGAAGCAACAATCCTTTGAAAGTGGCCTCTCCCGAGCCAATTAACTTGCCATGTAGAGCACAATATCCTATTGTTAGCTTACATAAAGTGCCATGGAATTATGGAGAAGGTGAAGGATCCACCTCACATACAACTGCTGCAGTGTCGAAGGAGAATCCACTGTATCTTCCCCAATGGGTGATGAAGTCTACCATCAAATCAAAGGGGAAAATACCCATGGAGAAGTTTGAAAAATTCCTCTGCACTATGGGTCATAACGAAGCCAAGGTGGTTTTAAGCTTAAAAGAAGCTCCACACTAAATCTCAATTTTGGACTTGGTCCTAACTTCCGAGGATCACCAGACGATCTTGTTGAAGGTTTTAGAAGAAGCCTATCTACCAAAATCAGTGGATGCAGAAATATTTCAACATTTGGTTGATCACATTTTCAACAACAATGTGATATCCTTCACTGATGATGACATCCCGCCCGTAGGGACCGGTCATTGCATGCCGTTGCATATTTTGGTTTTGTCCTCCAGATACATGCTAGCTGGAGTCTTGATAGATGGAAGCTCATTTCTAAATATTTGTCCACACGCTACCTTGGTGAAGATGAATATCAATCTCAACCGAATTCGGAGCAGCCATACAGTCATCAAAGCTTTTGATGGAGCCATAGGAATTCTATTTGAGTAATTGAAACTGCCAATCAAAATTGGTCCCCATAGATTCTGCGTATCTTTCCACGTACTCAAGATAGATTCGAGATACAACCTGCTCTTGGGACGACCATGGATTCATATGGCAGGGGCAGTTCCCTCCACCCTTCATCAACAGTTAAAATACATTATCAACGACAGCCTAGTCACAGTCAATGCTGAGCCGAAGTGTCCTCCACAAAGTGACATACCATACATCAACGTCAATTCAGATGTTGAGCCGATCAGTTTTCACACCTTGGAGGTGAGCAACACTCAGTACCATGCTATTGGAACGCCACCTCTCACACCCAATTTTTCATCAAGTGATGGCAGCCTACTCAAGAAATGATATCCTTGGGTCATCAGCCAGGACAAGGGCTGGGTAAAGATCATCAGCGTATCAAGTACCCCATCCAAGTTATCAGTCAAACTGGGACAGCTAGGCTAGGCTATTCTGCTAGTTCTAGTAACAGGAATCCACATAAACATCCTCAGATTCCTCCAAACTTGATTACGACGCTCGCTCTACACTTTTACAACCGCCGAGTCCAAGACAACCTCATTTAAGGTGCCAGCCAACGTGATGGCTATGTTATTTCCCAAGCCAGTACCGGTGAAGGCGAAAGAAGTCTTTGTTCCAGATCCCGCCGTGGAGGAAGAGAAACAAAGAATTAAACAAGACGTCATCCGAATGATTTTGGGCATACACATCATTGTTCATGATGAACATACAAACAGATACACCCCAGACGATGATTGCTCAGACATAATGGCCATCATTCGGGATAGGGAGGACGATGATAATCCCTCCATCACTGCAGTCCACCCGGACTTTGCCCTTGCCAATTGGAGCAGCACTCCTTGCATTGGTCGACAAGGGTAAAACGGGCAGAAACTATTTCTGGCCTGTAGATATCATAATTGCTTACTTTTTTATACAGTATTAGTAGTCGTTTTACCAATACATGTTAACACTTTGTATGATCAAACCTTTTCATATATACTAAGTGAAAGCATATTTTGTTTCAGGACCCTGAATTTAGATGTGCCCGTACTTTCTGATATGGTGCCTCTTCTCCACAAAGATTGTAACTTTGATGTAGAGACGAATTCAACCTTGATGGAAATACATGAGGACATTGAAGTGCCTTCGAAAATTCAAGAATGGGTCAAAGACAAACCTAAACCCAACCTTGATCAAACCACTTCATTCAATCTAGGAACCTTAGAAAGCCCTAAGTTAATCCAGATTAGTTCAGACCTTACCCCAAACCAGCGGAATGATATGGTTACGCTATTAACCCAATTCCAAGATGTATTTGCATGGTCTCATGAAGACATGGTGGGTTTGTCCACTGACATTGTACTTCATCGCCTTCCCATTAAAGAGGGATTCAAGCCAGTCAAACAAAAGCTCAGGCGATTAAAACCTGAGTGGAGTTTAAAGGTAAATGAAGAAATTGTGAAATAATTTCAAGCTGGCATCATCATGGTGTCCACATATCCTGAGTGGATATCCAACATTGTTTCCGTACTTAAACCTGGAGGAAAGGTGCGAGTCCGCGTGGATTATCGGGACTTAAACAAAGCTTGCCTTAAAGATAGCTTTCCCGTACCCTTTATCCACATTCTCATTGACATTACTGCTCAATATTGCATGTACTCCTTTGCTGATTGTAATGCGGGGTACCATCAAATCATAGTTGCTGAGGAAGATCATGAAAAAACTGCTTTCATCACGCCTTGAGGAACCTTTTGTTATAGACGATTGTCATTCGGCCTCATTAATGCCAGAGCCACCTATCAGCGAGCTATGATGACTCTCTTCCATGACTTAATGCACAAAGAGATCAAGATCTACGTGGATGACATCATTGTCAAATCCCGTAAGGAGGAAGACCACTTAGACCATCTCAGAAAGCTATTCAACAGGTTGCATAAGTATAACTTGAAGTTGAATCCAACCAAGTGCGCCTTTGCTGTAAGACCCCAAATTATTAATAAATGAAATTTAATTTCCTCTATTTATCATTTTGAAATAGTAGGGGCTGATTTGATTAATGTGGTTAGTTATGGGTAAAATGCGTAAATATTTCAAATAAGCAAGTGGTTATAAAATACTCATTGTTGTTTCGGAGAATATTCGTTTGGTCGTGGAATATTCTTACCGTCTTTGGGAATATTCGCATTTACATTTGACGCAACCTTGTGTGGGCCCATACAGAAAGTGATTGGATGAAGAAACGACAAGTATAAGTTGTTTATAAATAATGACCTTGATTATTACTGAATTATCTTGTTGGAATACCCGGTGGTTAAAACACAAATAATATGCGTTGTTGCATAAAGAAGTTACTACGATATTGCACCAATTATTGATTCTTATGTAAGAAGGCACTACTCAATAATTGTTACATTAATTACTGTTCAGTATTTTATTTTATTGATTCAATAATTGTGCGTTGATTTTTATATTCTTCGTTGTTTCAATAATTGTCACTACTACAAGTATTTTCATTATCGAAGCAATAATTCATATTATCTGAATAATATTATTTGAAAACATTATTGGCAATGTCTAAAAAGTTCTGTCTAAGGAGAGGTTTGGTCACCTAATTGCGCGCCAGTAAGGAGAAATTCTTATTGGAAAGCCCATTCTTTCCCCGAGAGCGGCCTAGTTGCCAAGATCGTGATTCTCGTAATATTATTTGTGAATAATTAATTATTGATTTATATGATGAGAAAAATATTGATTTTATGTGGATATAGATGGAGAAAATTTTTAAAGTGACAATTGTTAAAAATTGATATTTTATCTTTTCTGATAAAATAATATTTATTATTATTATAATATAATAATGGTGATATTTTTACAATGAATGTGGGATATATGAGTATATGAGGAGGAAGAGTATTTTGTTGCAAAAGTTGTTTAAAACATGTTAAACATGTTGGTGGACCCATTTCTTGATCGAAATTTGATTATAAATTTTATAAAATCGCCTCAGTATGTGGATTTTTGGTCAATTTTGTTTGGAATTTGGAAAAATTTCTTCCGCAAAGTTGTAGAGAATTGAATTTCCAATAAACAATCTCGAGATTTGAATTTTTTTGATAAAAGGGCTATTTATTATGAATTATTGAAGTTATGAATTTCCGATATAATTGATTTTTGAAAGTTTTAATTTTTTTAATTAACAAAAACGTTTTTGTTGTCTTTGGAACATGTGTGGCTGATTTGTTAACCAAAGAAGAGGGTGCGAGGGAAATTTGTTTATATATAATTTTATTATATTAAATTTTACGCTTTGGTGTTCTAAGCAATTTCTATAAATAGGTGCTTAGGTTAGAATTGAAAATCACACCGTAAACCCAAGTTTCTCTCTCTCTCTCTATAATATTGAACGTATTTTGTGAGTATTTTAGTACTTTGAGTATTGCTATACGGTGCAAGTTCTTTCAGCACTATATCCAATATTCCAGTCAGAAGTACTGTTTTTGCGAGGTAAGGGATGTTATTTTCTTCGTAAGTGATATTATTTCTTCAATATCATTATGCCGAAATATTGGTTGGAACTTTTTATCAAATTTGGAACTTTTTCATGTTGGGGTTACTATTCATGAGTTACTATTCATGAGTTACTATTCACAAGTACTATTCACGAAGTATGATGATGTTTTTTGTGAAATTTCTATCTTTTGGTGTTGGAATTACTATTCACGTATACGACACTATTCACGTATATGGCACTATTCACGAATACGACACTATTCACAGAAAAATTAAATTTTCTTTTCTATGTCCAAGATTGTCTGTTATAGTTCCTATCTTTGATTGGATCTATGTTTTGGTCTTTATTCTTGAATTTTACTCCACTCTGGTTATTTATGAAGTATTTTCGAGCTTGGATTGTTTAAAGTACGAATCCTTAATATTTGTTTTTTTGTTTCACTGGATTCGTTTTCTTTAAAATATTTTTCATCATCCTCACCCTAAATTATGATATAACCGAATATCTTTGGCTCAGTAGTGAAAAGATGAATGATTTTATAATGAATATCTTTGGCCCAGTAGTGCAAAGATGAACAGTGTTTAGATGAACATGATTAATCGACGAATATCTTTGGCCCGTAGAACAAAGATGAACAGTGTGTGAGATGAACATGACTAATCGATGAATATCTTTGGCTCAGTAGTGCAAAGATGAATATTTGATTCAAGATGTATATTGATTGATGTTCTGAGGGATAAAATATCGATGATGGACTTTTAAATTAAGTAGATGATAGTAGATTTCATTCTCTACTTAACTCTTCTAATGAATTGTTGTTTCATTGCAGATTGTTGATCTAAAACTTGTTGTCTATTGTATTCTATCAGATTTTTCCCTGTTGAAGACTAAGGATAATTTTTGTACATTATCTTAGTCATAATATTCTTTACTGGGCTAGTTGAGCTCACCCTTTTCCTTTTTGTTCCATTTTTCTTCTTAGGAGATGAGAATATAGCGGGAACTAGTCGGGGTGTGGAGTAATGGTTCAAGACAGTTGTTTTAGTAGTCCTCACTATTTTGTAAAATAGTGTATCAATAATTGTAATGAGGACTTATTTGAGTGTGGATATTGTCTAGAAGACAATATTCGTATTTAAACTCACAGTTTATGTGTTGTCGTATTTTGCATGACAATTGTATTAATGAAGTTGTAGTTGTTTCTGTACCATGTATTTGGCGACTCAGAATGGGGGATGTATACCTATTTTGGGGGCGTCACATTTGCCGTTAAATCAGGCAAGTTGCTAGGAGTTCTAGTCAGCCACAAAGGAATTGAACTGGATCCTAGCAAAATCCAAGCCATTACGGAAATGCCCATTCCTCAGACGGAGGAAATACGGGGATTTTTGGGAAGAATCAACTTCATTAGCAGGTTTATCTGTAACAACCCAATATTTTCTATACAAATAAATTAGAAATTTTGCGTATAATTTTTTTTTTAATTTTAAATATGGGGAATATGTGCCAAGATAATGTGTGTATGTATTTATGTGATATATTTATTACATGAATGATTTTAAATAATTTTATTTTAAAATTTTTGATTGTTATAAACTATATTATTATAATAATTAATTTTATAGTAGAAATGTTTTTATTAATTATTTTCTATGAAAATATAATCATATATTATTTATATTTTGATTTTTAGTGTTATAATTATATACTGTATGTATATGGACTGACAATGATTGGTCAGTTATGGTGTATTATGTCAAACTCTAGTTTTACTGTGTGAAACCCTAATTTGAAACTCAATTGTGAGTTTAAGACTATTATATAACTGTGTTATATGATTTTTTTGATTGATTAGGTCAACCCTAATTAACATTTAGATTTATTAATTTATTGAAATCCTATTTATTAATTATAAACCCTAATTGCTAGATTAGCAAGGATAATTATAATTATTATATAATACCCTAATGTTTATGTATGATTAGAACCCTAATCAAATTAAGAAAACCCTAATTATAAATTTTAGAAACTAATTTTATTTTATTTTAAACCCTAAATGAAAGCTTCATAACCTAATTATACATTAGGTGAGACAATTAAATAACCTAAGGGTTATGGTAATAAGGAAATGTTAGTATTTAATATGTATACTAACTTATGTGGATAATCTTGTTATTTCAAGTGACTAATAATTTTAAACCTATTTCTAGTAAACCTAATTAGGTTATGAGCTAAAGTCACATGTATAAGTAATTAAATTTCATAAGATTGGGAATGGAAACCCTAAATAAATAATTTGGGTAGCATGTATTAAAATTGTTAGACTATGTTCATTACATGGCCCAAAACAATTAAAGGAGAAGCCCAAAAGAAATAAAATGCAAGCCCAAACTTAGTCCACTTGATTAAGGGTATATTAGACCTTTAATTTATCTAATTTATGCATTAAAATAAAAGCTAAATGAAGGAATTAGTGGGCATTTATATAGCTGGCCCCATTAGGCCTTTTAAGGCAACAAATTATGGTAATCAATGTCCATAAGTAGAAGTCTTACACACAAGTACATGTGCGTCAATCTCCCATTGGTTGCAAATCTATTAAGCACCCTTAATCACATGATTAGACTAATTGAAGAGATAAGGTGTAGTCTTTTATCCATGGGACAATAAAAGTATGGGGGATAATAGTTAATCACCCATTCATTTGCTAGATCATTTTCATTTCTCTTATTCTCCTTCTTCTTCTTTTTCTCCCAAGCAAGCAACATATAAGAGAGAGAGAGAGAGTTTCGGTACATAGCAGTACATCCACCCTGGCTATACGCCAATGATCCTCCGGTGCGGTGAAATCCCCGGAATTTCATGTATAACTATCCTCAGAGCCAAATCTGTCAAACATAAAATGCTGGGATATAACATAGCCAGATGTAAGCTCATCCTGCACCACCCTACGCCTCAATCCAGTGAGGGTCATGAACCGTCGACTCATGTCCCCCAAAGCCATATGCATGCAAGGTCTGTCCAGTGGCAGCATCGTCAACCGTGCATACTCCTCCAGAGTAGGAGTCAACTCCTGGGTCCCAAATCGAAAAACCTGCCTCTCCGATACCCAATGCTCTAGCATACCATCCACGAATCCTGTGGGAACCTGAAACATCAACAGGGTCATAGTATGCTGCAACAAATGATCTATTATCACCCTATCTGTTGGTGACATGCTATCATACCACAATCGCATACTCGATGCCACCAATAATGGTGGGGTATGATCAATACGGCTAACTGTTGAAGAAGACATCTATACGGGCCGTGTCATAAGACCATCCAGGGGTCAATGTTGAATATCTCTGGAAATACATACATATGCATAACATGATACATGCACTGAAGATAATAGATGGCAATATGATATAGGGAATAAAAAACTGTGCATACATTCCTAAGTATATCAACATCTATATACATCATATCTGTACAACTAAAAATACAGGGAAATGGGGCACAGATGCCCTATTACTAACATAGGCCTATCAAAAAATATAGTGAGAATGGGGCATAGCCACCCAATAGCTAATAGATGCCTATCAAAATATATAATGAGAATACACATCAGAAGAAGATAATGGTGTCAATGTCTACATCATCAATCCTGTCCACCTGATGTAACTCCTCCTGAGTCACTGAATCTCTATCAACAGGGATGTCAGGCCTATACAATGGAGGATCTGCGCCAGCAAAACCAAATGGGTCATCTGAGGGGCCAGCGCCTGAGCTGGAAGGATCAAATGAATCTGCCTCTACCGGATCTCTACCTAAATGCCGGATAAAGAAATATGTTCGGTCCAACTGCTGGGTCAAACTGTCAATCTGTGTCACATGTGTCGGATCTCGGACACAGGCTAGCCAATCCATCATCATCACGGATCCTGGAACCATATCCCCCATAAACTGAGTGGCGCGGGTCTGGGCTCACATAGTGCGAGGGAACCACCAATGCTGTAATATCTCCTAAGTACAGGGGCCCTCTTATAATGCAAAATTGTCTACCCCCAATAATGGGATGTCAATGACGAGTGACTGTGATACAGGCCAATGACACCTCGCAGGAGGCAAGATCGGCATGCGAATCTCCCCTGTGGTGCTCCTAATAGCACGCTCTCCTAAATAGAGCTCCCATCCTCCATTTGTAAAGAGAGGAACCCTCCAGGTGGAGATCACATACTCGACGCCAGTTAGGTACCCATCCTCAAAACCGATGGCCAAATGTTCCCCAGAATAGGGAATCCATGTGATGATATCAGCTGTCAACAACTCCAGCTGCTGGCGACAATGAGTGAAACCCTTAGCTACAGGGACCTCTGCCAGTATAGAATGATGCTATCGTCGTCCTCGTGGATAGGTATCTAAACCTAACATGCTCACAGGGCGTAAACATGGAAGCCTCTTATAGGCCCAAAATTGCTAACACAAAGGCACACATCTGCTGTCAGTAAACACTCTTAACCTATACATGGGAAATGATAAGAGAAATACTCACCAGCAGGAAGGGGTATAGGAACCCCAATCATACTCTCTAATACGGTCCACATGATGCATGGCGCTGACCAAATCGAACGACACCGTAGAAGAGTTATCTGCTATGAAGCAGCTTCTAATGATCATCAGGAACAATCGTCGAAGAATGCAATCCCTGACTTTGACATCATCAGGCATGGGCTCGCTCAATAGCCCACTCATAGCATCCACGCTCAAAGGACCCGTACGCACAATCCTGCCTTTGAGTGCCTCCACCGGAACTCCTAACAAGGATCTGACGGCAGTAGGGTAATATTCTCCATGCAAGGCACTGGCTCCATTCCAAACTCCATACCTGTGATAAACCGCCAATCCATCGACGTCATCATCACCTCACAGTCTAACAGATGAAGTGACTGAGTCTGATGAAACCATCGCTCAGATAATGCCCTGAGATAACCCCAGGGACAACGGTGGGGAATGATGGAAAAGAATGCTCTAAATCCCCAGTCATGCACAATCGCTTTATAGTCAGGATAAAGAGCCTGGTACATGGAGTGTATGCTAAACCAATTCCCTCGAGGCTGTGTGAAGCCAGGAACCTGCATGAAATGCAGATCAACATCAAAATCCTTTACTCCTCATCAATAGGAAAGAAGGAAAATCAAGATCTAACGTCATACCTCGCTAGCATGCAAATACATCGAGGGATGTCGACTCAAGTCACCCAAAAGCTCTGGGTTTGCCACTTGAATACTCGGGAGGTCCTTACGGGGAACATGTGTAGCAGGGGCGGGGTCTGCAACCGAAACATCCTCCTCCTCGTCCTCAACGTCAGGCACATCAACCCGAATCGGACGTGACACGCCTCCACCAACCGGCCGAGGTCGCCTAATGTAATCGGGCCGAGGCACTTCAGAAGCCCTCCTCCGTACACCAGAAGTGGTCCTACGGGAACTACTCAGCTGATCCAGATCTATAATATCTGGACAACAAGTCTCCAAATCACCTCAGAAAGGGTGTGGTATTTCCTGGCTTGGAGCTTTTCAAAATGCATTTTATGACTACATGCATGCATGCATTACTTTAACATACATCTACAGTAGAGTTAAAAATGCATGACTAATTAAATGCCTACATTTTGGAAAATTTTTCCATAGTCCCCTTTGTAAATCGGACTATCCACATGCACATAAGCATGACTAGGTGGCCATTCAGTAGCACACCTGCCCAAAGTCATATACATAATATATGCATTAAAAATCAAAATCATCAATTCATAAGGTTAACCTCAATACCAGGAGTACTTTGATTTTTTACCTTTTGCTCATTTGGCCTCAAATAGGACAACAATAGCAGAAAAAGGTGCCAATTTGACTGTCTCAAAAGTCAAAAATTTTTTCACATCATTATGTTCAGCATGGTTTAATACTAACATTTACTATGTTGAATATTTTTTATTAAGTCATTTGAGCATACATAATCACTACTATGTGTTTAGATGCATTTCATATGATAAGTCATTTTCCAACGGATAAAAACTGGAAAACAAATACATGCATACGTTACCAGGATAGTGTAAAACACTTGTACGTTGACAGAATTTACAGAAAGTCGCCCGAACTCAGCAGATCTGAAGGAGAACTCTCGGATTTTTCTTCGCATCGCAAGTTAAAAATGACTTATGAGATCAACCTGCAGGATATTAGTATCCACGATTGGCCGCAGGTCCATCTGCGGCTGAAGTAGGTGTACCTGCGACACCCTCATGTGGGTCCCACCCCTCTGGCTCGGTCCAGTTTGAGTTGCAAAGGATTTCTTACAGACCGAAAAGGTCAAATCAGGGTTAAAAACGCTACGCGATTGAGCGGAATAGCTTACAAATCCTGGTCTTCTTAGATTGAACCTTGGGTATGTCCGTCATTCATTGGTATTCGCCCAAACATAAGGTACACTATACTGATGATCTCAAATGTTATCAACCACGCTCGACAATACCTTACGCAGGTCCAATGCCTCCAATTCAGGGTCGACACCCTAATTCTCTAACAATCCCCGGCGGGGTTCACAACGCAAGCTCGAGAATCAAATCCTCGGCGGGGGTCACAACGCAATATCAAAAGCGGATTCCAGGCGGGGGTTACAACGCGTGTTCATCCATTGACACACATATCAACGAAGGTCAAACAGCCTTGACATCAGTATGACCATTGGAAATGGAATCCAATGAAGCGTCGGAAGCCATCCGATGATATCAGCCGTTGAAGCACACATCAACAAGGTTACAACGCATTTCCCGGCTGGGGGTCACCACGCGTTATCTTCCATTGATGTATCAATGAAGGTCAAGCAACCTTGATGATATTTCAGCCGATGGCAAGTAAATCCATCGAGGCATCAAAAGTTATTCGATGATTGCGTAATGTGATATTTACATTCCATAGCGGATCCCCGGCGGGGGTCACAATGCATAACAGCTGTTGATTCACACGTCAACGAAGGTCAAGTAGCCTTGACAGTATACCCCACATGATTTTTCATCATCCGTTGATTCACACGTCGGTGAAGTACACATCAAACAAAGGTCAGGCAATCCTGATAACATATGCTATTGGCAGTAAATCCAACAGAACATTGACATATCCCGATGATACAAACCAGGAAAAAGTCAACATCACCAAAGAGGATCGATGATGGAATATGTTATACACATCCTCAAACAGACAAAGCTTTATCCCCACAGATCTCTTATACATAAGAGGTACCTCTTCGGAATCAAGTCTGTATCAAGGATTAAGGACTTTGGTGATATCCCCAACGTCAACGTCAAACAGATTCAGATCACACATCCAATTGGGTCGTAGTTTCCAATCCTCGATAAAAGTTACAAGGATTTGGCGATCATCCCCAGCATGTTGGGCAATAACCCCGAACACATGCATCATACATTTGCTTCATATTGCATTTTTCAAGTGTCTAGGATTCTTTATCCTACCCATGCATTGCATTGCATGAATATGATAAAGAGTGGCATCCGTAGACACTCAAAATTTTCTGCACACCTGTTACTGACATTGCAGGAATGCAGATTCATCTTTCAGAGATAACCCTAGAAGATGACTTATATCCATTCAGGATACTCATCGAAGTTCGGGTCTCGACCCTAACACACACCAGAGTAATGAGCCCAACCTCGGAGATAACCCTGAGGCATGCAGTTCCTACACCGAAAATTCTACCGGAGAAGACCGATTAATCTCGGAGATAACCTCGAGGTATCCAGTCTCAGTCCCAACACTGGGAATAACAACTATCAACCTTGGAGATAACCCCAAGGAGTGCAGTTCCGGCGATAACCCCAGAAATGCTTGTTTTAGTGCATGCAATCAGGACCATACCTGGAGATAATACTGGGGGGGACAGGTACACCTCAGAGATGATACTGAGGACCTTCAACACTTGCAGCAGTCCAATCTTAGCAATAACCCTGAGCAACGTCTATTTTACCAGCCCAAATCGGCGATAACTCTGGTGAGGGGAAAAGTCGTCATCTAGCCAACTCAAGGCTACATCACGTTGTCTCAACATCTCCTACATACATTTCTACACAACGATGTCCCACAAGAATCAAGGAAAACCAATCCCGAGTGACTATTGTGCAGGGTAACTGATAGAATTTTAAGCTTGAAGACCGGAGGGCACCATCCCATCTTTATGATTTCATACAACCTTTAATCCCATGCCATTGTACAACTCTCGACAACGGCGGTCCGAAATAGGTCCTATATACCTCAGCCGGATGCCCAGATTGTGATTCTGAAAGTTCGATCAGACATTTCAGTGCCTACGTACACGTACTGTGAGACGACATGACCCAAGAAACCCGAGGCAACCCGGGCAGCCTTAGGTACACCTGCGGTTGGCCGCAGGTACACCTGCATCTCCCCCCTCTATAAATAGAGGGCTTGGGGTGGCCATTTTTTCAGAAAAAAGAGAGGCGAGGAAGCCTTGTCAAATTTGCTCCGTACTTACAATATACTGAGTGCTTTCTCATTTTATACACTTGTGAGCTCACATATAGCTACTTTTGTACCGGCGGGAGCTGAGTTTCATCCACTTTAAAGATATAGAAGTCTTCTTTGACAGCCCACTATAAGCCTTCTCACACACTTTAAAGCCTTTCTCTTCATCTTTGCACACACCCTTCTTCACGTTGAGAGTCGTGTTACGTGTGTTTGCCCGGACTTGATCCGCGGTTTTATTTCGGTTGTATATATATATATATATATATATATATATATATATATATATATATATATATATATATGAACTGTGTTTCATACTTTGTTCGATGAGCCTAGACTTTGATGCAGGAGTGTTTATTGCTTTATATATATATATATATATATATATATATATATATATATATATATGAACTGTTGTTCTAACTCATTCGATGAGCCCGGATTTTACATCCGATGCGTTTTATACTTATATATATATATATATATATATATATATATATATATATATATATATATTCTTCCCACATTGAGTTTACTTCGTGGTGGTTGATCGCTTACTGACTTTCTTTACGTTTCATTCTCGCTTAGAGTTTACTTTCGTGGCGCTTGATTGCTTTTATGACTTTCTTTACGTCATTCCGCTCGAGTTTACTTTATGGTAGTTGATCGCTTTTACAGCTTTATTTGTGTTTCGTCCCTCCTGGAGTTTCCTCCGTGGCGGTTGATAGCTTTATAGCTTTATTTACATTTTCTGATCCCCCATGGAGGTGCTTCGTGGTGGCTGATCATGTTTGTATATATATATTTACCGCTTTTATATATATACCTGCTTACTGCTTTCATGCAAATTGTGGTATCATGTGAGCCTAGGAATCATGTGATCACAGATTCAACCTATTGGATCTAGATTCGGTTCCCGTGATGGACATTTTCAGCTGTAAGCAGCTTGTAAATTATTCTGCAATGTCTGAATTTCCTCAGATGGTTTTCATACCCACGAGGAAATCAGCATTTATTTTGTACATTATTTTTCTTATAGATGCTTCGCATCTCGAAAAAATAAAATCAATCAAGCCGAGCACTTAATAAAATGGAAGTGTAAAAGGTCTCAATTACTATTGAGCACAAGGGTTTGAAAAACCTCTTTTATAAAACATCACTGCCATATCTTGCTAAAATTGAATTTTTACACAAATTCAAACCCTGTGTATAGAGGTACGAACGAGGCCTCGCACCACTTCCAAATAAATAGCACGTTGACCCACACATACACACATTCAGATAATAGTTTCTTGAAAAGAGGTGGTCACCGTGGTAACACGGATGTCGGGGGGTGCCTAACACCTTCCCTCCGCATAATCAAGCCCCTGGACCCTAATGAATCTCAGTTTCACCGACCCGTTTAGTAGTGTCACATCACTGGGTTAATATGCAAACCTTTTCTCGGTTGTGTTGGTACAACCATTTTTAAAACCAACCGGCGACTGTTAACAGTCCATTGTCGAAATTATACATGTCGGACCTTTTTCACTTATTTTTTCAAACAAATCTCACCTAAAATGAGAACACCAAAGAACAAGTAACGAAAAGGGACAGCTAAAAATCCCGACGTCGACAATCATCAAACTTGAAAAATAAATCTTTGTCTAAGAGACTGCACAATGGTTTTGCAATATTAGAGAAATCTTTAATGAACCTTTGGTAAAATCCCACATGTCCCAAAAAGCTACAGATTCCCTTGACTGTAATTGGCGGTGGAAGATTTTCAATTGTTTCTAACTTTGTTCTATCAACCTCTAATCCCTTCGTCGAAACCTTGTGCCCCAATATTATTCCTTCTTTGACCATAAAGTGGCACTTCTCCCAGTTAAGCACCAAATTCGTCTCCACGCATCGCTTTAAAACCATGACCAAGTTCTCTAGATAAACATCAAAATTATCTCTATAGGCAGAGAAGTTGTCCATGAAGACTTCCACATTCTTCTCCACCATGTCCGAGAATATGTCCATCATACACCGTTGGAAGGTTGCGGGTGCATTACACAAGCCAAAAGACATTCTCCTGAATGCAAAGGTGTCGTATGGGCACGTGAAAGTGGTCTTATCTTGATCTTCAGGAGCAATGACTATTTGATTATAGCCCGAATACTCATATAGTAAGCAGTAGAATTCATGCCCTGCCAACCTGTCAAACATTTGGTCGATGAAAGGTAGAGGGAAGTGGTCTTTGCGGGTTGCCTTATTCAGCTTCCTGTAGTCCATGCAAACCCTCAAACCGAACACTGTCCTCGTCGGAATTAATTCATTATCATCATTCTTTACTATGGTCATTCCCCTTTTTTTTGGCACACATTGAACTTGACTGACCCACGCACTGTCTACTAACTAAGCCTATCTCAAGTACATTTTAGTGTGTTTTTAGTTGCATTTTGTTTATTTTGCATTGCATGTACTTAGAACTAAAAGTAGTTTGCACACAAGCCAATCATGTTTGATGATAAAGCATATACTTTGTAACAATCTTATTTATTTATTAATAAAAAAGTATTAATTTATTAAAGGCTTTTAATTATCTACATGATGTTGTTTTATAATATGTGATAAACCCATAGTTTTAAGCAATGCTTTTAGAATAATGATGATGATCATTCTAATGAGATCTAAATTCTTAGAAAACTTAAAACTAAAATAGTTCCCAATCGTTGGATTACTAAATTGGGGATTAGTGAATCTGGATAGATTGGTACATACGTTGCTTGCTCATTGGATGAGGATGATTGATCTCATGATTATTTGTGTGGAGACACTAAAGCAAGTATGTAGGTGCTTATTAGAGAATAAGTTCACTAAACGTGGCTCGCTAAGGAATACCTAATGGAGTTTTACTTGCCTGTCAATAGGAATTCCTATAGTGATAGTAGTACAAGTGATCCGTGGACTTGAGATCATCATAGTATCTTGTGTATGATGAGTTATACTTTGACTTATTCCTTAAGACCCTTAGGGTATATCAAAGGGTATGCTTGGGTATAATAAGTTGTACATGGAGATAATGTATGATCAATAAAGAATCTACCACTTCTAGTAAAAGAAGAGAAATGTCCTATGGGATTCGATAAATGATAACCCAAAGAGTCCTTGGTTGCAAGCGTAATGAAATTAGAAAGGAGTTTCTAATTTGCATTATTTGGAGTTGTGCATTTAAGAGTCGAAATACATATAATTAAATAAAATAAGACTTGATGGTAATTCCATGTCTTATATTTAATTGGGACATTGTATGGTGGAAGGATTGAATTGTCATAAAGAACTATTTCTTGAAAAGGTTCTTTTATGATTAATGTTGAAATCTATATTATCTGAAAAGTCGTTGATCGCTAGGGAGGCTTATCCATATTGTAGAATAAATATTATTTATTTAAATAAATTAATAGTTTAATTTATTTATTTAAATAAGATTAGAATTGTTCTAATTGATTTATTCACAACCGGTTTAATATGAAGAACCTAAAGGGTCACACCATAAAAAGAAAAAGAATTATTTAAGAAGTTAATGGCATAATCGTAATAATAAGTTAAGTATATTTAATTTAATCTATGATGATAGAATAAATTAAATAGCTTAATTTTTATTATTTAATATTTTGAAAATATTAAATATAAATTAATAAGAGGAGTCTTATTATTATTAAAATTATTATTATTTAATTCCTAAAGGAGTTTGAGAATTAATTAATAAATGTACTCTCATTTATTCCTAATAACATTAAGAGGTTAAATTAATTAAAATAGTTTAATTAATTATCCCTAATAAGATTAGGGAGCTTAATTAATTAAAGAAATTTAATTAATTAAATAATATCCTATTTTCTAATTAGATTAGAAGGGTTAACTGATATCTTTATAAGAGGAGTCTTATATCAGATATCGATATACGTAATTCCAACAGTTGGAGAGTACGCTCTTTTTCTATGAGAGATAGAAAAACTAGGGTTTAGCCAACCACCCATCTTCTTGAATCTTTCTTCTTCCTTGGTGGATCACCTCTAGAGGCCAAACACTTGGGTGGCGCATTGATCAAAGGAAGGAACCAAACCCGGTGGATTCAAGTTGAACGCGAAAAGGATTGAAGGTGAACTTGTACCCGAGGAAGCTCAAATCTTCAAGGGTATGATTCTTATTATTTATCTTTTCGTTTAATTAATAATTGTACATAAAGGATGATCCGGGTATATGGTTTGTAAAATTTTAAAACTTTGATTTTCCACGTTTCTGCTTATTTTGTGCAATTTGATTGCGTCCAAGAATCTTACAAACCTAACAGTGGCATCAGAGCCAAACCTTTATGCGAATTATTAATTGTTTAATTTGATATGTATATTGATATGTATTTAGAATAATTTAATTGGGCATAATTTATTGTATAAAATTAAAACAAAAGGGCGAAATCACTTCGCGATTTTATAAAAGGTTATTTGATTTCGGCCGTGGCTGCTTTTCTTCAGTCCGTGTTTTGTCTTTTTTTAAAAAAAAAAATTGATACAGGATAAAGTGAATCACTTGTTATTTATATATATATTGACATCCTGTTTCCATGGAAGATTCCTTACAATCACGTGATTGATTTTTTTTTTGATGGAATCATGTTTCCTGTACGTTAAGGAACTTATATATATATATATATATATATATATATATATATATATATATATATATATATATATATATATGATCCTAGTTCTTGATTACAGGAGTAATTGATTTACTATTACTTAGTCACGTGATTCTATACTTGGATTATATTATATATATTATTACCTTGAATTAGAAGGATCATTTCTTTGTAATATTATATATATATATATATATATAATATTAATCTTAATTATTTTATAATTAAAATTAAAAGTTTATTTTAAATCTTAAAATAAAAAATTTATTTTAATTTTAAAATTGGATTTCATGCTAACTAATTAAAGTTGGAATTGGATTCCATGATAACTAATTAGAGTTGAAATTGGATTCCATATTTCCTTAAATAAAGGAGTTTATTTAGATATGAAATAAGATTTCATATTTTTTTTTAAAATAAAAGAGTTTATTTGTGAATAGGAAAGAGAATCCTATTCTCCTTAAATAAAGGAGTTTATTTAGATATGGAATAAGATTTCATATTATTCAAAATAAAATAGTTTATCTGTGAAGAGGAAAGAGAATCCGTGTTTTCTTAAATAAATGAGTTTATTTAGATATGTAATAAGATTTCATATTGTCCAAAATACAAGTGTTTATTTTGACTTGGAATTGGATTCCATAATTAATTAAAATAAAGGAGTTTATTTTGATTAAATATTTTGATTAAAATAAAATAGTTTATTTTATTCAAATTGGATAAATTAAAATAAAAGAAGTTTATTTTGATTTAAATTTGGATTAAAATAAAGGAGTTTATTTTAATTCAAAATTAGATTTTATACTAACTAATTTTGCCCATTAAATGATATCAATATATATATTAAATATTTATTATTCATGAGATGAATGTTATTTATTGATGCATATGGTGATGTGTATGATAATAAATGAGATTGATTATAGACTATTGACCAATGTGATTGGATTTTATTTTAGTTGGATGCATGAATGTATGGATTTATTAAATGGGGTCTGCGTACCTCGTCTTCTCTAATTTTTTTTTAATGTAAATTCTATCTCCCTCCTATGTATTTTCCCTTGACTGCTGATCAAGGTTTCTATTTATTTTAAATAGTTTAGTAATAGGAATAGTTAGAATTATTTTGAAGAATTGGAGATCAAGGAATAAGGAGCGCGTGAAGACCCGTCTGTAATGGAGCCCGGGTTTAAATGTAATAGTTATATTTAAATATTAATTCTTGCATCCCTATGGTTTGACCTTTTGGTTCACTTGGTGGCTCTAATAAACCAAACTAGAATTAAAGTCCATAATCAATCCGGGTAGAATATAGCATTCTATATATGCGTGCTTATACTATATATATATATATATATATATATATATATATATATATATATATATATATTATATTATGCAAACATGCTTCGCATGTTAATTAATATGACGCGTATTTTATATATATATATGTGCATGCGCGCTAAATAAGATGAGACAAATTAATTATAATCCCCTCAAATATTTTATATTAAGTCCTAAGCGTTCAAAGATATTTGGAATATCGAATGTCGCCTTCTAGCATGATAAAATTAATAGAGTATTAAATATTTAATATGAGTTTGTTGTGTCACCACAAGGCAAGTATTAAGTATTTAAGATGTTAATTTAACACATTTGATGCTTATAAAGAAAATTGAACAATAGTATTTTGTTGTGTCACCGTAAGGATACTATTTTTCTTTTTTGAATATATAGAGTGCTAGGTTGGACTTAACTTGGATCATTTTAGTTCGGATGTGCACACACTTGAGTCTTGACCATTATGATCTAAGAGGCAAAATACAAGGAGTTGCATAGTTGATGTAATTGACAAGAGTTGTCTACCTATTTATTTATATATAGTTTGTTGTGTCACCATAAGGCTATATACATTTGAAATGAGATCCTTATTCTCTCTAGTAAATCTTTAATTAGATTTTGTCGAACTATATAAGTGAGGGTAATATAGTTTGATAAAAATAGTGGGAGATACCAATTTAAAACAAGACCTAATTTATTTTTGTAATTAATAATAGAATGTATGCTAAAATGTTGTTAATTACAAATTCATTTACAAAATTTTATAATGTCTAAATTACTATCATTGCGTAGAATATTAGATGCTAAATTAATCAGACCGAATTAAACAGATTGGTTAAGGAATTTGAGAATAGTTCTCATGGCTGAAAAGCTATCTTATGTCCTTAATATGCCTAACCCTGCAATGGTTGCAGATAATTCCTCTGAGGAAGAGATTGTTACTTTTAGAAAGTGGTAAGATGATGCACAGTTGGCTCAATACATCATGCTCGCATCCATGAGTAACGAGCTTCAGCGTCAGCATGAAACTATGGATGCTCCTACTATATTCCTACACATCAAGTAGTTGATGGTGAGGAAAGTAGGACTGATAGATATCAGATATCTAAGGAGCTCTTCCGATCTAGAATGACCGATGACACTACAATACAGATAAAAGTCCTTAACATAATCAATTTGATTGATCAATTAGGACAACGGGTTTTTATCATGGATGGAGAGTTGAGCTAAGATTTGATCTTGCATTCATTCCCGGACTCCTTTCATAATTATTGTGAATTTTTCATATGAACAAGCTAGATATCAGCCTCGCTGATTTTCTTAACATGTTGAAAAATGTTGAGAGTCACTTTCCAACCAAGAAAGGTTATGTCTTACTGGTTGGGTCCAAAGGATTTTCTGAAAAGAAGAACGATTCAAAGAAGGTAAATAGAAAGGCAAAAACAAAGGATAATAAGAACAAAACTAATATGGATAGCAAAGGAGTTTGCTTCCACTGCAATAAGCCTGAACACTGGAAAAGAAACTGCGAGAAGCATCTTGCAGTGGCTAACCAAAGAAGCTTAGTGAAGTTTCGGTTACAAATACAAATTTGATCATAATTTAAAATAAAAAAAATTTTAAGTCAAGGTTCTACTTGGGTATTGGATACTGGCTTTGGTTATCATAAATATAGATTTATGAAGGGACCAAGTAGAAGTAGAAAGCTAAACACAGATAAGTAATCTTATGTGTGGAAAATGAAGCAAAGTTTGCTACATTAGCCATAGAAACTTATAGTTTAGCAATGCCTATGGGTAAATCTATTAAGTCAATAAGTTGTTATCGTATTCCAGTTCTTGTTAGAAACATTATTTCCATTTTGTTGTTGGACAATAAAATCTTTGGTATTATATTTAAGAACAATTATAGTTCTATTTATAATAATAATGTTTTGTATAGAACTGGAATATTACTTAATAGATTTAGTATACTTGACTTACGTGAAAATAATTTTGCATATTGAACAAATTAGTATAAGAAAAGGAGATGATCATTCAAAGAGTTGAATCTGTGTATTTGCTAAAATACAAGTGTGAATTATTTGAAAGGTTCAAAAAATTCAGAAGTGAAACAAATTGGCAAAGTATTAGGATTCTTTGATCGGATCAAGGAAGGAATAATTGTGCAATAAGTTTCTAAATCATCTCAAATGGTTTTCTCATAATGGACGCCTACTGATACGCAATAATTGATTGATGTATCTGAAAGGAAAAATTGTACCTTGTTGGACATGTTGCAGTCCATATTGATTTGACCAACATTCTAGTATCCCTCTGGAACCATGTCCTAGAAATGGATGCATATCTACAAAAAATAACCTCAAAATCCAGCCCCAAGACTCTGTAAAAGTTATGGACAGGGAGGATTCCTAATCTTAAGTATGTTAAGATAAGGGGTTGTCCAGCTTATGTGAAAAGGTTTCAAAGGATAAGCTTGGGACAAGATTTGACAAGTATAGATTTGTGGGACATCCTAAAGTAAGTTTAGGGTATATGTTCTATAATCCTACTTAGCAAAAGGTGTTTGTTGTGAAACATGCCGTCTTCTTAGATAAAGGTGTTTATCATTGAAGGGGCTAGTGGGAGGATAATAGATCTTGAAGAGTTCAAGATCCACAAAATACTATAAGTCAAATAAGAGGAAACTATAGATAGACATATTGTACCACAACCGAATCGTAAATCTGGAATAGTACCGAAGATACCTAAGAGGTATGGATTCATCATAGATGATGATGATGAGGCACACGTCATAGAAGATGATGATCCAGTTACATACGATGAGGTAAGAGTTGTTGACACTAAGAGAAATGGATTGAAGCAAGTTTCTCAAAAATGGAACATTCATTTTGATGAAATAATCAAAAGAGTTTGATTTTATCATAAATAAGAACCAACCTAGTGTGTACAAAAGGGTCAGTGGGAGCACTGTGACATTCCTAATATTATATGTTGATATACTATGGATAAGGAATGACATAATAATGCTATAATTAGTAAAGATAAAGTTGTCTAAACATTCCTCCATGAGTGATTTAGGAAGAGTATCTTAATTGGGGAAACAAATCTATATAGATAGATTTAATAGGATGCTCGACTTAACCCAAGGAACGTATATTCATTTGATGTTAAAGTCGTTTAGCATAGTAAACTCTAAGAGATGTCTCATGTTGATGAGCCCTGAAGTGTATCTCTCTTAATAGTCCCCATAGACTCCTAAAAGAGAGAGATCACATGAGTAACAATCATGTATGCAATAAAATATATGAGACCTGATATTGATCAGTCATATTCTAGAGAAGTTCACTTTGAGTCAGTGAAAAACATCTTAAAGTACTTAACCGACACTAAGGATGTGATTAAAATTTATGGTGAGTCTAAATTAAAAACTAGAGGGCTTAACAGACTCAAGTTTTTCAGACATACCAAGACAACATAAAATCCACTTTAAGGTAAAAGCCTTACCTTGCAGTGAATTGGAAATGTTTCAAACAACAAAGAGTTGTTGGTTTACTGATAAAGAGAAAGTATATAGCTATAAATGAAGCTGTAAGTTGATTGTTTGGATGAAAAGTTCATTACAGAACTAGGAATAATTCCTAAGTCTCATCTTGGATCTAAACATGTGTTGTGGCACTTTCATTTGATTATAAGAATCATTGAAAGATGGGAAATCACTATAGAGATAGTGAAATCTCAAGAACAACATTACATATCCATTAACTAAAGCTTATCCAACAGCAGGATAATCGTCACTTAGAGAAGAAGGGTATGCGATACCATGGTGATTGGCTTTAGTGAAAGTGGCAGATTGAAAGTAGTCTGCACACAAGCCAATCATGTTTGATGATAAAGCATATAATTTGTAACAATCTTATTCATTTATTAATAAAAAAGAATTAATTTATTAAAGGCTTTTAATTATCTACATGATGTTGTTTTATAATATGTGATAAAGCCATAGTTTTAAGCAATGCTTTTAGAATAATGATGATGATCATTCTAATGAGATCTAAATTCTTAAAAAGCTTAAAACTAAAATAGTTCCCAATTGTTGGATTACTAAATTGGGGATTAGTGAATCCGGATAGATTGGTACATACGTTGCTTGCTCATTGGATGAGGATGATTGATCTCATGATTATTTGTGTGGAGACACTAAAGGAAGTATGTAGGTGCTTATTAGAGAATAAGTTCACTGAACGTGGCTCGCTAAGGAATACCTAATGGAGTTTTACTTGCCTGTCAATAGGAATTCCTATAGTGATAGTAGTTCAAGTGATCCTTGGACTTGAGATCATCATAGTATCTTGTGTATGATGAGTTATACTTTGACTTATTCCTTAAGACCCTTAGGGTATATCAAAGGGTATGCTTGGGTATAATAAGTTGTACATGGAGATAATGTATGATCAATAAAGAATCTACCACTTCTAGTAAAAGAAGAGAAATGTCCTATGGGATTCGATAAATGATAACCCAAAGAGTCCTTGGTTAAGGCGTAATGAAATTAGAAAGGAGTTTCTAATTTGCATTATTTGGAGTTGTGCATTTAAGAGTCGAAATACATATAATTAAATAAAATAAGACTTGACAAGAATTCCATGTCTTATATTTAATTGGGACATTGTATGGTAGAAGGATTGAATTGTACTAGTAACTATTTACCGAAAGGTTCTTTTATGATTAATGTTGAAATCTATATTATCCGAAAAAGTCGTTGATCGCTAGGAGGCTTATCCATATTGTAGAATAAATATTATTTATTTAAATAAATTAATAGTTTAATTTATTTATTTAAATAAGATTAGAATTGTTCTAATTGATTTATTCACAACCGATTTAATATGGAAAACCTAAAGGGTCACACCATAAAAGGAAGAATAATTATTTAAGAAGTTAATGGCATAATTGTAATAATAAGTTAAGTATATTTAATTTAATCTATGGTGATAGAATAAATTAAATAGCTTAATATTTATTATTTAATATTTTGAAAATATTAAATATAAATTAATAAGAGGAGTCTTATTATTATTATTACTATTACTATTATTTAATTCCTAAAGGAGTTTGGGAAGTAATTAATAAATGTACTCTCATTTATTCCTAATAACATTAAGAGGTTAAATTAATTAAAATAGTTTAATTAATTATCCCTAATAAGATTAGGGAGCTTAATTAATTAAAGAAATTTAATTAATTAAATAATATCCTATTTTCTAATTAGATTAGAAGGGTTAACTGATATCTTTATAAGAGGAGTCTTATATTAGACATCGATATACGTAATTCCAACAGTTGGGAGAGTACGCTCTTTTTCTATGAGAGATATAAAAATTAGGGTTTAGCTAACCACCCATCTTCTTGAATCTTTCTTCTTCCTTGGTGGATCACCTCTAGAGGCCAAACACTTGGGTGGCGCATTGATCAAAGGAAGGAACCAAACCCGATGGATTCAAGTTGAACGCGAAAAGGATTGGAGGTGAACTTGTACTCGAGGAAGCTCGAATCTTCAAGGGTATGATTCTTATTATTTATCTTTTCGTTTAATTAATAATTGTACATAAAGGATGATCCAGGTATATGGTTTGTAAAATTTTAAAACTCCGATTTACCACGTTTTCGCTTATTTTGTGCAATTTGATTGCGTCCAAGAATCTTAAAAACCTAACAAGAACTCCCTTTGGTGTAAAAGTGCAGGATATGGCATCATTTGGCGATAGTGAGTGGCATGTGATCAATGAAGGCACAACATGAGGATAAAGTGGAGCAAGGAGACTAAGCATGGGTGGACAGAAGAATGAGCAGCATGAAAGGAATGAGCAGCAGAACAAATTAGTAGTAGCAAGCAGAATCCGTAATTCTGTTGCAGGCCGCACTACCGCCTTGCCATATTACATGTCAACACACGCGCGCCCGCGCTATCATTCAGATTATTGCATTGACATTGACACGGCGGCCGCTTGCTTGCCGATGATTGATGTCATGAATTGTTTTATTTTAATTTTTAATTTTAATGGTTGTAATTAATTAAAAACAATTCTGACTGGTGTCAGAGGCATCATTGAGTAGTTTTACGTGTTTTTCATATTGGCAACTAGGGTTTTACACTTTGAGAGAGTTCCATTGGAGAACAAAGCATAATCTCTATATATTTCTACTTCTTCTATTGGATTTCAATCACTGTGGAAAACTATTGTTCTTTGTTGGATTTTAATGTGGAGTTGAACGTTACTATTGGATTATAATCAGCAATTGAGTTTGATCGATTCTATCCCTTATCTTTCAATTATTCGTTTATTGTCCATGTATTGCTTTGATCCCATAATGTCTTTTGGTTCAGTCATGAGCTAAACTCCATTATGGGATTCTAACGGATTTTAATATGTAGTTTAGTTGCGCGCGATGACTGATGCTGCTGAGCTGTTTTATTTTAATTTTTAATTTTAATGGTTGTAATTAATTAAAAACAATTCTGACTGGTGTCAGAGGCATCATTGAGTAGTTTTACGTGTTTTTCATATTGGCAACTAGGGTTTTACACTTTGAGAGAGTTCCATTGGAGAACAAAGCATAATCTCTATATTTTTCTACTTCTTCTATTGGATTTCAATCACTGTGGAAAACTATTGTTCTTTGTTGGATTTTAATGTGGAGTTGAACGTTACTATTGGATTATAATCAGCAATTGAGTTTGATCGATTCTATCCCTTATCTTTCAATTATTCGTTTATTGTCCATGTATTGCTTTGATCCCATAATGGCTTTTGGTTCAGTCATGAGCTAAACTCCATTATGGGATTCTAACGGATTTTAATATGTAGTTTAGTCGGCGGGATGATGATCTGCCACTGAGCTGTTTTATTTTAATTTTTAATTTTAAGGGTTGTAATTAATTAAAACAATTTCATTCGATCGGTGTCGAGGCATCATTGAGTAGTTTTACGTTTTTTTCATATTGGCAACTAGGGTTTTACACTTTGAGAGAGTTCCATTGGAGAACGAAGCATAATCTCTATATTTTTCTACTTCTTCTATTGGATTTCAATCACTGTGGAAAACTATTATTCTTTGTTGGATTTTAATGTGGAGTTGAACGTTACTATTGGATTATAATCAGCAATTGGGTTTGATCGATTCTATCCCTTATCTTTCAATTGTTCGTTTATTGTCCATGTATTGCTTTGATCCCATAATGGCTTTTGGTTCAGTCATGAGCTAAACTCCATTATGGGATTCTAACAGATTTTAATATGTAGTTTAGTTGCATGCTTGACTGCTGGACTGTTTTACATATCATAAGGAATTTTTATCATGGTTGTTTTGCATGCATTAATGCTTGATCACCATTCATTTTTAGTACTTGTATGGAATTGAAAAATAACATGCGAGTATGGATTGTAATCATGATAGCATGCGTATATGGGGCTGTTTTGCATAGCTTTGTATTTCATGAACTGGATAAACATTAATCAAGAGAAATACATGCAAGTAGAAGTATACATCAACAACAAGTAATAAAGTGAAAGAAAGAGTATCGCTCCCAAGTAATAAAGTGAAAGTAGAGGAACTATTTAATAAAAATCACCAAGTACTAATTTTAACCAAACTAATTTTATTTAAACAATCTCAAATCGTGTTTTTTCTAATTAAGAAAACTAAATTAACTAATTAAAACTAAGATTTTAACGAATGAATTCAAATAAATAAAGATTAAGACTTCAATATCCCCAATTATGAATTATAAATCAATTATCCAATTATCCCAATTATTATGCCTATCGAATTGTTAATAATGAATTCTCAAATGCCAAAAGTCCTTTTTCAAGTGATCAATTGCCTTCTATTTAATCCAGATTAATCTTGCTATATTCCTATGCAAAACAATTGAATTAAACTCTTTCCAATCCCAATTCCTTATGTGTTGTTACATGCATGTAATGATATTTTCATTCAATTCACAAACCTAATTATTCACCATGCAAATAACTAAGTCACATGATATCATGCCCAGCTTCTAACCCTAGAATTCCTCTTTTCAATTCCTTCTAGAGTAACAAAGTAATTATCGATCGATAATTAAGCAATAAGCACAAGACAAGATAAACAACTCACTTTAACATAAATAATTGGAATATAATGAATAACTAATTCATAGCCATAAAAAGTTCAATTGAAATCTTAAGGAAAGAGTTAGTTCATAATTAATAAATTAAAATCAAGAATCCACAATTGAATAGACATTAAAAGATAAAAGTAAGAGAAGAGAAAAGAATAGAATCTGTTGTCAAGAACTGATGCTCCCCTCCTCTTCTCTCGCGCTCTTCGATCTTCAATGATCTTCAAGTTGCTTCAATCTCCAAAACTAATAAGAACTAGGGTTAATATTCTAATCTAATGGAGTGTTTTATCTAAGCTAAGCTATGTATTCTCCCTTTATTTTATGCCTTACATCATGTATTTATAGGTTACAAGTCCAATTTTTAGCTTAGGAACAAACCCAATCCTATTTGGAGTCAAAAAGGTGTCAAAATTCGCCAAAACGCTGGCCCAAGCCATCACTAAGTTCTTCCTCAAAGGCCTCAAATACTGGGCACGACGCTCAAAACTGCTCCCCAAAGGTTCTTGCACACTGGGCATAGGCTAAAAATGGGCGCCCTGCGCTACCACATGTTCTCGACATTTTCGCTCCAACGCCCTTTGGGAAAATGGCCATAACTTCTTCGTTCCAACTCCGATTTTGATGATTCAAGATGATCCGGAAAGAAGAGAAGTAGATCTACAACTTTTATTCTTTGAGTGTTTCAAAATAAGGTCCGTAACTATACTCAAATTGGCTCTGAAGTGACTGCTGTGTAAATGACCACCCAAAACCATGACGTTTCGACGTCCGCTGGTACAACGATCATAACTCTTGCATCCGAACTCGATTGAATGATTCAAAATGTTCCGAAAGCTAAGACGATGCTCTTCAATGTAAGCTAAGTTCCAAACCAAGAACATGAAGTAAACATGAAAGCCCAAATGATGTCCCGCTTTTATTATTATTTCATGCTTTTGCTTTTGCTTTTCTTACTAATAGTCGCCACACCGCTCCCAAACGATAACCTACAAAATGAACACAAAATGCATGAAAAGTAACTAAGACACATAAATATAAGCAACTAATTCAAGTAAAGATACCGGATAAGTGTATATAAAATCCACTTATCAAATAATTTCAAACTTAAACCGTTGTCATTCCCCAAGTAACACAACATAATGCAATGCAATGCAATGAAATGCAACTAATCTATATGCTCATTTAATCCAAAGTAAAGATTTGATAGAATCAAATCTATTCACTCTACCTTAGAGCAATCAAGCAAACACGCATAATACTTCATATCAAAACCAATCAACAATTTTCTAGTCAATCATCAAGTCTTAAAATGTTATTATCGGTATAAAGTGTGTGTGCTCAACAACCATGCTAATCGATATAAAATCAAATTTAACACATAACAAGTCTCTTCAAGGCATCATCATACAGTTGTAAACTCAAGAAATCTCAAAGATAGGCACGATTCAACTAAAATTAAACTCAACCAAATTCAAGGGTACATGCAGGATACTTATACTTTTTTTTTTCTTTTTCCTTTTTTTTTTTTACACGGGGCTTTTTTTTGCTCTTTTCCCGTGATTATTCATTTTTTTTATATATACATAAATGATCGTGCAATGTCTCATCCCATTAGGCTAATAAAGTTGTTACCCCTAAGCGAAGCGAAGCCACCAACGACTCCTGCATTATATAAAAGACCTTAGGGCGCTTAGTGTAAAGACAATCCCCCCATGCATTTTGCTCAAGTAACAAAGGCCCCAAACAAGACTAGTCACCTCAGATAATTTTTTTTTTCCCTTTTCTTTTTCTTTTGATAGATGATGGTTGGTGAGTGCTTTTACGCTCCATCTCACGCCTTGGTTTATGGGGAGTGTTTCTCCTCAACCCACCACAAGACTCAACATGTTTTTTTTTTTTTTTTTTTTAAAGCTTATACCCCTACATATATTCCCCAAACTTAGGTTCTTGTCTAACTTTAGTCATCACTACTTATTCTCTGTCATTCTTTCATTCAAACTAGCATTATCCTTAGAGTCCCATTATGTATCAATTTAAACTCAATCAATCAACAAGTTGTTTTTACTGTGCTATCATTATTATACTAGTTTCAAAATGTAAAAAGATTCAATTCATAACAAGAAATCACATCAAAGCTCTAATAGTCAAGATATACTTGTCTACCCAATTCCAATCTCATCATGGCCAAAATAAACTTAACTATAACAAACCAATGGACTTATGCAAAATGAACATAGTAACTTAACTATTATTTTTTGAATTTTTTTTATAATGAACCTAAACTATATTAACAACATATGCAAAATAACATAACATAAACATGAAACTAAACATGCAATAACTAACTAAACTAAACTCCCCAAACTTAGCAATTACAATGTCCTCATTGTAAGAATATAGCGATAAGTAGAAGAGAACTTCCCTCAGAATCGCCTAAGCGTGAGAGGTGTTGGTGGTGATGGTAGCGATTTATCATTTTCCTATCCATTGAACCTCCAATACCGCAATGAAGAGAGACAACATGTATTAGATTATAAGAGAACTTACTAAGCAAATTAATTCCTATCTACTAAATAAACTAGTAAAGCATATAAATATAAAATTTCGGGTTGCTTCCCCCAATCATTGATTTATAGTCTTTTTCACCGACTTTTGTCTGGTCAATGCTATCCAATTCCTCTTCAAAGTTGAGGAACCCTCCATCCATCTAAAATAATATAGCTTTTGGTAGGTTCCCATTTATTTATAGCCATTGTATTAAAGTCACCTAGCATGCTTTGTTTAGATAAGATCACATTAAAGAACGCCCAACATCTAGGTGTTTTTTCCATCAGGTTCTGCGAATAGATTCTCGCATCGAGGCTTGTCGACACAACAATCTCTTCTTCTATCTTCTCCAACTCATCGAACCATGGCTTCAAGTTGTACTCGCGCTTTTTACGCCACAAGGAGTATTGCCGATTTACATGACTACCTAATGGACATGGTTTTGCAAATCTAACCTGATTCTTGAACTTTCATGAGAAGGAACTTGGGGCACTAATAACATCGGCTCCTCCTCGTTGGTAATCAAAGTTAGATCTTCGCCGATCTCCTTTTCTTGGTTCCCAATTGTTTTCTCTCTTCAACATCTTGTGGCTCATCTAGTTGTAGATTTTTTTCTGCTTCCATCGCCCCTAATCCATGTCATAGGCCGTGTGTATTGAGGATCGTTGTTCAACGATGTGCTATCTGCTCCACTTGATTTTCCAGATTCTTGATCAACGCCTGGCTTTGCAAATTCAAATTTACTTGATTCATTTTTTGTCTTGTTCCTCATTCCTTTTTTCGTAAGCTTTAATAAATTTTTCCAAGGCTTCCTCCCAATTTGAATGTTCTTCCCATCAGTAAAGGAGGTGGACACAAGAAACTCTGGTGGGTATGTTGGACTTGGAGCATAAAATTGATCTTGATTGTTACTCCATGAAAATCCGTGATACCCCCAATCCTCGATGATAGTTGTTGGGATAGACATAATTATTGGGGTAATCACCACTATACTGCATCTACCAAAACCGATGGCGATTGATGACTCATATGATTTCCAAAGACAATAATCACAAGTAACCGCCATATACTTTGACGACGTTGAGCTTCAAAAGCTTCAAACATCCTCGAAAGTGTCTCAATCAGGCCGACAATGCGTAAAGTTTCGAGTCTCACTAATCTCCGCCCCTTGGTCGAAAGTCATGTTTCGTATGGCCATTGATACGCAAAGTCATCCATGGTACCTAAAAGAGAGAAATATAGAAAGAGAATTAAAATAAAATAAAAATGTTTAAATTAAGACTAATTTGATTGAAATTAATATTGGTAAATAATTATTAAATTAATTCCCAAGAATCTACGCCAAAAACTTGTTGATCGATTTCAAGAATCAATGAATACGCAAGTATACACTGGCCAACAAGTAATAAAGTGAAAGTAGAGTATCGTTCCCACGAGGAATTATTTAATAAAAATCACCAAGTACTAATTTTTAACCAAACTAATTTTATTTAAACAATCTCAAATCGTGATTTTTTCTAATTAAGAAAACTAAATTAACTAATTAAAACTAAGATTTTAAAATGAATTCAAATAAATAAAGATTAAGACTTCAATATCCCCAATTATGAACTATAAATCAATTATCCAATTATCCCAATTATTATGCCTCATCAATTGTTAACAGAATTCTCAAATGCCAAAAGTCCTTTTCCAAGTGATCAATTGCCTTCTATTTAATCCAGATTAATCTTGCTATATTCCTATGCAAAACAATTGAATTAAACTCTTTCCAATCCCAATTCCTTTGTGTGTTACATGCTATAAACAGATATTTCCATTCAATTCACAAACCTAATTATTCACCATGCAAATAACTAAGTCACATGATATCATGCCCAGCTTCTAACCCTAGAATTTCTCTTTCAATTCCTTCTAGAGTAACAAAGTAATTATCGATCGATAATTAATCAATAAGCACAAGACAAGATAAACAACTCACTTTAACATAAATAATTGGAATATAATGAATAACTAATTCATAGCCATAAAAAGTTCAATTGAAATCTTAAGGAAAGAGTTAGTTCATAATTAATAAATTAAAACCAAGAATCCACAATTGAATAGACATTAAAAGATAAAAGTAAGAGAAGAGAAAAGAATAGAATCTGTTGTCAGCAAATCTGATGCCCCCTCTCGCTTCGCTTCTCTTCGATCTTCAATGATCTTCAAGTTGCTTCAATCTCCAAAACTAATAAGAACTAGGGTTAATATTCTAATCTAATGGAGTGTTTTATCTAAGCTAAGCTGTGTAATCTCCCTTTATTTTATGCCTTACATCATGTATTTATAGGTTACAAGTCCAATTTTTAGCTTAGAACAAACCCAATCCTATTTCGAGTCAAAAGGTGTCAAAATTCGCCAAAAACGCGGCCCAAGCCATCACTAAGCTTTCTTCCCTCAAGCTTCAAAGATCGGGCACTCAGGCTCAAACTCGCTCCCAATACCCTTGCAGCACGGGCATAGGCCAAAAATGGGCGCCCCGGCGCTACCACATGTTCTGACATTTTCTTCTCCGACATCCTTTGGGAAAATGGCCATAACTTCTTCGTCCAAACTCCGATTTCGATGATTCAAGATGATCCGGAAAGAGGAGAAGTAGATCTACAACTTTCATTCTTTGAGTGTTTCAAAATAAGGTCCGAAACTATACTCAAATTGGCTCTGAAGTGACTGTTGTGTAAATGACCACCCAAAACCATGACGCTCGACGTCTGGCTGGTACAACGATCATAACTCTTGCATCCGAACTCGATTGAATGATTCAAAATATTCCGAAAGCTAAGACGATGCTCTTCAATGTAAGCTAAGTTCCAAACCAAGAACATGAAGTAAACATGAAAGCCCAAATGATGTCCGGTTTATTTATTATTCTTTTTTGCGCTTTTGCTTTTTCTTACTAATAGTCGTCGCCACACCGCTCCCAAACGATAACCTACAAAATGAACACAAAATGCATGAAAAGTAACTAAGACACATAAATATAAGCAACTAATTCAAGTAAAAGATACCGGATAAGTGTATATAAAATCCACTTATCACTATGAGGAAGCCTATAACCTTATAGAGACGATGGCAGCAAATGATTTTCAAAATACTACATCTCGGATGCCACAACCCAAAGTTGCAGGTTTGTTGGAAGTGGATGCTATTACATAGTTGTCGACACAGATGGCAGCTATGGCGAAGAAAATAGATTCAATATCCAAGAGCAAAATGAAAATAGTTGCCTTCGTATGTGAAATTTGTGCGGGGTCACACTCGACAGATCAATGTGCTATCAGATCAGAGTCGGTGCAGTATATGGGAAATTACAGGAAATACCAAGGACAGTTTTAGAACACATACAACCCCAACAACTGCAATCATCCAAACTTTAGTTGGTCAAATAACCAAGCTTAATCGCCAGAATCGGCCAAATAGAATCAACAATTTCAAACCATGACCATCTCAAATACGGTTTACACAAAACCACAATTTCTATCGGGATTTTTTCAACAACAACATCACACTCCATCTACACCTCCGCAAGAAAAGAAATCAGAAATGGAGGAGATGATGTTGAAGTACATGGTAAACACTGAGGTTATGATCAAAAGACAAGCATTGGCTAT
The DNA here is from genome assembly GCA_020205605.1 of Panax ginseng. Classification (NCBI taxonomy): domain Eukaryota; kingdom Viridiplantae; phylum Streptophyta; class Magnoliopsida; order Apiales; family Araliaceae; genus Panax; species Panax ginseng. Next base: position 55,879,859 of record CM035145.1, read on the forward strand.
TAAAAATTTAGAAACTCAGATGGGGCAAATGGCAAGCATGCTTAACAACAGGCCCCAGGGTTCATTGCCAAGTAATACAGAGATAAATCCATGAAGAGACGGGAAGGAACAGTGCCAAACGATCACATTGAGATCTGGGAAAAATATTGCAGACACTGAAAGTCGGGATTTTCTCAACAACAACATCACACTCCATCTACACCTCCACAAGAAAAGAAATCAGAAATAGAGGAGATGATGTTGAAGTACATGGAAAACACTGAGGTTATGATCAAAAGCCAAGCAGTGGCTATTAAAAATTTAGAAACTTAGATGGGGAAAATGTCAAGCATGCTTAACAACAAGCCCCAGGGTTCATTGCCAAGTAATACAGAGACAAATCCACGAAGAGACGGGAAGGAACAGTGCCAAGCGATCACATTGAGATCTGGGAAAAATATTGTAGACACTGAAAGTCGCGCGCCTACACCCAATTGTACTAAGGAGGCCGCGCGGCCGAGCACGGCAGAGCATGCAACTGCTGAGAAAGAAAATCTGGAAAATTCTGAGGTTCAGCATGAAGAGAAAGATAAAGAAAGGTCAGTGGAGAAGCCTATGAGTTCAGTACCACCAATTCACCCTTAAGTATCGTATTCGCAGAGATTGAATAAACAGAGGGAAGATAAACAGTTCAGCAAATTCTTGGAGGTGTTTAAAAAGCTACAGATCAACATACCTTCAGATTATAGGCGTATGAGAATTCAAAGCTATACAAAGAGAAGTTGAAGCAATGGCATGACCGAAAGATCTTCGATAGGACATTTGAACCAGGACAAAGGGTTTTACTTTATAACTCCAAAGTCAAATTTTTTTCTCAGGAAACTGAAATCAAGATGGTCTAGGCCATTTATAGTGAAGACTGTCTTTCCGCATGGTGCAATTGAAGTATTTGATATGTTTCCGGATAAGCCTTTCAGGGTGAATGGACATCGATTGAAGCATTACTGGGGTAGTGAGGTGGACAGACTGAAAGTCACCTCAATTCTGTCTTCAACATGAGATTTCGAGACAGTCAAGCTAATTGACTATAATTAGAGCTTGATGGGAGGCAACCCATTATTTTCATCTCTATTTTTTTTCTTTTTCTCTTTTCTCCTTATTTATTCAGTTCAAGTTGTTTTGTTAGCTCATTTTCATACCTACTTATCCGGTATCTATTACTTGAATTAGTTTCTTAAACTTATGTTTATTAGTAAGATTTCATACATGTTATGTTATTTTGTAGGCTATTACACAACATTGGCATGAGGAAAGCAAGGAAAAGCAATTCAAACAACTTTTGGACAAAAATACGCAAGCAAGTGCAAGAAGAGAATATTTAAGGACTTTTAACACCATGTTGGATGCATGTTCTTGGCTTGGAACTTGGAATTTATTGTAGATATACTTCTTAGCTTTCCAGAACATCTTGAATCGTCCTAATCGGAGTTCAGATGCGAGAGTTATGGCCTTTTTATCAACAAAGATCAAAGTTAAGAGTTGTCATGCTTGCCATTTACATAACATCTACTTCGAGATCGATTTCCGCCTTGCTCCAGTGTGAATCTGTCAATTCTCAAAGCATAAAAGTTGTAGATCTCGTCGATATCTTCGATTTGATAGGTGGCAGGACCCGTAACTCCAAGTGGATCAAACGTTATGTGTGTTTTACTAAAGGACGTCACAGTAGAAAACAGAGTAGCGCGGACCACGCTACCCAAAGCTTAGACACAGCGCGGGGCGCGCTACTACGCCAGCATCTACTGTTCTCCCAGTGCGAGCCGCATCCAAAATGACCTGGGGACAGCGCGAGGCGCGCTAGGCGCCGGGGAAACAACTTTTTTGGGTTATTTGGTGTCCAATTTGAGCTAGAATAGGATTCTTAGTTGCCTAACTTGCTAGGATATCCATTAGAACTATAAATACATGATGAGAGGCAAGCAAGAGAGGGGAGATAGGCTAGTTTTGGAGGATTCCATTAGATTAGATTATAGTAAATTAAAGCAAAACCCTAGTTCTTAAGAGATTTGGGGATTCAAGCGACTTGGAGACCATTGAAGATTCAAAGTAGGAGCAAGGAGGGAGCATCAAACGTACAGACAAGAGATTCTATCTTTAACTTTTAATGATTATTCAATTGTGGATTCTTAGTTTTAATAAAATAATCATGAACTAATTCTTTGTTTGAGATTACAATGGATCTTATTGTGTAGTTTATTTTAATATACTTGGCTATTAATTATTATGTTCTATTGTGAGGATTGTCTATTGTGATTTGGACTTAATTGCTTAGTTATCTAGATAACAATTACCGTGATAATCTATATGAACTCGATAGATGAAGTATTGATTTAGATCTTATCGTGATAGCATGTGTTTATGATTTTTGCATAGATGGAATTCATGATTCGTGTTTAGGATAGAGATATGCCTTTACGTCATATGTAATCTTATAGAGAACTTGTATTTTAAATCCTTTTTAATTATAATTCACATAGAGATATAGTGGATTAGTTAATTAGGGTGTCTTACTTAATTCTATCATTTGTGGATTTAAGTGAGTATGGGTATTATGCATCGAGAGATGGTTTTATCTACTTTAGTGTTCTTGATTAACAAATCAGGATAAAAAATAATTGATGAGAAGTGTGTTAACTTAAATGAAGCAATAAGTGAAGTTGTGATCTTAAATCTCCGTAATCTTAATTTAACTAGTGGAATTTAATAGTAGTTTAATTTATATAATTTGAAATTCATTCGTTTAAATAAGATTGAGTTGGTTACGGGTTAGTACTTGGTGATTTTTATAAAATAATTCCTCATGGGAACGATACTCTACTTACTATTATATTACTTGTTGACCACGTATACTTGCGTGTTGTGCGTAATTAGATTTTATCCAACGAGTTTTTGGCGCCGTTGCCAGGGAATTAATTTAATAATTATTTACCAATATTAATTTCAATCAAATTATTCTTAATTTAAACATTTTTATTTTTATATTTAATTTTTTTTCTATTTAATTATGAATGGCCATATACAAAAATGACTCGGCCAAGGGGAGCGGAGATTGATGGACTCGCGACACTTTCTGCATTATCAACACAGATTGAGACACTTTCGAGGAGGTTGGACGCTTTTGCAGCACAACGTCGTCAAATTGTGGCGGTTACTTGTGAATATTATGCTGGAAATCATCCGAGTCATCAATGTACCAACAATTTCGAGCCGGTACCGTATGGCGATGATTACCCCAACAATTATGCTTATCCCATCAATTATCATCAAGTTTGGGGGTATCACCCAGATTCGTCATGGAACGATACTTATGAAGACCAATACTACGCTCCAAATCCAACATACACACCAGAATTTTCATGTCCACCTCCATTGCCACAAGAAGAAAAGCCAAATCCGAGGGATGTAATATTGAAGTGCGTAGCATCAAATGAGGAGAGGAGGATTAATCAAGAGCGGTCAATGCAGAATCAAGAGATATCAATTCAAAATATGCAGAACCAGATGGATCAAATGCTCAAAGCCTTGAACAACTGTCCTCAAAACAATTGGTGTTATGATCAGGATTCCGAGATTAATGAAGTGCCCGGGCCAAATCTACAACTGGATGAGCCACGAGATGCTGAAAAAGAGGAGACAAGTGGGGATAATAAAAGCAAGGTTGGTGAAGAACTAACTGTGAGCACCAACGAGAATGAGTCGATGTTATTAGTGCCCCAAGTTCCTTCTCCACCAAAGTTAAAGGATCCGGTTAGATTTACAAAACCATGCCCGCTAGGTAGTCATGTCATCGGCAATGCTCCTTGTGACGTAAAAGGGAGTACGACTTCAAAGCCATGGTGCAATGAGCTGGAGAAGATAGAAGAAGAGACTGTTGTGTTTGACAATCACAGACACAATGGAGAAAACACCTAGATGTTGGAAGTACTTGAATGTGATCTTATCTAAAGAAAGCATACTAGGTGACTTTAATGCAATGGCTATCACAATTGGGAACCTACCAAAAGCTACATTGTTTTCGATGGATAGAGGGTTCCTCAATTACCGAAGAGGAATTGGATAGTGCTGACCAGACAAAGTCGGGCTTACGACGTTAGCACTAGCGCTACTTCGGAGGCAACCCAAGCTCTAAACCTTTTCTTTCTTATTTATTCTTTATATTTTAGTTTATATTCTAGCTCAAATATTTAGTTTTCAACGAATAATGACTCCATAATGGTATGCTCGTAGGTAATCCAAGAAAAAGAAAATTCATTCAGCTACTGTCCTTCCAGCGCGGGCCGCGCTATACAATGCCTAGACCCAACGCTGGGCACGCTAGCATCTCGTAAACCAATCAGTAATCACGGTATTTGAACGCGCTTACGTCGCCGATCCGAAAGCTACCGAATGCTACCGATGTGCCCTCAAACCATCGATCGCCTTCAAAGCGGATCAAGCGCTATATGCCAAACCTATATCAAGCATTGTATGCCGCTACGATCCGAAGCCATCGCTTGCCTTAGCACGGAGGTGCACTAAGTCCGTTTATACCAGTAGCGGATCCGCTACTCGAGAATATCAGACACTGAACAGATGTAGCGACGTGTTCTAGACTGATCCAAGCCACCTCTCCTTAATACATGCAACTTCTCCACTTCTCCTACACCCATTACACTTCATATCCTCCATAACCCCCATTACACCATCTTTACCTCTCCTTCTCATTTTCAACTTCCATTCCCATTAAACCAGTCCATCCCCATCTTCCTAACCACATTGGTTTTCCATCCCCTATATGAACTCCAACCATCCAAGAAGTCAATTTCCTATCAGTCATAAACACAACAATCTAATCCTAAATCTAATCCATTCCATGCACAAATTCATTCAAATTGGGACATCTTTACAAAGAGGGAACCCCAAAATCATTTAAGGCATACATACGGCACGGGCCGCGCCGCTTGGACATCCCACGTATTAAAAGTGGTTTATTTCCAATATTAGTCAAGTCCAACTCAAGTGTGGTTCCCGATTTATTCCAATGTGTCTGGCCTATTCTTCAGACTTAGCAGACAAGGCGGGAATGCTGTATTTTCAGGGAAGTCCTCTCTTTTAATTTTTCCTATCTTAGCCATTGAGGACAATGTCTAGTTTAAGTTTGGGGGCATTTTAGTGTCGTATTGCATATAGTTAGTTATTTACATTGTAGGTCGTATAGTTACATTTAGTTTTTGCATTCTTGAAAAAAAAATCAAAAATATTAGTTAGTTACTATGTGCATTTGCATGAATCCAGTTGTTAGATAGTTTAAGTTTATTTTGGCCAATGATGAGATTGGAATTGGGTAGACAAGTATAGTACTAATTATTAGAGCTTTGACGTGATTTTTTTTTGTTATAAATTGGATCTTTTCCTGTTTGAAACTGGTATAATCAAGGTTAGCACGTTAGAGACAACTTTGTTGACTGATTACATTTAAATTGATACATAATTGACATCTTAAGGATAATTCTAGTTTGAATGAAGGAAAGACATGAAAAGGCTAGGATAACTAAATTTAGACAAAAACTTAAGTTTGGAGGATAAATTTGGGATATATAAGCTTCAAAAAGAAAAAAAAGAAGAAAAAAAAATAAAATAAAGAAAAAAAATGAAAAATAAATACCGTGGCTAGTTTTATTTCGAGGCCTTTGTTACTTGAGCAAGAGAGTGTCTTTACACCTGGCGCCCTAAGGTCTTATATGGTCTGGGAGTCGTTGGTCGAAAGCTCGCTAAGGGATAGCACTGTTAGCCTAATGGAATGAGACATTGCACAGTCATGGTTAAAAAAACAATAAAATGGGAAAAGAGCAAAAAGCCCCCGTAATGAAAAGTAAAGCATACGTATCCCGGATTGGACTCTTGAACTTGGTGGATGTTTAAATTTTGTTGGATTTAGCTTGTTCATGAATTTTGTGAGTTTTCACTGTATGATGCCTTTAAAGAGATCTATTATGTATTGTATTTAGCATTATATCAGTTAACATTGTTGTGGATCACACACGCACTATATTAGTGATAACAATCTAAGATTTGATGATTGATTGAGAAGTTAATGATTTGTTTTGATATGATGTATTATCATATTTACTTGATTTCTCTAAGGCCGGTTGAATACACTTGTTTCTGTCATTACTGCTGGATTTGTAGGCATGTAGAATAGTTGCATTACATAACATTATTATTTTGTGTTTTTGCTTGAGGACAAGCAAATGTTTAAGTTTGGGGGTATTTGATAAGTAGGTTTTATACCTACTTATCCGGTATCTATTACTTGAATTAGTTGCTTAAACCTATGTTTCTTAGTTACATTCCATACATGTTATGTTATTTTGTAGGCTATGACACAACATTGGCATGAGAAAAGCAAGGAAAAGCAATTCAAACATCTTTTGGACAAAAATACGCAAGTAAATGCAAGAAGAGAATATTGAAGGACTTTTAACACCAAGTTGGATGCATGTTCTTGGCTTGGAACTTGGAATTTATTGTAGATCTACTTCTTAGCTTTCTGGAACATCTTGAATCGTCCCAATCGGAGTTCGGATGCGAGAGTTATGGCCTTTTTATCAACAAAGATCAAAGTTAAGAGTTGTTATGCTTGCCATTTACATAACATCTACTTCAAGCTCTATTTCCACCTCGCTCCAGTCTGAATCTGTTAATTCTCAAATCATGAAAGTTGTAGATCTCGTCGATATCTTCGATTTGATAGGTGGCAGGACCAGTAACTCCTAGTGGATCAAAAGTTATGCGTGTTTTACCAAATGACTTCGTAACATAAATTAGAGTAGCGCGGACCGCGCTTCCCAAAGCTTAGACACATGAAGTAGCGCTTACTACGCCAAAGATTCATTGTCCTCCCAGTATGGGCCGCACCCAAAATGGCCTAGGGAGATTAAAGACGACGAGATGGCTTAAAGCTAAGGAGAAGCTTGACTTTTGGGTTATTTGGTGTCCAATTTGAGCTAGAATATGATTCTTAGTTGCCTAACTTGCTAGGATATCCATTAGAACTATAAATACATGATGAGAGGCATGAAAGAGAGGGGAGATATGCTAGTTTTGGAGGATTCCATTAGAGTAGATTATAGTAAATTAGAGCAAAACCCTAGTTCTTAAGAGATTTGGGGATTCAAGCAACTTGGAGACCATTGAAGATTCAAAGTAGGAGCAAGGAGGGAGCATCAAATGTACAAACAAGAGATTCTATCTTTAACTTTTAATGATTATTCAATTGTGGATTCTTAGTTTTAATAAAATAATCATGAACTGATTCTTTATTTGAGATTACAATGGATCTTATTGTGTAGTTTATTTTAATATACTTGGCTATTAATTATTATGTTCTATTGTGAGGATTGTCTATTGTGATTTGTACTTAATTGCTTAACTGTCTAGATAACAATTACCGTGATAATCTATATGAACTCGATAGATGAAGTATTGATTTAGATCTTATCGTGATAGCATGTGTTTGTGATTTCTGCATAGATGGAATTCATGATTCGTGTTTAGGATAGAGATATGCATTTACGCCATATGTAATCTTATAGAGAACTTTTACTTTAATTCCTTTTTAATTATAATTCACATAGAGATATAGTGAATTAGTTAATTAGGGTGTCTTACTTAATTCTATCATTTGTGGATTTAAGTGAGTATGGGTATTATGCATCGAGAGATGGTTTTATCTACTTTAGTGTTCTTGATTAACAATTCAGGATAGAAAATAATTGATGAGAAGTGTGTTAACTTAAATGAAGCAATAAGTGAAGTTGTGATCTTAAATCTCCGTAATCTTAATTTAACTAGTGGAATTTAATAGTAGTTTAATTTATATAATTTGAAATTCATTCTTTTAAATAAGATTGAGTTGGTTACGGATTAGTACTTGGTGATTTTTATAAAATAATTCCTCGTGGGAACGATACTCTACTTACTATTATATTACTTGTTGACCACGTATACTTGTGTGTTGTGCATAATTAGATTTTACCCAATAATAGTCACTCATGTTTATTTGGTAAATCATACTTTGATAGTGTCTATTGGTGTATATAGGTGAATAAACAAAATGCAAGATCTTGCTAAAGATGAAAACCAAAAAGAAGGCAGAATTCAATCCTCATACGGCACATGATGAATATACTATACAACTCGCGCGACATCAGACGTGGAATTTTTTTTTTAAGTTTAAAACGTGTTGGATATCATTTGGGCTCTCATTCGAAAACATAACAGAAGCAAAATCACCGTGCTCTCTCCAAAACGCACATCTCTTCCTCTCTATCAGTTACAAAATTGAAGCCGTGCATCTCTCATCCACCACCCACGAATCTCTCCATATTCAAAACTCAAACCCACGATTGATTGCTCGAAGTATAAAACCTAGGGTTTCAGAGTGGAAGTGTAAGGCAGTTTGGGGGTTATTCATATTTTGACTAGCACTCATCCTCAAGAAAATTTTCATCTTCAACATTCAAATCCTCTACATTCTCTCTATCAATTGCAATGGGTCCGAAAAGAGCACGCTTTTCTTCCTCATCATCGTCATCCTCTAGCAGTCAGGGGTAGGATGTTGTAGATCACACCAAGTTCGTCGATTTAGACACCCAAATAGAATATTACAGAATAGTGGCGAAACCTTTTGTAAAGGAGATGGGTTTCAAACCTGAAGGGCAAGATGGTCAGCTCTGTGACATGATTCACAAAAGAGGATGGCTTGGATTGACTGCCACGCCCATGCCTGCCCCAATGGGTATTGTCAGAGAATTCTATGCAAATGCAAAGGCGACGATGAGTGGGTTATCAGTGGTGCACGACGTTCATGTGGATTTCAGACCACCCGCCATTAGAGCCATTTTTAAAATTACTGATACACCACTGACTGGGTCTGCCAATTGGGTAGCAGGTGCACATATGAAAACAGACTTAGAATTGGTTATTGTTGAATTGTGCGTACCAGGTACAAAGTGGACGTACAAAGCTGGCACGAATCAACCTCGCATATTCCCAGCTGCCGCCCTGAATCGATATGCAAAGGTGTGGAATCTGTTCATATGTGCTAAGCTAGTTCCTTCGTCTCATCAGCATGAGATCACAGCAAAACGGGCAATCATTCCATGGGCATAATCATCGAAAAATAAATTGATGTGGGCCATCTCATCCATCAGAATATGTTGTGATATCTGCGGGGAAGCACTACGGGGAGTATTCCCCATGCCTCAGTTGTAGCTATGCTATGTGCTCATCAGGGATGCCATTGGGACAATGAGCAAATGCAGAACCCAAGCAAGGATATCACCCACGCCACCATTGCAAAATTCGAGGATTGGGCAGGAGGTGTAGCACACCCGCGCGGACGAGGATTTATTATCCAGCCCATTTTCCCAGAGCCACCACAGCAGCCCTCTCAAACAGATGAGGCAGGCCCGCCAACCCAAGTTCCCTTTGCTACTGGGACCGACAGCTCCGAAGGTTGGAGCAAAAAGTCAACGCCATGTACGACAATTTTTCAGCGTTTGCAATGGGGTTGACGAGGTCATTGGCAGAGGCTTTTGCACATCAGGGGACAATGCTAGAGTGGCCTCAGTTCGGGACAGCTGTGCCATATCCACCACCAGATTCACCACCCAAAGAGGGTGGTGCGGCTGATCATTAGGGGAGTTTTCTTTAACCCTTTACCTTCATTCACTAGGACATTGAATATTATAAGTTTTGGGGTGTTGGGGTAGTAGTATAGTTGCACGTAGTATCTGCATGTTAGTTTAGTATTTGCATGTTTAGTTTACATTTTGCATGCTTATGTTGCATATAGTAGTTTCTTGTCAAAATTTTTGTTTATTATGTGTGTATGTTTAGTTTGCACGTGTCACAAAGTCTAGCGTTATGGAAAGTTTATATAGCCGATGATGATAATGAATTTTGAAGGATTGTTGAGTACTTTGGTTAACATGAGCCTAGTTATAATGTTTTACACGATGAAATTCATGTTGCTGTTTAGATGCTTTTGGTTTGCATAGACGTGTTCACAATCACTTGCAGGTATAGGAATTATGTGTTGCATTGCTCGATAGAAAATGTAGTTGTAAAAAGGGAAATATGTGGAAAGTGAACTTAGATTGTTTAAAACATTTATTTTCAAACTTTGGAAAAACATGGGTATGTTAGGTATAAAAAAAAATCAAATAGCAATAACGTGGCTAGTCTTATTTCGGGGCCCTAGTTACTTGAGTAAGTACGCCCGTAGGGGTGTCTTAACACCTAGCGCCCTAAGGTCTTTCATGGTCTGGGAGTCGTTGGTTGAAAGCTCGCTAAGGGGTAGTAGTTTTTGCCTAATGGAATGAGGCATTGCACAGTCATGTGAAAAAAAAAAGAAAAAGAAAAGAAAAGAAAAATAGCAATAAACACCGCGGGAAAGAGCGAAAATCGCCCTCGTGAGTAGCCATAAAGCAGTTAAGCCCATGGTTGAACCTTAGTTTGTTTTAATATGTGGAACAGTCTTTGTTGCATAAATATACATGAGTCTTGATTTAGACTGTAATTTTCTGTTTTGAGCAATTTAGCATGTATATTCTTTGCTTAAATCAAGTTTTGGTGAACACAACACACATACACACATACACACATCATCTCTATAGCATTTATGAATTATCTGAGTGTATAATATTATGTCTATAGTTTGGTTTGAGTTATATTCTTGAATCTGGAAAATTCGCTGAGGCATTTTGGACTGAAATTCTGTAATAGCTGGAACAATGTGAGACTAGTTGCATCATAATTTAGTTGCATAGCATGTAGTTGCATTTTCAGTGTTTTATGTGTATGCATTGCTTGAAGGCAAACAACAGTCCAAGTTTGGGGGTATTTGATAAGTGGGTTTTATACCTACTTATCGGATATCAATTCACACGAACTAAGCCTATCTCAAGTACATTTTAGTGTGTTTTTAGTTGAATTTTGTTTATTTTGCATTGCATATACTTAGAACTCCCTTTGGGGTAAAAGTGCAGGATATGGAATAATTTGGCGATAGTGAGTGGCATGTGATCAATGAAGGCACAACATGTGGATAAAGTGGAGCAAGGAGACTAAGTATGGGTGGATGAAGAATGAAAGCGACAGATGAAAGGAATGAGCAGCAGAACAAATCAGTAGTAGCAGAAACCGTAATTCTGTCAGCGTAGGTTGAAGCCAGCATTCGCACCTGCGGTTGCAAAGTCAAATACACGCGCCGCCAAGAAGAATAAAAGGAGAAGGCATACCGCCAAGACGATGACCGATCTTTGTTGAAGTGTTTTATTTTAATTTTTAATTTTAAGGGTTGTAATTAATTAAAAACAATTATGACTAGTGTTAGAGGCATCATTGAGTAGTTTTACGTGTTTTTCATATTGGCAACTAGGGTTTTACACTTTGAGAGAGTTCCATTGGAGAACGAAGCATAATCTCTATATTTTTCTACTTCTTCTATTGGATTTCAATCTGTAACGACCCCAAAATTCATACCATTTAAATCTCAACTTCGGTCGTTAACCATACATTAAATCTCTAATTTTACATCATTATTCGATATTGAAAACACTAAAATTGCGGAATATTTAAAACGTTTATACATTTCCTTCTTTCTTGCCCTGAATCGCAACCTTTACATTACATCTCTTTGATTCAATCTTATATCATGAATCATTACAACAAAATGACTATACAAAGTCTTACATCATAACTAAATATCCATATACATTGGATAGCTCAACTTACAATTCAACAACATGTTACGTTCAAAATATGAAATACATTTCTCATAAAACATAAGTAATCTTCGTGAATATAGATCTCTATAACTCACTTAGCACATATCTTTACCTTAAAATCTTGACCTACAAAAGTGGTTATTTGCAAGAATGAGCTCGACAGCCCAGCAAAGTCTAACAGTTTTCATGCATCACCATCAACTCCACTTTCTATAATGATCCATTGCTTAATAGGTCTATCTATTCCTATCATCCTTAATACTCCATTCACACTTATCTATACCCAGTTCGTCAAACTTACCACACGTTATGAGTTCAGAACTTGCCACAATCATATGAGTTTAAGAACTTATCCTAGTCGTAGGACCATAGGCGCCCATTCACTGAGGAGTTCAAAAACATACCATATAATTATGAGTCACGAACCTACCATAAGTATGAGTTTTAAGAACTCACACTTAACCTTATAATATTCTCTAACTATACTCTACCTATCTGTTATACACATGAGAAAAGAATCACCTTCTCAACAGGCATATAGCAAATAGCGCGACATAAACATTCCAGTGATTATCAATGTGATAAACTGAGTGCAAGCACAAAACCCTCGCCCATACAAAGGTTTGTACAACTCAGCCACCACCTGAGTCCTCAATTGAAATCCCTCCTAACTCTATCTTGCTTATAACTTGCTCTTTGCTCGATATGAATTCCTCGTATCACATTATATATAACTCCTCATGAGTTTATCTCATACTATCATAGTAATTATCTTCATAGCATCAAGCTATAATCATTCAACCATTACAAACCATCTTCCTTTTATAACTTAAACAGATCACGTCGTGATCTTATTCTATAATCATCTCCCTTAAAATTCTTTTGTTAACTCGTGATCGTTTTGTTTTACGATCCTCATTCTTTCCCTTTTTTTTCATTTACGACATTATTCGTTATCTTGGCTATTGGAGTTAGGAAACTCTCATTTCTTATCTTTATATCTCTTCAAGATTCTTCTTTGAATCTTCTTGTTTATATAACAATTCTTCCTTTAAGAATTCTAATTTCATTTACATCGCTCAAAATTTCATTCGAGTTCTACACTTTCATCACACATATCCATTTCTATACTTGGTACACATCGAGTCTCTAACAGTTTCAATATGGTACGCTAAGTGGTTTCCCACAAACAACCAACAAACTAGGTTTCGAGTTACTAGTTCGTATATACCTCTGTTCTATGAACGAATTGTTTAGCCCAGACACCATACTTAGATATAACTCTCTATTCTTAACTTCTTTATCATTCTCTTCTTATAGACATTGTCTATTTATTATCACCTTACATCCTTAATATTGGAGTTGGGTAACCCCACATTCATATTCTGTAGCATACCCAAATCCGGGTCCCAAGAACCACGAACTTGGTACATTACGATACTTCATCATCATACATATTCTATCATCTAATGCGGAACAAATAAACATATATTGTTTATTTTACATAATTCTATAACATTTTCCCAAGTTTATTAACCTTAACTTAATACATACCTTCAATATTTTAGAAGATTTACAATGCTATTTTCGTAAGAAAATTTAATAGATCTAACAGCAACATAATATAATCTTGCACTTTGACTTTGCTTCTGTCTTTATTTGAGCTTTCATTTAAATCTGAAAATTTTATCATGATATAGCAAGGGTGAGCAACAAATTTGCCCAGCAAGTTTTAAATACAATGAAGATATATCATGATTGAAAAGAATGAATAAGCTTTCAAGTTTTCAACAATATAATAATTGTGAAATAACATGAATCAAGTTTCAATAATTGCATGACTGAATCAATAATGTTTGAAGGTCAACAATGACCATAAACAATTTAACTGAACCTTATGGTAATGAAGGTGATCAGCCTTTCATACCTGATGAACATATGCAACATGCACTACGTGCGAATCAATAATCAATATAGACGTGAATAATCAACAACTATTCACAAACATGCTTTGAACATATAACTCAAGTTTGAGTTAGGGAAACTTTCCTGATTCGTTGACTACTGCTACGCAGTTTAAGTTAACTTCTTTTGGTAAGACCTATCATTAATAATAAGATTGGTCTTTCAATCAGCATATTCTATTTTGTATCATAATAAAATTACTTTATTAATAGATTATCTAACACATAATCAAATATTAGATAACATCTTAACACATCAGTATTATTATCATTCTTTGATAATTCTTCAATCACTGTATCATATCCATTATGATTTAACACTCTCATTATCATTTCATAAGTTATTCTTTAACATCTATTAAGTCAAATACTAATCCAGCCACCTGGGTTCTAAATCCAACAACCCAAACTGCAATCCAGCTAACTGGATTCCAAATCCAGCGACCTGGATTCAACAGATTTCTAATCCAGCAAGCCTGGATTCACCAATACTTCAATCCAGCAAGCTGGATTCATAATCCTTCAATCCAGCAAGCCTGGATTCATAAATCTCTTATTTTAATCTTCCGTCGAATATTATTAATTATGTAATAATATTTTACGCTAAGGTTATTAACCTTTTAATAACATTACATTCAAATACTACTAATAATATCTTAATCTAATATTATTAGTCATATAAAAATAAGTTAAGTCATTAATCACATTAATAAACAATTGTTTTAAATTGTTTTCCTTTTATTAATAAACTTGTTGAAGCATTCTAAAATACCATAAACATCACAACACTTCACACCCGACCCAAAACTTCATCAAAAACCTGCATAAGCCATGCTCAAGGGTCTCAAGTCATAAATCGTACTTTTCATATTTTTGAAAATCATATATTTAATTAAATCTATTTATCTATTTATCATCATTTAGATGAAAAATACCAAATCAGTTCTAAAAATATTTCTTTTCTGGGATTTGACAGAATATAGTTCCATATTGAACATATATTTTTCCCGGAATTTTTAAAATCCATTTACTATATTTAAATAGTCCATAATAGCCAAATATTCTCCGATTTTTCATAAATCGAGATTAACTCCACAAATTCTGAAATTTTTACAGTATGCTCCTGCTATACACATGTACTTCCAGTAACAATTTTGTAATTTTTGGACTTATACACAGAGAGTTATTCGGGTGGTTTCATACAAATAGCCCTTCACCGTAAAATCCATAACTCTCACACCGTATGGCCAAAAATTCTCAAATTTTTACACAACCTTCATATCTTCTGATATTAATACTCCAAAGTTTTCCAGAATTTTTAAATCATAAAAAGTGGATGAAAATACCCCCGTTTCAGACTGCCCCAAAATAGTTTGCTTCCATCTACCAAAAACGGGACTGTTTTACCAAAATCAGTCACTACCCCATGAAAACTCAACATTTTCAGTGCTACCGCTTGGGTTAACTAGTAAACACATATATCTAGCACCCCTCTTTGACGGATCGCAAAAAAGAGTTATAGATTTAAAACGGTAGATTTTCAAAGTACATAGAAATTTGGGTTTCAAAACTAGAAAAATTATTTTTCTTTTCCTTTTTGATTCAAACTAAATCAACACCCAATATGTGTAGATCCATACTTGAATCCATGAAAAACACATAGATTAGAGGGGTTTGAACTTTCAAATCAAAAATCCACTTTCATCATATTACAAAAAAAATAAAGGAAGAAATTATACCTTTACTTTTCTTCTTCTTCTTCCTTCTTCCTTCTTCTTCTTCGATTCTCAAATCTATCTCCTCCTTCCTTCTCCCTCAAATCTCCAGCCGTCCCTCTCCTCTCTCTCTTTCTCTTTCCCATTTCTTTCTTTTTCTTTCTTTCTCTTTTCTTATCCTTCTTATCTTATCTTTTCTTCTTATCTCTTATTTCCTTATTATTTAGCCAAGTGGCCTTATCATCTTCCAACTCCTTATTTTATTTTAATTGTTAATTTACTTAACAAATGACTAGATAGCCCCTCCTTAAGTGGATCAAAAATTGGGCCACTTATTAATTAAATTCTATTGGGCTTGGACTTTTATTATTTAGCTTACTAACAACAAAAATAAATTTGGGCTTCTACCAAAAATGTAATTGGGCTATTATAATACTTGTCCCACACATAATATATTGGACTAGATTAACAATTTAATTGCCCTTAAATACTTTATCCACAAGTCACAAGATTAAATAATTAATTAGACTTGTTTAAATAATATAACCTCCTTAGTCCATTAAATCTAATTCTTTTGGACTCTAAATAAATTATTGGGCTATGATATTATTATAGTCCATTACTCTTAATTCTATTTTACCCTAATTATTTAATTAGGGTTTTTGTTTCTCACACTAGAAAATAAATTCCTTACTTATCCCTTTTCTTGTCCAAAAATATCCCCCCATACTTGGATCAAATTTTTGGGCTTTTAAATTATTTATTTGGGTCAACTCTTGGGCCACCATATTTAATCTCTTTGGACTTCTAGATTAATTTCTTGGGCCATGAAAATAGATTAGGTCCAATACTTTTAATATTACCATTCCCTAATTATTTAGTTAGGGTTTTCATTTCCTCCATTATAACATAAATCCGTACTCATGCACATTTATTTTCTTAACCCAATTAGACTTGCTATAATTAGGTTATAAAATTAATTAACTGAGATGTATAAAAATAAATCTCTTAAAATTAGTATATATTATAAATACTAATATTCTACCATATTATAACCTCTTAGGTTATTTTATTATCACACCTAATATATATATTAGGTTACATAATTAATTCTTAATTCACTTTTATATACAAAATAAATGTATTCACATTATATAATGTATATTTATTTAATCATATACATAATTCACATAATCATAACATGCTTCACTTCTAACTCCAATTTTGACCTTTTACTATAAAAGTCAACTGTTGACTTTGACCAAAAATCAACCTTTACACATTTTGTGTTTACTGTCCATTCTGACAAAACTTGATGTTCCGCATTTAACCGAGCAAAGCCCTATGCTTCAAAATTCTATCTCTAACTCAAATTTTTGAGTTTTAAATTACTCCTTCTTATTGCTAATCGTATTAACTAACGACTTTATACTTATTCAAATTCTTATTTGTCAGTCAAGGCCAACGCTCAAGCTATATTAATTACTAACATAGTTTTATCTTGATCCTTATATCATTAACTTAATTCATCATTCCTCTTGCTAAAATATATATAGCACGTTACTAAGTATATATATATATATATCTATACATATACTCATCTTCGTTTAACCTCATAGCATCTCTTCACGTGAAATCTTATTTCCTTAATAAAATTTTCATATGTACTTATATAGCATTTCTTAGACTATTTAGTTCACATCGAATTTACAGGTATCGTAATACCTTATTCTTGATATTCCTTCAAGTACATATTAATTTATTTCTAGGGTTTTGAAATTTTGTAACCCACATTTTCTTTATTCTCATTCGAATAGCAAACCATAAAGGTTTTTCTTGAAAATTTTAAATAAATCCTCAAATTCTCATCTAGGTTTTATTCTTTAACCTTTATTCTAATCATTCAAGATTTTATGAATTTTCGGGTTGTCACATTCACCCCTTCTTCTAAGAATTTCGTCCCCGAAATTAAAGCATACTAATCTCTGCTTATTCTCTTGATCAAAACTAGGTTTTCAACTTAACCTTTACAATTTTCTTATTTGAGGATTTCTCTTCTATCTTCACATTTTACAATAACTACTCACTAAGAGTTTACATCTTCTAAACATTCATCAAAACTAGGTTGTCATAATAACCTTTATTCAATCATCTCAGATTCTACTCGTACGCAACGAGTTCACACTATTTCATATTCATCATCACATACTACCATAACATTACTCTGAAGAGTTTAAAAACTTTTCATATCTGTCTGAGGGATCATAAAATTATGAACTTTGAGGTTTAGGGTATTTCTACCTGCTACCTCTTTCAATTAAGAAAGAAAGGTACTCTACCTCTGAAATATTTTATATTTGGTATGTTTACAATCACAAAGAAGGTAAACTACCGATGCGGGTACTTTAGAGGATCAGTCTATTGTACCTTAGTAATCAGAACGACTATATGCGTTCTTAGATTGGAGTATTTATCCAACTGGTATATCCCCATTTTTAGGGTTGTTTACCTCAGACTTATCATAAGATTCCACACCAAAATAATTTGGTTCAGCATAAGCTTTCAAAGAATACTTTGAATTTCATAAACATTTGTCTAGTGAATCAAATAGCTTAGACTTATATCAATAATTCAAATTTCAATCGAAACATTTTCGCCAAATTCAGGTTGGCAATAAATTATCTTTAAAATTCTTAAAATCATTTTGACGTTATGATACCGCATCAGTATATACAAATTTGGTTTGAGGATTCAAATCATTTTGTGACTTTTGTCATACTACATCATACTATAGTGTAAATTGACTATCTTTAGATCACATCCACACTAAGTAATTACGCATTGATAACTCCATCATTTTTATCATCTTTGCACCAAGGTTACATGATGCATTAATAATATAAAAATATATTTTGATAATTCAAATCATTTTTGTCTAGCCGAATCAACTAGCATAGACTCTTCTCTAAATAGTTTAAATAAAAACTTTAAAAATCATCTTTGGTGTCATCATGCCACAACAAGTAATGATGTGTTAGTGGCTCGAAGTCCACACCTACACACTTGTCACCATATGTTGAGGATAACAAAATTCATTTTTAAAAGCACATCAGTGCGAATTTAGCTTGATGTCAAAAACTTGAAATCTAGCACATCTAGAAGATTTGGAATACCTATGCTTCCATCATCAACTTTAATTTCTATAATGATCATTTCTTAATAAGTCTATCTATTTCTATCATCTTCAATTCTCCATTCACAACTTTCCCATACCCAGTTCATCAAACTTACCACACACTATGAGTTCAGGAACTTTCCACAATCATATAAGTTTAAGAACTTGTCCTAGTCAGACCTTTGGCGTCCATTTGCTGAAGGGTTCATAAACATTTTATACAACTGTGAGTCACGAACGTACCATAAGTATGAGTTTTAATAACTCGCAACTAACCTTATATTCTCTACCTATTCGGTATACACATGAGAAAAGAATCACCTTATCAACATGCATATAGCAAATAGCGCGACATTAGGTTCTAATGATTATCAATGTAAGAAACTAAGTGGCTATCAAACCAAACTCGGCCAGTAATCAACATAGGAAGCTAAACGAACAATTCCCTGCCCATACAAAGAATTGGTCAACCTAATCGCTATATCGACCAGGAAGCTAAGTGATTCTAAAACCAAGTACAAATTCCCCGCCCATACAAGGAATCATACAACTCAGCTGCTGACATGAGTCCTCATTTAAAATCATACACAATTCTAACTTTCTCTTTTCTTAATACGAATTTTCTTTAATCCGCATCTTAACATCTACCACTCTTTTCTGAGTTTACATTGTACCATTTCATAATACCTTCTCTTTATAGCATCAAGCTATATCATATCAATCACTTAACATATCATATGTTATTCAACGATGTAATCTGATCACGTCGTGATCTTATTTCGTAATCATTTCTCCTTATACTTACGATCGTTTTATTTTACGATCTTTTTATTTTTCTCTTTAATCATATTATATTATGATTTTATTTGCACTTTTCATCTTATAGACATAGTCTATTTATTTTCACTTTTCATCTTTAGTACTGGAGTCAGGTAACTCCAGATTCTTATCTTTATATCTCTTCAAGATTCTTCTTTGAATCTTATTTATCTTCATCTTTGCTTAATAATGAATTTCCAAAAATTCATCTCTTATCACTTAAACTCGATCTGAGTTTATTCCTTATCATCATCTCCGCGGTTATAGTCTAAGGTACACCTACCTAAGGTTTATAACCTACGGCTTTGATACCAACTGTAGCATCCCCAAATCCGGGTCCCAAGAACCACGAACTTGGTACGTTACGATACTTCATCATCATACATATTCTATCATCTAATGCGGAACAAATAAATATATATTGTTTATTTTACATAATTCTATAACATTTTCCCAGGTTTATTAACCTTAACTTAATACATACCTTCAAAATTTTAGAAGATTTACAATGTTATTTTCGTCAGAAAATTTAATAGATCTAACAACAACATAATATAATCTTGCACTTTGACTTTGCTTCTGTCTTTATTCGAGCTTTCATTTAAATCTAAAAATTTTATCATGATATAGCAAGGGTGAGCAACAAATTTGCCCAGCAAGTTTTAAATACAATGAAGATATATCATGATTGAAAAGAATGAATAAGCTTTCAAGTTTTCAACAATATAATAATTGTGAAATAACATGAATCAAGTTTCAATAATTGCATGACTGAATCAATAATGTTTGAAGGTCAACAATGACCATAAACAATTTAACTGAACCTTATGGTAATGAAGGTGATCAGCCTTTCATACCTGATGAACATATGCAAAATGCACTGCGTGCGAATCAATAATCAGTATAGACGTGAATAATCAACAACAACTATTCACGAACATGCTTTGAACATATAACTCAAGTTTGAGTTAGGGAAACTTGCCTGATTCGTTGACTACTGCTATGCAGTTTAAGTTAACTTCTTTTGGTAAGACCTATCATTAATAATAAGATTGGTCTTTCAATCAGCATATTCTACTTTGTATCATAATAAAATTACTTTATTAATAGATTATCTAACACTGAATCAAATATTAGATAACATCTTAACACATCAGTATTATTATCATTCTTTGATAATTCTTCAATCACTGTATCATATCCATTATGATTTAACACTCTCATTATCATTTCATAAGTTATTCTTTAACATCTATTAAGTCAAATACTAATCCAGCCACCTGGGTTCTAAATCCAACAACCCAAACTGCAATCCAGCTAACTGGATTCCAAATCCAGCGACCTGGATTCAACAAATTTCAATCCAAACAAGCACTGGATTCACCAATACTTCAATCCAGCAAGCTGGATTCATAATCCTTCAATCCAGCAAGCCTGGATTCATAAATCTTTCAATCCAGCAAGCTAAATTCATCAAATTTTCCAATCCAGCAAGCTGGATTCCATATCCTTTTCATGAAAAACACTAAATCACATATTATTTTTCTATCCTTTGCCCAAACACATAATATAGTTCATTGAATATCAATTTCAACAATAATATTGAAAAATACCATAAATCTCTTATTTTAATCTTCCGTCGAATATTATTAATTATGTAATAATATTTTACGCTAAGGTTATTAACCTTTAAATAACATTACATTCAAATACTACTAATAATATCTTAATCCAATATTATTAGTCATATAAAAATAAGTTAAGTCATTAATCACATTAATAAACAATTGTTTTAAATTGTTTTCCTTTTATTAATAAACTTGTTGAAGCATTCTAAAATGCCATAAACATCACAACACTTCACACCCGACCCAAAACTTCATCAAAAACCTGCATAAGCCATGCTCAAGGGTCTCAAGTCATAAATCGTACTTTTCATATTTTTGGACATCATATATTTAATTAAATATATTTATCCATTTATCATCATTTAGATGAAAAATACCAAATCAGTTCCAAAAATATTTCTTTTCTGAGATTTAACAGAATATAGTTCCATATTGAACATATATTTTTCCCGGAATTTTTAAAATCCATTTACTATATTTAAATAGTCCATAATAGCCAAATATTCTCCGATTTTTCATAAATCGAGATTAACTCCACAAATTCTGAAATTTTTACAGTATGCTCCTGCTATACACATGTACTTCCAGTAACAATTTTGTAATTTTTGGACTTATACACAGAGAGTTATTCGGGTGGTTTCATACAAATAGCCCTTCACCGTAAAATCCATAACTCTCAAACCGTATGGCCAAAAATTCTCAAATTTTTACACAACCTTTATATCTTCTGATATTAACACTCCAAAGTTTTACAGAATTTTTAAATCATAAAAAGTGGACGAAAATACCCCCGTTTCAGACTGCCCCAAAATAGTTTGCTTCCTTCTACCAAAAACGGGACTGTTTTAGAAAAATCAGTCACTACCCCATGAAAACTCAACATTTTGAGTGCTACCGCTTGGGTTAACTAGTAAATACATATATCTAGCACCCCTCTTTGACGGATCACAAAAAAAGAGTTATAGATTTAAAACGGTAGATTTTCAAAGTACATAGAAATTTGGGTTTCAAAACTAGAAAAATTATTTTTCTTTTCCTTTTTGATTCAAACTAAATCAACACCCAATATGTGTAGATCCATACTTGAATCCATGAAAAACACATAGATTAGAGGGGTTTGAACTTTCAAATCAAAAATCCACTTTCATCATATTACAAAAAAAATAAAGGAAGAAATTATACCTTTACTTTTCTTCTTCTTCTTCCTTCTTCCTTCTTCTTCTTCGATTCTCAAATCTATCTCCTCCTTCCTTCTCCCTCAAATCTCCGGTAGTCCTCTCTCTCTCTCTCTCTCTTTCCCCATTTCTTTTCTTTTTTTCTTTTTCTTTTCTTATCCTTCTTATCTTATCTTTTCTTCTTATCTCTTATTTCCTTATTATTTAGCCAAGTGGCCTTATCATCTTCCAAATCCTTATTTTATTTTAATTGTTAATTTACTTAACAAATGACTAGATAGCCCCTCCTTAAGTGGATCAAAAATTGGGCCACTTATTAATTAAATTCTATTGGTCTTGAACTTTTATTATTTAGCTTACTAACAACAAAAATAAATTTGGGCTTCCACCAAAAATGTAAATGGGCCATTATAATACGTGTCCCACACATAATATATTGGGCTAGATTAACAATTTAATTGCCCTTAAACACTTTATCCACAAGTCACATGATTAAATAATTAATTAGACTTGTTTAAATAATATAACCTCCTTAGTCCATTAAATCTAATTCTTTTGGACTCTAAATAAATTATTGGGCTATGATATTATTATAGTCCATTACTCTTAATTCTATTTTACCCTAATTATTTAATTAGGGTTTTTATTTCTCACACTAGAAAATAAATTTCTTACTTATCCCTTTTCTTGTCCAAAAATATCCCCCCATACTTGGATCAAATTTTTGGGCTTTTAAATTATTGATTTGGGCCAACTCTTGGGCCATCATATTTAATCTCTTTGGACTTCTAGATTAATTTCTTGGGCCATGAAAATAGATTAGGTCCAATACTTTTAATATTACCATTCCCTAATTATTTAGTTAGGGTTTTCATTTCCTCCATTATAACATAAATCCTTACTCATGCACATTTATTTCCTTAACCCAATTAGACTTGCTATAATTAGGTTATAAAATTAATTAACTGAGATGTATAAAAATAAATCTCTTAAAATTAGTATATATTATAAATACTAATATTCTACCATATTATAACCTCTTAGGTTATTTTATTATCACACCTAATATATATATTAGGTTACATAATTAATTCTTAATTCACTTTTATATACAAAATAAATGTATTCACATTATATAATGTATATTTATTTAATCATATACATAATTCACATAATCATAACATGCTTCACTTCTAACTCCAATTTTGACCTTTTACTATAAAAGTCAACTGTTGACTTTGACCAAAAATCAACCTTTACACATTTTGTGTTTACTGTCCATTCTGACTAAACTTGATGTTCCAGGACGTATGTAAAGCAAAATCCATGCTTCAAAATTCTATCTCTAACTCAAATTTTTGAGTTTTAAATTACTCCCTTCTTATTGCTAATCGTATTAACTAACGACTTTATACTTATTCAAATTCTTATTTGCCAGTCAAGGCCAACGCTCAAACTATGTTAATTACTAACATTGTTTTATCTTGATCCTTATATCATTAACTTAATTCATCATTCCTCTTGCTAAAATATATATAACACCTTACTAAGTATATATATTTCTATACATATACTCATCTTCGTTTAACCTCATAGCATCTCTTCATGTGAAATCTTATTTCCTTAATAAAATTTTCATATGTACTTATATAACATTTCTTAGACTATTCAGTTCACATCGAATTTACAGGTATCGTAATACCTTATTTTTGATATTCCTTCAAGTACATATTAATTTATTTCTAGGGTTTTGAAATTTTGTAACCCATATTTTCTTTATTCTCATTCGAATAGCAAACCATAATGGTTTTTCTTGAAAATTTTAAATAAATCCTCAAATTCTCATCTAGGTTTTATTCTTTAACCTTTATTATAATCATTCAAGCTTTTATGAATTTTCGGGTTGTCACATATTCCTTATAACTCTACAAGATTCTTCTTTGAATCCTCTTTCGCATGTTTTAAATCCCTTCTTTATAAATTTCAAAAATTACTTCTTCTAATTTAAACTCTATTTGAGCTTATTCTTTCATTATCTTCACCTCTCTTCTCTAAGGTTATAGCCTACGGTACTCCTACCTAAGGTTTATAACCTACGGCTTTGATACCAACTGTAACGACCCCAAAATTCATACCATTTAAATCTCAACTTCGGTCGTTAACCATATCTTAAATCTCTAATTTTACATCATTATTCGATATTAAAAACACTAAAATTGCGAAATATTTAAAACGTTTATACATTTCCTTCTTTCTTGCCCTAAATCGCAACCTTTACATTACATCTCTTTGATTCAATCTTATATCATGAATCGTTACAACAAAATGACTATACAAAGTCTTACATCATAACTAAATATCCATATACATTGGATAGCTCAACTTACAATTCAACAACATGTTACGTTCAAAATATGAAATACATTTCTCATAAAACATAAGTAATCTTTGTGAATATAGATCTCTATAACTCACTTAGCACATATCTTTACCTTAAAATCTTGACCTGCAAAAGTGGTTATTTGCAAGAATGAGCTCGACAGCCTAGCAAAGTCTAATAGTTTTCATGCATCACATAGCACATAATAACATGCTCGATATACATCTCATTAAAGTAACATGGCATACATGCTTTTAATTCACATAGCAAATATAAAGATTGAGTTCCTTACTCAATCATCATTTATAACCAAAACAATGCAAAGTCATAAATTGACTTTAACATTTCATGATTTCAACATGTATAACATATCATGCAATTTAAAACAGTTCATCAAGTCCACATAACAAATAGGAACCGAAAGACTTGCCTTGATCGTTGTTTACCAATAATAGTTTAATAGCTTACAATTATATGCACTTCACGTGCCCTACACAATTATATAATCATACACAATAACTATTAGTCACATAACAACACATAGTAATTATAATGTAAACTCTACTCCACATCTCATAATCTTTCCTATTAATTAACACACAATGTTCAATTAGATTGTGTTAACTTTTCGACTTATGACTCACTATATTTCTTCTTAGTCAAACTCGAAGTTCATTCAAGTGATTAAGTCTTGCTAGGACTACTTATTGGTTTTATATTAAACCCACTTCATAACCTATAATATTCATTTCAATTGAATTGAAACACTTTTTAAGTTCATTAACACTTGGCACGGTGTTTCGACGTTTATTCGTCACACGCCCGATTTGCCTCTCTTGTGTATGCTTACTATGCTTCTATAACTTCTCTAATACATTACTTATTAATGTTAAGCATCATTATATTTACTAACATACATGTTTTGTAACTTAGGACATCATCTTTTATCGTCAGGAGCACTATACATGCATATGTGCATGCCCGACGCCCTCCGATTGCCCCCAAAAACACAACAGTCCTAAGGATGACCATTTTGACTACTGTTACGGACCTTAAATTAAAACACTTAGAGCCTGAAATTTGTAGGCTTATTCGTCCTCGTTCCGGATCATCTTGAATCACCTCAATCGGAGTTCGTATGAGAAAGTTATGGTCGTTTTACTATAGGAGGCCAAAACTGTCCGACTCAGACTTTTGTTCCGGCCTCTTGCTCATGAGAACTAAGTCATCTGATGCGCCACAGCGTGAGATTGGCATTAAAAGTGCAATTTCATTGTTGGGGCATGAACTTTTTATTTGGGCGCCAAAACTAATGTAAGCAAGCACGAAGACCATTTTGATTCATTTAAGAAATTCTAGCAACTAATCACATACATATAACTGATGTAATTTACACATAACCTCACCAAGCATACATATATTAACTTAGCACAACTTAAACAACTATTTGAGAGAAGTTAAATCCTTGAAAGTATTGTTTTAAAAACCCAAAACTCCATTGTTTATATTCTTGACACAGTGAACACTGTAACCAAAATTATAAACCCAATTGATTCCTTTTTAACTAAGTTCTCTGTTATTTCATACCCAATTAACATAATCACACATCAATTTTACAATTAGCATACAATTATATTTATAACCTTTGATTTTGTACAACTCAAGTTCATACACGATTTCACTGTAAAACCAATTCTTCTTTCCTTGTGAATGCTAGCATACTTCTCATATATACATACATGTGCTAATATAACAATTACTGTTACAAATACACATAATATCATACATAATTATAAAAACATGATTTCCATACAATTTTTGTAAAACATTATAACATACACAGTGATATTAAATAATTATACCGTAATATGTTTTAAGTTTTATATAACATACCTTCACTTGCTTCACCACCACTTGTTAAAACTCAGAACTTTCTCTCCAACCCTTGACATTCTCTCTCAAAACTCTCCTATCTCTAAGTTTTTTTTTTTGACAAAACTTCTTCTTTTTTCTTACTTAGGCTTTAGCCAAATAGAATATACGTAAAATAAAAACACAAACAACGTAAGATTTTTAAAACGTCTAAACCGACGCTATACTTAATATACTAATAAATTATCAGTTATCAAAATAATATATATATTATATTTATATTTTGTTTAATTTAATTTATATTATTAATAAATCAAATTAAAAAATTCAAAAGCCATAGGGCTTTGTTTGGCAAAATACTTTAAAATTAAAGACTTGATATATTTAAGTCTTGTTTGGTAAAACTAAATTAAAATCACTTTAATTTATTTTAATAACCACTTAAAATATAGTTATTTGTCACACTTCTAAT
The DNA here is from genome assembly GCA_020205605.1 of Panax ginseng. Classification (NCBI taxonomy): domain Eukaryota; kingdom Viridiplantae; phylum Streptophyta; class Magnoliopsida; order Apiales; family Araliaceae; genus Panax; species Panax ginseng. The sequence continues at coordinate 55,906,872 of CM035145.1, forward strand.
TAATTAAGTTTTCATACTTAATTTAATTAATTCTAATAACAATTCATTGCATAATATAATAATTTATTTAATCATTATAAACTCTAACTTAATTATTAAATTAAATTAGATTACTATTTCAAAATAATTACTTTCATTAACTCATTAATTATTTATTAAACAAATAAATAATCAAATCACATAAAATCAATTAAACAAATACTTATTCAACGATAAACACATCCATTAAATATTTATATAATTCAATAAATATTTAAATATTATAATTAAAAAATATGGATTTTTACATCATTCCCTCCTTACAAGGATTCTATCCTCAGAATCACAACTCAAACCACTCATTCGTTACACAATCACTGTGGAAAACTATTATTCTTTGTTAGATTTTAATGTGGAGTTGAACGTTACTATTGGATTATAATCAGCAATTGGGTTTGATCAATTCTATCCCTTATCTTTCAATTGTTCGTTTATTGTCCATGTATTGCTTTGATCCCATAATGTCTTTTGGTTCAGTCATGAGCTAAACTCAATTATGGGATTCTAACGAATTTTAATATGTAGTTTAGTTGCATGCTTGACTGTTGGACTATTTTACATATCATAAGGAATTTCTATCATGGTTGTTTTGCATGCATGAATGCTTGATCACCATTCGTTTTCAGTACTTGTATGGAATTGAAAAATAACATGCGAGTATGGATTGTAATCATGATAGCATCATTATATATAAATTTTTTTGCATAGCTTTGTATTTCTTGAACTAGATAGACATATACTATTTCACCGTATGAGTTAAAATAAGGGCTTGTGCTTAAAGTCAATATGGTTGCAATTTCGCATAGACATATAGTGATGTTGGTTATATTGATGATTACATGGTGTCTATCGCATGTGGATACTGTGTAAGTAGGTCATAGTACATTGAAAAATGGCTATGTCTATATTAGTGTCCTTGGCTACTTTCCTGTGGTATGTGAACAATTCTTGCATGATAGTGGTAATTAGATGAAGTATTAAATGAAGTTAGGTTCCCATTATTTCCAGATTTGATTTATTTTATTATTATTCTTGATTTAGTCATTATTTGCAATTAGAGTAATTCACAATCATAACCATTAGTTTAAGCATATAAAATATAGTGATTTAATTGATGCATAATGGTTTAAATTAGATAACTTTACCTGTGGATTGATACTCGACATACTCTGTATTACTTGTTGACGCATGTATACTTGCATGAGTTAGAACTCTTTTGTTATAGCTAAAAAAAGAGGCAACAGTTTGTCAAGTTTCGGAGCTGGTAAACCTAATTCAGTGTATACTGATAACGGCATGAGATTCACACTTGCCCCCAAGTCACACAAACACTTTTGGAATGCCACGTTCCCAATTATGCATGGAATGGTGAAACACCCCGGATCCTTCAACTTTGGCGGTAACCTTCTTTGTAGAACTGCACTGCACTCCTCCGTCAATGCTACAGTTTCAAAATCCTCCAACTTCTTTTTCCTTGAAAAAATTCCTTTCATGAATTTAGCGTAACTCGGCATTTGCTCTGAGGCTTCTACGAAAGGAATGTTGATTTGAAGTTTCTTAAAAACTTCTAAAATTTTTCTAAATTGGTTGTCTAACTTCTGTTTCTGAATTCTTTGTTGAAATGGTGGTGGAGGATACACAACCGACTCAATCTATGTCTTACCCTTATTCACTGTATTTTCTTCACTTTGTTTGTCCTCAACCACTTTATTTTCACCTTCTTTGTCTTCCTCTTTTGCAGCTGAATTTTCTATCTTTTGCCCCTCAAGATGTTTTCCACACCTGAACATAATCGCTTGACATTGCTCATGATTCCCTTTTGGATTTTTCTCCGTGTCACTGGGTAGAGTTCATTGAGGCCTATTATTCAATGCAAAAGCCAGCTGGCCCATCAAATTTTCTAAGTTCTTGATGGCTACTGCTTGTGATTTCATGGCCGCCTCGTTGCTCGTTATATATTTTGACAACAACTCTTCTAAATTTTTTTCTCTCTCTTGATGCTGAGCTGTTTGTTGATACTGATTTTGAAATCTTGGGGGATAGGATGGTCGTGGAGCTTGCTGATTCTGATTGTTACTCCGCAAAAAATTTAGGTGATTCCTATTCCTCGGATTATATCCATTCTGAAACATACTTTGTGGAATCCTATTGTAGCTACCCACAAATTGTACTGATGTTGGGTTGATTGCACATTGTTCTGTAGGATATTCACCCGCACACAATTCACAAATAACTGCAATATACTGAGTTTGTACACCCAACAAAGCATCCACCTTCTTTGATAGAACTGAAATCTGTGCTACTAATGTCGTCACCCCATCTACCTCTAACACTCCAGCTACCTTAGGTTGTGTCATTCTTGTCGTGGGCCACTAGTAGTTGTTAGCCACCATTATCTCTATCAACTCATACGCCTCCTCATAACTTGTCCATAAATGCTCCACCCGAAGCTGCGTCTATACTGGTCCTAAGATTCCCATTCAACGCGTTGTAGAATGTGTTCATCTGCAGCCATTTAGGTAATCCGTGATGTGGGCACTTTCGAAGAAATTCCTTGTACCTCTCTCATGCCTCATACAATGATTCCCCACGTTCCTATTCAAACATGGTAATCTCATTTCTCATTTTTGCAGTCTTTGCTGATAGGAAAAATTTGGCTAGGAATTTTTGAGCGAGGTCTTCCCATGTAGTTATTGATCCCGGCAGTAGAGAGTGTAACCAACTCTTCGTTTTTTCCCGCAGTGTGAACAGGAACAAGCGAAGTTTGACTGCATCATCCGACACCCCATTGTACCTAAAGGTGTCATATATCTCCAAAAAGTTGACCAAGTGTTCATTCAGATCATCGTTCGCTAGTCCCCTAAACTATACCAAGTTCTGAATCATCTGTATGGTCCATGCTTGATCTCAAAAGTGTTTGCAGCAATCGTCGGCCTGGTGATACTTGACTGAAGCTCAGTCACCTTAGGTGTAGCAAAATCCCTCAACACTTTCTGGTCTTCGGCAGCCATGCTTTCTTCCTTATCAGAGTTCTCAAAGTTCTCCCTTGTATCTTTAATTCACTTACTTAGCCTTTGAAACTGATTCTCAATATTGTCCTCAAAAGGAAGCAAGTCTGGGTTTTTAGACCGAGTTTGCATAAACTGACTTCAAGAAACTGAAATAAGAAAGATCAAAATAAAAAGAAAAATTGTTTAAGTAAAACTGAACTAATTAAACTGATATTGAAAAATATTAAATTCAATACTTTTCCCCGGCAAAGGTGCCAAAAACTTGTTGGTGTAAAATCTAATTATGCTCAGCACGCAAGTATATGTGGTCAACAAGTAATATAATAATAAGAAAAGAATCGTTCCCACAGAGAATAACAAGAAATTAATCCTGACAATTACCAGTTTCGTATTAACCCAATTTTATTAAACTAATCGAAATCAATGATTATAACTAATAAAAACTAAAAATTAAAAATATCAGTCAATCAACACAATTTAAACACCTTAAGTTCAAACAAATAATGGAGACCTAGGCTTTACAACCTCACTTTAATTATCATTCCAATTATCACACCTTATTCCAGTTTATTAATCAAGAACGCTCATGTATAATTAGCCATTTCTCAATGCACTAAAACCATATTAACTCAAATCCACAAATTAGATAGAATTAAGACAAACACCCTAAATAACTAATTCACTATATCTCTATGTGAATTACACTTAAGAAGGATTCAATTCCAAGTTCTTACCAAATTACATGTGATGCCAGGCATATCTCTACCCTAACATAAATCAAGATTCCACTCAATCACAGAATTCAAGAACATATGCTATTATGACTAGGTCTAGATTCATACATCATCTCTCGAATCCATATAAATCCACATGAAATTGGAGATCAAGCAATTCATAAATTAATCACAAATCACAATAGATAAACTGAATTAATAATTTATTAAACTCAAATCAAGGCATAATAATTGTCATTCAACATTAAAGATCCATTGCAAGGCTAAAAAGTAATTTAATTCATAACTAATGAATTAAATATTGAATAAATAAAAGAAATCATCATCCTGATTACACAAATTGAAATTAAAGAAGAATAGTAATACACCATCCTTCTCGTCCTTCAACTTTGCAATCTTCGTGAAATCACCTCTCTTCTTCGTTCCTCCAAGCTCTTGCTTTCAGTTATGGCTCTCTAAGTGTATGCTCAATTGTTGGATATCTCCAACACTTAGCATAAGTTAATTTTTCTTCAGCCCCATCATCACCAATTCCAATCCATCTCAAACTCATCCCATATGAATTCTAATGAAAATCAAAATCTTAATTAAACCCAACAAGTTTTTGAACATAGAATCCTAATCAACATGAAATAACCTCCTTGGTACACTCCTAATATAACCTTATTACATAAAGAAGTGATATCTCCTAACACAACTCAACTTCCAGCATAGAAAAGTAACACAGCTTCTGATCCGTCCGACCGGCGCGCCCCGCTCTAGGATTTGTACTACAGCGACGCGGCCCACGCTATATGATCAATAGGTTCTCGCCTACAGCTGTAGGTTAGAATTTACCACACCTTTTTTGAGGTGATTTAGAGACTTCTGTCCAGATATATGGATCCAGACCAATCGAGTAGCTTCCGTAGGACCTCATCAGGTGTGAGGAGGAGAGCTTCAGATGTGCCTCAGCCTCGCCCAACCCGACAGCCTCATCGGTTGAATGAGTCAGTGATTCACCCTATCCGGGTTGAGAGACTAGATGTTGAGGATGAGGAAGAGGACGTACCCGTTGCGGATCCTGCTCCTTCTTCAATTCCCCGTAGGGATCTTCCAGTTATAAATGTGACGATTCTAGAGCTTCTGGATGATTTGAGTTGTCATCCCTCGATCTATCTTCATGTGAATGAGGTAATAGCCTTGTTGATCTTCCTTTTCCATTTATGGGGGCAAGATTTCTAATTATGATTTGCACTGTGATGCATGTTCTCGGCTTTACGTAAACCAGAGGGAACTGATTTAGCATACATTCTCTGTACCAGACTCTTCATCCAAAGTACCGAGAGATTGTGCATGTCTGGGGCTTCGAGGCTTTCTTTTCCATCATCCCCCGTCGTTGTCCCTAGAGTTATCTCAGGGCTTTGTTTGAGCGTTGGTTTCAACAGACCCAGTCTCTCAATTTGTTAGATTATGAGGTGATGATGACACCGATGGATTGGCGATTCATCACTAGGATGGAGTTTTCAGGGCGTCAGTGCCTTTGGTGGCTGATATTTCCCCGACTGCTGTCAGATCCTTGTTGAGAGTCCCGACTAAGATGCTCAAGGGTATGATAATCTATTCTGGTCCCTTGAGTGTAGATAGCGTGAATGGGGCTCTGACTGAGCCATTGCCCAATGATCGAAGGGTTAGAGATCGCATCCTTCGGCGATTGTTCCTGATCATCCTCAGGGGTTATTTCTTGGCTGATAACTCTTCGACGGTGTTATTCGCTTTAGTCAGCGCCACTTGGGAGGTGGACCATATTGGAGAGTTTGATTGGGGCTCCTACACCTTTGCCTACTTCCTCAGGGGGATGCACCTACGCTCAGAGGGTGTGACAGAGGCTTGGTTAGGGTTTTACCCATTTCTGCTGGTGATCATTTTCTCTTTTGATTTCCCTTTGTTTGGGTTGCCAGTTTGACTAACCACAAATGTTTGATGTTTGTATTCGCAGTTTTAGGCCTACGAGAGGCTCACATGTCTTCATCCCCTTAGCATGTTAGGTTTGGATACATGTCCACGGGGACTGCGATGGCATTTCTCCACTTTGGTGGTGATTCTTGTAGCTGAGGGTTTCACCCATTATCACCTACAGTTGGAGTTATTGACCGCATAGGTCATTACATGGGTTCCTTACTCCGAGGACCACTTAATAGTTGGCTTCGAGGGTGGTTTCTTGACTGGTGTCAAGTATATATTATCCACCTGTCGCATTCATCTCCTTACTAACGGAGGTTGGGAGCTCTATTTAGGAGAGCGTGCTATTACGAGCACTACAAGAGAAATACGCATTCCGCTCTTTCCTCCTGCCAGACATCATTGTCCTTTATTATCGCCGATCACTGAGATCCCATTGATGGGCGTGAATGGCTTTACTTTATCAGAGGGACCTTTTATTCAGGAGGCTCTTTACCACTTGTGGTTCCCTCGCACCATTGGAGCTCAGACCCGTGCCACACAGTTTATGGGAGATATGGTTTCTGGCTCCGTCATGATAACAGATTTAATTGCTTGCATCCGAGAGCCAACTCATTTGACGCAGATTGAGAGTTTGACCGATCATATTTCTTTATCCGACATTTGGGTAGAGATCCATTAGAGGCAGATACTTTTGATCCTTCCAGCTCTGGGGCTGGCCAGTCGAGTGGCCCATATTCAGATGGTTTTACCGACATAGGTCCTCCGTTGTATCGGCCTGATATTCCTTATGGCAGAGATTCAGTGACTCAGGAAAAGTTACATCAGATAGACAGATTAGATGATGTGGACATCAACACCATTGACTTCTTTTGATGCATTTCTTGCTATATCTTTTGATAGTCCTCTGTTAGATATTGGGCGGCTGTGCCCCAATTCTCGTTATATCTTTTGATAGGCCTCTGTTAGATATTGGGTGGCTCTGCCCCATTTCCCTGTATTTTTCAGTTGTACACAGAGATCATGTATTTAGATGATGATATACTAAGGAATATATGTATAATGTTTTCTATTCCCTACATTATATTGTCATATGTTATTTATCATGCATATATTATGTCATGGATATGCATTTTCAGAGATGAGTTTAGCATTGACCCCTGGATGGTCTTATGACACGGCTCTACAAATGTCTTCATCTACTGTTAGTCGAATTGAGCATACCCCACCCCTGTTGGTGGCATCTTCTTTGAGATCGTGGTATGACAGTTTGTCCTCCCTAGATCGGGTGACAGTTGATCAGTTGCTGAAACACTCTATGACCCTCCCGACATTTCAGGTTCTACCGGGCTTTATAGATGGTATGCTTTAGCATTGGGTACCAGATAGGCAAGTATTCAGATTTGATACCCAGGAGTCGACTCCTACATTGGAGGAATATGAGCGTCTTACAGACTTGCCATTGGATTGGCCTTGTGATAACCCAAATCTTTGAGAAATATTAAAATAAGAATTAAAAAAAAGAAATTTTTTATTATATGATATTTATGTGATATTGTAGTGCACAAAGAAATATGTGCCATGCCATATGTGATGTTGTGTATAATAAATATATTAGATTTATGTATTTATTATATGTAAGTAAAGTATAGGAGTAAATTACTAAAGAAAATTAGATGGGTAAAATTAAAATAATTTATAATATTAAATTATTTTAATGTGGTAAATGGTGGCATTAAATATACTTCATGTATAGCCACTATTTTATTTAAGAAATCATATATTACCTTATTAAGTGTAATGTATGCATGTATTTAATGTGGTGAATATATTAATATATTTACTTTAGTTAAATAAATTATGAAGATAATTTATAGAAAGTAAAAAAATAATTGGATATATAGTATTATGTTATATGGATAATAGTATAATATTTAATATTATACCAAAGGATGTATAGTAAAAATATGAGATGAGATCCAATATGTAAATATGTATATTGGTATCAACTAGTTAGTAAATTAAATTCATATTTGAATAAATGATTGAATATATTATATTATATATTTAATATATAAATAAATTGTTTGAAAACAATTTATGGAGAGGAGGAGAAAATTAAATTTAATTATACAATATAAATTGTATAACTTAAATAAGTTATTTAAATATGGTATGAGAATTAAATGACCTAAATGGTTATTTTTATTTAATGGTCCTAGTATTTAAATATATACTAGTGTCCTAATCTAAGATAATTGTGGAGCATGTCATAATTTATTTAATTATTATGTGAGTAAGTGAATATGAATATTATGTGATGGTTTATAATTGTTTATTATATAAACAAATAAAAGAAACTAAGGTAATCCTAATTATATATTAGGAATGAAGAATTGGATAACTTAAGGGTTATGGTATGAGGGGAATAATAGTATTTAAAATATATACTAATTTTAAGAGATTTATTTTATACATCTCAATTAATTAATTTTATAACCTAATTATAGAAAGTCTAATTGGGTTAAGAAATTAAGGGCATGTATGTAAGAAATTAAATTATTATTGAGAAAATAAAAACCCTAATTAAATAATTAGGAAAGTATAAAATTAAAAGTGTTAGACTATGATAATTTTCCATAGCCCAAAGAAGTAATTTAGAAGCCCAACTTTAAGGCCCAATTGTAGAGGGGCACTTTAGACTTTTGGTACACTAGATATTACATGTAAAAGAAAGCAAGACTTGGGCAAGAATAAGGCCACTTGGGCATATTATTGTAGGAAGAAAAGGAGAGGAAATGGTGGTTACATGTAAGACCCCAACTTTTATGAATAAAGATTAATTTTTCACGAAATATATTTTTGAATATTATGGTGTGAATTTGATATAATGTTATAGTTGTGGGTAATATTTACAAATTTTGGAAAGTAAGCAAGTTGTTACAAAATATTCGATTGGTTGGGGAATATTCATTTTAGCAGGGAATATTCGTACGGCGGCACAATCATTGGTAGACCCCACAACCGGAATTATTGTTGGAGTTAGAAAATGACAGAATTGTCTTTTTATAAAAATAACAGCGAAAGTTTTATCGTTAATGTAACGCCCCGAAAAATCGAATATTTTGTAAATACAATTCTAATGAATAAAATAATGTTAATTATTATTCTTATGTGTTAATAAGATGTATGGCGTTCTATAACCTAGAAATGTCGGGATATCGTAGTATTCAAACCACGTGAGAGAATTAAAGTGTTTGAATTTCCAAGACGAAAATAAATGTTTTCCGAGAAAGTTTACGAAAAACACTATTCACCGTTTATCGCTCGGGAATAATTTTTGAACTTCTGGGAAATACGTAACGTTATAATATCGAGGCAAGAGGGATTATGTAATAATAATCTAAGTATGGAAAACGTAATATTTCGCATGCGGACTTAATTCAAGAATGTTATGTATTAATTTATAATGAATTAAACTTGTGGATTGTGTATGAAGTGCCAGTCCATAAGCTTTAAGGGGTAAGCCCAAGATGAACTAAAGTTAAGCCTAAGTAGTTAATAATGTGAAGCCCAAACTATATTGAAGACTAGCCCAAAAAGATTTGGTTAATCAAATTCAACCTAAGCCCAAATGGTGATCCATTAGTTAATTAAGATCCATGGGGCAACCCATGGGTGAAGTAGGGACCAAGACCTTTGTGTGGTGGGCAAGAATTAAGAGTAATGGCCAAGTTATAAGCATTAGAATTTGTAGTTAATATGATGAATAAGTCATTGACTTATGAGAATAAGTCAAAACCTACTTTGATAATAAGTTAGTGTAATAAGTAACTTGAAATGTCTATATGTTGATTAAAATCCACCTAGAATGATTAGTAATGAGGTTTCTTAGGAATTTTACGATTGACGATAATCGTCGAATTCGTGAAATTCTCGGAATGGAAGTCGTATTTTGTGTTTGAAGTCATAAACATTGGTTTTCGATGGAGATAAGTCATATTTGGAATTATAGAGTTGCAGACACGAAAATGGTCGGATTTTGACTTAGAACGAAGAAACGAGCGTTGAACATTCACGAACGTTTATCATTTTCGTTAAATTAGACTAATAGGTGAAATTTTAGCAAACGAAATAAAATAGATAAAATTCTTGCGTAAACGCATAGAGTACGTAATTGGTGACCCGTAGGCTCTTGAATGAGTCAATTCGGACTTATAACGAAGAAGTTACGAGTCTAGGAATCTCAACTTTTGAAAAATCTGTCCAAAGTTTCTGTGACACAGAGTCCGCGGCGCGACGCGACTCCAAGTCATTTAGCCGGCGTCGTAGCGCCAAAGTGACCTTAGTCCCCTGCAAACTCAACCACAATAGCGACCGGTGATTAAAGGGACTCGGTAGCGATCTTGAGAGTCGATTGGCAACAATAGGTGACAGCATGACGTGGCACCAAGTGTAATAGTTAGCGCCGCAGCGCCATCCTCAAAACCTAGACAATAAAGAATGTTTACAAGATGAGCATGGATGGTAATGAATGAACACTTAATTAAAGAAACATTGTTAAGATATATTAAACCTTAAGTATGCACCCTTAGGGTTAAGATTAAGTGAATTACTTATGAACGTAAGAATGACGTAATGGAAAGCCGGAACCTATAATAACAAATCTAATACGTATTTAGATTGAGAATAAGGGTAAGATTCTTTAGGAACCATGTGTGATCATTCACAACCTAATGTGCTATGTGATGTTATTATCTAATATAGAGACCTTAAAGACGTAAAGTGCACGTGTTATATCTAAAAGCAGACACTAAAGGCAAGTACTCTAACCCTTGTTCCAGTTCGATCTGGACAAGTCTTTGTGATTCATGTATTCTTCGCATGAGTTAGTATCTGAGGAAGTCAAAGCCAATCCTTTCGGCTAGACGTATGCTATGTTATTCTATCAAGTGTTGATAAGGATTTACCAAACTAATATTGTTATGGTTTTCAAAAGTAGACTGAATATGCTAAACTATTTTGTCGTCAAACGACAGGCACGTGAGGTTGCCACAACTTAAACGTATACACGTTTAATGAATGTAGTGTTGATCAACATAGAGTACTATAGGCTGATCACCTAGACGTGCTCGTAAGCTATGCCGGACTTACGAACTTAGTGCCGGGACGTCCTTTTCAAAGTACTTATTAAATGCTTACGGTCTTGAACCGGAATTGATGTTTTTACTTAATATTGTTGTTGTAAAATGTTTTCAATGAAAAGAAGTGCTATTTTGAATTATCGATAGTACTTCGTAACTATTATTCAGTTATTGAAGATATACATTTCCTATATTTCAAGCATGCTATTTTCCTAGAATTGTTGTACTTGCTGAGCTTCTTAGGCTCATTCTTGCTTGAACCATATGAATGCATCTAAGACCGAACGGACCGATGGATCCGACAAGGATAAAGGGAAGGCAAAGGCGAACCCGTAGACTACATATGTAATAGAATAGGTTTTATAAGAATAATACTAATATTATGATAAAGAAAAATGTATTGGTTGTAAAGAACCTGGGAAATATAAATATTCTTTTGATATATATATAAGACATATCCATTCTTTTGAGGCATTTCAATTGAATGTTTATGTGAACTGTAGCACCGTGTAGCACCATCTGTCGGGTTGGAAGATACCCGGATTTGGGGGTGTCACAGGTTGGTATCAAAGCATTAGGTTATAAAACCTATGGGGGGAAATAAAACCTTAAGTCATAACCTTAAGAAAAGTCAAAGAATATAAGATGGAAGTTAACCATATAAAAATGCATTATATATGTTATGTGTTTTTATTATTCTACTAACGTGTACTAATCAAACTTTTGTGTTGTTGTAGACGTCAGGAGAAAATAGAGACATACATGTAGTCAGTGAAGAATCGATTAATCAGGTAGAGATTATACCGAGTCCTATAGCGGCAGATCCCGAGATAGTGGTGGTTGAGTCTGGAGACTCAGAAAGTTTAGATCTCATGTCAGTGTTTGATGGCATGATAGAGGAAGAAGTGGAAGCAGTGTCCTTCGACCCAGTAGCTATAGCAGCGGAGACGGCTCCGGGGGAGTCAATGATGTCATTATTCATGTTAGTAATAAATAGGAACATCCACTACTGCCAGGAGGTTAAGGAGCTGAAGGCAGAGCTCCAAACTGTTATAAAGGATAAGACGAACATGGAGTCCATGTGGGTGCAGGAACATGATGAAAGGGTTTTGGCCAAGGACAAGGTCCATGGGTTGAAATAGGAGGTCTTTGAGTTCAGGGAGGAGCTAAAGACCAAGAAGCAGAAGATAGGGAGAATGTCCTATATCCATAGGAATTCTCATGAGGATTTCCAATTGTAGGTAGTTTGGTTACCTCAGAGAGAGGCGGATACTGACATACTATCGGTAGTGATATTATCACGGTCTTGCCAAGGCGGATTTTGAAAATGCTTTAAGGCAAATGTAATCTAGTAGTGACTAGAGTAGTTAGATATATACATATTTTTGTATCTAGTAGTGACGTAAAACCCTCTTTTGTATAAACAAGGGTAGTCATTTGTAAATCCCAATTTTTGGAAAGCAATGGTGGGAAAGTAATATATTCGGCTTAGGTTGTGTTATGTAACCGATGTAGTATTATACTACAATAAATTAATATAAGTTTTCTTTTTCAAAAAATGTTGAGTAACGAATGTTTAAGTTATTGTTTAACATTGAATAATAACTAACTGGCCGAAAATGAATAATAACGAAATATGTGTTTATTGTAACAGCAAAATGCTGCCAAGAAGAGTACCACGTAACCAAGGTGCGAATACAAATCAACAGGAGGAGGTCAAGTTAACCCCATGCGAGAATTTTGAATCTTTTAAATGACGTTTAATCAAACTAGGGCTAATATCCCCGTAAATCCTGGTGTAGTACGAGCTACTACATTTAAGGACTTTAAGAGTGTGGGTCTGCCAGAGTTCAAAGGAACTACAGACCCTATCGAAGCCCAAATGTGGGTGAAAGAGATCGAGAAGGCATTTATGATAGCAAATGTCAACGAGGCCCAAAAGGTTGCCTTTGCAACCTATATGATGAAGGGAGAGGCCAACTTTTGGTGGGAGGCCAATCAGGCTAGAGCCAGAATAGATGTGATAACGTGGGTGAGGTTCAAGGAAATATTTTATGTGAACTATTTTCCCACGATCATGCATGGAAGGATGGATATGCGGTTTTTGGAGTTGAAGTAAGGGGACATCACGGTTCCAATATGCCGTCAAGTTTAATGAACTGGCAAGGTTCGTTCCACACCAAGTGGATACCGAGGTGAGGAAAGCTCGATGGTTCGAGCAGGGCTTGAAACCCTGGCTCTATAACCGTATCTCTGTGTTCCAATGTACTTTCTTTGGAATCATTTTAGAGAAGGCAATAATTGCTGAAGGTGGTAGCGAGGTGTTGAGCCAATACCACAAGAATAAGAAAATCAAGGGGAAGGTGGATGGGGGAATAAAAGTTGAAGGTGCCAGCGGGAGTGGCGAAGGTTATAAGAGGAAGGTAGTTACCTCCGGGAATACCGGAGTGAAACACGGAGACCTGAAGAGGAGGATGGAGGCCTGCAAGACCTGTGAGAAGACTCACTTAGGAGTTTGTCTCAAGGGTAAGGACGTGTGTTATAACTGCGGATAGGAGGGGCATATTGCGCCAAACTGTCCAAGCCCGAAGAAGAACTATGGATGCTTTGTATGTGGGTCAACTGACCACATGGCAAAGAACTGCCCAAAGAAGGGGATAGACGGGAATATGGGCACCAATAGTGGTAAGTTAACTATTGGGGGTCCATTACAGCCGGGTAGGCCGATGGCCCGTACCTTTAACATGACCTTCCAAGACGCGATGGCCTCGGGGGCCGTAGTCGCAGGTATTATTCCGATCAACGACTTAAATGCATACGCGCTGTTTGACTCGGGTGCTACTTGTTCGTTTATCGCATGTGATTTTGCTAGACGATTAGGATTACTTTCTGAAAAGTTTCCTATACCTTTAAATATTAAGGTAGAAAATGAAGAGATAATTCCTGTTGAAGATATTCATAGGAGTTGTTGCATAGACATTCGAGGTTGTCAATTATCGGTAGATCTGATACCGATAAAGTTAGGAGAATTCGACGTAATTCTCGGAATGGATTAGTTGATAAATCATGGAGCAATAATAGATTATCAAAAGAAATGCATAAATATTAAAACATTAAAACAATCTCATGTAATATTTTACGGGAATAAATCGCTGGGACGTTCGTGTTGTTATACCATGACACAAACTAGGAAATTATTGAGGAAGGGGTGTGTATGTTATTTGTGTCATGTGGTTGATACCCAGAGAGTGGGAGCGACCATGGAACAAATACCTATAATGAATGAGTTCATGGATGTATTTCCAAGTGAGTTACCGGGTCTTCCGCCGGATAGGGAGACCGAGTTCGTAATAGATATTGTGCCAGGAGCGGCACCAGTTTCCAGGGCACCGTATCGAATGGCGCCAGTGGAGATGAAGGAGTTGATGGTACAGTTGCAGGAATTGTTGGACAGGAAGTACATTCAACTGAGTGTTTCGCCATGGGGGGCACTGATATTGTTTGTCAACAAGAAGGATGGATCGTTAAGACTTTGTATCGACTACCGAGAGTTGAACAAGTTAACGATAAAGAATAAGTATCCATTGCCCAGGATCGATGATCTTTTTGATCAGTTGAAAGGGGCAAAATATTTTTCCAAAATAGATTTGAGGATGGATTATCATCAGTTGAAGGTTAGAAATGAAGATGTGCCAAAGACAGCATTCAAGACTCGTAAGTTATGGTCATTACGAGTTTCTGGTGATGTCATTTGGGTTAACTAATGCACCTGCTGCATTTATGGATATGATGAATAGAGTGTTCAAACAATATTTGGACAAGTTCGTTGTGGTCTTTATTGATGATATTCTAGTCTACTCTAAGACGCCAGAAGATCATGCTGAACACCTAAGAATAGTGTTGGAGACATTAAAGAAGGAGAAGCTATATGCGAAGTTCACTAAGTATGAATTTTGGTTAGAGAGGGTACATTTTTTAGGTTATGACATTAACCACGAGGGGATTTCAGTAGATCCAACAAAGGTGGAAGCCGTGATGGATTGGGAACAACTAAAAACGCCGACTGAGGTGCGGAGTTTCCTAGGGTTAGTGGGTTACTATCGGAGATTTATTCAGTATTATTCAAAGATAGCTACTCCGTTGACTAACTTGACGAGGAAGACGGTGAAGTACGTATGGACTGAGAAATGTGAAGACAGTTTTCAAGAACTGAAGAAGAGGTTGAGTGAAGCACCTGTTTTGTCATTACCCGATGACACAGGAAATTTCGTAGTTTATAGCGATGCTTCGCATAAAGGATTGGGTTGCGTGCTCATGCTGCATGGCAAGGTCATTGCGTATGCATCTAGGCAGTTGAAGGATTATGAGAAAATTTACCCTACTGATGATCTGGAACTGGCCGCGGTGGTGTTTGCATTAAAGATATGGCGACATTATCTTTATGGGGAAAAGTGTGAGATATACACAGACCACAAGAGTCTAAAATATATCTTCACATAAAAGGAGTTGAATATGAGACAGATGAGATGGCTGGAGTTGATAAAGGATTACGACTGTGAAATCCTGTATCACCCTGGAAAAGCCAATGTAGTAGCCGACGCCTTGATTAGAAAGGGTCGGGAGAAATTGTCTATGTTCACGGCTCAAACTGAGTTAGTAACAGAGATGGCTAGGATGGAGTTGGAGGTGAAGTTTCCAAGTGAGGCGGAGCAGAGACTTTTTGCGACGGAGATACAATCTACCATCGTAGAGAGAGTCAAGGAGGTGCAGCTCAAAACTATTGAGTGTGACCAGATGAAGAAGCGGTTGACCAATGAAAAAGATATTAAGTTTAGTCTTGATAATGAGGGATTATTAAGATTTGAGGAAAGAATTTGGGTTCTGAATGAGACGGGATTAAAGGAGCAAGTTTTACAAGAGGCTCAAAATTCGAGGTACTCAATTCATCCTGGTAGTACTAAGATGTATCAAGACATTCGACAGAGTTTTTGGTGGCTGAATATGAAGAGAGAAATAGCCGAGTATGTGAGTAAGTGCTTGACTTGTCAAAGAGTTAAAGCCGAACATCAATGACCAAGTGGCTTGTTACAGTCATTGGAAATTCCAGAGTGAAAGTGGGAACATATCACGATGGACTTTGTGGTGGGACTTCCGACTACTTAGAAGGGATATGATGCGATTTGGGTAATAGTGGACTGGTTGACTAAGTCGGCTCACTTTTTGCCAATTCAAATTAAGTATAACTTAGATCAATTAGCAAAACTCTATGTTAAGGAAATTATTTCCAGACATGGAGTACCAGTTTTGATCGTGTCAGATCGTGACCCACGATTCACGTCAAACTTTTGGAGAAGTCTTCAAGAGCAATTGGGGACACAGTTGAAGTTGAGTACGGCATATCATCCACAAACCGATGGACAGAGCGAGAGGACAATTCAGACGTTAGAAGATATGCTAAGATCTTGCGTCATGGATTTCAAGGGTAGTTGGGATGATCATCTGCCATTAGTAGAGTTTGCGTATAACAACAGTTATCATGCAAGCATAGGTATGCCACCCTATGAAGCTTTATATGGGAGAAAGTGTCGAACACCATTTTATTGGGATGAAGTGGGAGAACGCCGAATGGTAGGACCAAAATTGGTGCAGTAAACAGCGGATGTCATGAAATTGATACGGATGCGTCTCGTAGCAGCTCAAGACAGACAAAGGAAGTTTGTAGATTTGCATCGAGTAAATAGGGAGTTTGAGGTAGGCTCGTATGTATTTCTAAAGATATCTCCCTGGAAAGGAAAGATACGCTTTGGAGAAAAAGGAAAGTTAAGTCCTAGGTTTATAGGACCTTTCGAGATATTAGAAAAAGTGGGAGAGGTAGCTTACGTGGTAGCATTACCTCCAGACTTAGAACGAATACATAACGTGTTTCATGTCTCTGTATTACGACCCTATAACCCTGATTACAAACACGTAATAGAGTATGAGCCGATCCATATCGAGAAGGACTTAACCTACGAGGAGATGCCAATTCAAATCATCGATCAGAAAGAGCAAGTCCTACGAAACAAAGTTATACCATCTGTAAAGGTGTTATGGAAGAACCACGATGTCGAAGAAGCAACGTGGGAACTTGAAGAAAAGATGAGAAAGAATTACCCTCAATTGTTTGTGTAATTTTTTTTTAGTCAGATTCTGGGGGCAAAATCCTTATAAGGGGGACAGAGTGTAACGCCCCGAAAAATTGAATATTTTGTAAATACAATTCTAATGAATAAAATAAAGTTAATTATTATTCTTATGTGTTTATAAGATGTATGGCGTTCTATAGCCTAGAAATGTCAGAATATCGTAGTATTCGAACCACGTGAGAGAATTAAAGTGTTTGAATTTCCAAGACGAAAATAAAAGTTTTCCGAGAAATTTTACGAAAAAAACTATTCACCGTTTATCGCTCGGGAATTATTTTTGAACTTCAGGGAAATACGTAACGTTATAATATTGAGGCAAGAGGGATTATGTAATAATAATTTAAGTGTGGAAAACGTAATATTTTGCATGCGGACTTAATTCAAGAATGCTATGTATTAATTTATAATGAATTAAACTTGTGGATTGTGTATGAAGTGCAAGTCCATAAGCTTTAAGGGGTAAGCCCAAGATGAACTAAGGTTAAGCCCAAGTAGTTAATAATGTGAAGCCCAAACTATATTGAAGACTAGCCCAAAAAGATTTGGTTAATCAAATTCAACCTAAGCCCAAATGGTGATCCATTAGTTAATTAAGATCCATGGGGCAACCAATGGGTTAAGTAGGGACCAAGACCTTTGTGTGGTGGACAAGAATTAAGAGTAATGGCCAAGTTTACTTAGTGTGAAAGTAGTGAATAGTAAGGAGGTGGGATGTCTTAATGACCATTAGGCCCTAACTTTAAAAGGCCTATAAATACCAAGCTTATCATTCATTAGTTGTTTGTTATTTCATCCAACAACTTCCTTACAAAATCAACTTAATTGTTAGAGCTAATAAGCACTTTGAAGCTTAAACATTTCATTGTTAGCTTTCCAAAGCAAGAGAAGTAATCTTCAAAGGTAATGATCTTGTCTAATACATCTTCATCTCTATCATGGTAGGTTGATAAGAGAAGTGTAATCTAATGAACATTAGATGTTAAGAACATATAAGTATTGATTAAGAAATGGACTTAAGTCGAATAAAGTTATGAGTAAGCAACTTGAACCTAAATAAGTTGATGAACTTGGGAAGAACTTGCCATATGTTGTCATATGATGTTAGTATGTTCAAAATAGTTTGAAAACGTTGATTGATGGACTTAAGTTCATAGTAAGTTATAAGCATAAGAATTTGTAGTTAATAAGATGAATAAGTCATTGACTTATGAGAATATGTCAAAACCTACTTTGATAATAAGTTGGTGTAATAAGTAACTTGAAATGTCTATATGTTGATTAAAATCCACCTATAATGATTAGTAATGAGGTTTTGCCGGAATTTAGACGATTGGACGATAATCGTTGAATTCGTGAAATTCTCGGAATGGAAGTCATATTTTGTGTTTGAAGTCGTAAACGTTGGTTTTCGATGGAGACAAGTCATATTTGGCATTATAGAGTTGTGGACTCGAAAATGGTCGGATTCCGACTTAGAACGAAGAAACGAGCGTTGAATGTTCATGAACGTTTATCGTTTTCGTTAAATTGGACTAATAGGTGAAATTTTAGCAAACGAAATAAAATAGATAAAATTCTTGCGTAAACGGATAGAGTACGTAATTTGTGACCCGTAGGCTCTTGAACGAGTCAATTCGTACTTATAACGAAGAAGTTACAAGTCCGGGAATGTCAACTTTTGAAAAATCTGTCCAAAGTTTCTGTGACACAGAGTCCGTGCCGCGGCGCGACTCCAAGTCATTTAGCCGGCGCTGCAACGCCAAAGTGACCTTAGTCCCCTACAAACTCGCGCTGCAACGCGACCAGTAACAAAGGAACTCATGTGCAGCCATGGAGTCCGATTTTTGAGCAACAATAGGTGTGGCCATGATGACGACACTAAGTGTAATAAGCCGTGTATGATTGCCAACCTCAAGACCTAGACAATAAAGAATGTTTACAAGATGAGCATGGATGGTAATGAATGAACACTTAATTAAAGAAACATTGTTAAGATATATTAAACCTTAAGTATGCACACTTAGGGTTAAGATTAAGTCAATTACTTATGAACGTAAGAATGACGTAATGGAAAGCCGGAACCTATAATAACAAATCTAATACGTATTTAGATTGAGAAGAAGGGTAAGATTCTTTAGGAACCATGTGTGATCATTCATGACCTAATGTGCTATGTGATGTTATTATCTAATGTAGAGACCTTAAAGCGTAAAAGTGCACGTGTTATATCTATATAAGGCACGCTAAAGGCAAGTACTCTAACCCTTGTTCGATTCGATCTGGACAAGTCTTTGTGATTCATGTATTCTTCGCATGAGTTAGTATCTGAGGAAGTCAAAGCCAATCCTTTCGGCTAGACGTATGCTATGTTATTCTATCAAGTGTTGATAAGGATTTACGAAACTAATATTGTTATGGTTTTCAAAAGTAGACTGAATAAGCTAAACTGTTTTGTCGTCAAACGACAGGCACGTGAGGTTGCCACAACTTAAACGTATACACGTTTAATGAATGTAGTGTTGATCAACATAGATTACTATAGGCTGATCACCTAGACGTGCTCGTAAGCTATGCCGGACTTACGGACTTAGTGTCAGATGTCCTTTTCTAAGTACTTATGAAATGCTTATGGTCTTGAACCGTAATTGATGTTTTACTGAATATTGTTGTTGTAAAACGTTTTCAATGAAAAGAAGTGCTATTTTGAATTATTGATAGTACTTCGTAACTATTGTTCAGTTATTGAAGATATACGATTCCTATATTTCAAGCATTCTATTTTCCTAGAATTGTTGTACTTGCTGAGCTAGTTAGGCTCATTCTTGCTTGAACCATATGAATGCAGCTAAGATCGAACGGACCGATGGATCCAACAAGGATAAAGGGAAGGCGAAGGCGAACTCGTAGACTACATATGTAATAGAATAAGTTTTGTAAGAATAATACTAAATTATGATAAAGACAAATGTATTGGTTGTAAAGAACCTGGGAAATGTAAATAATCTTTTGATATATATATATAAGACATATCCGTTCTTTTGAGGAATTTCAATTGAATGTTTATGTGAACTGTAGCACCGTGTAGCACCATCTGTCGGGTTGGAAGATACCCGGATTTGGGGGCGTCACAGTTAAATTATTGGAATATTCGGTGGTAAAAGAACATTAATACACGTGGTTGCATAGTAGCACACGGTATTGATTATTGATGCTTACGTGAGAAGTCACTCAGTTATACTCAATTATTGCTACAGTAATTGTTGCATAATATCTCTCATATTATTGATTTAATTATTGTCACAGTATAATCTGCATAATATTTATTATTATTAAATCAATAATTGAGACGACAAAGTTATTCATATTATTATTTACAATATTGACAATGTCTAGAAAGTTCTGTCGAGGAGAGGTTTGGTCGCCTAATTACGCGCCAATAGGGAGAAATCCTTATCGAAAAGCCCCCTCTTTCCTAGGAATGATCTTGTTGTTAAATATTATAAGTTATAATATTAATGATGAATAAGTTCGTGTTGATTAAAGATGAAATTGATATTTCCATTGTGTTGGGATTATTAGTGTTAGTGAAAATCGATATTTAATTCGATAATAATTGATTTCTGGAGGTTATATTGATCAATCGGGTAATTAATCGGATAAATAAGCAATTAATTGCTATTAATTCAAATGCTTATAACTATTGATTCACATGCATGTGATATTAGGGGAGGTGGTACAAGATTGATAATACTTGCATGACTAAATTAAAAATAGAGGTATAGATGAAGGTACTATACCGTAACTATTTTTTTCACATGCATAGAACTATTGATTCACATGAATGTACTATTGATTCACATTCAAGTACTATTAGGGGAGGTGGTGCAAGTTTGATAATACTTGCAAGACTAAATTAAAAATGAAGGAAAAGATGAAGGTATTATACTGTAATATTTCGAGCCCCAAAACGTGAAATTATCGAAACTATATTTTCCTATAAATAAAAGCTCATTCTTCTTTCATTCTCACCAATTCACTAAGACTCACAAGAACAATTATAGAGAGAGAAGCTATAGAGAGAAAAAAGAATAGAAGTCTGCTACTTCACTATTCCAATATTCAGTCTTCTTCTGAGGTAAGGGATATTGTTTTTGTTCAGCATTCATAGAAAATAATATTTTCTTCCATACTCTGTAGTATATGAGTAATATTATTTCATTTCGTATTCCTAATTCTACACTCTTTCTATTGAAGTATTGCTGCTATACTCCGTGAAATTCGTAGAATATCCTTGATATTTGTGCTTCATCCAGTATCTTTTTATGGAAATATTATTTTGAGCATTCTTGATAATTATTGATCTTTTCAAGCCGGAATAATATTCACGGGGTACTATTCACAAAGTACTATTCACGGGATACTATTCACAAAGTATTATTCACGGGTACTCTTCACAAAGTAATATTCTCGGGTACTATTCACAAAATACTATTCACGAGTACTATTCACAAAGTATTATTCACGGGGTACTATTTACTCGGGTACTATTCACCCGAAGAATTATTTATGAAAAAAAAATTGATTTCTTTACTGTCCAAATCATTTTTGATATAATATTATTCTTGAATTTTACTCCACAAAGCAACATCATGTTGACAATTTGGACATTATTGAATTATGGATAAATTAAATTATAAATATTTAAAAAATTTATCCTTCGCTTTCTTTTAGTTGAATTCTTATATCATTGTCATCATCCTCATGCTTATATTGTGATAAAAATCATATGTGACTTACGTGCATAGATGTACTATTGATTAGTATATGATTATGACCGGGGATTATTCGGTATAATCATGATCGTAATGTTACAAATGATGTGGTAAAAGTCTTCATTGGCCCGTAGTGCATTGATGGACAGTTATTGGTATGATCATGACCATTAATGATTACATGAATATCATTGGCCCGTAGTGCAGGGATGATTCGATGATGTAGTTTATTTATTAAGCTGAGTCTTAGCGATAAATTTGATGAAAAAACTTTTAAATCATAGAAGATAGTAGATATCATGCTCTACTTGACTCTTCTAATGGATTGCTTGTTCCGCTGCAGTTAAACTTGATGTTTATTATATTTTATCAGTTTAACACTATTGAAGGCTAACGATAATTTATTCTGCATTATATTATTCATAATATTTCTTACTAGGCTAGTTGAGCTCACCCTTTTGCTTTCATTGTTCTCTTTAGGAAATGAGAATGTAGCCGGAACTAGTCGGAGAACAGAGTGACGGTCCGAGATGGTGGTTATATTAGTCCTCACTATTTTATGAAATAGTGTGATAATAAATGTAATAAGGACTTCATTTGAGTTTGAATACTGTCTATGAGACAATATTCGTGTAAAAACTCTAAGCTACGATGTTATCGTATTGTATAAAAGAAGTTTGTATTTAATTTATGTATCATGTATTTGGCGACTCAGAATGGGTGATGTATACCTATTTTGGGGGCGTCACAGTTGGTATCAGAGCTTAGGGATATGATCCCTGGCTAAGATGTGAGACTAGAAGTAGGAGGGGAGAGACGGGAAATTCTTTCACTAGTATGACCTACCTAAGTTTATTTGGTATTAATTTTGTCGGTCATTGTATATGGATAATATGTGACATGTCAATTAACCCTTGTTTTGTGGTAGTATTTGATAATGACATCCGAAAATGTTGAGATAAGCAATGAAGCACATGAGACCGTTGAGTCGCCAACGATCAATACCCATGATAATGTGCATCAGGATGGCAATAATCATCAGGAAAACAACAACGCTGACTGTGACGGCCTCGGATTCGAGGTCCCGAATCACTACGGATCCGAGATCCCGAATCACTGCGGATCCGGTTCGATCATTCTAACACTATTACTATTTACGGAAGATATAAACATAAATTGTTTATACAATACATTACACACTATTCCCCAAGGTCGAGTAACCTTAACTTAATCATAATTCATAACTTAACTAACACATAACATGATTATCAAACTATACTATTACAAAACTAATCGCGCACATTACTTTAATCTGGATCTATCTTTAATCTTTTCTTGTATCCGACGCATTCGCCTTAATCTGCAATGTTTTATTATGATATAGCAAGGGTGAGCATGAAAGTTGCCCAGCAAGTTTAAATTCAATAATATAATGATATATCATGATTGAAAGAATCTGAATAATAAGCTGGCTATAATTCAACAATATAATTGTGAACTAGCAGGAACAAATTTATGACTGAACAAGTATTATACATGAACAAATATATCTTGAACCAACTGGTAATAAAGGTGATCACCTTTTCATTACGACTTATACATGCAATATGTACAAAGTACAATTCATGGCAACCGACAATGATTAACCATAAGCTTATCAAGAATGAAACAACTCTTAGTAGAGTTAAGTAAAAACAAACTTGCTCGAGCAGATTTGATTACGCAGCTACATTAATTTATATCGCTTTATCCAGAAGACCTAATATTAGTAATATAGATCTCCAATATTAGAATAATATCATCACAATATAATACTAATATATATATATATACATAGAATAACCTAAACACATAACACATAACCCTATCAGTCTATTCAGCACATAAAACTTAGTATCAGGTCAAACTATTTGATCGACTTAAAACCGAAATAAATCGACATCCAAGCTGACCTTAGTCGGACTTTTATCGAGTCTAAGTTCAATTAAACTCTGACTTAACAGTTAACAATTAACTTAGATAATTTTAATAATCGTCGAAATATTTTTCGTAAGCTCGTAATAATTTTTAAATAATTATTACTATTTATCGTAATTTTTTAATCATTAATAACATATTTAACTGAATTAAATACCACATAATTCTTTTATCATTAATATTTATTTAATATCAAATATTAATGAAATACATATCATAATATTATAATATATTTTATAATATCATAAAGTATTTTTAATACTTTAAAATCATCTTTATATGATTTTTAAACGATTAAATTCATTATCCGATAATTGCTATTTATATAAAAATATTAATATTTTCATGACAAAATATCAAAAGTTATATTTTATAACTTAAAATATATTTTATAACACTTTAAATCATTTTATATGATTTATAAAACATTAATTTTATTTTTCCTTAATTTATTTAATATAGTTATTAAATAAACTAATTATCATTAATATTGATTAATTAATAAAATTTAGCCCAAAATATTAAAAGTCACTTAAAATATTTTCTTATATCATAATATTATTTTCATAATTTTTTAAGTATTTAAATCATTTTTAAATAATTTATTTAATATTATAATTAAATAAATTAAATACCATTTATATTCCAAAAATATTAAATATTTATGAAATATACTCTAAATAATTAAAAACTATTTTTTAGACTTTAAAATAATTTTTCATAATTTATTATGTATTTTTAATAATTAAAAATCATTTTTATCTATTTCTTAATTAATTTCCCGAAAATCAGAAAATAAATTAATAAGAAACCGTCGCTAAAGCCTATAGCGACACTTGTCTGTCGTCTTAGGTGTTCTTGAGCTCAAGAACACTGTCAGACCCGAGTTCAAGGGTCATGGTTTGACCGGCTTAAATTCTAAGTGTAAATATGTGCTGGGCTAGATCTAACTGGGATCGTGTAGTGTTTATGTAACACTACAACATGCAAACATCATCGTGGTCATACACCAAACACACAAGGAGATTGGATCTCCCAAACTAATTGTCAGACCATACCTGGGTTTCCCCAGAAACCCAGAACTTCGACTGGTCACTTTCATGTTCAATTAAGTTCATGTTCCAGTCATTGTATGGGTGTTATTAAGGTTCCGAACTATAGTATGCATGTCAAGGAACAACAACCAATAAAGATATCAACATATAAACATCATAACATTACGATTTAGGTCGGTCAACGTAGAGGTCAGAAACGCGTTCATGAACAAATCTGGGTTTTCCAGATTGTTCTTCAGGCAGTTGGTCAACCTATATTTGACCGTGCTTATTTTAGTTTCTGTTTATGATATGAGAAATATAAAGGCATGATCGTGTATTAATTATACCCGTCTTCAAGATTAAAACAATAACCTGGACGAAAGACTAACATATAGCAAGATCTAATGCTTGCAAACGTTTGTCAGAGGTTACATAGATTTCTGGGCTGCCCAGAAAGCAGTTTCTGTGAACGGTCAACGAGGTTTGACCGCTCGTATCTCTCAATATACAAATGATCTGGCCTTATTTTTTGTTTTAGATCATAGTCCTCATGACAAAGAACATATTTATAACATAAAACCACAAATATCAAAAATAGAGAAGGATTTAAGGCGTCTGACATTTGTCTGTCAGTTGATATTTTTCTAGTTTTCCAGATTTGACAAACTGCTAGATTCGAGGACTTTGATGTTATGGATCTGGGATTTTACAACCCAGATCACTTATAGACATCCTATTACACATATCTAGCAAACAAATTACAACATCTAACAACACATCATAAGATTTTCAAAATTAGGGTTCTTACCTTCTTATGCTTTGATTTTTGATTTCTGATCTTCGATCTGTTCTTGGAAAGCTAGATAATGATGTTACCTTATCTTCTCACTCATTCTCACTCTCCATCTCGAAAATTGTAGAGAGAGAAGGTCTTGGCAATAATGAGAAGTAAAGTAAGCTACTTTATTTATTTCTTACTATTAATATGTTAGATTCAATGTATAAGGCTGAGATGGCTGCTGATATTAGAGCTATATGGCACATATCATTGTCATCATCCTCATGCTTATATTGTGATAAAAATCATCTGCGACTTACGTGCATAGATGTACTATTAATTGGTATGATTATGATCAGGGATTATTCGGTATAATCATGATCGTAATGTTACAAATGATGTGGTAAAAGTCCTTATTGGCCCGTAGTGCATTGATGGACAGTTGTTTGTATGATCATGACCTTTGATGATTACATGAATATCCTTGGCCCGTAGTGAAAGTATGCTTCGATGATGTGGTTTATTTATTAAGTTGAGTCTCAGCGATAAAGTTGATGAAAAACTTTTTAAATCATAGAACATAGTAGATGTCATGCTCTACTTGACTCTTCTAATGGATTGCTTGTTCCGCTGCAGTTAAACTTGATGTTTATTGTATTTTATCAGTTTAACACTGTTGAAGGCTAACGATAATTTATTCTGCATTATCTTAGTCATAATATTTCTTACTGGGCTAGTTAAGCTCACCATTTTGCTTTCATTGTTATCTTCAGAAAATGAGAACGTAGCCGGGACTAGTCGGGGAACAGAATGACGGTCCGAGATGGTGGCTATAATAGTCCTCACTATTTTATGAAATAGTATGATAATAAATGTAATGAGGACTTCATTTGAGTTTGAATACTGTCTATGAGACAATATTCGTGTAAAAACTCTATGATACGATGTTGTCGTATTGTATAAAAGAAGTTTGTATTTTATTTATGTACCATGTATTTGACGACTCAGAATGGGTGATGTATACCTATTTTGGGGGCATCACATTACACATCATCAATTTTAAACACCACATATTTCAAAGATATTTCATCCAATTAGGCTAGGTGTCACATTAATGAAGGAACCACTTTGCTTGCTATTATCCACATGATTAAGTGTGAGAGAAAGAGAGAATGTTGTGGAGGAATTAAGGGCCACATGGTCGGATGAAACATGAGGAGAAAAAGTAGAATGGGTATAGATAATTGATATATATCCATATCTAATAAAAATCTATCTTATTTTTCTCTTTCATCGCTTTTATTATTTAACAAGAACTAAAGAGTGAGAGAGAGAGAGAAGAGAGGCTTCGACAGCCATGGAAGGAAGAAGAGAGAAGAGGGGAGAGAAGGTTCATCCATGGAAGAAGAAGAAGAAGGAGAGCATGACGATCAAATGTATAAATACATTTTGTTATGTATTTTTAATTATTGTAAATGAAAACCTTGAATCTATGTTTCTAAACTTAAAAACCATGAATATACATGTTAATGAATTTTTATTGTTTAGATATACCCATATTGGGTGTTAATTTGTTTGGAAATCAAAAGTAAAGAAAAACTGATTTTCTAGTTTATAAACCATAAAATTTGTATGTAATTTGGATTTCCAACGTTTTTGATCTACACCTTCTTTTTGCAATCCGTCAAAGAGAGGTGCTAGATATTTAAGTTAACTACTAAACCCAAGTGGTAGCACTCAAAAATATTGAGTAAAAAATCTGTAGCGACTGTTTTAGCCAAAACAATTTTGACTTTTGAAAGGAAAACAAACTTTTTTTGGACAGTCAAGGGTAAGGGAAGTTTCGTCATTTTTCGGATATTCAAAAATTCTGCAAACTCTTGGGAGGATACTATGATAAGGTTTCTAACATCTCCAAGTGGAATCACTGAAAAATGAGTTGTAGATTTTCGTATGGAATATTTTCAACAAAGCACGAAAAAATGAAAAACGCCAAAAAGCTACTGTTCCAGAATTTAAAAGAGCATTTTTGGCCACTTAATTTTTGAAATAAATTCCGGCCTTTTGGGACATGCAAATATATGGTATAAAGTACCTCTTGTCCAAAAATGAGCTCATTCCGACTTAAAACGACCAAGTTATGGTCATTTCAATTTTTAGGATTTTCTGACGAAAACGACTATAACCAAAGTTCTATAACTCCGATGGCCACGAAATTTAAACTATAAGCTCAAGTTAAGAAGTATAAGATTGTTTCAAGAGATGGGAATTTCTGGAGTTAAGCATAATAAGGCTAATTTCTTAAGCTACGCGCTAAAAATTGATATTTGAAAAATACTAAAGGAAGTTGATAAATTATGAAAAAATATTTTTTGTGTATGAAATATATGTATATATGTTTGGACAAAGGATAGAAAAATAATAAGTTGATTTAGTATTTTAAGTGAAAAGGATATTGAATCCAGCTTGCTGGATTGAAAAAATTATGAATCCATACTTGCTGGATTGAAAGATATTGAATCCAACTTCCTGGATTGAAAGATTTATGAATCCAGGCTTGCTGGATTGAAGGGTTATGAATCCATCCTGATGGATTGAAATATTGGTGAATCCAGGCTTGCTAGATTGGAAATCAGTTGAATCCAGGTTGTTAGATTTGGAATCCAGTTTGCTGGATTGCAATCTAGTTTGCTGGATTTAAAATCTATGTTGCTGGATTAGTATTTGACTTATTAGATGTTAAAGAAGAACTTATAATATACTCCCTCTGTCCCAGGATAAAAGTCCTAGAGGATTTTTCACGCATATTAAGAAGAGGAATAAAAAGACAAAATTGTCCATAATAATGTCATTAAATATGGAGAGAGAATTAAAATAAGAAATGAATGAGATATTTAATGCTACGGGCATAATAGGAAAAAATGTGTAAAAGTTTGGTTATTAAAAAAAAGTGGACATTTAACATGGGACAACCCAAAATACTAATAAGGACTTTTATCCTGGGACGGAGGGAGTATAAGATTAAAATGTTAAATCATAATGTATATGATATAGTGATTAAAGAATTATCAAATGATGATAATAATACTGATGTGTTAAGTTGTTATCTAATATTTAATTTTTGTGATTAAGTGTTGGATAATTTATGGATAAAGAAATAGTATTAAGAGCTACCAGGTATGTTATACTAATTGAAATATCAATCTTATAATTAATTGGTCTTTCATGAGAGATTAAATTAGATTGCTTAGTGGTAATTAGTGATACATGCAAGTTTTCTTAACTCAAACTTGAGTTATATGTTCAAAGCATGTTAGTGAATAATTGTTATTGATTATTCACGTCTATACTGATTATTGATTCACACTTAGTACATGTTGCTTATGTTCATCAGGTATGAAAGGCTGATCACCTTCATTACCATAAGGTTCAGTTAAATTGTTCATGGTAATTGTTGACCTTCAAACATTATTGATTAAGTTATGCAATTATTGAAACTTGATTCATGTTATTTCACAATTATTATATTGTTGAAAACTTGAAAGCTTATTCATTCATTTCAATCATGATATATCTTCATTGTATTTAAAACTTGCTGGGCAAAATTGTTGCTCACCCTTGCTATATCATGATAAAAAATTTCAAATTAAGATGAAAGCTCGAGTAAAGATAGAAGTAAAGACAAAGTGCAAGATTAAATTATGGTGCAGTTAGATCTATTAAATTTTCTGACGAAAATAGCATTGTAAACCTTTTTAGATATTGAAGGTATTTATTTAGTTAAGGTTGTTGACCTTGGGAATGATGTGTAAAAATTTAATGTATAAACAATTTATGTTTATATCTTCCGCAATAGTTATAAAAATGATGTACCAGATCTGAGGTAACACTACTACAAAACAATAAATAGACAACGGGAAAAAAACGTTATTTCTATCATAAAAACGTCGTGGTTACGGGTATTATCTATTTGACACCCTTACACAACGTTTTTAAAACGTTGTAGTTAAACAACGTTTTTTTAGGAAAAAATGTTGTAGATTTATTTTTCAAAAATTAGCAGATGCTTAAAAGCGTTGTAGAAAGTATGATTCCACAACGTTTTTTGGATAAAAATGTTGTTTAGTATATCAGACAACGTTTTTTAAATGTTGTAGATTAAAAAAAAAGAAAAAAATTATTTGGTTCACCTATATTACCAATGCACCTGCAATATGCTCATGCCATGATATATAGCCAAAATGTATCAACCATTCAAAATACATTCCAATAATACCATTAATTTATAATTTCAAATTACTACATCCACAAAATATATACCAAACTATCCATATATGCATCTCAAATTCACTTTTCAATATAAATATAAATGAACATGTTACATAGCACTGTAGAAACTAGAAATGAATCTGATCATGAAAAGAAACATTTATGTCAATGTAAAAACAAAAAAAAATAATCAAATTTTGAGAAGACAAAACAACTCTGCATTAAGAAATCAAATTGCTCCAGGAAACAAGAACAAAAGTTACTGGAGACTCAATTGGATACAAGAACAGAAGTAACCTCTTGCAAGAAGCATTCATTATAACCCATCATCCCCACATTTGCCTGCAGAGTAAACAAGTAGGAAACCTCATTATGATGTGATGCGCTATAACTTCAAAAAAAGACAGACGCGATACCTTGTGTTTGTATCCCGCGTTGTGCTGTTTTCTAACAGAAGGCTAAAATTACAAAGAGAAACAATGAGCAACCTCAGATTCAAAATTATTAATAATGGTACTAAAATACTTTAAACTTAGAAAAACCATGCAGGATCATTGAGTTACAAAGATAGGGCCTAGGGGAAATACTTCATTAGATAATACCATACTAGATAAAAGATAAAAATGAACAACTAAATGACACTTATTTCACGACATATCGTGAAATACCAAAGAAGACCAATGATGAAAAGGGCAAATTTTTGTTATACAACCTTTGGAAGGATCAAGAGGAAATGTATGACTCCAAATGTTAATATTCATGAATTCATCATAAGCTTTTTAGCTACAAAAAATGACCATTACAAAGCTAATGGATGCATATAAATTTAGGTAAGATCTACCCAAAATGCTCACCTCAGCTCTCAGAAATACAAGTACAATACCTTTTCAAATCAAAATGAAAACCATGAACCACCTCACACTTGATCATGTATGTCAGTCCAGTCAAAAGTGTCTCCTCACACTTCACATATGTATTAAGTTGCTCCTCACACTTGCTACCTGTGACAACTAAGAAATAAGAAATGAATCACTAATCAAGAAAAAAATTAAGTTACTGATTATTATTGGCAAGTTGTATGTGTTGTCAACAAGCATACATACGGAAGTTATAGGAGGTTTAAATGGATTATGTTAATTTGTAACCACCATCATTTTAAAGCTTCTGTAAATTCAATAAGTCACCTTCAAGCACTCTGGAACATTGATAAAAAACAAAACAGAAAGCTTTATTTTTTGACAGACTCGCATGCATTAGCCATGGATACAACTTTGAAGTTTTGAGTTTGTGACTGAAAACCCAACTCCCATTCCCAATGTTCTTCTCCCAAATCACCTCATAATAAGACATTCCCTCAATAATCCCACCAGAGTGAAACCCCAATTCATAGTTGCCATGAAAACCACCTGTCATTCTTCTGCCATCGCTAGAAAGTTTAGTCTGATCATGATAAAATATGGGTTGATTGGAAATCTTCCTGAATTAAAAGGTGCTACCTTTTTCCCATTTTCTGGGCACAAACCAGATTTTGTGTCAAAATTTCCATTTTTCAACATAACCATCCAAAACTGCCATGGTTTTTGGTTATCTTGAACTTCACATAAAGAACCCAAATACTTCTCTTTTTCAGCTGCATAAAGGTCTGAATCATTCAGAGCTTTTGGACTCAAACCTGGAAATTGATTTCCCACTCCAAGTTATTTATCTGCCTCACCTACTTTGTGATTCAGAGAATACTCCGCACCTTCTTCAATCAGAAAAAAAGAAAAATAAAGAAACAGATGAAAGAAAATCAAGATTATGACAAAATTCTGGTCTTTTTACAAAATAAAGATCACACATTTGCTTATATCATTCATTACTGCATTTTTTAAAGAAAATTGAAAACACTGTCAAAAAAAACAGAGAGAAGAAAAAGGGAATGGAAAAAGAAAGGGGAAAAGGGAAAAGGGAAAAGGGAAAGAGAAAAATAACTACCAGTTGAGAGATCAAAGCAATTAGCAGCTCTTGGGCTTCCCATTGAAGGGGCTTCTTTACCAACTTCATTGCAGAAATTCCAGGCCTCAAAGCCCACTCTAAGCCCGTCTCTTCTCATTCCAGGGTCTCCCACTGCTGAAGCACTTTCCTTAACACTTGCAGAAGAGACACGAAAGAGTAGCAGCAATGTTATCATGAATAAACTTCCTAACACTTGCATAAAAAACCACAATAGAAGTGAAGTTTACCAATTCTCCAAGTCTGAAAGTGAAATATGGGTTTCAGTACATTTTTTCCATTTATTCGATCACTTCCTAACACGGAATGTCTTTCTCTCTGCAAATAAGCCCCATAATTAAATTGAACATCTTTGCATGAAGCCACTTTCTAGTGTGTTAAAATCACAATAAAAAATTAATACATCCACTCATTCCCAACTGATAAAAGGAATTCTTTTCAAGGTATCATCTTATTCACAAATAAATTTCAAGGTATCATCTTATTCACAAATAGTGAATTTTCATTTGTGTAACATTAAATCAAATAGTATATATTTTCATGTCAGAAGCAAGTTTCATCATCATATATAGCAACAATAAATTCCCTAAATGAATAGATACCAACTGAAAACAGAAGGAAAAAAAAAATAGAATCCTGCCACACTAGTTCTGATTATTTTGAAATAAAGAGTAGTACCAGCTGTCTCTTCAACCTCAGCAGCCTTAACAATTTGAACTCCACATTGAAAACCATTTTTGAAAGTTCCCAGGCCCCTTCCACCAGCAAGGATTTGGCTTTTAACAACCAACTACACCATAAACAAAGTCAATATTATTCCTCGTCTACCCCTCTGATTGCCGTAACATAAAAATATATTTTATTATCAGGTTTACATAATTAATTGGGACATAATACTCCAAACATCTCAACCTCACACAAAAACTCATCCAGTTGAGGTAAATTTTAAAATAAAAACTATCTGCAACTACTCGAATGGATGCAAATATCCAATAAGGTGGTTAAATGATCTCATATTAATTAAACACATATTAATGCCTAAATTAGATTTGAGGAAAAGTTATACCTCATTTTCCTTTGGGAAAACATCCTGTATGGGCTTTCTGATTTCCTCAACGGAGGAAACAGCAATACCTGGGGGAACATTTATTCCATGTTTTGCCATCAATTTAGCTCCCTGATTTCATAACAAACTAATTAAGAAACACTCCAGATCTCTTATATATTTTCAAAAATACACACACACACACATATATATATATAGGCACGTGTATTGAGTATGGATAGAGATTTAGAGAGAAGTAACCTGATATTCATGGATGTTGAGAAGACGGAGCTGGTGTTGCTGCCATTTTCCGGCTACAGAGAGAGACTTAGAAGCGATCTTCTTTAGTAAACCTCTCACCATTTTTGGATCTTCCTTCAACAATCGAAATCATACGAGAAAAAAGATTGAAACGATTTCTACCACCTTGGGAGCCACTATCGATACTTCTTCCCTTTGAACTGGTTGAAGACCGATACTGAACCCCTCTAGTTTTGGCCATTTGAACAGGAGAGAGAAAGTTAACCGGGTTAATAAATCCTAGATTTCGTGTAATTGTTTAGTAGTAGAGAGAAAGAAGAGTGATATGGAATAAGAAAAGAGAGAAAGAACTGTTTAGCCTCCGTGTTTAACCTCCGTGTTTTTAATATAGATAACGTTTTAAAAAAAACGTTATCTATTTAAAATCAAAAAAATATCCTTTTTAAATAAATAACGTTTTTTCATATATATCTACAATATTTTATAAAAAAATATTGTAGAAAAAAATACCACAACATTTTTTATAAGAACGTTGTGATTTAAGTATTGTCTATTTACTATTTTGTAGTAGTATAAAAAGTACCAGGATTTGGGGGCATCACAAGTGGTATCAAAGTCGTAGGTTATAAACGTTAGGTAGGGGTACCTTAGGCTATAACCGCGGAGATGATGATAAGGAATAAACTCAGATCGAGTTTAAGGGATAAGAGATGAATTTAAGAAATTCATCATTAAAGTAAAGAGAAAGATAAATTAGATTAAAAGAAGAATATTGAAGAGCTATAAAGATAAGAATCTGGAGTTACCTGACTCCAGTAATAAAAATGAAAAGTGATAATAAATAGACGATGTCTATAAGATGAAAAGTGAAAATAAAATCATAATATAATATGATTAAAGAGAAGAATAAGAAAATCGTAAGTATAAGGAGAAATGATTACGAAATAAGATCACGACGTGATCAGATTAAATTGTTGAATAACATATGATATGTTAAGTGATTGGTATGATATAGCTTTACGCTATAAAGAGAAGGTACTATGAAATGGTATGATGTAAACTCAGAAAAGAGTGGTAAATGTTAAGATACGGATTAAAAAAAATTCGAATTAAGAAAAGAGAAAGTTAGAATTGTGTGGGATTTCAATTGAGGACTCATGTTAGCAGCTGAGTTATATGATTCCTTGTATGGGCGGGGAATTTGTACTTGATTTTAGAATAACCTAGCTTCCTGGTCGATATAGTGGTTAGGTTGAAAAATTCTTTGTATGGGCGGGAAATTGTCCGCTTAGCTTCCTATATTGATTAGTGACTGAGTTTGGTTTGACAACCACTTATTTTCTTACATTGATAGTCATTGGAACCCGATGTCGTGCTATTTGCTATATGCATGTGGATAAGGTGATTCTTTTCTCATGTATATAACGAATAAATAGAGAATATAAGGTTAGTTGTGAGTTCTTAAAACTCATACTTATGGTAAGTTCATGACTCATAATCATATGATATGTTTTGAACCCCTCAGCGAATGGACGCCTATGGTCTGACTAGGATAAGTTCTTAAACCCATATGATTATGGCAAGTTACTTGTGGTAAGTTTGATGAACTGGGTATAAGAAAGTTGTGAATGGAGCATTGAGTATTATAGGAATAGATAGATTTATTACGCAATGGATCATTAGAGAAAGTGAAGTTGATGATGAAATCATATGTATTCCAAATCTTCTAGCTATGCTAGACTTCAAAATTTTTGACATCAAGCTAAATTCGCACTGATGTGCCTTTAAAAATGAATTTTTATTATTCTCAACACATGGTGACAAGTGTGTAGGTGTGGACTTCGGGCCACTAACACATCCTTACTTGTTGTGGCATGATTACACCAAAGATGATTTTCAAAGGTTTTTGAATGGTTTAAAGAAGAGTCTATGCTAATTGATTCGGCTAGACGAAAATGATTTGAATTATCAAAATATATTTTTATATCATTAATGCATCATGTAACCTAGTCCAAAGATGATAAAAATGATGGAGTTATTAATGCAGAATTACTTAGTGTTGGATGTGATCTAAGGATCGTCAGCCCACTATAGTATGATGTAGTATGACAAAGTCACAAAATGACGGAATCCTCAAATGGACTATAAATACAGTGCGGTATCATGATGTCATAAAATGATTTTAAGAATTTTAAAGGTAAATTATTACCAACTGAATTTGGCTAGTAATGTTTCGATTGAAATTTGAATTATTTGGTACGAGTCTAAGCTATTTGATTCATCTAGACAAATGTTTATGGAATTCAAAGTATTTTTTAAAAGCTTATGCCGAACCAAATTATTTTGGTACGGAATCTTATGATGAGTCTAAGGTGAACAACCCTGAATATGGGGATATACTTATTGGATAAAATATTCCAATCTAAGAATGCATATAGTCTGTAAGACCCCAACTTTTATGAGTAAAGATTAATTTTCTCGAAATATATTTTTTAATATTATGGTGTGGATTTGATATAAAGTTATAGTTGTGGATAATATTTACAAATTTTGCAAAGTAAGCAAGTGGTTATATAATATTCGATTGGTCGGGGAATATTCGTTTTAACAGGGAATATTAAATGACGACGACACAATCATTAGTGGACCCACAACGGAAGTATTATCGTAGTTAGAAAATGACGTAATTTTCTTTTTATAAAAATAACGGCGAAAGTGTTCCAATTAAAGCTGTTGAACTACCCGGTAGTAAAAAAGTACGATAATATGCGTGGTTGCATAGTAGCATATGCGGTATTGATTATTGATGCTTACGTGAGAAATCACTCGGTTATACTCAATTATTGCTCTGATGAATTCACGCATCTTATCTCTCATATTATTGATTCAATTATTGTCACAGTATCATCTGCATAACATTTATTATTATTAAATCAATAATTGAGACAACAAAGTTATTCATATTATTATTTGCAATATTGATAATGTCTAGAAGTTCTGTCAAGGAGAGGTTTGGTCACCTAATTGCGCGCCAATAAGGAGAAATCCTTATTAGAAAGCCCCCTCTTTCCTAGGAACGACCTGGTTGTTAAATATGACGCCCCCAAATTCAGGTACTTGAAACCCGAACTCAGTGCTTCACGATACCATTTCCATGAGCGGAATAATACTAATAATAATAACAATAATATAGATTATCAAATTTAATTTATATATTATCAGAGTTTTCAATCCCAAGTACGAAACCTTCAAACATTTGTTACATTACATGATAATTAATATATGTCATCATTATCCTAATAAAGTCTAGTTATTACAAAAGATAGCATTATCATTCATTCAGCGACCTTCCCTTTTCCTTTGTTCTTGGAAGAGCCTTTAGGCTGTTCACACTAGCTGAAAATATTTAAATTAAGCAAGGATGAGCATTTGAGTACCCAACAAGTAATAGCAACAATAACATTTAGCTGAACGAATTAAATATTTTCTTTGAACGATACATCTACAACGAATCAACAGTTGTGAAGTAAGCTGATCCAATAATAAACAACATATCATTTCGATTTCAAATTTTTGAAACTACGTATTGACTATAAATGAGGATCAGTTGATAGACTATGAACATTGTTTTCTATTTTTGAAAAGGTTAAATAGAACTTCATCTGTAAACCGTTATAACTTACGGGCACAGGGGTGATCAGCCCATTTTGCCCTGTATTGATCAATACTACATTATAGGATGATGTTTTCGTCCAGCATATCCGCCTTAAGCGCATAAAAGTTTCCCATATTTGGGATGTTCATACCAGTCTCGAATCCAAACCAAAACAATTCAGTTGGATAACAATAAAGTTCTTATCTTGTTCAACAACAATTTTAAGTTTGTGTCTAGCCAGATCAAATAGCTTAGACGACTTTTAATTCAACTTATACATCTTTGGACAATCGATAAGTATGTATCAACATATGATAAAATATAATGATTATCCAAGTGAGGACACTTGTATAATCAAGTTTAGAAATTAACGAACAGAATATATTTCTTGATCTACAATAACAGGATTAAGGAACTTGTACAACAGATTATAATTTAATAATTTTCTTATACAGAATCATTTCATAAGTACATACAAAGGTTGAAATATTTGAATAATTGAAAAGAATAGTTCAGATATTATCTTACGCATGTCCATTGAACAAAGTAAATGCAAAGGGTTAGATACTTACCTTGTCTGCTACTTACACAACTTAGATTTATCTTTTATATCAAGCCCTATCATTAAATAGATCATTCGTTTGATTAGAATAACATATCATATCATATTGTACTGCTATTTGCAGTCAACACATAACCTAATCACATTGTCATGTAAGTTTAACAACCATTGAATCACAAATAAACATTTATCAAGTCAATTTATTTAAGTCCAGATCAATTTCTGAAATATGTCGGTGTACTGACAACTTTATCGGGTATTTATCGAGTCTAAGACTCTATTCAATAGTTCAATATCCATTTAGATAACTTAAACACCAGTCGCATTATTTTTCATGGCCTTATAATAATTTTTAAATAATTATTACAATTTATCATAATGATTATACTATTAAGTCACATGAATGAACTATTAATTCACATTATTTACTATTAGGGGAGGTGGTGCAAGTTTCATAATACTTGCAGGACTAAATTAAAAATAAAGAAAAAGAGAAAGGTATTATACTGTAATATTTTGAGCCCCAAAACATGCAATTATCGAAACTATATTTTCCTATAAATAGAAGCTCATTCTTCTTTCATTTCTCACCAATTCACTAAAGCTATAAAGCAATTATTATAGAGAGAAATTATAGAGAGAAGAAGAAGAGAAGTCTCGCTACCTCACTATTCCAAAGATTCTTTTCTAAGGTAAGGGTATTATTTCTTTCGTATCCATGAAGAGAGTTATTTTCTTTCAATACTCGTAAGGGTTGTTATTCCATTCTTTATTATTACATTGGAATAACTTTATGCATCTTGATCTATCGCATGCACAGTGAATTTCTGTTGTTATTCCATTCTTTATTATTACATTTGGAATATCCATGCATCATGCGGATTACGCATGACACAGTTCCATTCTTTATTTTACATTGGAATATCACATGCATGCGGGTTACACATGACCTGGTTCTATTCATTATCATTATGTTGGAATAACCTGTCTGTACGGATTTCGCACGCTGGTGAATTCTTCTTTTATTCCATTCTTTATTATTCTGTTAGAATAATCTGTCTACGTGGATTACCGCATGGCGACAAATATCCATTTGCGATTTCATATATTCTATTACACTCAGTTGGTTAAAGTTTTGGCTTCTATACTCTATGAAATTAGTGGAATATCCTTGATATTTGCGCTTCATCTAGTACTATCTTTTCATAGGAATATTCTTTTGAGCATTCTTGAATTTTACTCCACAAAACAGTATCATGTTGACAATTTGAACGCAATTGATTTCTGGATAAGTTAAATTATAAATCTTTAAACATTTATCCTTGAACTTGTTTTTATTGAATTCTTATATCATTGTCATCATCCTCATGTTTATAATATGTTGAAAGTCATCTGTAGCATGTAGTGCATAGATGAACTTGGTATGATTATGACCAGGGATTATTCGGTATAATCATGACCGTAATGTTACAAATGATGTGGCAAAAATCCTCATTGGCCGTAGTGCATTGATGAACAGTTGTTGGCATGATCATGACCATTAATGAATACACGAATATCCTTGGCCCGTAGTGCATGGATAATTTGCGGTCGTGATACTAATGAATATCCTTGGCCGTAGTGCATGGATGATGTGGTTTATTTATTAAAAGTCGAGTCTCGGTGATAAAAGTGATGAAAAACTTTTAAATTATAGAAGATAGTAGATTTTATTCTCTACTTGACTCTTCTAATGGATTGCTTGTTCATTGCAGTTAAACTTGATGTTTATTATATTTTATCGTTTTAATGATTGTTGAAGACTAATGATAATTTATTACGCATTATCTTAGTCATAATATTTCTTCTTGGGCTAGTTGAGCTCACCCTTTCTTTCTTTATTCTCTTCAGAAATGAGAAGCGTAGCCGGGACTAGTCGGGGAACGGAGTGATGGTCCAGATGATAGCATTAGTAGTCCTCACTATTCTATTAAATAATGTGACAATAAATGTAATGACGACTCCATTGAGTGTTGATATTGTCTAGATGACAATATTCTTATTAAAACTCTTAGATTATTTTTGTCATATTTTACACGACTGTTGTATAATTAAGTTGTATTTGAATTTTGTACCATGTATTTGGTGACTCAAGATGGGTGATGTATACCTATTTTGGGGGTGTCACATAGTCGTTCCGATTACTAAGGTTCAATAGACTGATCATCTAAAGTACCCGCATCGGTAGTTTACCTCTTTTGTGATTGTAAACATACCAAATATAAAATATTTTCAGAGGTAGAGTACCTTTCTTTTATAATTGAAAGAGGTAGCAGGTCGAAATACCCCTAAACCTCAAAATTTATAGTTTTTATGATCCCTCAAACATATATGATTTTTTTTTTACTCTTTAGAGTAATATTGTGGTAGTATGTAATGAAGGATATGAAATAGTGTGAACTCGTTGCATATGAGTAGAATCTGATATGATTGAATAAACGTTATTATGACAACCTAATTTTGGTGAATGTTTAGAAGATGTAAACTCCTAGTGAGTAGTTATGGTGAAATGTGATAATAGATGAAAAATCCTCAAAGGAGAAAATTGTAAATGTTACATAAAAAATCTAGTTTTGATCAAGAGAGTAAGCATATATTAGTATGCCATAATTTCGAGGAAGAAATTCTTAGAAAAATGGGTGAATGTGATAACCCAAATATTTAAGAAATATTAAAATAAGAATTAAATAAAGAAATTTTTTATTATATGATATTTTATGTGATATTGTAGTGTACAAAGGAATATGTGCCATGCAATATGTGATGTTGTGTATAATAAATATATTAGAATTATATATTTATTATATGTAAGTAATAATGTAGGAGTAAATTACTATAGAAAATTAGATGGGTAAAATTAAAATAATTTATAATATTAAATTATTTTAATGTGAAGTAAATTAAGTGGCATTAAATATACTTCATGTATAACAACTATTTTATTTAAGAAATCATATATGACCTTATTGAGTGTTATGTATGCATGTATTTAATGTGGTGAATATTAACTTCAGTTAAATAAATTGTGAAGACAATTTATAGAAAGTAAATAAAATAATTGGATATATGGTATTATGTTATATGGATAATAGTATAATATTTAATATTATACCAAATGATATAAAGTAAAAATATGAGATGAGATCCAATATGTAAATATGTATATTGGTATCAACTAGTTAGTAAATTAAATTCATATTTGAATAAATGATTGAATATATTAAATTATATATTTAATATATAAATAAATTGTTTAAAACGATTTATGGAGAAGAGGAGGAAATTAAATTTAATTATACAATATAAATTGTATAACTTAAATAAGTTATTTAAATATGCTATGAGAATTAAATGACCTAAATTGTTATTTTTATTTAGTGGTCCTAGTATTTAAATATATACTAGTGTCCTAATCTAAGAGAATTATGGAGCATGTTATAATTTATTTAATTATTATGTGAGTAAATGAATATGAATATTATGTGATGATTTATATTTGTTTATTATATAAACAAATAAAAGAAACTAAGGTAATCCTAATTATATATCGAGGAATGAAGAATTGAATAACTTAAGGGTTATGATATGAGGGGAATAATGATATTTAAAATATATACTAATTTTAAGAGATTTATTTTATACATCTCAATTAATTAATTTTATAACCTAATTATAGCAAGTCTAATTGGGTTAAGAAATTAAGGGCATGTAGGTAAGGAATTAAATTATTATTGAGGAGATGAAAATCCTAATTAAATAATAAAGGAAATGATAAAATTAAAAATGTTGGACTATGATAATTTTCTATAGCCCAAAGAAGTAATTTAGAAGCCCAACTTTAAGGCCCAATTGTAGAGGGGCACTTTAGACTTTTGGTACACTAGATATTACATGTAAAAGAAAGCAAGACTTGTGCAAGAATAAGGCCACTTGGCCAGATTATTGTAGGAAGAAAAGGAGAGAAAATGGTGGTTACACATCATCAATTTTAAACACCACATATTCCAAAGATATTTCATCCAATTAGGCTAGGTGTCACATTAATGAAGGAGCCACTTTGCTTGCTATCATCCACATGATTAAGTGTGAGAGAAAGAGAGAATGTGGTGGAGGAATTAAGGGCCACATGGCCGGATGAAACATGAGGAGAAAAAAAGAGAATGGGTATAGATAATTGATATATATCCATATCTAATAAACATTTATCTTATTTTTCTCTTTCATCCTTTTTATTATTCTAACAAGAACTAAAGAGAGAGAGAGAGTGAGAGAAGAGAGGCTTCGGCAGCCATTGAAGGAAGAAGAGAGAAGAGGGGAGAGAAGGTTCATCCATGGAAGAAGAAGAAGAAGAAGAAGGAGAGCATGACGATCAAAGGTATAAATACCTTTTGTTATGTATTTTTGATTATTGTAAATCAAAACCTTGAATCTATGTTTCTAAACTTAAAAACCATGAATATACATGTTAATGAATGTTTATTGTTTAGATATACCCATATTGGGTGTTAATTTGTTGTGAAATCAAAATAAAGAAAAACTGATTTTCTAGTTTATAAACCATAAAATTTGTATGTACTTTGGATTTCCACCGTTTTAGATCTACACCTTCTTTTTGCAATCCATCAAAGATAGGTACTAGATATGTAAGTTAACTACTAAACCCAATGGTAGTACTCAAAAATATTGAGTACACAATCCGTACCGACTATTTTAGCCAAAATAGTTTTGACTTTTGAAAGGAAAACAGACTGTTTTTGGACAGTCAATGGTAATGGCAGTTTCGTCATTTTTTTGGATATTCAAAAATTCTGGAAAATTTTGGGAGGATACTATGATAAGGTTTCTAACATCTCCAAGTGGAATCACTGAAAAATGAGTTGTAGATTTCCGTATGGAATATTTTTAACAAAACACGAAAAAGTGAAAAACGCCAAAAAAGGTACTATTCCAGAATTTAATGGGAATTTTCGGCCACTTAATTTTTGAAATAAATTCCGGCCTTTTGGGACATACAAATGTATGGTATAAAGTACCTCTTGTCCAAATATGAGCTCATTCTGACTTAAAACGACCAAGTTATGGTAATTTTAATTTTTAGGATTTTCGGACGAAAATGGCTATAACCGAAGTTCTATAACTCCGATGGCCACGAAATTTAAACTATAGGCTCACGTTAACACGTATAAGATTTTGTCAAGAGATGGGAATTTATGGAGTTAAGCATGATAGGGCTAATTTCTTAAGCTATGCGCTAAAAATTAATTTTTGAAAATTACTAAAGGAAGTTGAAAAATTATGGAAAAATATTTTTTGTGCATGAAATATATGTATTTATGTTTGGACAAAGGATAAAAAAATAATAAGTTGATTTAGTATTTTTTTTCGTGAACATGATATTGAATCCAGCTTGCTGGATTAAAACAATTATGAATCCATACTTGCTGGATTGAAGGATATTGAATCCAGCTTGCTGGATTGAAATATTTATGAATCCAGGCTTGCTGGATTGAAGGGTTATGAATCTAGCTTGATGGATTGAAAGATTGGTGAATCCAGGCTTGCTGGATTGGAAATTAGTTGAATCCAGATTGCTAGATTTGGAATCCAGTTTGCTGGATTGCAATCTGGTTTGCTGGATTGCAAATCTGGGTTGTTGGATTAATATTTGACTTATTAGATGTTAAAGAAGAACTTATAATATATAAGATTAAAATGTTAAATCATAATGTATATGATATAGTGATTAAAGAATTATCAAAGGATGATAATAATACTGATGTGTTAAGCTGTTATCTAATATTTGATTTTTGTGATTAAGTGTTAGATAATTTATGAATAAATAAATAATATTAAGAGCTACCAGGTATGTTTTACTAATTGAAATATCAATCTTATAATTAATAGGTCTTTCATGAGAGATTAAATTAGATTGCTTAGTGGTAATTAGCGGTATA
Organism: Panax ginseng; assembly: GCA_020205605.1. NCBI lineage: Eukaryota > Viridiplantae > Streptophyta > Magnoliopsida > Apiales > Araliaceae > Panax > Panax ginseng. Next base: position 55,950,270 of record CM035145.1, read on the forward strand.
TGCAAGTTTTCCTAACTCAAACTTGAGTTGTATGTTCAAAGCATGTTAGTGAATAATTGTTGTTGATTATTTACGTTTATACTGAGTATTGATTCGCACTTAGTGCATGTTGCATATGTTCATCAGGTATGAAAGGCTGATCACCTTCATTACCATAAGGTTCAGTTAAATTGTTCATGGTCATTGTTGACCTTCAAACATTTTTGATTCAGTCATGCAATTATTAAAACTTTATTCTTATTATTTCACAATTATTATATTATCGAAAACTTGAAAGCTTATTCATTCATTTCAATCATGATATATCTTCATTGTATTTAAAACTTGCTGGGAAAAATTGTTGCTCACCCTTGCTATATCATGATAAAAAAATTTAGATTAAGATGAAAGCTCGAGTAAAGACAGAAGCAATGACAAAGTGCAAGATTAAATTATGGTGCAGTTAGATCTATTAAATTTTCTAACAAAAATAACATTGTAAACCTTTTTAGATATTGAAGGTATGTATTTAGTTAAGGTTGTAGACCTTGAGAATGATGTATAAAAGTTTAATGTATAAACAATTTATGTTTATATCTTCCGTAATAGTTATAGAAATGATGTACCAGATCTTAGGTAAAAAGTACCCGGATTTGGGGGCGTCATAGGCCTTGCACTCGGATGGCTGTCAGTGATATGAGCCGGCAGTCTATGACCTTGACATACTTGAGGCGCAGAGTTGCCCTGAATAAGATTTCCTCGGGGCATGTGGTGTCCATGAGTTTCTTGATCGACAGATTTGGGTCATTGGACAACTATCTGCGATACTCCGGGGACTTCACCATTTTTGAGGGTGATTGTCATGTCGCCCGTGTAGACATATTCTTGATGTGTATAGTGGCCTATCTGTACATGCCGTTGTACATGGACCACCTGGATATAGGTATGATCATGGTAGTCCTATAGGGTTTTCGGCACATCAAAGAACGCACAGCGGAAAATAAATAGAACAAAACAATCCAAAACCCAAACAGGATCCATGCGAAACAAAAATTAATTCAGTGTGTAAAAGATTATACCGATTATGAAGCAGGAATTGATGCGATCGAATCTCCAACGCAATCCAAATGAACTGCGTCTCTACGGTATCAACATTAACGCTCCGCGAATCGTCCCACGATCTGCAGAAGAAGGAACCACGGTACTAGCCACCAAGGATGAGGATTTTTGAAACTGTTTTCTCTAGTCTCTCTCCAAGAGCGGCTAGGGTTTTGTATTTTGACGTAATCCCTAAAATGACTGATATATATCATATATATAGCAGTTAAGAGGAATTAATCAAAACCTAATATTATTAAAATCTAAATTTATATATATATTTTAATTAAGTCTTACTTAATTAATATACCTATATATATAAATTATCCTATTAATTTAAATTTTTAATTTAAATACTATCAATCATATTGACATATTTAAATCTTTACAATTTAAATTAATTCTCTTTTAATTACGTTGTATGTGTGTGACCCTATAGGTTATTATAACGTTGGCAATAATTTTAAAATCATATTATAAAATTATAAACAGTGAGCGGCATCTAGTAATGCATCACTGCTACCCAAGTAATAATAAGATCGATGATTCAATGCAACCTTTTCGTGACCAATGTTTCAATGTAATTTAATCCTTTAAACCTCAATATCCTAGATTAAACTCGAGTCATGGAATGTGTCATACTCTTCATAATTTAATCTGAGTTTTTCTTGATCAATGAGTAGACTATATGAAACAAATCACTATTTGAGCATGGCCATGCATTTTATAGTCCTACTCAATCAAGAGGCCTATGGATATCACCCCTAATATATAGGATGGTTAAATTCCATCGAGATCACTCATATTTCTCACACGATTCATGATGTACCCAATAATCACCTTTATAGTCCACCCTATTAAAGGTGAAATTTGATGATATCAAAGTACATAAATTCCCGTGTAGAAATATAGTGATTTCAGGTTGGAGGACCATTACATCATTGTCACTATGAGAATTTCTAATGACACTTCGCATAATGCTCCACATAGAATTCTCATGGTGGGTCTGTCTAGTACATCGTTCTCTAACATGTACCTATGCAGTGACTTAATATCTCATATATTTATGACTAATGAGATTTGGTCATCAGTTAATTCACATACTAGTCTTAATGCATCATTGTTGTTCCATCAACAATGATACTCGACTAAGGACATTTAAAAACAATGATACTAATTATAATTATATAATCTCATGTTCAAGTCACATACTTGAAACTATATAATTTGTATCACTATTCTAAGGATTTTTTATTATGTTAACATTTATATAACGCAGTAAAGAAAACCATAATAAAATCATTCATTTATTCAATCAAATATAATATAAAAACGTTAAGCAATTATATCAAATAATTGGCTTCTAGGGCATAAACTCTAACAGTCTCCCACTTTCACTAGAGCCAATCACTCATGTATATAATACCCATGGAACTAGTGTGACCGTCGTGCTTCTGTTGCGACAAAGCCTTGGTCAGTGGATCTGCAACATTATCATCTGTTGGCACTCTTCCTATATGTACATCTCCTATATCAATGATTTCACGGATGAGATGGTATCGCCTAAGTAATAGCTTGGATCGTTGGTGAGATCTGGGTTCCTTAGCCTGTGCAATGGCTCCATTATTATCACAGTATAGCTTAACCGGATCAACAATGGTTAGAACAACACCAAGTTCAGTGACGAACTTTTTAATCCATACAGCCTCCTTGGCCGCACTAGAAGCAGCAATATACTCAGCCTCTATTATAGAATTGACTATTGTCTCTTGCTTTGAACTCTTCCAGCTAACAGCACCACCATTAAGGCAAAACACAAAACCTGACTGAGACTTATAGTCATCATTGTTAGTCTGGAAACTAGCATCTGTGTAACCCTTTACTGCCAGTTTGTCTTCACCTCCATATACCAAGAATGAATC